>CM076989.1:36891277-37491277 GCA_039090855.1 Macrothele yani
TGATTGTCGGAATGTGCCCCGACCCGGCAGACCCACAAAACTGGGAGTTAGAGACCGACGGGTGCTGGCCAGAGAAATTCGGAAGAACCACACCAAATCAATGGGCCATATCCGCGAAGAGTTTCAACAGGCATCCGGGAGTGTTCTTTCGACGAATACCATCCGTAAGGAAGCCTATCTTCTGGGTTATCATGGACGTGCTGCCGGCCACAAGCCTTTGATCACCAAGTCCAATAGCGCTGTTCGGCTATCTTGGTGCAAAGAACGTCGACAGTGGACCGTTGAACAGTGGAAACAGGTTCTCTGGAACGACGAATCAAGGTTCATCCACTACCGTTCGGATGGCAGGGTCTGGGTTTGGCGTCTGCCTGAAGAACGCCTCCTGCCGGAAAGTATTGTGCCAACTGTGAAGTTCGGCGGCGGAGGAATTATGCTATGGGGGTGTTTCTCCTGGTACGGCACGGCACCCTTGGTCGGAATTCCTGGTAGACTCAACGCCGAGACCTACTGCACCATTTTGGATGACCATGCGCTTCCTACGTTGTGGCAGTTTTACGGGGTGGATCCATTTTAGTTTCAGGATGAAAATGCCACCTGTCATGTTGCGAGGTCCACCATGGCTTGGTATGGTGACAATGGGGTTAATCGAATGGACTGCCCTGCGCAGAGCCCAGACCTTAACCCTATCGAGCACCTCTGGGACGAGTTGGAGCGTCGACTTAAGAGGTGCCCCCACCGTCCGAAATCGGTGGAGAAACTGACCTGTCTTCTGTAAGCCGAGTGGAAAAAAATACCGCTAGCCGTCGTACAACGCCTGGTTGAGAGTATGCCCCGGAGAGTCGCAGCTGTAATCGCCGCTCGTGGAGGCTCCACCAACTATTGAAGGTGAATAAACTTCGTTTTCCTTTGCTATCACAGGTGTCCAATTACTTGTTGGTAGATAGTGTACTTAGAGTGGCTTTCCAAAGTTTTGTATTGTCCTTGTCGTCTTGAAAGGAGATTGTTGAATTAATATATATTTAACCGGGCTCATGTCACATTCTGTTACATTTTTAACGTTGTATCTTTCCTTTCTGTTGTCCGAAGCTACATTTGTTTTTAAAGTGGAAAGGTATTTTATTTTACTTCTCGTTATTTTTAGAAGCGAATTCTTCCCATTTTTGTGTATTCAAACCATGGATGAGTACATTATATCCACATACCGTTGCTTTTTTTTTCTTTCAAATAATTAATAAATTTTGTACGCGTGTAATTCTCTTGTTTTTTTTTTTTTTTTTTCCATCAAACGTTTTTTTAATGGTTTTCCAGGACATTTGTTTCAAGCGGTTTCAAATTTTTTCTTGTTATTCCCCCACTCCATTCCATGAATTGTTATTCACGGGAATGGAGTGAGTGTATTTCATGGCTTAATCTGATATCTTCGTCGACGTGGAATTTCATTAAGAAATTAATTCGCCTCTCTACATATGGATTTTTTCTTAACATCCACTAAAATAACACGATGGCGATAGCATCGTCTTGAACTATCTCGTACCATGAAAGACACAGCAAGTGTTGCTCCTGCGCATGCGCAGTCCCGTTGCTCCCACCGGTTGTTGGGGTTACATTGGTTGTCAGCAACGGGCCAGTGGCCAGGGTTGGGGAGGTAATTTACTCGTTACGTATTTTACGTAAATTACGCATAATATGCAGGCAATTTACTTGGCGTAAAAAAGAAAAAAACAGTTTTTTACGCAGACGTAAAAAACTAATTTTTTTTCATGTGTGTGTATAAATACTATAATATAAAAACCACTTTAATTATATTACATTTTAAACTTAAAATTTCTTGTACATTTCACTACGAAATCCTTATTCTCTTAAGGTTGTTCATACAGCTCAACCACCTATTAACAGATTTCTTTTTAGAAATTATAATGTACCTGTTCTTTCTTGTATATTAAAAATGGAGAAAATAATCTACCTCTTGCCCTAGCATCGATAAAAATCACAATGTATATTGAATAAAATTCAAGATTATGAAGAGGTTGACCACCGCGATTCATAGTGGAAAGAGTCTTCAATTAGAATGTTGAGCCTCCTTCAACGACTAGTGAGGATGAAAATAAACGGTGTTAATTAAGAACGCTCTCAGCTTTGAACTAAAGCCAACACTAAAGCCTCCCACATTTAAATAACAGAAAAAATGTGTAGTTCGCATAGTTATAGTTTTACCACCGAGTGAACGAGAAGTTGCCGACGTTGTTGAACTTCTGCGTCTTCCTAGCAGTGAATCCCTGTAGAGACAGGAGCCGCCAGCCTGCAGCACGCGCATGGATATCAAAGGCGAGCCGCGAGGTAACGTCTCATTTTGATTGCTCCTATCGTCTCGTTTCCCTTTAAACTACACCGAGGCGTGGCTTCTGACTTCCTATGTCGAACATAATATTTTAAAGTGGGCCCCACACCAATTATCATAAAGAAAAGGATTTCCCCGTGTGAATATGAAGACTAGGAGAAAACAAACAAAGAAATGGCGTGATACTGATGTGTATGTGGTATCCTGGTGGTATGTCACGTGAACGTGGCAGTTTGCACTGTTCCAATAACATCATATAAAAATACCGAAGGGTATGTTGATTTTTGAAGGATCTCCGTTTCTTGTGGTATTCGTACATAGCAAGTTAATTAGCAGCACAAAGCCATGGGGGTTTTTTTTATGTATTTTACGTTTTCTACGTATTTTACGCGTTAAATTACGCGTTTTTTACGCGTAATTTACGTGTAACGTAAAAAAACTTTTTTACACGTAATTGCTCATTCATATATCTGCTACAGCTATACGTTGACCTGTGAGGGACGATGTCACACGTACTAGGGATCCCATTTTAGTCCACGTTAACAGTCCCCAGACGAGAATGCTACCCCCACCAGCTTGAAGAGTACCCTGCTGGCAAGAAGGATCCATTGCTTCATGTGGTTTGTGCCGTACTCGTATCCTGCCATCCGCATGTACCAACGTAAATCTCGACTCATCAGTCCAGGCAGCATTTTCCCACATGTCTAGGGTCCAGTGGCGATGTTCCCGCGCCCATGCTAATCTTTGCACTTTGTGATGTGCGGTCAGCAGCGGTACCCTCGCATGACGATGGCTTCTGTACCCCATATCGAGGAGATGGCTCTGGATGCTTACACGTTTTTGTGCACCAGCGTTAAATTGCCGAGTGATTTCTTGCACTGTGGCCCGTCTATCCGCTGTTACAATGCGAGCCAGGCGACGTTGACCCCGCTCACCATACGCTGTTGTCCACGGCAGTTGGCCCTTGCACGGGTGGTTTTACCGGATACGATGTACTCACGGTGTACCCGTGACACAGTGGCTCGTGCAAATCCCAGTGCCTGCACGACTTCCGAGATGGAGTGACCCATTCGTCGGGCCCCGACAATTTGCCCACGAACATATGCGCTTAGATCCTTCGTCTTACCCGTACTGCGTCTGACTCTTACTGATTCCCGTCGTATCACAGCTTATATTATCGGATCGCTGCATACGTCATGTCGTTTCCGTTCACACGACCGCCCACAGCGGCACATTTGCATAACGCTAGCTGTCTCTAATTCAATTTTGCTCTTCAGTGTATATACTATAGGTTGCTTTTAAGTAAATAAAGTAAAACATTTCTTCCGTTTAATTTCTTAAAAATTTTATATCTGAAAAAAATTAAAGAGGGATAGTAGCAACTGTGAAACAACCTAGGGCAACGTCAACTGTCCTTTGCTGAATACTTTATGGACGTAGAACTCGTGAGATAATGCCAAGAATTAGTGACAGTTGACGTAGTTTTGAGTTGTAGGTTGCGGCACAGTTGCTACTTTCATTTTTTTCGCTCTATCTTCCACTTCGTTTTCGACTGTATTTCTCTCCTGAGAGGATACGAAAACAGTTTACGTTTTTCGAAACTAATGAATTTACATGAATTTACATTTAACGGTTACACCGCATTGTTGGGTTTTGTTTGCACCATACAACCGTGTATCTTTTCGTAGAAAGTGGTGCGGCTGCTGTGCTACCACTTTTTGGTGCAATCTTCGACAAAATTTTCAGCAGCGTACACTTGAAAGGTGATTCCCTCGAAACCCAAGTACACGGTCCAGTCACATTATTGTGATTACTAGCTAATATCCAGAGTAACCGCCGCAGCGCGGACAGCAGCTAGACGGGCTGGGAGTGACCCAATAAGGTGCTGGAAGGTGTTCACGGGTATGTAGAGCCAAGCTGACTGCAATGCATTTGACAGCTGCTGGAGGGTGCGTGGTGGGGGATCCGTAGAGAGAACAACACGATCAAGGTGGTCCTACAGATGCTCAATTGGGTTTAAATCTGGGGAATAAAGGGGCCAGGGTAGTACTTTGAAGTCTTCCTCGTGCTATTCCAACCAATCTCGGACATTTCTAGCTGTGTGGCACGTCGCATTGTCGTTCTGGAAAATCCCATCTGCCCCAGGGAAGACAATCTGCATGTACAAGTGTACGTGGTCTGCAAGGATGGATTCATAACGAATTCGGTGCATAGTGCATCCAATAGGTATCGCTATACCCCGGATATGCCACGTAAACATTCCCCAGACCATAATGCTGCCCCCACCAGCTTGTGTTCTTCCAGCAGTGCTTGAAGAATGTTTGTTATCCGATGTTTCTCGCCTTATACGCCAACGTCCATCCGTTCCACAAAGCAGAAAACGTGACTCATCGAAGAAGGCAATCCTTTTGCCAATCATAGGAGGTCCAATTTCAAAACTGCGGTGCAAATGTAAGCCTTTCCTGCCGATGCACCTTCGTTACCATAGGTGCAATGACCATCCGTCTGCATCGGAACCCCATGCGCAGCAGGGTTCGCTGAACTGTCGTTTTAGACACACATCCGGTTGCCCCCTGGTTCATTCGGCCAGTGAGTTGCTCCACTGTAGCGTGACGATCGGCCCTCACGCACCTTCGAAGCCAACATTCACCTCTCACATCAATGGCACGTAATGCTCCGCAGTTTTCACGTCGCTTATTCGCAATGATGCCATTTCTTCAATAACGATACACTTTAACCACAGCAGAACACGACCAGCGTACAATCTGCGCTGTTTTAGAAGTACTGCCACCCTTGACCCGAGAGCCGATAATCATCCCTTTTTGCAAATCTGATAAATCACTCCTTTTATCCATGACAGCAACGAATGATATATTTTCAGATCAGATCAGATGTAGAGGATTTCAGGAAGGGAGTGTCTGACCCCAGGTCTTAAACAACCCTTAGAAATAGGAAGCTAGGCAATTTGGGCTGGAGTGTCCGATAGGAAAGTGACACAGAAGCGAGGTAGAAAGGTGGAGGAAGACGTCCTTATTTATTACCGGGGACCAGTACCCGGGGCCCGACGGCTTAACGTGCCTATCCGATGCACGGCGGATATTTAGTTTTTCGAGCGTTCGTACCTGCCTGGGATCAAACCCGAGGTCTTCGTGGCAGTCACGAACGTTGACCACTAGGCCCCCCGCTGCCGATATACTTTCAGAATGTCTGCAGTACACCTTATATACCCTCCAAGCCAGCTCACCACGGTTGGCGGAAGACCGCCACACAGGAAAACTGCCACACGCTTTTCATTAAAGGGCCGGGCACAAATTGCTATTCCTCCGAGCAACACTTTAAATGTGTGGCAGTTTTCCAAGTTTCCGAATTATGTGTGGCAGTTTCCCAAGGTGCCTAACGATGAAAAGGAGCTCTTTTGTTGGTCTGAATTTTCATGTCGGCTCATACTTAGGGCAACTGGCTACAGAAGTTCAAGGGGTAAGGGGAGGAGGGGTATAAAGATTGCCGTTTCCTGACCTATATTGAGAATTGAATTGCGAACTCCAAACAAATTTCGAGAAAACGTTCTATGCAGGCCAACCGAAAATTGCTGTGTTCAGGAAAGGACAATATGGTGGGATTTTTTAATAACGCTGCACTTTTACTTAGGCACTAAATATTTACATAACCTGTCAAATTTGTAATATTTTTCTTTTACTTAATTAATTCATAGGCCCTACACTTCAGTTTTTTAACGGCTTTTAATCCGCCGACTTCATATTCATAACGCTTACGTATCAAATTAAGTCAATAACATTGCGGTTTTACTTAGGCACTAAATATTAAAGTCATAGGCCACAGGCATAGGCCTTTTTAACAGTTTTTATTCTACCAGTGTCATATTCACAATGTTTACACATCAGATCAAGTTGATAATATTGCGCTTTTATTTAGGCACGAAATATTTATTCACAGGCCTTAGGCCCTTTTATCAGTTTTTATTCTACCAATGCCATGTTCAAAACGTTTGCACAGAAAATCAAGTTAATAATATTGGGCGTTTACTTAGGCACGAAATATTAATTCATAAGCCCTAGCCTTTTTAATAGTTTTTACTTTATCACTGCCATATTCACAACGTTTACACAACAAATAAATGTAACAATATTGCGCTTTTACTTAGGCAAGAAATATTAATTCATAGACCCTAGGCCTAGGCCTTCTTGACAGTTTTTATTCTACCAATGCCATATTTACAACGTTTACACATCAAATTAAGTTAATATTATTGCGCTTTGATTTAGGCAGGAAATATTTATTCACAGGCCCTAGGCCTATGCTTATGCCCTTTTACCAGTTTTTATTCTACCAATATCATATTCAGAACGTTTACACAGCGAATCATGTTAATAATATTGGGCGTTTACTTAGGCACGAAATATTAATTTATAGGCCCTTGGCCTTGGCGTTTTTAATAGTTTTTACTCTATCAATGCCATATTTACAACGTTTACACAGCAAATCAAGTTAATAATATTACGCATTCACTTGGGCACGAAATATTAATTCGTAGGCCCAGACCTAGGGCCTGTGAACGAATATTTCGTGCCTAAGTAAAAGAGCAATATTATTACATTTTTTTTTTGTGTAAACGTTGTGAATATGACATTGATAGAGTAAAAACTATTAAAAAGGCCTAGGCCTAGGGCTTATGAATTAATATTTCGTGCCTAAAGAAAACGCATAATATTGTTAACTTGATTTTCTGTGTAAACGTTGTGAATATGGCATTGGCAGAATACAAATTGGTAAAAGGGCCTAAGCCTAGGCCTAGGGCCTGTGAATAAATATTTCGTGCCTAAATGAAAGCGCAATATTATTAACTGGATTTGATGTGTAAACTTAGTGAATATGACACTGGTAGAATAAAAACTGTTAAAAAGGCCTTTGCCTGTGGCCTATGGCTTTAGTATATAGTGCCTAAGTAAAAGAGCAATACTATTGACTTGATTTGATACGTAAGCGTTATGAATATGAAGTCGGCGGATTAAAAGCTGTTAAAAAGGCCGAGGTGTAGGGCCTATGAATTAATTAAGTAAAAGAAAAATATTACAACTTTGACGGGTTTTGTAAATATTTAGCGGCTAAGTAAAAGTGCAGCGTTATTAAAAAATCCCACCTTATTGTCCTTTCCTGAACAAAGCAGTTTTCGCTTGGCTTACATAGAACATTTTCTCGAAATTTGTTTGGAGTTTCTAAATCAATTCTCAACATAGGCCAGGAAACGGCAATATTTATACCCCCCCCCCCTTTGAACTTCTGTGGCCAGTTGCCCTAAGTATGAGCCGACATGAAAATTCAGACAAGCAAAAGAGCTCCTTCCCATCGTTAGGCACCTTGGGAAACTGCCACACATTCAAAGTGTTCCTTGGAGGAATAGCAATTTGTACGCTGCCCCTTAATGAAAAGCGTGGGGCAGTTTTCCTGTGTGGCAATCTTCCAGTATGGCAGTTTTCCTGTGTGGCAATCTTCCAGTATGGCAGTTTTCCTGTGTGGCAATCTTCCAGTATGGCAGTTTTCCTGTGTGGCAATCATTTATCTTGAACCGAAGATTGATGAAATCGGTCCTATGGACTGATGAATCCAGATACACGATCCATCAGTCTGATGGTCGTGTGTGGGTATGGCGGCAGCCGTAGGAACGCTATTTACCACAGTGCACTGTTCCTACGGTCAAGTTTGGAGCTGGCAGTGTACTCGTGTGAGGGTGTTTTTCGTGCTATGGTCCCGGCCCATTGGTTATCGTGGACAAACCTGTTAGCCAGCACGTCTACCTCGATATTCTGGACAATTATAGTTGAGCCTGGAACCACACTTTGAAGTAAGCTTGGGTAACAAAAAGGATGAACTGCAGAAGTCCAGTTGTTTCCTTTTTTTTTTATTTATTTATTTTTTTTTTGTCAAAGGAAATTGTTTACGAAAGAGGTAAATCGTTATGGCATAAATCAATTTACCCATCCATCACGCCCTATGAAGGGCACTTGGCTGAAGGAACTTCTTGAAATCATCACGTGGTTGAATCAAGCCAAGACAGTCACCATCAAATTGTAAGAGGTATTTGACTATAGAAGGGTCAATCACGGATACCGTGTTCTCCGCATCCATCTGTGCGCTAAACGTGGACTGATCGATGAGCCGCCACTTCTGCTGAAATCGTTTAAATAAGCCTATAATCTGGACCGGTTGATGTACCAAGACAGACAACAAAGCCTGTTCAACCAATAACTCGAATATGTGGTGCCGGCATGTCAAATGAAGTAAATTGGCTTTCAGTTTGTTCATAATTAGCGTGCATGCGCGATTTTTAATACCGGTGTAAGGGCGAAAAGTAATAATGAGATGCATATCAATTAAGATATGATCTAGTGCTAATTTATGTACATAGAAACAAGGAAATAACTTTATTTCATTAACTGTGTGCATATACAATGCCCAAGGTTAGAAGGGCGCCAGCCTGTCTGGGAAGACTGAATACGTCCCTTATGTAAAAGAAGGTCAGTATTGTTGTATGTTTTGTTCTGTTTGTATAGAGTCTGGTTTCCACGTGCAGAAGTCCGTTAGAAGGAATGTGAAGTATGCTGTCGTCGGGCACGGAGACAATTAGCGAGGGCGAGCGAGTTCCCAGAAGCAGGAGCGGCTGGGGCGCGGATACTGAGAAAGTTGGCCTGCGGACAAAGGTCAGGTTCGTTCCAGGACCTGACAAGGTCAGCGCCTCGTGGTAGAGGGGGGCCGAAAAGAGAAAGGAGGGGTCTTCTGGAGCGAGGGGGATAAGAGATAGCTTCGGAGAGAGGAGCAAGAGGATTGCGAGGTGCGCTTGGACGGCGGGTAGAAGTACGGCGTCTATGCTCCAAGGAACGCAGTTCCTGTTATTTGCGTGAAGCTGGAGGCTTCGGGAGAAAGTGAAAAGGATTTGCAACGAGTGTCTGGAAGACGGATAGACATGTAGAGATTTTATGCTCCGAGGACACAGTTCCTGGTTTTTAGCGTGAAACAGAGTGTTTCGAAAGACAGCGTGGAGTCGGAACGACTCTGATATTAGATTGGCGTTAGGGCAACGGATTTGAGATTGAACAATTCGTGACAGACGAAGCATGCCACAAATTCGTCGAAGCGGACATTGGCACTGGAACCAGACTCTCACTAGTACTTTGATTCATTAAATTTATTCTCTTTCTTATTCACGAAGTATTTATTGAAGTTGATGAAGTGCCTTACAGTAGCCATTCTGTCCCTTCCTTGATTCGCGGATAATTACACAAAAAGGCGGAGGAAGAGGGGCCTGGATGATAAATTTATTATTAATAAATTACGAGAGAACCTCAGATTATTTGCTGTAGGGGGAAGTTGTTAAATTAACACACGGACGCCTATCGGAAAGAAGGCGGGACTTAGCACGAAAGTTTATGTCTCACCCCTACAACCGGTATTGGATGCAGTGGTATCAAATGATAAGGCTATTATTTTAATCAGCAACAGACCATTCGGTTACAAGGTTTAGAAAAGCATCAGCTTGTGCAGATCCGGGGACTGAGGGCAGTTTTGGCACGTCCAGCAACTTTTCAACGTTCCGCCTTGCCGTAACCACTGCTACTCGATCTACTACTTGTTTGTCAACAGTGTTAGGGAGAATTTTACCATCCCAGTGTTCTACTAGAAGGCACACAGCGTTAAAATTAGCTTTAATATTTGCTGCTATTTGTAATCGATGCTTTATGCGAGCCTTTCTGATAGTTGGACGGTTAATTGCATTTGATTCTTTACTTTCACATCTAGCAGCTGCAGCTAAGACTTGAATTGTCTTGTGATCACTGAGACCAACACGATCCAGAGTGTCTGATAAATCTCCACAAATAATGTTCCTTGCACGGGGTGTTTTTTGTTTTGATAATCCTGCAAAGGCAGGCCTAAGATATTTGACTTCATTGTCTGAATCAGAAACTTCGCTACCGGATTCCAGCTTTCGCTTCCTCTTCTTAAAAACGGTTTCCTCTGTTTCACTGCTGCTTGAGCTTTATCTGATCTCAAAGGTATCACCTTCTCTGTCACAAGCTTCAGTTCTCCATTTTTTTCTTCTCTCTGTATAGCTTTCTTTTTCTAAGCTCTGACTTAGCATCTTCTTCAGCCAATTTGGTATCAACTCCTGCAATGTAGCCCTTCCTCCTTTCATCTCTCTGAGCACATAAGAAAAGCAAGATCTTCTGGGATTTTGATGAGTTTCTCATAGTCCTGGTGAGCAATATGAAACTACTAAGATAGTAGATTTGAAGTAAAATGAGTTTCTCTGGAAATTTGATTCTCCGTTCTTCGAGTACGGTGCTTTTTCAGTGCTTTCCATTCGAAGGACATACCTTCTAACTTTCAAACACAATGCTGTTTTTGGCGAACTGGCAGGCGAGACTTCACCCATAAAGGAAGAACTTCATCGATGACACTCCTTGAACTTTCCTGAACAGTTTTACCAGATTTTTTGTTGAAGTAAAAGAAAAGTACATCCTTTTTGCACGGCAATTTACAACCACTAATGGGCTCTGTCACAAGAGAACCAACTAAATAGACATGGTTTTGAGACCTTGTTTCAGATAAATCATGCTCACTTGAGGATGCCATCACCGCCTGAAACACACAAACACACACACACACAACTTTTATAGTATGTAATTTTAATGTATAAAATATTATATGCAGAACGTATGAGAAAACCCTTACAATATTGATGACCTATAGGGTATCTGTGAGAGCAACTTAATATATATACTTTCTTTTTATCTAATATATATGTTTCAAAATGATATAAAAATTCAAATCAGGAACCTGGAATTGGATTCTAATCTATTTTTAAATGCTGATACTCAGATTGATGCATCTGTTTAATTTCTCACGAAACTCAAGTGCTCTCTTGAACTTACCGTGATTGGAAAGGTAAAAGTATACCACCGCAGCAGAATAATAATAATAATAATAATAATAATAAAAAGCGGGTGCAGCAACATCACACCACAAACACCATTGTTTGTTAATTCTAAGTTATTTACTAGCCTGATTTTTGCAAATAAACTCTGAAATATTCACAATTTTTGGAACTCGTGCTAATCTACTGCTTTTTCATTCACTTTGAAAAACTCTTAGAAATGACCCGCTTTCAAGAAAGACAAAGACAGACACAGAGAGAGAGAGAGAGAGAGAGAGGCAGAAAACTAGACATGCCAATTGCAGAGAATTCGTTAACTTTAAGGAGCTTCCGATATATTCTTTTATTTTATTTCCAAGAAATCGTAGGAGAAAGTATGTTAATGATTTTTCGATTCCGAGAAGAAATTTCAATCTTTTGTCAAAATGCTACCGGTCTGAAACAAATCTAAACTTCGAAAGATCATTTTACTGTCAGGATTTTTCCTTATACGATTTGCAGAAGTTTTGGGCCGACATAGTTTAGCTTAATCTGTTTAACAATTGTTCCTTCTCATTTTATCATTAGTAGCAGCAAAAGTGAGAAATCATTTATCACGAACAATAGCATATTTTAAAATTTATAAAATGCGCTCGCTGAGTTGCTTGTGAGCTTCAAGTAGATCCAAAAAAAAAAAACATTTTAATGATCCTGATATTATGTCCTCCTTTTGGAAACACGGTTATCATAACGTCATTATCCTTCTCTAGAAACGTAATTTTCCAAATGTATAAGCTCCTTGTACATTTTGTATACACCAATTAGAGTCATCCCTAAACTAAGAGCATTGGGGGAAGGGTTGAACAGTGCTTAATATTTTACACTTCCTCGTACTCATCGCACTTTTCTGAAATGGAAAAAAATTGAAACCGCAGAATTTTAAAATTGATTGTTTTCACTTTTAATTTAATTGCGTTTTAAATATAAAATAACTTCATTAAAAATTTTATTTCAATTTCAACAAATGTAACCCCAAGATCTTCAGTTTTAGGATTAATTTTAGCAGTGGTGGGATGGTTTTATAGATGTCCCGGGAAACGTAGTTTTTGCTGCCGGCATTAGGAAAAATTTTCAAAGCACTACAATGCTGAAATTAAAGCTGTATCAGTATCGCCATCTCAACACAAGTCTAAACCGTTGAAAATTTGATTCCATTCTTACGAATTTTATTGCGATTGCTGAATTGTGAATTATCCATGTGTCGGATTAACCGTGCCCCTCTATTCCATTCTGCTTCTACAGGCATCCGCAATTCGTCGGTGCGAGGCCATGCGAGCCAGTGGTTGCGCGATTACACGTGAATGAAACGCAATAGCGCACCAGACCTGCACAATGCAGCCTTCCAGATGCCGTTCATCACGGTATCTGCGAACAAGAATTCGCCAGTCGTGATGCATTAGATTGAATCTGGACGCGTCCGTAAACACAATATGCTCCCATTCAGCACTCCAGTTTCGACGCTCGCGGCACCACTGCAGCCGCTCGCAGACATCTGACGATGCCTGATCATCCTCCATTGCTGAGCAAGTGTCGTGGATGGTGTTGTGCGCGACGTCAGTGCCATACGGTGCAAGTGCCTATCTTCCCGCTCCGTCGTGCGGTTTCGAGCTCCATACCCTGCACGGCGATGCGTAGAGCCTTCTGCTGTCCTTTGACGTCATGTACGCATAACGCGTGCAGCAACATCATGGTATGAAAAACCACCTAAGAACGATTCTAACTCTTTCAAACTCCGTAAAGTGTTCGTATGGTTGTCTCGCCCTCCTACGTTGCATGTTTACATGTTAACAACAGCGTACGGTTGAGTTTATCGATAGCAAGTTTAAAAACCTGGTCTCTGTACGCCTTCTTTTACACCCCCTTGTGTGACGTTTCCGATGGCGTTGCGCGCGCCTCATATTGTACTCGCTGCAATTGTAATCGTTTGCATCACCCATGGTGCCCTATCCAACCTGCAAATTTCGTGCGTAACCAAGCATTTCTTCATGGTGTTGCAATATCTATTATTAACAGCGGTGTATATTTCTTCTTCTAACCCTTCGATTTAAAAATCCCTTTATTTCTGTTATTCCTTCGGCTATGAAGAATATTTTTAGCACATTTGTTTTGTTTTGTAACATACTTTTCTGCAGCTGATGGCAGTAAGTAGCTGTTTCTATTTCTGGATGTTTTACCGATTGTAGAAATTCGGATCTTTTCTCCCCCCCCCCCTTTTTTTTTTCTCACCAGTGCCATTGACTGAATAACTTTGAAAAAAAATTCGTGTGCGAGAGGAATCAAAAAGCGTGCTCATTACAACCGAAAATTCGATGTCATCTTTTTACGGTTTTCAACCGTACAGGTTGAAGAACCGTTTATGTTCCAGCTTTGTCCGTCTGTCCGCACGATTACTCACGTAAAAATGGTTCGATTTCAATGAAATTTTAGTATGTTGTAGGGCACCTGGGGACGAACCCTATTGAAAATGGATAAAATGGGGTCAAAGATCAGGACACAGGAGCGGAATTCATTCCATTGACGTTATGCATCATAACTTGCGTAAAAATGGTTCAATTTCGATGACATTTTAGTATGTGGTAGGGGAATACTGGGGACGAACCCTATTGAAAATGGGTGAAATGGGGTCAAAGGTCAGGACATAGGAGTGGGATCCATTTCATTGCCCTTATGCGTCATAACTTGCGTAAAAATGGTTCGATTTCAATGAAATTTTAGTATGTGGCAGGAGATTACCTGGGGACAAACCCTATTGAAAATGGGATAAATGGGGTCAAAGGTCAGGACATAGGAGCGGGATCCATTCCATTGCATTTATGCGTCATAACTTACGTAAAAGTGCTTCGATCGCGACAAAACTTTATTATGTTGTTCAGGAGGTATACTGAATCGGTCCTGTTAAATATCATTGAAATGCGGTCGAAGGTCAGGCCACAAGAGCGACATTTACTCCACAGCCATTATCCTGATAACTTGAGTAATAATTTCTGGTATGTTGGAAAGCGTATCATAATCAATGCATTGCATGATTTTACTAACTTGTTTGTTTTATTGTCCCGCCATTGAGGATATAAATATATTTCTGAAAAACATTATCAAAATCAAATTTTATGTTTTGGTGTTTTATGAAATAATACTATAAAGCAAAAATTTTCACATTTTCTTAAATATAATTGAAAGTCATTGTCAGTTAAAAGAGCATCTCAAGTTCCAAAGCATTCTATTGTTTCGGAAAATCACGCTGGAAAAATACTTAATTTGTGAAAAGCTTTCTACAGAAAAAATAACTTTATTGCAAGCCTATTCAAAATAATAATAATAATAATAAGCTCCAACGCCAAATAAAATGACTAGCTAACTGGCATTAATGACAAAGAGCATTTTATTATCGAGCAATTATAGTTCTACCTTGAACGTGACTGCGACTACTGAGTCTTTCGGGCTGATTGGTTAAAACGCGCTGTTTCTGTTGAGCAACCAAACGACTTCTGATGGGATCCCACCAGGTAAAGTGGGTAAAGATTCTCTGGAGTAGGGGCTGAAAAATTAAAGGTCTTTGCGAAATTTCTGTAAAAATACGGAAAACTCCAAACGGACTTTACTGAAATTAACAGATTTTTTTATTATTATTATTGGGGGTTGAACGACCACCGTGAGCAACTCTGTGGGCTATAAGCAGTCGCCCGTTCTTAATTTAGGGCCACTGGTTCCAGGGAAGGATCAGATCAGATCATATGTAGATGATTTTAGGAAGGAAATGTCTGACCCCAGATCTTGAACAACCCTTAGAAATAGGAAGCTAGGAGATTTGGGCTAGAGTGAACAACAGGAAAGTGACACGGAAACGAGGTAGAAAGGGGGAGGAAGACGCATTTGTTTGTAACCGGGGGCCAGTACCCGGGGTACTACGGCTTAATTTGCCCATTCGACGCCCGTCGGGGATTTAGTGGTTCGAGCGTTCGTACCTACCTGGGATTGAACCTGAGATTTATCCGTGGCAGTCACGAACGTTGACCACTAGGCCATCCGCGGCCTCCTGTATCAGGGAAGGCATCGAGCCAGCGCCGTAAGACAAACACAACATCCATGCCTCACCGTGATTCGAACCCGGACCTATCTCGGACGAATGATCAGAAGCCATCGCTTAGACGACACCGGTGCGGCAATTAACGGAATTAGTGACTACGGGAAATCAGTGAAAATACCGAAATTAAAAAAAAAACCGGCCACTTTTCAAAACGGAAATTTCGTTAAAAGACGGACACTTATCCACAACTTTGCTGCTCGTTATTTCCCTCTAAGAAATTTTTCTTGAATTTACACCACTATTTTTTTTTCCTACAGTGAACAACAAAGTTACATGGAGAAAGCAGGTATGGATTAAGACCTTAGTTAACCTTTAGGCATTTGAGTGGTCCCCTAGGTTAAGACACCTGAGTGAGCCCCCAAAGAATTTATAACGTGGAATCGTTATGACGTCCGTTAAAACACGAAACTCTAGCAATATGTTTGTGATAAGTAATAAATAGTGCATTCTTCAAACTAATAAATTATCTCCAGAGTTCATAATAGCCACTGTAGATTCTTAGATTTTATAATGATTAAGCATTCTCTTAGTGCATCTGTTTTGTTATGCAATGTGAAGCCACTAGAAACTTCGACTATTAACGGTTCCAAGCAGAGTTGGAAACGGGTCAAAAATTTTGGATCCGGACCCGACCCGGACAAATTTGCTTTGAACTATAAATTCGAAACTCAATTTTATATATATATATATATATATATATATATATATAAACGCAATACATATATTCATTCCAATAATTTCTTGTTATTTAATAACCGAAACCCTTTTTTAATAATAAAATTTGGTTACTTGCTAAATTTTAGTGCCATTTTTAATGCCACTATTTTGCGTAATCCAGAAGTAATGGCTGATTATGACTGTGACCATTACAAATGGGAATCATTATTTACGATTACAGAAATATGTTTTTTTAAATGTATTAAATTGTTCACTCTTTTCAAGCTTTGATGGAGGTGCACATACTTTCATATAGTCCGTTAGATTTTTGGTTCCACAATCTTTTATTACACCGTCGACATCTTTCTTTGTAATTATACACTTTCCACATTATGAACAACAAGCAAGACCAAGCAACACGGAATTATTCTCCGGTTCCTTAATGAGTCGAAACAATTTCCAGCATTTACTCTTCCCCTTGTGGTTTTCAACAAGCACGTATTTGTTGGCCTCGACGCCTTTCTCAACCTCCTTAATATTAAATCCTTCCATATTAACAAATAAGGAGTTAATTTCGACATGACACGTCATGGGAACGGGATGTTAGCACATCAATCGAAAACCGCTGAATGCTCAATGTAAAAGATGCGATGTGAAAAGTAACACTTCGCACGGAGAGAATGAATCCAGCTGGGAAGCAGACGAATGGCATTTGCCTCTACCTTTCCCTCGACAATCGCATTGTAAAAGAACGCAAAGGAAGGATCTTTTTACGATATGGTGCAGGTTTGTCTGACGTTTGTCGGTGGAAATCGTCGTTGTTTTGAAAAAAAGACGACAATATTTTTGTATAGCAAATCATTATTCACTCCGTGGGCACCAGTATCGACTACAGAATTCCACAACGCGCATTTTTCTTTGGAATATATTTTTCTCTTTTCAAAAATAAAACGGGAATAAAACCGGGTCAAAATTGGGTCAGGAACACCTTGATCCGACCCGTTGACCCTTGGCCCGTTTCCATCTCTGTGGTTCCAAGTGCAAATTAGGAGGTGTGGATGGTTGGCAGTGAAAAAGCTGAAATTGTCTAGCTGACCCCGTTGTACACAGCGACATAAAACCTTGGTGAGTCACCTGCCTTGAAATTTGTTCGTCTTCCAGCTTCTGTTTCTGACCACTTGGAAATCGTACGAGACAAAAGTTTAATTACTTTATGAACCTCTCTCTCTCTCTCTCTCTCTCTCTCTCTGTCTCTCTTTTTATTATTTTCCCAGGTATGTCTCCTGGGCCTTGGTAATACAGGGTGTCCGAGAATTATTGGACACATTACAAAATTATGTGCAAAAAAAAAAAAAAACTATGAGTATTGTCTGTTTTTCTATGTCACGTATTACTAACACGATTTCTATATTTTTGTTTTGCAGAATTGTTATTCCCAGAATCCGATAGATGGCGCTAGGCGTGACCTGATGAGGAATGTATGAGAAATGCGCAATCAGTCGTCATGTCATCCGTACAGCAGAAGGCGATGTGTGTGTTATGCCTTGCGGAATTAAAGTCTGTCATTAAAGTTAAAAGACGGTACCGTTTAGAGTACGGTTGTAATCATCTGTCAACGAATTCAATTAAGCGGTGGATGAAACAGTTTAAAGAAACTGGCAATGTGGAACATCGTGGAGGAGCCGGTAGGCCTTGCGTCAGCGGTGAGACGGTTGACCAAGTTAATGAAAGTTTCCGACGAAGCCCCAGGAAATCCGTTTGTAAAGCAAGCTGAGAACTGTACTTTCCGAAATCGACAGTTCACGATATCTTGCACAAGAAATTAAAGTTTCATGCTTATAAAATTCAAATAGTGCAAAAGATGCATGTAAATGATTACACTCTGCGATACGATTTCCCTGTGGATATGCTGAATCGAGTGGAAAATGACGAAAACTTTTTCACTGCTGTAATTTTTAGTGATGAATCCATATTTCATGTATCAAGTATTGTGAATCGTTACAAATGTAGGATATGGGGCAGTGAACCGTCTCATGCTGCTATTGAACTGGAACGTGATTCTCCAAAAGTTAATGTGTGGTGCGCCCTATCAAAAGGAGAAGTGACTGACCCTTTCTTCTTCTGCGAAAAACCACAAATGGGGACATTTACTTGGATATGCTAGAAAATTTCGCTATACCCCAGATCAAAAGATATGACAACGTCGTCTTCCAACAAGACGGCGCGCCTCCACGTGTGTACGTAAGTGCCTAAATGAGCATTTCCCCAACAGATGGATTGGGAGTAGTGGTCCCATTCCGTGGTCACCTCGCTCTCCAGATCTAACTCCACTGGATTATTTCATGTGTGGTTATGTGAAGGATCGTGTCTATCAGATGCCTTGTTCTGATTTGCAGGAACTGAAGCAGCGTATCACAGCTGCTATTAATTCCATAACTACTCAGATGCTTGCCAATACATGGCATGAAATCGAGTATCGCTTGGACGTACTACGAGCAACCATACAGGGGATCTCACATCGAAATTTATTAACTTGTGTAGTTACATTGTAAGTTAGTACAGTCAGTCTCTTTCTATCTGTTTAATGTTTTGTTCTATATAATTTTGTAACGTGTTCAATAATTCTCGGACGCCTACCGTCAACGAATTCAATTAAGCGGCTGCTCCATAGTGTGCTTCAATAATTCTCGGACACCATATTGTGTCAATAATTCTCGGACACCCTGTGTGCTAAATACCATAGTGTACTCCAAGGCTATGGCCCCTATAGAACCATCCCCCCCCCCCCCTCATTAATCCCGCCCTGGTGGAAAGGATATAAGTATGAGAGTTATCATGCGAATGGACAGACGGACAAATGGAGAATGTACCTGCTTCCTCAAACTACTTCTGGTTGCATTGAAAAAAAAAAAAAAAAGTGGTAGGAACAAGTAATCCGAGCCGACGAGCTGTCAAATTCTTAACTGCGAGCTTAGTTACATTCGGACATGCGAGAAAGTTAAATAAAATCAACCACTGCGACACGAACGAAATAAGAGTAGCTTGCAAAAGAAAAATAATCGTTCCTATTGTCCGTTTGGTGGGTAGCAGGGAGTTGCTGAGTGCACTGACCACCGCGCATGCCCGGTAGAAAGAGTCAAGATAATCAGTCTGCTATGGGTTAATCTATCTAGATTTTAATCTCGAACCAGAATGCCACTCCTAAAGCACGTTGGTCGGCTGCTCCTTCCTTGCTTGCCCATGACGATTTCTTTCTTGTTTTCCTCTTTCCAAAAGAAGAAGAGGAAGAAACATCTTTCTTAAACGGCGTGGCTAGAATACTGAATGGCTTCGCGGAACACTCCGACAAAGGACATCACTTATTTACAAACGTCAAACCGCGGGCGCAGCGCGCTGGTGAGCAACTAATTTCCCCCGCCCTCTTAAGTCTCTGACCTCTGATAATCAGGGAGGCCATTCCATTTGTTAACTGAGATGACGTTTAAACCGCTTTCACCCGTCGGCAAAGACTTTACGGATGTCACCACTTGAAAATTCCCCTTCTCAAAAGACCTCGACTTTGTGGCAGTTTTATACTTCTGATCATCATTCTGTTTGCAAAAGATGTTTCAGTAAGGAAACAAGATTTTACACTGAATTTAAAAGAAAAAACAAAGTTGTGATTTAAAACGCAAAACAATTGCTGGAAAAGTAAAAGTGTCCGCACGTGGAAATATCCATAAAGAGGCAGGAAAAGATTAGAGTGTTGTACCGTCTTTCTATATTTATTACTAGTCGCGGACTGGGCTGCAGAGATACCGAGAAAATCCCTTTCGGTCCGGTAGGCTAACTTAAGAAAAAAGAGTATATACAGGGTGTCCATAAATGAAGTATACAATTTCAGTATGCCATTGAAAAAAAAAAATACAATCAATAACAACTTACTTTTAATGTCAAAACTCATACAGAGGGTGAGTCGAAAGTTTTGCAATATTTGCATAAACGCATGTGCTGCGGCGGGTATGTCGCGTGTTTGAACTAGCTCAAGTCTCTCAGTGCATTCAGGTGAAAGGGATAATAAAGTGGTAGTCGTTACTGTGAATAGT
This sequence comes from Macrothele yani, assembly GCA_039090855.1. Taxonomy (NCBI): domain Eukaryota; kingdom Metazoa; phylum Arthropoda; class Arachnida; order Araneae; family Macrothelidae; genus Macrothele; species Macrothele yani. Next base: position 36,911,428 of record CM076989.1, read on the forward strand.
ATTGAATGTCGTCCTTCTGTCAGTGGTTGGGACGCCTGAAAGATGAACATCCGCAACTGGCTAATTAGGAAACTTTTGCTTTTCGAGTTTGAACTCGGCCATAACGCCGCTCCAGCAACGCGAAACATTTGACATGCGAAAGGGGAAGGTTCCGTAGACCACAGCACCCCAACCAGATGGTTCAAGAAATTTCGCTCAGGTGACAGAAACCTCGACGGTCAGCCAAGGTCAGGTAGGCCGCGAACCGTGGATTCGGAGGCCGTGCGCCAGGCCGCAGAGGCAAATCCGACAACCAGCACTCGGAGATTATCAGGCGAGCTGGGCGTATCACAGACCAGCGTGGTTCGTTCACCTTCAGAACATCGGCAAGGTCAACAGAAGCTGCCGCATTGTCCCTCCTGAGCTGAAGCAAACTGCCGAGTGGAAGCGTGAACGAAACTCCTACTGTTAACATGTTCTTTGCTATCTTTTAATTCTTCTTGTTAACTTCATAAACATTGCGTGGTTGAGTTGCTAAGTCTTATATAGTTGTAGATGATAGTAAAATAGTATGCAAATAATTCTTGCGATTCGTAAATATGTCTAAAAAACTTTTATTCTCTTCATTTAATTGCCTGCAAAGGTTATCCGTTAGCTGAAACTCTCCCGCTTTCGATCATCTTTCGCGCTCTCCTGAAATCCCCTTACCTCGCGGTCCACCTAAGGCCTACCCTGGGGCAATCGCCTCGTCGTGACCGCTTGCTTCCAAAACCTAGAGACAACTACCTTCGCCTCCTTCCCTTGTCTCCAAGAAATGCCCTTAAGCATATCCTAATGTTCCCCGAGAGAAAGAACCACACTGGTTTTCGGTAAATCTTAAGCCTCAAAGTAAAAATGTGAGGGCTAGTGCATTAGTCGGCACCATTGAAATTGAAACCTGAAAAGTAACAAAAGAGGCGCGATCGAGTTAATCTCTATTCAACAAACAATGTGCATATACTAATCTTAGACAGAATGTCGTCTTAGTAAATAACCGTGCATCCGGTGTCTAATGGTGAACTGACTCTGAGAAATTTCTCTCACGCTTTGTGGAGACAAAGGAATGGAGAGCACGAGATGGAAAAAAGGTTGCATTTTGAGATTTTATATGAAATCCTAAAACCCCGTATAAAATCTCTGTAACACTAGAAAACCCGCGCGATGTACGTTTCATCAAGAGTATTGTTACGTGCGATGAAAAGTGGGTCTATTTCCGTAATCCTAACACACAACGGCAGTAGTTAAGCCCGGGATAGCTTTCTGAACCTGTTGCCAAACGTAAGCAGTTCGAGCACAAGGTGATGCTCTGCGTCTGGTAGAATTTCGAGGGGATGATAATCCATTACGAATTTGTTCCAGATGGACGAACCATCAACGCCAACCTCCACTCTGAACAGCTAGAGCGGATGTATGCCGTTTTGGTGGAGAAGTACCGGATACTGGTGAACAGAAAGCGAGCTCTTCTGCACAGGACAACGCTCGACCTCATACCGCGCGAACGACCCGGACAAAATATTAGGGCATCGAACTGATGCCACCCCCAGCATATAGTCCGGATCTTTCCCCGTCGGATTATATACCTGTTCCGGTCCATGGCACACTTCCTTCGCAGTCGGCATTTCAACAACCAGGAGGAGGTGGCAGCTAGGATGAAGGAGTTCTTCGCCTCGAAGGACAACAGCTGGTACCGCCGCGGAATCGAAGAACTGGCAGACAGATAGCTAAAGACGGAACAACACGATGGCCTATACTTTGCATGCTAGTCAGCTTTCGTCATAAAGGTACGTACGAATACATAGCGTGATTTAAATATTGCAATACTTTCGACTCACCCTCTGTAGTAACTGTGAATTTGTTTTTTAAAAAATGTCAGTAGGTTCCCAAGTGTGCTCCGTTGGTTGCTCGCAGGATGTCGAAACGATAGTCCAGTTTCACCCACGTACGCTGAAGAATGTCAGGTGTGTCAAGGAGGACGGCTTCAGTAATGCGTTCTTTGAGCTCAGTGATAGATGTAACCTCTTTCTTGTGCACAATGCCCTTAATTAAGCCCCCAAAGAAACAAATCGCATGGGGTAAGATCAGGAGAACAAGGTGGCCGTGCCGTTGGACCCCTACGTTCAATCCAACGCCCTGGAAAATGATGGTCTAAAGATCTGCGCACATCCAAAGATCAGTGGGGAGGCGCTCCATCTTGCTGGTAAATGGTGTCTTGAATGTCCATGGAGTTGTGGAATTGCGAATTGTTCTAATACGTTATACCAGTAACGGTTGGTTCAGCGTAGAAAGAGGGGCCTGTTACCCTGTCTTTCATTAAGCCAGCCTAGGCATTAACCTTCTGGCTATCTCTTTCGTGTAGAAGAAAACCAAGTTATACTGAAACGGTAAAGTTTGTTCACTACTTTAACGGCTTCAGGTGGTAAAAAAAAACAACAAAAAAAAAACTTACGTAGCAAGCAAATGTTCTGTTGATCCATACACTGTTTTTGATTCATCCTCTTCCATTTTCTCAACTTTCAAATTTACGATAATTTAATGATATCCTCTTACTCAGTCTGCTTTCGCCAATTGCAGTTGCAGCTGAATAATCAATACAACCTAGTCAAGTCTGGGATAAGAATTTGAAATTCATTGGGTATACGTTAACGCATTGAGGTTCATCTACGGCGTAATTTTTGGGTTGCTGCTCTATATAGGTACATTTTTTTTTTTAACGTGATTTGCATTTGATTTACTACTTTTTGGGCCTTACCGTTACACGAAATCTTAAACTGCAGTTCTAGAAAGTGTTACGAAGATTTAATACTAGAATTTTAGGCAAAGATATTTAATCTCATTTCGCAACTTTTATTTCACTTTAGTGCTCCATTTCCTTTATTTCCACAATAGGTGGAAACAAATTTTGCTGCGGCACCCGATACGGAAACATCGGAAGCACGGTTTATTTAGAGACGCCAGTTTGTCGCATCTTAAGGGTCTGGGCCTTCGTATTTCGTAGGCGCATTGGAATTGTCCAGCTCATTTGATCTTTTGCCTTCTTAATTTCAAAGCAGCCGACTGAAGGCGCAAACCTTCTTAATTTCTATCTTGAAGTTCTATGAAGACGACGCCGGCGTTTTCCCATGGTTTTTGTGGAAGTAAGGGGGTGAGTTTGCGTGGAAACAAGGGGGTAGCTCGGACTGTCGACTCGAGGAACTGAAAGCGAGCGGTCGTTGGAGGGCCAGGGGAGGAAACGCTTTAGGTGTTGCGAGGCACGTCTTAAGCTGAACGAGGGAATGGAGTTTTTTTCTCCACAGGCGCTTTAAAAGGGAAACGAAGGAATGACCGAAGAGCGATTTAGGGAAGGTAATCTTAGTTTCAGAGGAACAGGGAGGAAGAATTGCTAAGCTGATGACAACCTTTGTGCGATTAAGTAAAAAAAAAGAATAAAGTGCTTTCTAAGAAATCTAAAAGGACTGCATAAAAATTATTACGTATAGCTATTGTTATTATCCTTACTTCACTACCTTAACCCCACAAGACTATGGAAGTTAACTAAAGCTAGTGAACAAGAATTTGTTTCAGCTAGAGTAAAACTACTTTTTCCATTTGAAAGGAATTAAGAAAAACAATTATTTTCGTGTTTTTAATTTCTCTCACTTTATAAATGTACACTGAAATTTTTGCAAATCTGAACATTTTCAATTCTTTCAGGGGAGATTTTTTCGTAATTACATTTTTATTTACGTTTTCCAAACGTAGGTTGAAGAAGCGTATATGCTCCAGCTTTGCCCGTCCGTCTGTCTGTCCGTCCTCACGATAACTCGCGTAAAAATGATTCGATTTCGATGAAATTTTAGTATGTGGTAGGGGACAACTGGGGACGAACCTTATTGAAAATGGGCGAAATAGGTCAAAGGTCCGGACATAGGAGCGGGATTCATTCCATTGCCCTTATGCGTGATAACTTGCGTAAAAATGGTTCGATTTCGATGAAATTTTAGTATATGTTAGGGGACTACCTGGGGACTAACCCTATGGAAAATGGGGTCAAAGGTCAGGACATAGGAGCGGGATCCCTTCCATTGCCCTTATGCGTCCTAACTTGCGTAAAAGTAGGTCGATTTCGATGAAACTTTAGTATGTGGTAGGGGACCACCTGGGGACAAACTTTATTGAGAATGGGCGAAATGGGGTCAAAGGTCAGGACATAAGATCGGGATTCATTCCATCGCCCTTATGCGTCATAACATGTAAAAATGCATCGATTGCGACAAAACTTTGACATGTTGTTCCAGAGGTATAGTGAACCGGTTCTGTTGAATATCATCGAAATGGGGTCAAAGGTCAGGGCACAGAAGTGAGATTTATTCCACAGCCATTATTCACATAACTTGACTAAAAATGCTTCTATTGCGACAAAACTTTAATATGGTGTTCCGGAGGTGTACTGAACCATTTGTGTTTAATATCATCGAAATGGGGTCAAAGGTCAGGGCACAGGAGCAAGATTTATCCCACAGCCATTATCCTCATAACTTGAGTGAAAATGCTTCCATTGCGACAAAACTTCTCTATGTTGTTCCGGAGGTATACTGAACGAATCGATAGTTAAGGTAGGAAGGAGCGTTTGTCTGCGCTCGATTTCTGGTATGTTGGAAAGCGTATCATAATCAATGCATTGCATGATTTTACTAACTTGTTTTATTCTTACATTAGATTTTACTAGGGATCTGCAACCCAGGGAAATGGGTATAATGTTATTATTGCCTCAATGCAAAAAACTGCAGTGATTTGAAACTTGTGTTGAGAAGATGTTTAAACAGCAAACGGTAATACTGGCATACCGTTTTTTTAGGGACGGAGTACCTTGACAATTTTTCCCGAAAGTGGGACTCTCAGAATTAGCTTCCAGGTCTGTTTGTGGATTACCAGTCCGCCATTGTTTATTACTGTTGGCTTTCAGGAAAAAGATATTACAGCGTAAGACATAAGAGAAAAGCGCGGCCTAAATCGATGCAAACTGAGCTACGTAGAAAAAAAAAAAAAAATTATTAAAAATCTATTAATGGATGCCGTAAACCTAAAATTTGGAATGAATAAACTATAGACTGTATACAAAATTTGAAGATGACAATCCGATTTTTGGCGTAAATGTGACAAGGATGGTAAGTCAGATAATATCCTAAAACTTGAAAACTTTCATTGTCCTGGAGCCGGGCTCGAACTCACGTCTCCCAAAAAACGCCCGGGTATGCTAACCACTACACCACCCAGAACAACCAAGTTTCCGATCAATTTGAATATAAGTTTTCGGATATGATCTGACTTACCATCCTTCTCACATTTACGCCAAAAATCGGATTGTCATCTTCAAAATTTGTATTATATGGCGTAATCCCGTATTTCTTTCATGATATAGACTGTATTTTTAACTTTTGGGAAAAAGCACAAAAAAAAAAAAGTCACGTTGGACTCATAGCTAGGGAGACAAGTGCACTAAAATATTAGAGGGGGCGGGGGAGGCGTGAAGAAATCAGACGTTATAGGGCACGCCTCTTCCATTTTCAAAATCAAAATAAAAAAGAAAGGACAAAAAGATGAACTACGAGATTCCTCTTATATTTCAAAAAGCAATTGCAATTGCTCATCGACAAGTGAACAAGGAAACAGAAATATTCGTTTGCTAAATATTGATATTTAAAAAAATAAAATTCAGCCTCTGATTTTATAAAAATATCCAGAGGGATTTTATTTCCAAGCATTTTTAAAGCATATGAGAAATTAGTCTGCTTACCTCAACCAAAGAACGAGAAACGCATGGATAAGTAAAGTCGCCAAAGAGTATACGGGGTTCATAGCAAAACTTGTGCACATGCACTGTCCATTTTTGAGAAAAGTGTGAAGTAACGGAGAAAACTTACCTTATTGCCGTTCAGTGTACTCCCCCCCCCCGCTGCTAATGACAGCTTGCCAGCGATGAGATAGGTCATCAAACAACGATCTTCGCTCCTTCCACGTTTATAAGTGAGTCACGGAAAAATTATCATTGGACGCCACCGGGAATCGAACCCAGGGTCTTCCAGTTACGCGCGGGATATGCTTCCGGTGTAGTGGAAGCATATCCGGCGCGTAACTGGAAGACCCCGGGTTCGATTCCCGGTGGCGGCCAATGAGGATTTTTCCGTGACTCACTTATAAACGTCAAAAGAGTGAAGATCTTTGTTTGATGTTCCTCGTCCACGTCAAGTGTCTGTATTGGTGAGATAGGTCCAGGACGCCCCGTAGTACGCCATCTTTGTTCAGCTGTCGTACTACTCTGGTCACGTCAAATGACAGTTCGTCCAATGATTCGTAGCGGATGCCACGGAACCGATTTTTTAACTTTGGAAAAAGATCAAAGTCAGGTGGACTGAGATCGGGGCTGTATGGTGGATGGGATAAAGTTTCTCTGCCATATTTCGACTAAATTCCCCGTAACGGCGCTGCACCATGACACGATGCGTTGTCATGCAGCAAGATCGCTCTCGCTTCCAACATCTTGTGGCGATTTGGACGAGTTTTCGGTCTCAATTTTGTCCTCAGAAAGAAATTGCGCTTCGATCAAGAGTTCCTTTCCCACAAACTTCTTGCACGGCAGTGTTGATCTGTGTCGCAGTTTATCCCCGCAGAGTTTCTATTTTCACGTACGAGCGCTGGTCTAACGCCGTGACTCGACCTGAGGAGCTGCACGATTCCAATTCCAAACCCTCCCATGCCCACGCAGCAAATGATAGCGCGTCGTTCTGACACCACTGCGTTGCTGAAAGTCTGACCTTGACATGACGCAATCATTGCCCCAATTGCATCATGCGCTTCTGTTTTAGATTAACGTGTGCAGAACTTTAGTTATGACCTTCGTGCGTTTCTGTATATTTATTTATCTTAGTTTTCATTTAATTTCATTTATTTCATTTTAGTTGTCACATACAAATTACATAGATTAGGAGAAGGTGATTATGAAGCAGATGAGGAACAACAGGGATGAAAAGGCCATATGGGCCTAACTAGCCCTCTTCTCCCAAAACAATAATCCTGGAAACAAACATCAAGTCAAGCAGATATACTAATGATTGGCAGCCCTGAGAGATAGTCTTCATTATAATTTCAAATTAACTGACGAATCGTCTCCATCCGATAATATTTTGTCTATATTGGAAATGTAAGTTAAAACAATACCACTTAAGATTGTACCAGATTAGTAAAACGTTTGAGTGGATATGTTCAGCATTAAGATTGCCTGTAATATCAAACATTATTTTGTTTAGTGATTCAAGGGTTACAATAATTATTATTGATATATAATATTAAATTTAAGAGCTTGCAATCACAGTCACTGTTCCAGTTTAATTATGAAATAGCTGCTACTTTAGTAGAAAAAGGAATAAAAAATTACAATATGACTGATCGTAATAAACATTGTTTAAACTTTTTTTTTCAAATAAACAAATGTTATTTAGGCTTGTTATATCATCAGGCAAAGTATTCCAAAAAGTTGGTCCGGCATAATTAATATGTGCTCTGGAACGTTCTGTTTGTACAATTATGATGGGCACTAGTTTAGTTTTAGTTCTAGTAGAATGTTGATGAGTGTGAAAATTTAGTGAAATTAAATCGCAATAAAGATGTTTTTTTATTTTCTTTAACATTAATATTCCTAAGTTATAATCATATAATTGTTCAATAGTTAGAAGATTAAGATGATTAGGATGCAGGACGAATCGGGTTGTCAAACTTCGGGAATAACTGTTTTGAATTTCCCACTCCAGTAGTCTAATGAATTTATTTTGTAATCGTTGTAAAGTATTGATATTATATTTAGAGGTTTTTCCCCAGGTCAGAATACAGTAATTCAGGTGAGTTTGAATTAGAGTAGGATACAACTGTAGCATTAGGTTTGGAGATAGATAGGTCATAATATTGCCAATAACACCAATGTTTCGTGAAAGTTTACTGGTTAGAACTTCAATATGTTTGTTTGATTTAATAGCACTTTGAATTATTATACCAAGATAGGTATGAGATTGAACAACTTCTAAAGGAATATTGTTCAGAAAAATTTTAGTAGGTGTAATATTTCAGTAGGGAGTTAAATGATAAGAAAATATCATTATTTTAGTTTTATGTGCATTAATAGCTAAGTAGTTAAAAGTTAACCAATGTGTTAAAGAGAAAAATACAATTTTCCAATTTAGCTATTAAGTCATGAATATTATCTCCATGTAAAATCAAAATAGCATCATCGTGTACCTTTAATTCCGATTCTATATAGTTTAGTTAGTAACAGATCATGGTTTATAGTATCAAATGCTTCTGAGAGGTCCAAAAACAGTCCCAATGAAAATTTATTATGCTTTAGGTTAGTTTAGATTTTATTTTTTAGGTTAAGCAGGGCAATTCCTGTTGAACAATTTGACAGAAACCCAAATTGGTTTTGATAATTGGTTTAAATGTTTGCCACATATCAAGAGAACATGTCAAAGAAAATACAGGGCAGGCAGTCCAGTTTGTGTTATTTATTAATTTTTGGGAAATAAATAGCTTTGGCCTCATAAGATGGAGCTGGGTCCACCTTTTGAGGTCATCATCATCATCATCATCATCATTGTCAACCATTATCAATCCACTGCTGGACGAAGGTCTCCCCAAGTTTCCTCCACAACGGTCTGTCTTGTGCCAGTCTCCTCCATGTCACTCCCGCATATTTACGAATTTCATCCACCCATCTCCCATGTGGTCTTTTTCTGGGTCTTTTCCTGTCCCTTGGAATCCAATCTAAAATTTCGGCTGTCCATCTATGGTCTGTCCTTCTGGCAGTATGTCCAGCCCATTGCCATTTCAGGGATTTAACTCTGATCATGATGTCTTCCACTCTCGTCATTTTTCGGATCCACGTGTTCCTCTTCTTATCTCTCCTGGTTATACCAAGCATGCACCTCTCCATGCTGCTTTGAGTTGTCTGCAGCCTTTGTATGTCTCTTTTAGTTAAGGTCCACGTCTCTGCACCATACGTAAGCACTGGAAGGATGCATTGATCAAACACTTTTCTTTTAAGACATAATGGCATATTGCTCTTGAAAATTATGCTGTTTCTTCCAAAAGCTCTCCAGGTAAGTTTTGTACGCCGATTAATTTCTTCATCAATGTGACCCTTACTTGATATCTGCTGTCCAAGATAAACGTACGTATCTGTTATCTCCAGCTTTTCTCCATCAATCGATAAATCTTCATTTCTTGTAAAAGCATTGAACATCACTTTTGTCTTCTGAAAGTTCATTTTTAATCCCACTTCTTTACTCTTGTCAGCAAGTTCCTGGATCATACTCTGCAGCTCTGATGGGGTAGTTGCAAAAATGACTATGTCATCAGCAAAACGAAGGTGGGTTAGATAATCTCCATTAATCTGTATCCCTTTGTTTTCCCAGCTCAGCGACTGAAAAACACCCTCCAATGTGGCATTAAAGAGCTTCGGAGATATGGTGTCACCTTGTCTCACTCCCTTTCCAATTTTTATGTGTGTTGTATTTTCAAACAGCCGAATCTTTGCACTTGCATTTTCATAGATGTCATTAATAATATTAATGTATGCATCTTCAATACCGCAGGATTTCCGAGCCGTGGTAACTGCTGATGGTTTCACCGAATCAAAGGCTTTTTCATAATCGATAAAAGCCATGCACAATGGAAGTTCACATTCCCTCGCTCTTTCAATTAGTTCTCTCAGTACGTGGATATGATCTATTGTGCTGTAGCCACTCCTGAATCCAGCTTGTTCTCTCGGTTGAGCCATGTCCAGTGTTACCTTCAAGCGGTGTGAAAGAACTTTAGTGAAGATTTTATAAACCACTGATAGGAGGCTGATAGGTCTGTAGTTCCTGAGATCCTAAATGTCACCTTTTTTATGTAGCAGGATCATTGTAGCATTGTTCCAATCCTCAGGAATCTTCCCTTCATTAAGGCATCGAGTGAAAATTTGGGCGAGTACTGTTTCAATTTCTCCACTTGCTTCTTGTATGATGTCTATAGTAATTCCATCTTCTCCTGGAGCTTTCCCCCGCTTCATGTTCTTGATTGCATGTGCAACTTCTGCTGGGAGGACTGGAAGAACTCTGGTACCTTTCATGATGTCTGGAGTACATGTATCATCCCTTTCATATAATTTGGAGTAGAAATCTTTCACTCTTGTCAAAATTTCGCCTCTATTTCTTGTTATAGAACCATCTTCTTTTCTCAGAGCCATAATCTGTTTTCTTCCCTTACTGAGATGTTCCTTTGCTATCTTTAGGCTTTGGTTGTTTTCAATTGCTTTCCTCACTAGCTCACAGTTGAATTTCCTTACGTCTTCAGTGATACTTTTTCTTACTGTCTTGCATAGCTCTATATATTCCACTTTGGAAGTCACATCTTCTTTAGTTGTCCTCATCTCTCTTCTTTTTTGCATCAACATTTTGGTTTTTCCTGATAATTTGTTTACATGCAACTTGTTCTTAGACCCAGCTAATTTTGTTGCTGTTTCCATAAGAGCTTTGGTTACTTTTCTGTTAACTTCCGAAATATCCACTTCTTCCGATGTTAGGCCTTCTAAAGCAGAGAATCTGTTCTTCAGTTCCAACTTGAAAGTATTATGGTGTTTTTTAAGGTTGGTTATGTCAATACATTTTGTTTGTCTTATGAGCTTGCCACGTTCCAGTTTAGTGTTGAGGTGCATCTTACATCTCACCAATCTATGGTCACTACCTGTGTTGAACTTGTTTAGCACACTGCAGTCTTCGATGACGAATTTTTTGTTACACATAATAAAATCAATTTCACTTGTCGTCCCAATTGGATGTCTCCATGTCCATTTCCTGTGTGGCTTTTTCTTGAAAAAGGAATTCAAGATGAAAAATCCTTCTGCCTCTGCAAACTCAACGAGAGTATTTCCACGCTGGTTTCTGTTGCCGTGACCGAATTTACCTACTGAAGTTTCATTCTGTTGCCGTTGCCCTATTTTTGCATTGAAATCTCCCATAATTATCTTCAAGTGCTGCTTACCTTTATTATTTAGATGACGAATTTCCTCATAAAATTCTTCAATTTCTTCTTCAGGATGACTTGTGGTGGGTGCATAAGTTTGAATAATCTGAGCCTGGTATCTTCTCGATAGTTGGATAACGAGTCGTGCAGCTCTGTCAGAGGAACTTTCAACTTCTACCACTTTATCCTTCAGTTTCTTGTTTATTATAAATCCAACACCACTAGTTCTGCCAGTATCTGTCCCACGATAATAGAAGAGATGTCCACTTTTCAGTTCAATGAGATCTTCTCCTTTTCTCCTTACCTCACTCAGCCCGACGATGTCCCACTTGATCCTTTGTAGTTCCTCTTCCAATTCAAGAAGCCTTGAATCAGAAGATAGGGAGCGTCCGTTGTAGGTAGCCAAGGTCAGCATCAAATGGCAGCCTAGTCCGGTCCTCCGGGGATTCTTAGCACCCTCTGCCTTCATGTCGCACTGGCCGCTGCCTTGGCCAGGTACATTCCAGCTGCCGGAGACTGAGGGCCAAGATTTAAGTTGTAGAGTCATTTTGGAGGTGTTTGGCCATAACTCACCACGCTGGCCAAGCGGGTTGGTGAGTGTGGGGTTTAATCAAACAGGACGAAAAATATTGGGAGGGCATTCCTTCCAGTCAAATTATTCCGGAAGGGGGGTGCAAGATTCACCTAGCGCCTTTATACTCGGCACCTATGTTCAAGCACTCGTTCGTGTTGGGTCCGCATTCGGATGCCGCCTGGATGAAGCATGGATAGTGTGCTTGTGTTATGACACTTCGGTTTCCCAAAAACCAGCTAACCCCCCCCCCTCCCGGGGGGAGGGAAAGGTTAACGACCACCGTGAGCAACTCGATGGACTATAAGCAGCAGCCTGTCCCTAATTTAGGGCCACTGGTTGCAGGGAAGGGAGAGGGCCAGTGCCGTAAGAAAAACACAGCATCCATGCCTCACCGGGATCCGAACCCAAACTCATCTCTGACGAATGGTCAGAAGCTAACGTTTTGACCACTGAGCCACTGGGGTGACAACGGAGGGGAGAGGTTGCCTGTAGTCCATTGTGTTGTTCAGTGAGGTCGTTAAACTCCCTCCCGCCCCCAAAGAAAAAACTATTATTGTGCACATATTCGTCCCGTGGCTGAACAAAGCAGTAGAGACCATTGGGAAATAGTAGCATCCTCCGTCCCTGAGTGGTTCGAGGCGAGGGCATCGGATCAGTCTTCCGGGATCGGCCTTGGTTCGGGTCCCACACGGGGCATGGGTGGTGCGTTGGTGTGTTAATATGACGAACCGAATTTTTTGGCAAACTTTCTGCCAAGCACCTCAAAATTCCCCCCCCCCCCCCAGAAAGCCACCCCCGGTTTCCGAGCTGCTGGCGTCGCTACCGACAGCTAGTAAGGATAAACATGTCGCCTCACGGTTAAAAAAATTCTGACGCTCACCACTCCTAGGGGTAAAGAATGGCTTGCATACCTTCTTCTCAATAAACAGAAAACTTTTTCCATACGTCATTAAATTTCTTTATTTTTCTTTTCACGGAATATCTATGTGTCAAGAATGTTGAGAATGGCTTTCAAAACAGCGATAAATTCCGTTTTTTTTTGTTGTTTTTTTTTCCCTTTGAAAATAAAAGGAAGAAAACCCATAAAACTCCCGCCATATTTCGTCATTTTATTTTCGCCTGGTACTTGTGGGTGAGAATTCGCAACCTGTGATAAAGACGATCGGTTTTAAACGATCGTTTTTCTCGTGACACTATTTTCTGAAAGAGATTGCACCTATGTGGCGCAATCTCTTTCAGTTAGTTTAACAAAGCTCAAAGCTTTCTTCCGAAGAGTGTGCCAAACAACGGAGGTCAGAGTTCAAGTTGCCCCTCCGTCGTTTGCACCTCGTCTAGCCACACAACGGCCCAGAACTGCTCAATGCGTGCCCATCCTGAGCTGAGGTTTTAGTTGGGGATTAGGAACAGAATTTATTGCTGTTCGCATTTTGCGGTATTTAAGAGGCAGGGTCTCGTTTCCAAATTACTTTAACTCCCGTTTTTCCTTTAGACGCATAAACGGGAGAAGGGGGGGGAGGGAAAGAAATCATCTTCAGTTAACTTCGTGTCATCGTTCTTAAAGTGGAACTGAGTTCGGTAACAAACCCTGAGCTCCGAGTAAAGCCTTGACTGAAATACGATAATTATACGTACCGCACAATAGTTGTTTTGTCATTTTTGTACCCTCGTTTCGCCCTCCCCACCCTGTCTTTTTTTCTTATTTTAGTCTGAAGACTTCATTCGAAGAACTGCTTAATAAATCAATCTTTAAGAAAATTAGCAAACTGACTGCACGCTGATGTCAAAGATGTAACGCCCCCTAAGGCTCATTGACTGATCTATGGTCAGCCGAACTATCATTTTTCTTTTTCGCCTTCTCTTGTTTTTGTTCTTCAGAAAATATATGTGACTACGTGATAATAAGCGAAACGGAATCTTAGTTCCCAAAAACAAAAACATTTGATTCGTTGCAAGCATTTGCAATTTATATTCTGTTACGTCTTCGTCTTTTTTGAAAACCATCACTTTGCTGACTTAAAGCCTCAATTTTTCTTCTTCTTCTTTCCTCTTTTTTTTTTTTTGTTATTTCTTCCATCATAGGAAGGAAAAACCTCATAGTGCACAGCTCCATATTTTTCTTTTTATTTATTTATTTTTTTTTTTTTGCCACACTACACCATTCACCACACAATTTCTGAACAAAAAACATGCAAATACAAATATTATGCAATAATATTGTACGTATATTGAAAAGTATAAATAAAGTAATAGGAAATACAAAAACACGTATGATAACATGAATAATTTTGTTTTTAGTTTGAGTAAATTGAAGCACCACTGCCGCCCTGGTGGCGCAGTGGTCTAAGGCGTTGGCCTCTGATCATTCGTCCGTAAGGGGTCCGGGTTCGTATCCCGGTCAGGCATGGGTGTTGTGTTTGTCTTACGGCACTGGCTCTCTCCCTTCCCTGGAACCAGTGACCCTAAATTAGGGACGGGCGACTGCTTATAGCCCATTGAGTTGCTCACGGTAGTCGTTAAACCTCCATTCAAAAAAAAAAAAAAAAAAAAAAAGCACCACTATAGGTTCTTAAACAAATCAGTGCAGTGCACTGTGATTTTTTTTTTTTTTTTCCTGGTCTTACAAGCAGAACGATCAAAAGTAATTTATTTATCCTTGATTTAAGTAGTTGAGGGTTGCAATAGTCTTGAAAAATACATCTAGGTAAGGAACTTCACAGTTTTGATGTAGTCGGAGTGAGTGAACAAATAGAGTGACTAAGACAAACTTTTAGGACAAGAACTGCTTGCTGGAAGAAATTGCTTCTCATAGCGAGATGGTGAGCTGAAGGAGGTGGGACAACGCCTGACAGCTCTTACGAAAAATACTCTCAACAGTTTCGGAAAAATTGCACAAAACTATCACTTCTCCACTCGGAAAAGAGCCCAAAATGGAACACTCGAATGTATTACTATGCATTCGAGTGTTATTTAAATTGCACTTTTTTTTTCTTTTTTGGAGGTTTAAAGTCCACATTGAGCAACTGAGTGGGCTATTAGCAGTCGCCCGTCCCTAATTTAGGACCACTGGTTCCAGGGAAGGGAAAGAGCCAAAGCTGTAAGGCAAACACAACATCCATACCTCACCAGGATTCGAACCCGGACCCATCTCGGACGAATAATCAGAAGCCATCGCTTAGACCATTGCGCCACCGGTGCGTCGCAGGATCTCCTCATTTCTCCACAGAATCAACAAATTTTAGATGTGATAACAATATGTATCATATGAAACTAATGATTTATATATTAGTAAAAATTGTTCAGAACAAATGTCTGACTGAAAAGAAGTCTCGGAATAAAAAATATACATCATTAATATATTCATTCGACATTAGAATCGACGTAAAGAGTCAGGAGGGTTTCTATGATTAAACATATGTCTTTTATACATGTTATTATCATCACAAAATATTGAAAGTTCTGTGTGCCTGTCTGTCTCTCGTCGATACTCGCTTGCTCTCCATTTATTTCTCCTCTCATCGTTCATCTTTTCTCTCTCTTCTTCGTACTCTCCCTGTTTCTATCGCTTATTCTTTTCCTCTCTGTTCCTCTCAAGCTCACTCTTTTTCCTACCCTGTAAAAAATAAGTTGTGTGAATTCAAGGAAAATTTCTGAAAATAACGTGCCGCAAAGTTGCCGGTAGGTTTCCGTCTTTCCGTCTTTTAACGGAACTTCCGTTTTAAATGTTTTCCATTTTTTTTTAACTTCAGTATTTTGACAGCATTTCCATGGTCAGTACTGAAATTTCGCAAAATATTTAGTACTTACATTTTCTTTCCCAGCGTCCTAAGTTAGCGAGCCCTTCCTTATTCTCCCGAGGTGGGATTCGAACCGGTGATGGTCTGAACGGAAAGCACGTGTATTTCATTTTGTGTCGGAGCTTATTATTTTCCTGAATACATTTGTAATAATTTAATTTTTTCTGTAGGACGATTATTACAAATTACGTATTTTTTATCGCGATTTTTCGAAGTAACAGAATGCTTTGGAACTCGAGATCTTTTTAAACTGACAATGACTTTCCATTATTTTTAAGAAAAAAATGAAATGTACTGCTTTATAGTATTATTTAAAAAAAAACCCTCCTAAATATGAAATTTACTCTTGATAGCTATAACAGCTCTTGTCTTAAGAGATTTACAGACTGATACATAGACATCATACGTCAGTTTAATAGTTAATCAAGCCTCAAGTATTCTCCGGAATCGTTCCTATTAACAGAATTTTTCCGTCATATGGATACGGAAAAAGTGAGAACGGAGTTTTTACGTTAAATTCAGAATTTTCCGTTAACACCTCTTAGAAAGGGCAATTTACTGTCTATATGAGAAAGGAGTTGCTGAAAGGTGTTTAAAAATTCAGAAGTTTCATGACGTACGAAAAATCCGTAAAATTCAGGTTTTATTCCCCTCATTTCACGGAAAAGGTTGTAAAAGAAATCATCATCATCATCATCATCATTGTCAACCATTATCAATCCACTGCTGGACGAAGGTCTCCCAATTTTTCCCAACCCCTTGCCGTACACATATCAGAGATGGAAGCGGGTCAACAGATTGACAATTTCTTGCTCGTCAAACGGTCGGGTGAAGGTGAACCTGACCCGATTAAGACCTGGTATTATTTCCTTTTATTTTTGAAAAGAAAAAAATATTTCAGAGAACCCTTCTGAGATCTTTGAAATGATACTTCAGAGCTACAGAGTGTCATCCAGGAACTTGCTGAGAAGGGTAAAGAAATGGGATATTAAATATGAACTTTCAGAATACAAAACTGAAGTACAATACAATACAATACAATCATTTATTGCACACATTTAAAACTTACAGTTATATGAAAATGCAATACACCAGGAGGAATCTGAACACATTGGTTGTAAGGCGATTCCCCCTATCAGATGTAAGACAAAGAATAAAACATATGGCATATATGAAAGCAAGTAAGATGGTTATAACAGAAGCACCACTGTTAGCAGCATGCTTGGAACTACAATTTAATGATAGGGTTGAGATTCGTTATGGAGATCAGGGTGATTTACAATGTAATTTCGCAGAGACAAGGAAAACTTTTTGATATTTTCCAGGGATCTGATGCTCTCTGGGAGATTATTCCATAGGATAATGGCTTTATACAGTATGCTATTTAAACCATAATTAAGTCTAACACACGGCTGACATAATTTGTTGTTAGCAACAGATCTGGCGAAGATAGAATAATCCAGATATTTGATGTCAGATTGAAAAATAGGCAGTTTAAAATGCATTATTTAAAAAACATGATACCTAGTTTCAAGGTAAAAATTTCATGAATTTTTAGAATATTTAGTTTTAGAAATAATGGTTTTGAATAAGACATGTAATCTGTGTTCAGCATATAGCGAACAGATTTCTTCTGTAATTTGAGCAAGCATAACTTATTGTTTGCACTTATATTTGAATACCAAGATTCCAGACAATAGGAGAGATGGGTATAAATAAAAGCATATTAAAATGTTTTTAGGACATTGATAGGGAAGAGATGCTTAATTTTACCAAGCAGGCCAACCTGTAAGGAAACTTTTTTAAAACAAACTGAACATGCGTATTCCAGTTAAAGAATTCATCAAAACAAACACCAAGATACTGAACTTTGTCCACAATTTTAAGGGGGAGATCATTAATCCTGACTGGGAATTTATTTATGTCCTCTCTTTTATGAACGTTTCGGAAATATACGGCGTTGGTTTTTAGAATATTAAGTGATAATTTGTTAGAGCATAACCAATGAGATAAATTTGATAGATCATTATTGATCATTATCTGTAACTTATGTAAATCATGACATTTTTGAAAAATGACAGTGTCATCAGCGTATAGCAAAGCATGACTTGATTGCAGGCACATAGGAAGGTTATTAATATATAACAGGAACAGTAACGGTCCCAATACCGAACCTTGAGGCACTCCACATGAAATATTAAGTAGATTGGAGTTTATTTTATTTACAGTGACATACTGTTTGCGATGAGAGAGGTAGCTCATTAAGAGGGAAAGAATTTTGCCACGAAAACCGTATTTGGGTAATTTATGTAACAGAATGTCGTGATTTACCGTGTCGAAAGCTTTTTGGAAATCAATAAAAACACAAATAGTATAATAACTGCCATATAGTGCTTCGGAAATGAAGTTTGACAACTTAGCAACAGCCATTCCAGTAGATCTTTTTCTTTGGAAACCGAACTGTTCCAATGAGAGCATACCATGGGTGTGTAAAAAATCAACCATTCTGCTGTGAATAGACCTTTCAAAAATCTTACTCAAAACGGGTAACAAAGATATCAGTCTGTAATTACAGGTAGATTCCCTATCTCCTTTATTAAAAATAGGAATAACCTTAGCGATTTTCAGACTGTCAGGAAACTGACCTGAATAAAAACTCAGATTAATAATATGTGTTATAAGTGGTACTAAAATAGAGATCGGGTCTTTTATGACTCTGCTATTAATATTGTCTGAACCAGCACTTCTTTTTAGGGACAATGAAGTTATAATATTATAGGTTTCAGTATCATCCAAAGGGCATAGAAACATTGAAAATGGAACTTCCTTAATTTTGGATAAAGAAGCATAACCTTTAGTATTTGTGGGCAAGTTTTGCTGAGATGCTAAATCATGACCTATGTTAATGAAGTAATTGTAGAATTCATCAGCGACTGATTTTGAATCAACATTAAAATTACCAGAATTTCCTTTTACCGTCAGCGGAGTTTCAGTAGCACAGGATCGTTTGTTAATTGCTGATTTGATTATTTTCCATTTTTGATATGAGTTATTTCCTGCATCTGAAATAGCGAGGTTGTAATAAGCAACTTTCGCATGCTGAATAACATTTCTTAGGGCATAATTATACCTTTTGTACTTATCACGTAAGTGACTGTTATAAGGATTCTTTCTACTTTTTTTACGAAGCTTATCATTTTTTTATCTAATGATTCCATTGGTCATCCAAGTTTGGATCTTAATGTCATATTTAGTGTTAACTACCTTGTGAACGGTTGTGATCTCAAGGAAATTATTCAAAATGCCTTGCAAAATTTCGGTAGCTATAGTTGGACAAGTTGTATTGAAGATGCCCTACTTGTCCCAGTCAAAATTTGAGACTAGGTCAGCTAACGTGGTGTAGTCACAATAGGAGATTGTTTTGTGGTTAATTGTGTAATGGTAATTTGTAAAAACTGGAACATGAATGAAGACAGGGTTGTGATCATTAATACTAAAATCAATCACTCCAGACTTTAAAGCAGTATTAAGTAAGTTAGTACCAATATGGTCTAGAATATTGGCATCACGAGTTGGTAAAGAAATGCATATCTGAAAAAAATTGCCTGATAGCATATTAAGATAGATTTCACTTAGAGATAGGTCGTTAATGTTAATATTAATATCTTCCAGAAAAATGTAATTTTAATTTTCGTTATTTATTTTGTTTAAGATATTGTCAAGGCATTCACAAAAGGTTCTTCGATCACTACTTGGCGATCAACGCTTTTGCAAGGAATAGGAATGAACATTTATCAACTGACGGGGAAAAGCTGGAGATAACCAATTCCTTGGGCAGTAGATATCAAGCGAGGGTTACATTTATGAAAAAAAATTATTGGTATAAAAAACTTGGTTGGAGAGCTTTTGGAAGAAACGGTACAATTTTTAAGAGCAATATGCCATTATGTCTTAAAAGAAATGTGTTTAATCAATGCATCCTTCCATTGTTTATACGTATGGAGCAGAGAAATGGATATTAACTAAAAAAAGACATACAAAGGCTGCATACAACTGACAGAAGCATAGAGAGATTGGTGTTTGTTGTTACCAGGAAAGATAAGAAGAGGAACTCGTGGATAAGGAAAATGACAAGAGTTCAAGATATCATGATGACAGTAAAATCTCTGAAATGGCAATGGGCAGGACATACTGCCAGGAGAACGAACCACCGATGAACAACCGAAATTTTAGACTGGATTTCAAGGGACAGGAAGTGACCCAGAAGAAGATCACGTGGGGGATGGTTGGATGGAGGAGACAGGCCAAAGACAGTCTGTTGTTAACGAAACTTGGGGAGACCTTCATCCAGCAGTGGATTGATAATGATTGACAATGATGATTATTATGATGATGATATATTTGAATTTATAGTTTAAAGTAGATTTGCCCGGATCTGGTCCGGGTCGAGTCCAATTATGTTACGGGCGGGTCCGGGCCGAAATTTTTGACCCGTTTCCAACTCTGGCACATCTATTGACTAGGAAAAGGTTTTGTACATGCATTTATTAATTATGAAGAAGATTTATGCATATCCTTTTCCTAATTTTTTGGCTATGAAAACGTATGATGCTCATAATGATAATGAAAAGGCTTTTGATTCTGTTTAATCATCAGCCGTTATAATGGTATTTGAAAACCTACGGTACTGAAGATTTATTTACATTAATATTTTCAATGACATCTATAAAAACGCAATAGCAACTATTTGACTGTTGGATACACACAGCACTAGTCAAAATTGGAAACGAATGAGATAAGGTGGCATCATGTCTTCCAAGCTCTTTCAATGCCACATTGCAAGGGGATAAACTTCGATGAAGATAATTTAATTCATATTCGTTTTGTTGATGACATATTAATTTTTGCCAGTACGTCTTCAAATAACAGTGTACGTTCCAGGAACTTGCTGAGAGGAGTGAAGAGGAGCTGAATGGAAATAAAATTGATGTACGTACAACATCAATTTCAACCAACCGTATTTTCATCGTTTCAAAAAAGAGAAAAAGGAACTCAACTTTCTCAGAAATAATCGGGAATTAACCATTACTTCGGCTGACAAGTCATCGCAAATCATTATCCTGAATAGAACTGACTGCAATTCTAAAATTCTTGATGCAATCCATAGCATACCGCATAAAGTATTACCAAAATGATCCAACTACTGCAACCATTACTGCTATCAGTAAGTTAAAACATGATAGTTCCTTGCCTATCTGCATTTCTGCCAGCCTGCACATACTTTTTGGACCCCGTATCCCGGAAATGTTCGGGAAAATTAAAATTCATAAAACAGATCACCCAGTTCGACCTCTTGTATCAGGACAACATAGCCCAACTAGACCCCTTGAAAAAGCATTGTCTCAATATTTAAAACCGTTGGTTGCCAACTCTTCGTATTCAATTTCCAGCTCTAATCAAGCCATTTCTAAGATCAACCAATTTAACCCTGATGGAAAGGCTTTTTTCATGGCTTCCTTGGACGTAGTTGCATTGTTTCCCAGTGTTCCTGTGAACGTTGTACATAATATCATTGAAAAGAAACTCACTACCCAAGGACAAACGTCCCCCGATGAAACAAGCTGTCCTCAATGCTTTACGTCTTGTACAAAAAAGGTCATATTTTTCGTTTAACAAACGTATTTATCAACAACCTGAGAGGGCTCCTATGGGCTCCCCCTATCACCTGTACTGGCTGAAATTCTGCGACAATCCTTAGAAGATAAAATTCTGGCCCAATCTCCAATTCAGCCACTACTATATCTCCGCTAATTAATACCCATTAAATCTTCACTGAAATGCATTTGAAAGAAACAGTAGAACAAGTTACCATTATGTGTTAAAGAAAGGTGTTTAATCAGTACATCGTTCCAGTGCTCACTTATGGATTAGAGACATGGACCTTAACTACAGAAAACACGCAGAGGCTGCTGGCAACACAAAGAAGCATGCTCAACACAAAGAAACATGCTTGGTATAACCAGCAAGGATAGAGAAAGGAACTCGTGGAATTGGAAAACGCCAAGGGATGATGATGACATGATGATCAAAGTAAAAACCTGGAAGTGGCAATGAGTTCGGCAGTTTTCTAGGAGAACTGACCGCCGCCGTTAGACAACTGAAACATTAGACTAGATACCAAGGGACAGGAAAAGGCTAAGAAGAAAACCAAGTGGGAGACATATGGATGGAGTTCGAAAGCGTGCCGAAGTACATCGAAGAGAATGGATCAAAACACAGAGTTCTGGAAGGAACTTGAGGAGGCCTTCATCCACTAGCTGATGGAAAATGAATGACGGAATTTCAAGAGCATATAAAACTCTAAGAAATCACGAGCAATATAATTTCCTTTGTTCGAACGTTTGAACCTTTGTCTCACTTTTGTGGCGCAGTGGAAAGAGCGCTTGCCTGTTTTAATTGTCGAATCCCTGTTTCAACCAATATACTTTGTTTCTATTGTTGTAATGTTCATGAAACATACTCGTACTTTCACATTTGGACATCGCAAGCAGAAAAAATACCTGGTTATTAAGAAATTACTGTACGTATTGACGGTTCTCCCCTACTTTCTACTTATTTTCTACTCCTGTCACACCCCTACAACACACACACACACACACACACACACACACACATCACAAGTCCCAGTTCATTAGGTACCCCTGCCCTATAGTCACAAAAATGGCTTACTACAACACGCAAGTCAGCACGGCCTGCGGAATAAATCAGACCGACCAGCTCGTCGTGAATTAGTTAGCGTTCGACTGAGGATTGGAATTTGCAAAAACGAGTGATCTGAGCGACTTCGAACGTATAGCATGATATTTGGTGCAAGGAATTCCGGATCGAGCATCTCCAAAACGGCCATCCTTCTGGGTTTGTCACGTACAAACCGTAGCAAGAGTTTACCATGAATGGTGCGACACGCAATAAACTTTCACCAATCCTGTGGATGAAAACCGCTGGTGGATCAGGTGGTTCAAAAGAGACTGGCGAGAATCGTGCGAGCAAACAGAGTGTCTCACAATCCTACAAATCATTGCAGAATTCAATATCTGTATGGTGAAGGTCATTTTCGAACTCGCTACGTATTGGACCATGTCGTGAAGTGAATGGGCCACAACAACCGACGATCATGCCTCAAATCTCCTTTTACGTACTGATCCATGTCGCGAATGGGCTACAACAACCGACGACCATGTATTCAATCTCCCTTGACGTATTGGACCACGTTGCTGAAGGGCTACAACAGCCGACGACCATGTCTCCAATCTACCTTGACGTATTGGTCTATATCGCGAATGGGCTACAACAGCCAACGACCATGTCTCCAATCTCCCTTGACGTATTGGACAATATCGCGAATGGGCTACAACAGCCGACGACTATGTCTCCAATCTACCTTGGCGTATTGGAGCATATTGCGAATGGGCTACAACAGCCGACGACCACGTCTCCAATCTTCCTTGACGAATTGGACCACGTCGCGAGTGGGCTACAACAGCTAACAGCCGTTGTAACGTATACTCTATATTCACTTTCCTTTTGATTTTACTATCTCTGGTTATTTTATTTTAATATGTAAATTATCTTCCTACTGAACGGAATATTATTTCGCCCGCTGAATGAGATCTGGCAATGAGTGTAAGTCATGACGTGGTGGTAGCTCGTATATAGGCGCGTTCATCGAGACGAGTAAGTGTTGTGTTGTTGAGAGGTTGTGTTGTGTTGTTGAGAGGTTGCGTTGTGTTGGAGTTGTGTGCGTACTAGAAGAGGAAAGTTTATTCATTATTATGTACAAGATATATGAGTGCTTTAGATGACCAAGAGTCTTATAATAAAGAAGTTGCTGTAAGTTAGTCTTTCTCAATTCATAGTTTTTGTCAGACCTCTGTCTGGCTGTTAGGTTTATGACTTTGATTACTTAATATAAATAACCAGCGTTGAGTTTTTGTTTAAGTTCATAATTAACGAGTAACAACACCCTTTTGGGAATTCATTAGTTTGAAGCTTAGAGCATTATTCATTCATACATAATTAGCTTAGCAAAAAGGAGTATTAAAGCTAATACATTATAATTGGCGCCCGAACTTTTCTCGAACACGAGATCCTGACTATTATTACCCATGGCTTCTTTACCTGCGACAACTTCAAATTTCCACAGTCCGGCAAGTCTCGAGGGTGATGGTGTTTTTTGGACAATTTACGCGAAGCCTGTGGCTCTGACTTTGATATGAATGATCTGCACATACCCAAGCATTCTTCACCATTTCGGAATGCACCTGCTTCTTATCACTCTGAGTCGCGGGTCGTAGCTGAGGAATTCAATCCTCTCAGCGAAGCAGAATGCTTGCCCATTTCGTGCCGCATGCAGGAACAATTTATTTCAATGGTTTGGAGGGTCTTTAAAGTTCCTTGAAGATCTGGAAGATCATTTTGATCTCTATAATATTCCGGAAGACTGCAAGGTCCAAATTGCCGGAACTTGCTTGAGAAGATACCGCCAAGACCTGGTATCAGCAGTGGCGAGGGTCGAACCCGGATTCTCATTATGAGAATTTCCGTGCAGAATTCTTGGAGGTCTTTCCTTTCGGCCTCAGTCGAGCTAACCTTGCTCAACAGCTGTTTTCTCGTCAGCAGGGTCCCAATGATAGCCCTGTTGCATTTGCGTTGGAGACTACACGCTTATATAATCTATGGGATCCACATGCCAGTCATGTTGACATGTTGGAGACCCTCGTACAGCAGCTCGACCCATTCTTACAAGATTTTCTTGAGGTTCGACACCCTACCACTATTCATGAATGCCTTCGCCTCATACGCACGTATGAAGAGCGACATGGCAAACGTGCTTCAACTCACCATGCTCGGGCACCCCGCGAGGCTTATTCCGAAAACCCTCAGCGGCATAATAGACAAAACTTTCAGCGCGAGCATACACAAGTGCCCACCCAAGCTTCATACGTTCCACCACACAGAAGAGTGGCGAACCAACAACGAGTTTCGGAGCAAGCTTCGGGATATCGTCATAATGCACAGTATGCTCGACCCCGTTCCACTCAGCAGCATTCGGAACGTTATCATGCTCAGGGCAATAATAATTTTTCTGCCCGTGCTGAGGGCAGACGTAACGAATATAAAAATCTCAACAGACACGCGGAGTTCCCGACGCAGGGTTCACACAATTTTCCTTATCGTGAAAATTTTCCCGATACCCGGCAGGGTCGAGGTTTCCGACCACATGATAACACCACCAGAATTCCTTTAAACTTCCACAGGAAGTAGACGAAGGGTCGGTCCTTCTTCCTGATACCAAACATTCTGACCCTAAAACAGTATTAGTGACTGTTCAAACTCCTCAGTTGCCTGATGTATTTTTGACACTTGAAGACGTTATTGTCGAGACAAAGTTCGACACTGGGTCTGAGATATCAGCCCTAAATACAAAGTTTTGTAATGACGTTTTTTCTGCGATACACGTTCAGCCTGCAACGCAGTATTTGCGAGGTGCCAATAATGAAATCTTCAGTATCGCAGGAACTGTCACATTATCTTTAGGGCTGGGAAAAGCTCGGTTTACACATTCTTTCCTGCTTATAGACGAGCTACCCGTGAAATGTCTCATGGGTATGGACTTTATTAACAAGTTTCAAATAACTTTGAATTTTGTGCAACATGTGATTTCCTTTCCGGAACCTGTCGAAATGATTCCGACGGTTCCTGTAGATATTACGAGTTTATTGTTGAGTGACCAATTGAATGAGGGGCAACGAGACCAGCTTTCTCTCCTTTTACAGGAAAGCCCTGGTTTATTTTCGGATCAACCTGGTTTCACACAGGTGGTTTATCATGTTATTGACACTGATGGTTCGAAAGCCATTGCGACGAAACCTTACCCTTGTGCTCCACATAAAAAACAAGAAATGCAACGTCAAATTGCTGAAATGATTAAGCAAGGCATAATCAGGGAATCAACAAGCGCCTGGGCTGCTCCTGCCTTCTTGGTTCCAAAGAAACAACCAAATGAATTTCGTTTCGTGACAGATTTTCGCAAACTCAACCAAGTCACAAAAACTATCAATTATCCACTACCTGTCATGTCACATATTCTAAATGACTTGTCGTCAACCAAATGGATGTCAACTTTGGATTTGGCGAGTGGATATTGGCAGGTGGCAGTACATCCGGACTCGGTCGATAAAACAGGCTTTGTGACTCCTTTTGGGGCCTATGAATATTTACGTATGCCTTTTGGTTTAGCTTCTGCACCTGCTACTTTCCAAAAGCTTATGGACACGGTTCTCAGACCTGTCCTGGGTCCCCATGTGCATGTCTATTTGGATGATATTATTATAACATCAGAGACTTTTGACGAGCACCTTTTTCTGCTCAAACAGGTGTTCCAACTTATATACAATGCTGGCTTGACGTTAAAACCTAGTAAATGCCAGATAGCGCGGGACGAGATTGTATATCTGGGGTTGAAAATTACTCCCCATGGTTTATTCACTGATAATGAAAAAATTAGGCCTATTGTTGACTTTCCTCGGCCTAAAACAGCAAAAGAACTATCCGTTTTCTGGGAATGACCGGTTGGTATCAGCAGTTCGTCCCCGCTTATGCTACAATATGTGAGCCGTTGTATGCTTTAAAGCGTAAATACAAGAAGTTTATTTGGACACCTGAAGCTAACGCTGCATTCGAAACACTGAAGTCTGCATTGACTCAGCCTCCGGTGTTGGCTTTCCCGGATCATACTAAGGAATTTGATATTTATACTGATGCATCCGGAGTTGGTCTTGGTTGCGTTTTGTCACAAGCTGGGCATCCAATAGCTTTTGCGTCTCGTACTTTAGATAAAGCTGAACGCAATTATTCAGCTACGGAACGTGAATGTCTTGCTGTTGTGTATGCACTGAATAAATTTCAATGTTATCTTAATGAATTGACAGTTAACATAATTACGGATCATTCTGCCCTTCAGTATTTAAATTCTGCTAAGCACCTATCTCAAAGACTTATGAAGTGGGCTCTGAAGTTACAAGAGAGCAATATCAAAATTTCGTATCAGCCAGGTCATAAGAATCAATTACCGGACGCATTATCTCGCGTTCCGATTAGTGGGGTCCCCACAGAAACTACTCCTGGATGTCAGCCTTTACTTCTGATAGCTGATATCACATCCAGAGAGCAAATAATGGCAGAATTAATAAATGATCCAGATTTTGGGGATATTTACAATTTTTTGCTTGCGGGTTCGCCCTACCAAGTGATCCTTCTCTGGCTGGAAGGTCACAACATTTTGAAGTCATAGAGGGTCTTCTTTATTATACAAAGTCTCGGACTACTAGGGCAGAGTTTCGCCCATGTATTCCGCGAACCCTTAGAATGGCTCTTTTAAATGAATTTCATGACAAACCTCTTGCAGGCCATTTAGGTATTCGCAAGACCCGTTGTAAATTGCGGGATGTTGCCTATTGGCCTGGCATGTACCAAAGTGTGCTCGCATACGTTCAATCATGTCACTTGTGTCAGATTAATAATTGTCGTAATGTAAGACCGGCCGGTCACTTGAAATCTAGTTCAAGTTCTCATGTATTTGATATTATTTCCATAGATTTATTGGGACCTTATCCATTATCTGTTAAAAATAAAGCTCGTTATGTTTTAGTACTAACTGATAATTTTTCTAAATGGGTTGAAGTTTTTCCCATTAAAGCCGCTACGGCTGAGATTATTTATAATGTCTTAGTTAATGACGTATTTTCTAGATATGGTGCACCTAATAAAGTAGTTTCGGATAATGGTCCTCAATTTATTTCTGACATTTTTGAAAGAATGTGTGCGAGATTACACATTAAACATAAATTCATTTCCCCATATCATCCCCAGAGTAATCCTGCGGAACGTGTTAACCGAACGTTAGTGAAAATGATTGCGACTTTCGTAATGGACCACCATGAAAGATGGGATGACCATTTAGAACTTTTGCGTTCGCCCTCCGCTCGTCTGTCCACGAGTCTACTAAAATTACTCCTGCAGAACTTTTTCTGGGTCGCAAAATTAAAACCCCTTTTGAAAATTTAACGGGGATTATTGACGAACTAAATCAGCGACCAACTCCGCAATCAGTACACATCATGGGAGAGAAAGCTCGTGTTGCAATGCTGGGAGCACAAGCGGCTCAAGCACGATATTATAATTCTAGGCGTAGGGAACCAGATCTTGTCGTTGGAGATCTCACTCTCGTGGAAACGCACTTCCAGTCTTCTGTTTCGCATACTTTAGTGAAGAAATTTGCACCCAGCTACGAAGGTCCATATCGGGTGGCAAATGTCTTTGACAATAATATTGTTCTGGAGAAACCGAACAACCATTTTCAATATGTACATGTTGATCAATGTCGCAAATATCACGAACGGAATATCGATTTCATTATCAATCCTACTCAACCTTCTGTTCCACAGACTCAAGAATCTATATCTCATGTTCAACCACCAGAAATTGTGGACGAACCACCGAACATTTTTGACGAATCACCAGTGATTTTTCCTTCACCCTCCCCTCCTCCAGACGAGTTTCTACAACCGCAACCTGATTCTCCCGTGAGACAAAGGCTCGATTCGAGTTCGTCGAATGCTAGTATCGTTCCTTTCCCTCCAACCATTGCCAAGACTATTGCTGCGCCGTTTCCAGCTCACCCTGCATCAACGCGGGATACTTCTTCTTCGAATACCTCATCGGAAAGTATTCCTGTGGGCAAATATAAACATCGCCCTGCACGACCGCTGAATTACAGCAGCGACTCGGAGGCGTCGGACATTTCTGACCTATCAGTTATGAATCCTACTTTTAATATTCCACACCGTCCAGCACCACCAAAAGCTGGGCGCAAACGTGACTTGTCTCCCCAATCTGCTTCGCCGCAACAGCGACGAAAGCAGAAATCTTTGCATCCACCCGGGTTTCGCCCCTGGAACCTCCGTTCAGGGCAAACAGGGCCGATGCCTGCTACTACTATCATGCCCCGTGGGCGTAAACGAAAGCAAGCGATGTGGCCGGAGACACGTCCGTCCAAAAAGATACTGGAAGGACACAACGGGCCCCAGCATCAAGGGACTTCATATCCAAAGCCTGGGGAGCCCGTTCCTATCAGCCGCAGCAGGGATTTCCGGACCGCCAGTCTTCAGATGTTCCTGGCCGTTCTTCTCAGCAGCAGGGATTTCGGACCGCCGGACTTCTGACGTTCCTGACCGTTCTTCTCAGCCGCAGGGATTTCCAGACCGCCAGATTCCTGACCGACAACAGACCGAAGTTCCATTACCATCCCGGAAGAGATCCAAGCCACCTGATTTCACCAGTCCCATTAGGCATGGAAAGCGTTATCGCACTAGAATTTTTTATGCGTCCTCGAGATAAGTAAGTTCTCGTGGACAGGTTCTTTTCTCAGTTTGTTGTGTTTTCCTGCACGACCAGTTGGCGTGTCAGAATTTCTTTTTTTTCGTGTGGGCCTATGCATTCTTTTTTGTGTATATATGTGTGTTTTTTTTTATATTTCTTCTATGTCCATCTACTAATCCACTTTTTTTTTGTATATATCTGTGCTTAGGGGTAAAATAATAAAATTGTTACTGTTAGGCAGCTCCAGGTAAATTTCGCTGCTGATACAGTTGTTCTGTATTTCAACGAATGAGGGCACGTAATTTGAAATTAAAAAAGTGATTCCTGCTAGGCAGAATAAAAGGAAAGTATGCCGATGCAGGTTTGGTTTGTTCTACACTACAAATTTCACAGTCGAATACAGATTCGTAAATTGTCATGCCAAGTTGATAATGTAAATACGGCTACCACCAAACAAATCAAAAAAGAGATCGAGAAACGTCAATCATCGAAATGTAAGACTTACACTCCAAAATTGATAGGTTTTTCGGACATAAAAAAAAGAAGAAAAAAAAAAAAAAAGAAAATTAAGGGGAGATGATGTAACGTATACTCTATATTCACTTTCCTTTTGATTTTACTATCTCTGGTTATTTTATTTTACTATGTAAATTATCTTCCTACTGAACGGAATATTATTTCGCCCGCTGAATGAGATCTGGCAATGAGTGTAAGTCATGACGTGGTGGTAGCTCGTATATAGGCGCGTTCATCGAGACGAGTAAGTGTTGTGTTGTTGAGAGGTTGTGTTGTGTTGTTGAGAGGTTGTGTTGTGTTGTTGAGAGGTTGCGTTGTGTTGGAGTTGTGTGCGTACTAGAAGAGGAAAGTTTATTCATTATTATGTACAAGATATATGAGTGCTTTAGATGACCAAGAGTCTTATAATAAAGAAGTTGCTGTAAGTTAGTCTTTCTCAATTCATAGTTTTTGTCAGACCTCTGTCTGGCTGTTAGGTTTATGACTTTGATTACTTAATATAAATAACCAGCGTTGAGACTTTGTTTAAGTTCATAATTAACGAGTAACAACACCCTTTTGGGAATTCATTAGTTTGAAGCTTAGAGCATTATTCATTCATAATAATTAGCTTAGCAAAAAGGAGTATTAAAGCTAATACATTATACCGTGTTTCCAATTTTCCTTGACGTATTGGACCATATCGCGAATAGGCCACAACAGCCGACGACCCTGTTTCCAATCTCCCTGGACTGATTGGACCCTATCGCGAATGGGGTACAACAGCCGACGACCATGTCTCCCATCTTCCTTGGCGTATGATCATGTCGCGAATGAGCTACAACAGCTTGCAATCTCTCTTGAACGCTTTTATCCATCGGCTGGGTTTGTTGTTGTGTTGTTTTGTTTTTTCGTCCGTCGGATTGCGGATTGCTGGAAGCTTTTTGGGTGTCCCACTATTCACGGTAAACCCTTGCGTATTGTGCGTGGGAAACCCAGGAGAACGGCCTATTGAGAGATGATCGGAACAGATGCATTGCGCCAACTATCATGCCGAGTTGGTAATCGCTCAGACACTCGTTTTTCCCATTCGGACTCTCAATTGAACATTAACTAATGCCCGACAAGCTGATCTGTCTAATTTATACCGCGCATTGCGATCACGTACCATGTTACATGTTGCAATGAGCCATTTATGTGACATGAACGGGTCTGGTACGATTCGTCCAATGGACGATTGGTCCAATTCCGTCTTATCTGTCCGAAGACTCGTGTTATAAAAATCTCAGTTGTTCTGATTTTATCTCCGATGTTATACGAAAGTACCGGTAGTACAAAGAATGTAAAATAATGTTACATTTCATGTGTAATATTGTGGTTACAGATTTTTTTTTTTTTTTTTTTTTTCCCGGAATCGCGTTTTTTTTTTTTTTTTTTTTGTTATACTGTCCTTGCTGCTGTATGAAGTTACTGATGTACGAGCCGTTCAATCAACTTCAATGTTTCTCTTTTGCATGAAAAAAATATAAAATACTAGTTTTCCGTTTCTGTTTGTAGCATGCAGTGAGGTTCCGCCACCCGAATCCACTTATTCCTGAATAAGTGGACTCGGGTTCGAGCCCCGAGTGGACAAAAATGACGGAGAAATTTACTTCATTATACAAGTTAATATTGCGTTTTTACAAGCACGAAATATTAATTCACAGGCCCTAGGCCTATGCCTTTTTGACAGTTTTTATCTTACCGTTGTCAGATTCATAACGTTTAACGACCAAGAAAACTTACTAATGTTATGCTAGTATTTTTTTTAACTTCACTTAATATGTAAACGTTAGAATATGACATCAGTAGAATAAAATGTGTTAAAAGGCCTAGGCCTAGGTCTTATGAATTAATATTTAGTGCCTAAGTAAGATAGCAATGCTATTAACTTGATTTGATGTGCAAACGTTATGAATATGCCATTGGTAGAGTAAAAATATTAAAAAGGCGTAGGCCTTAGGAATTAATATTTCGTTCGCAATATTATTAACTTGATTTGTTAGGTAAAGGTTATGAATGTGATATCGGTAGAATAAGAACGGTTAAAAAGGCCTCAAGTTAATAATATTGAAATGAATTAATATTTAGTGCCTAAGTAAAAGCGTAATGCCATTAACTTGATTTGATACGTAAACGTTATGAATATGAAGTCGGCGTATTAAAAGCTGTTAAAAAGGCCAAGGTGTAGGGCCTATGAATTAATTAAGTTATAAAAAATATTACAAGCTGGACATGTTATGTAAATATTTAGCGCCTAAGTAAAAATTCAGCGTTTTTAAAAATCCCACCTTATCGTCCTTTTCTGAACACAGCATGAGTCGTGCTAGGTGCCTTGTAAAGACATAAGAAATGATACGATGAGTGCTTTTTATTAGGTTTTATAAAATGTTTACAAATACCAAATATCTAGGTTGTAACTTAAAATCTTCTAAAAAAGCCTGCGGCCTAGGTGCCTTGTAAAGACATGAGAAATGATACGATGAGTGCCTTTTGTAAAGTATTACAAAAGGTTTACAAATACCAAATATCTAGGTTGTAACTTAAAATATTCTAAAAAGGCCCGCGCCTAGGTGCTTTGCAAACAGCTAAGAAATGCTCCATTGAGTTCCTTTTACCAGGTTTATGTAAAATGTTTACAATTACCAAATAGGCGAAAATGATCTTTCTAAAGGGTATAAAGAGGAGAATAATTTAAATCATTATTCCTTTCTGAAAAATAAAACAGTTTACCGTTGGTAAGATGATACCATTGGACGAATCGGCGTTGGACCAATCGTACCATTGGACGAATCGGACATTGGACCAATCGGCATTGGACCAATTGTCCCTTTGGACGAATCGGCTTTGGACGAATCGGCATTGGACCAATCGTCGTTGGACGAATCGTCCGGGACCGGACATGAACAGGTGTACCTAACAAAATGGCATCTTAGTGTGTGTAATGGGCTGCCGTGAGTAGAGAGAGAGAGACGTTACAGCAGAGAGGCAGATAAGATCAGACCGCGAAATGCAAGAGGTTGGACTACTCGAGGGCAAAAGCAAGGGGAGAGAGCTACAGGGAAAGATTGAAGTGCGATCATGAGACAAAGAAATGCTTTTGCCTGTGCTACTTGGTTGAATAAAGAATAAATCAAATTAATTGCCCTTTTTCTCTATTATTAGCCAGCTTCAGTTTCGTAGGCCTCTTAGAACTTAATACCGCTGGAATGGTATTCTATCATAAAAATTAATTTAAAAAAAAATTCCTTATATATCAAATTTTTGTGAATTTCGTTTTCTCTTCATTTGGAAGTTGACCTCTTTGGTAGTTGCCAACTATCCTTTACTTTGACACTATCTCATTACCTAACTCCCGTAAACACCGTATTCCTTAGATTACGTCCATATTCCCTGGATGTAGCCAACGTTCTTGACAATATGTCCATGAGATTAGTTAACTTTCATGAAGAAGATTAGTCTTGTACATTTTGATGTAATGGAAATATCTCACCTAAAACAATCGCCATCCCGTATGGGCCACAAACTTCGTATAAAGGTTTTTTCCTGGCACCGGAAAGTAAATCGTTGCCATTAAAAGAATGAAATAATAATCGGACGGCTGAAAAGTATTTAAATGATAATCCCCATAATCATGAAAAGCTAGGTTTGTTCGTTCGTCCGTTCCTCATTCCCAGCGTCAAAAAGTTGAATGGAGAGAATTAGGAATGCGGGCATTATCTGTTATCAAAGTTACTACTGAAACCGAAATTCAGGCAAATAAACTAATGAAATGCAGTTTCGTGTTGTAATTATTGTAAGAAATAGAATGAACTTTTTTGGATCAAAAAACCAAGTTGAAATATAAATTCAATGGGAATTTATCAAGTGCCATGTGAATGTGGTCTTTCGTTTATGGGACAGACCCGCAGGTCCTGGCATTATACTCTGAGAAAGCACAAGTCTTGCATACGGAACTGTGACCTAAAGAAATCGTCGATAGCTAAACACTGTCGTATAAATGATCCTAGATTTCTCTTAGAAGACGCGAAACTTATCTACAAGCGGCATTCATCCAGAAAACTTGATATTTTGGAAGCTTTCCATATATATCAAAATTGTTCGCAACTTGTCAACGACATGGTATGCAAACCATTTCTATCAAGCGCCTGAAAGCAACTAACAAAAACTCGTGATAGAAAAATAAAATAAGTATGAATAAACGTTGTTTTTCTTAATCGTATAGTCATCACAATACATGTAGACAACAATCTGTTAAATCTTTTAGGAGTCTGAAGACAAAGCTGTCGCTCCTTACAAGTACGTACTATAACGAAGTAAATTTCTCCTTCATTTTTGTCCACGCCGGGGCTCGAACCCGGATCCCCTCATTCCGGAATAAATCACTCTACCAACTGAGCTACGCGGACGTTCGTTCTGACTGCTATCTGCCTTTATGTCGTGTGCGTCCGGCTGGCAGGTACGTCACATCTCCCCCCCCCCGAAAGAGGTCCGGGGGCATGGCCCACGGGTCAGCCGTGACCATGAATCGTTGCAGGCAGCCATCCTCTGTATAACGTGCACTTGAGAACTCCTAGTCAATCTAGTGTGTGGAATGCAACATCACACACTTTTATTTTTCGAAGCGCTGGAGAAGGGATTCTCTGATTTTTCCTCTCTCGCGGGGTGGAAAGAACATCACACCATTGCGAGATTTTGAACGAGCGGGTCATCCGGGAAGTTCGGGCGCCATTATAACGAAGTAAATTTCTCCGTCATTTTTGTCCACGCCGGGGGTCGAACTCGGGTCCCCTCATTCCGGAATGAGTCACTCTACCAATTGAGCTACGCGGATGTTCGTTCTGACTGCTATCTGCCTTTATGTCGTGTGCGTCCTGCTGAGCAGGCACGTCACAGTACTTAAATATAACAAGATGACATCGAATTTTTGGTTGTAATGAGCACGTCTTTTGAATCCTTTCCGACGCGAATAAAATTTATCAAAAATTTATTTTAAATACACCAGATATGAATAATAATGAAACGCAAATAGCGTATTAAATCCGTTTATTTCTGTGGTGTAAGCAGCACACACTGGCTGACTACACCACAGCTGGATATAAGAACTGGATATAAGAACTAAAGGTTGGATATGAGAAAGATGACATAGACAGACTGTAAGAAATCGTATAATATCAGCAATAACAAAATCGCCTAGAAGGACGATGAGATACGCAGGATCCATTACATATATCCCAGGCTTTACATATTGGTTAAAGAATTTGTTACGCAAATATAACATATTAATAGAATGAAGTCCCCGACTTCATTTATTGAAAAAAAAAAAAAAAAAAACGGAATGCAAGGATTGTCATTCTCACATTTCAAGCTTTCCAATGCGAAAAGAATTTTTCAATCAGACTAATAGTTGCAGATATATGGTGCCCACAACCGACGGACGGACTAAGTGATAACATAAGCACGATCTTTTTTTTTTTTTTTTTTTTTTTTTCGTCAAAAGACGTGCTAAAAACTTGGAGGAGCTTTGTGCATTGAGTTCATCAACCGGATAAAAGTTGATCGGCCAAGATGGCGATCTGGCAAATATGTACGATCAGCGAAATGACTAATTTTTTCATGGGACTCAGATCAACGATTAGGTAAAATTTTGAAACGTTCAGAATTCTATGACACAACATGCTTCAAGCGAATTACTACGAGCTCAATCTTCTCGTTTGAAAAAGAAAACCGTTAAAATATTTCACTGGCATTTCCCGATTTCAGAGATTCACGCGGCCCTATTGTAGTTACAAGAAAATCCCTCTAGAGTGGCTGATTTCTTAGAATAAGATTGCTGCTCAAGAATTAAAAAAAAAAAAAAAAATTACCGTATCAAACTCACCTAGACATATACTTGCAACGTGTAGTTAAAATGAATGCCAGTGCCGAAAGCGGTTGGCTCAGCACTTCACATCACAATGATTCCATTAGTCTTGTTTCAAAAAAATAAAGAGATGAAACATTAAAATACAATGCATGTATGATTTCATTCCTAAAATAAAGAATCCAGTTATATGCTTCTTCGTGACATGCTGGTCACACCTTAGGTTTCATCCAGGCCCGTACTTTGTGTTTCTAAAAATCCTTAAAAATTATCGCGCAAGCATTTGTTCGTGATTAATGCAGCAATCCAGGAAGATCACACAGTTATCTTATCTACAGACGTTACGTCGGATCACACAAAAGGGCCACTTCAATGACTGAAAGAGTTTTTTATTGTCTATTGTTAGTGATATCGAGCATAAATCTTGGTCTAACCTTTTCAATTCTATTAGCTACATTTTATTAACAGCACAAAATGCACATTCGTAACACCACAAGGTGTCGGCAGCTAACTCTTGCTACACAACGTTATCCAAAAAAGTGCACAGAGAAATATCGAGTTTGTAAAAAGGCGGGACTTAGCACGTTTCCAGATGCAAATGGCAAAGGGGAAGTCACGTCTAGTTCGTTGTGATTCCCACGGCTTAAGTTTGCGAAGGTGCGAACAGTGAAAATACTTTTTCCTGATAAGTTTCCTCATCTGATAAAGGTGGTGCAATCTGGAGACTCATTTGGCAGCTGGTCGCATGAACCCCTCATCAGATTTTGAACCGTGAACTTAAAATCGTGTATCGCGTGAGCGCGTAGAGTCGAAGTGCGCGCATTTTCATCGTTTCATCTTTCGACTCTTTTCAATTTTCGAATTTAATATTAACCCTGTGAAGTTCTGGTTCTAAGATATCAGAAGTTCAGACAACTTCAAGGGTGTTTTTTTTTTCCTCGGATTTATCGGTATTCATTTGTAAAGGTTTGCAACGTGCTGATGATAAAATTCTATCGTGTGGGGAAAGTAGCGATAATTTTAAGCGTATGCGGAACTTAAATGACTTTGGCTTTGCGCCATTTACTTTAGGTGTAACTTTCTGTTGTATTCTTCAGTTTCTCATAGTTATAACTCCCACTGTCGCAGTTTTTATTTGATGAAGCTGAATCATAAAACATCGGTCGAGGTGTCCTCGATATTAGCGGTATTTTCATTATGATATTATTTTTTATTTCCCCTTACTGATGAGCTGCTTTACAAAAATTGAGTCGAATAAATTGGAAAGACAGATAAAGTATAGAAAATGTCTGAAACAACCAGGAAACAGTAAGAAACTAAAGCTGCAACACTGGTAGAAGTGGTGAAAACCTTCCAAATACGTGGAGACAATGATATACACCGACAAAGTCATCGCTCTTTCCGCCGCCCCGGTGGCGTAGTGGTCTAAGCGATGGCCTCTGATCATTCGTCCGAACGGGGTCCGGGTTCGAATCCAGGTGAGGCATGGATGTTGTGTTTGTCTTTCGGCACTGGTTCTCTCCCTTCCCTGGAACCAGTGACCCTAAATTAGGGACGGGTGACTGCTTATAGCCCATTGAGTTGCTCACGGTGGTCGTTAAACCTTCAATCACACATCGCTCTTTCCACGTTTTTATTTAATTAACACACAACAACCGAAAAATTGTATTTCGATACCGCTGGGATCAAATCCCAGATCTCTCGATAACTAGCCGAGTGCGTTCGCTTTACGCTACGGTGGAAAGAGCGTTGACTTTCCACCGTATGTTGACAGATAAACACACATAGCGCCGTGGATTGTTGGCATCTTAGCGTAAAGCTAATGCACTCGGCTAGTTATCGAGAGATCTAAGGTTCGATCCCAGCGGTGTCGAAACACAATTTTTCGGTTGCTGTGTGTTAATTAAAGAAAAACGTGGTGAGAGCAATGACTT
This sequence comes from Macrothele yani, assembly GCA_039090855.1. Lineage (NCBI taxonomy): Eukaryota > Metazoa > Arthropoda > Arachnida > Araneae > Macrothelidae > Macrothele > Macrothele yani. The sequence goes on from CM076989.1 coordinate 36,948,616, forward strand.
TGTCTGATTACTGGTAGAAGTCCATGTGAATACCGAAATTTAATGTCATTTTTAAAACACAAAAATAAAAGAGCAAAAGTACTAGAAGCGCTTTTCTCAAAAAGGGCACAGATTACTCTCACTCAACGGGATGATTGTTTTCCTTTTGCAGCGAAAACTTCCACAGTAAAAAGAGAAGCAAGCGTTACTGATATTATTCACGGCTCTCTGTCTCCCTCTGTCTTTATATATCATCGTCAACATCATCATCATTGTCAACCATCATCAACCCACAACTGGGTGAAGGCATCATGATCATCATCATTCGCTACTGGATAAAGGTATCATCAACCCACTGCTGGATGAAGGTATCATCATCATCACTCACTACTGGATGAAGGTATCATAAACTCACTGCTGGACGAAGGTATCATTATCATGATCATTATACGTGAAAGTTTCTTCCACAACAGTCGGTCTTAAACCAGTTTCCTCCATGTCACTCCGGCATGCTTTCGAATTTCATCCACTCATCTCTCACGTGGTCTTCTGAGTCTTTTCTTGTCCCTTGGTGTCCAGTCTAATATTTCAGTTGCCCATCGAGGTACGTCTTTTTAGCAATAAGCCCATTCCATTGCCATTTCAGGGCAGAGGCGTAACTAGGGAGGCTGTCCCAGATGCATTTCAAGAGAGGGCGTAAAAATCAAGGTTTGAAATTCGATTAAAATTGGAATTTAAACTTTTACATCAACTTCTGGTACAGTTAAAATTTGAATTCCTTCCTCAAAATATTCATGGAATGCTTGTTGCTCAAATTCAGAAGAGGAACGGTTCTATAGTACGCCCAACTAAAGAAGAACCATTGTATTTGACGACAGCAATGGAGTCCACGGTGTTTCTTTAGTTGAGTAGATAAGGATGTCGTTTTTATTAAATTGAATGTATGATGATGTCCTTTTTCTTTAGATGGATGGATAAGATAAGGATGTCATTCACATTGTTGAATATTCTCTGGGGATATTCTATCATCGCTGTGTCTGCGAGCCACGACTGCCAGAATCCGTTTGATGTAATGCTGAAGTTCTGAACTCTGAAGCAGTTGCGAAAAGCTGTACAAACAGTCACAGTTTGATTGTACCTCACACAGAGATATGACATTGGGTATGACGTTAATTTTGTTTTGTCGAGCTTATATATCATCATCATCACTAGCATGCACCACGAGAACGTAGGTTTGACATTTGTGAAGGAGTGGCTATGATATGTTTGCGGATCACCTGACCTTGCATCCCATATACGAGGGTAATTCAAAAAGTAAGGTAAATTTTGTCGTATGTTAAAGAAACTAAGAAGCATACAGATGACAATTATCTTATTTCTCAACATTGTCCTCCAGTCATTCAACGCATATTTTATATCTGTCCACAAGCTTCTGGATTTCTGCAGAGAAGAATGCTTTGCACTGAGAAAAACGTTTTGTTAATTCAACAAAAAGCTTTGTCGATAAGTCAACAATTTTTTTTTTTTTGTCGAATTTGCAAAATTATTTTGTTGAAAATTATTAACAAAATTTATTGTTATCACGTCAAAACGTTTTGTTCATTTAACAAAGTGATTAGGTCGATTTTGGGGAATTTGTTTGATCTAACAAAACATATTGTTATGACAAAATGTTTTGTTGCTGCAACAAAACATATTGTTATAGCAACAAAACTTATTGTGTTACGATAACAATATTTTTTAACATTTTGTCATGATGACAATATGCTTTGTTGGATGAAACAAATTCCCAAAAAATCGACCTAATCATTTTGTTAAATGAACCAAACGTTTTGTCGTGATAACAATAAATTTTGTTAAATAAACAATAACTTTCAACAAAATAATTTTGGAAATTCAACAAAACATTTTGTTGACTGTATATCGACAAAAAAAATTTGTTGATTCAAAAACTTTTGTTGCTGTAGTAGTTATAAAACGTTTAAAGTCTCAGTGTGGGTTGTTCCTGCGGCCACGAATGAAAGAGACCTAACAGCCAGACAGAGGTCTGACAAAACTATGAACTCAGAAAAACGTACTTACTAAGGAAAAATTTTATTAGGGAAACTCCTGGTATTATCCACACACACTTCACGGGTTACACAACTACTCGATATCTGGCTCTCACATATAACGAAGTTCATCTCACATAAACGAAGATGTCTTTACACCAAACGAAGATCTCTTTACACATAAAACAAAGCTCTCTCACGTAACACAAAAGCTTCTCTCTACAGGCACATAAACAAACGCTCTCCTAGGTATCGTTGAACGCGCCTATTTATACTGGCTACCACCACGTCATGACTTACACTCATTGCCACATATCATTCAGCGGGAGAAATAACATCTCGTTAAGTAAGAAGATAATTTACATAGGAAAATAAAATAACGAGAGATAGTAAAATCAAAAGGAAACTGAATCTAGAGTATACGTTACAATCGACAAAAAAATTTTGTTGATTTAACAAAACGTTTTTCTCAGTGTGGGTTGTTCCTGCGGCCACGAATGAACCGCTTCCTATATCTGGATATCACTTTTAAAATGGTGGTCTCGCAAAGCGTCTTTCACAGCTCCGAAGACATGAAATTTGCACGACGCCTGATCGGGGCTGTAAACAGGATGTGGTAACACCTCAAACTTGAACTCGGTAATTGTTTGTTGAGTTCCCAATGCCGCATGTGGAAGAGCGTTGTCGTGCAGCAACAGCACTTTTTTGGCTAACATTCCCCGTTGTGTTGCTGGTTTCAATTTGTCTTTCATCAAGTCACAATATGACCGTCTCTTAATTGAGTCACCCTGTGCTTGATAGTGTTCAGCGATGGGTCTAGAGGTCTGAACGGGCCAGTTTAGAGAACAAAGCAACGGGACGCGCTTTTTTCTCAGGCACTTACGACCGGGCTGGGCCAAGTCGACCCATTCTTATTATCGCAATGGTAAAGAATGAATAAAGTCGTGTTCCCTGATTTCTTGCTGTGTTTAACTGTTCCTATTAATTGTTTATCTAACTGTTCGTAGAGGCACTCACAGTGTTTTTACCATTCTGTAAGTATTAAGATGGTAAAACCCTTTCGGGGCTTGTTGACAACAAAAAAGATTCGACCCCGAACGAGTGTGTGTGCTGCTTAGAGTGGGGGACGGAGGATGTCTGCAGTGGGATGAGGGTGTGCGTGTGTGTGTGTGTGTATGTGTGTATGAGAGAGTGGAAAGACATGGAATTTTTTCTTCTATCCCTAATCTGTATAGGGATTGACTTTTGTATTGTTACCTCTTACTAGTTCAGAGAAAGGGAGATTCTGAACGCTCTTAGTCTTCCTTTTTCTCTCTTTTTAAAGATTATATTGTTCGATAATTGTGAAAGTTTAGTTAATATTTTTAGGCCTACATTCAACTAAATATTTTCAATAAAAGCTCCATCCAATATACCAGCACCTTGGCGATACCTACTGAAAAACCAAGAAACAAGATTAGACAACCATTGATTTTATTGTACATATATAAAACTCAGGCGAGGGAACTTTGACCTTTATTTTATATTTCTTATATTTATGACAACCATTATGTGTTTTTTACCCTACAGGTTATTTTAAATGTATGTATTTTATGACCTCATACTGTTCCGACTTGTACGCATGCGCGGTCTTTGCCCATAACCACACGTGTATATAACCACTACGTTTCATGTACCCCTTGCGAGTTTTGGTGCCTGATGATGAACCTATAAGTCGTAGGTTCGAAAGATCTCGCAAGTTTTTTAACATTAAACCTTTTTAAACCTCAATGGAATGAGTTATTTGTGTCGTCATGGTTTTAACTGTGTAAACTTTTGATACCGGTGATACGTCTTAGCTTCATTTGAGTGTTGTAATTGGTTTGAGCTAAAGTGTTCGTGCTTAGACAGCTATCTTCTTTATTTGTGTACATCTCATTTCATTATTTAATTTTCACATTTTGATAAAATACAATAGAAAGACAAAATAATACCAAATGGCACATCACGGGACGGGCAGGCCTGAATAAGCGCTGCAATTGACGGGCATGGGCCGAGTGTCTGATATTTGAAACGGGCCGGGCAGGGTTGGGCCTTACACGCACGAACTTGGGCCGGGGCCGAGCCGGGCTCACGAAATTAGGCCCGTGCAGACATCTAGATGGGTCCTTTCATGTCAAAAAAGAGAGTCAGCATTAATTTTCGCGCCAAAGAGACAACTTTGAACTTCTTTTTGCATGAGAAGCTCGGATGTTTTCACTCCATGCTTTGCCTTTTGCTCTCGGGGTCGTAATGATGGACCCACGTTTCTTTCCCAGTGACAATCCTCTCCAGAATACTGGGATCTGACTCACACCGCTGCAAAAAAACTTCTGCCAATTTCCAGGTGCTGCTGTTTATGCGCATCAGATGCCGTGGCACATATCTGGCACATGCACACTTCATAATATCCGAGATCGCGATGCACTATTCTCTCTTGTATCTTTGATTCATGGATATTATCATAACCTTTTAGTAAATAACCAATCAAAAAAAGGATTAGCGTCAATCATCCTGCTAAATGATCACTTCGAATAACAAAGCTAGGGGAAAAGCAAAACTTTCTAATGCTCATGTTCACGCGTTCTAGCCGCGTTCGGCCACTTGATAGACAGCGAATATATTATTCGAGCTGATGTAAGCCCGTTTTGATAACCCTGAGTAAATTCGTTCCAGTCGGTTAAAGAGTTAACTTATATAATAGGCTTCTGTCATGAAAATATTACGAAAATTTGTTGTTGGTTACCTATCTTACAGACTGCCGATTAATAATTCAACCGTTTATTATTCATAGTTATGTATATGTATTTTACGATTCCTGGTATAAAAATTTCAGGCACAGCTTTTTCACCAGTCCATGTCACGGGCTATGAGCTAGTATTAGGAGAACACCCAAATTTCTGCCCTTGTCACAGAAATGACTTCTTAGGCTTTGAGCGAACAGTAACGGAGATGAGTCGCTGTATTCCTCAAATTGAATTGTGTGCTGCTGTTACCCTGGTCTCATTAATTTCAGAGAAAGTTAATGATCGTCTTTAATGCCATCTCATATGTTAAAACCATTTCCCTTTTCATTAGTATTTTGGGGAAGGCATTCAGATGGTTCTTTCAATAGTTTTTATCCAGCCGCTCATAAGGGAGTGGAGATGACCACTCCCTGCTATGCTTCCGATGTTCAGAGAGAACACCAATACTGGCCGCTTCCATGCATCGCCTTGGAGTTGGAGTAAACGTTACGGAGATTTTTAGGTTTTAAAATTAATTCATTTCCAAGTAGGAAATATTCAGAAGGTCTTTCTTTCGTCAGTCCGAAATGTGAAACTACAACGACACTTTCAAGAAGATGCTTATCGCCGACATTCATCAGTAGATATAAAAAGCAGCGTTTCTCGTGGAAATCGAGTTTCGTGCGTTGACTGCTTCATGATTTTATTTTATTTGTCTACGCAGCGATAAGTATATTGCGATCCGAAGACGCATCGAGACGGCTAAATGTGTTTATTGCTCTTCGAGGCATCAGAGAAACGCGGGAAGGAATAGCGAAAGTCCGAAGACAGGAAGGAGGGGAGTAGACAGATCGCGAGAGAATGATTTGAGAAGGAGCAATTTTTCGAGCCTCCAATAAGACCAGCGCAAAAGAATGAAAATTACGCAGATTTAGAGTAAGCAAGAAAGGAAGAACAATTAGGAAACAGAATAAGTAGCGAGAGGACTGAAAACTTTAGGATCCAGAAACTAAGACAAATTCTAGAATAGCTTTAATGCACCGTTGTTTTTAATACCTTCTTCCTGATATGCTTTCTTCATAACTGTCACAACGAGCAGCAATTAGGCTATTATTTTATCGATTCCAAACGCGGCTTAACACCGTACGACAATAAAGCCCTATCACAAAATGGTTTAATGGTTTTACAGCATTAGGAGTCTCTTTAATGGATTAATGGTTTTACGGCATCAGGAGTACCTTTAATGGTTTAATTGTTTTACGGCATCAGGAGTACCTTTAATGGTTTAATTATTTTACGGCATCAGGAGTACCTTTAATGGTTTAATTGTTTTACGGCATCAGGAGTACCTTTAATGGTTTAATTGTTTTACGGCATCAGGAGTACCTTTAATGGTTTAATTGTTTTACGGCATCAGGAGTACCTTTAATGGTTTAATTGTTTTACGGCATCAGGAGTACCTTTAATGGTTTAATTGTTTTACGGCATCAGGAGTACCTTTAATGGTTTAATTGTTTTACGGCATCAGGAGTACCTTTAATGGTTTAATTGTTTTACGGCATCAGGAGTACCTTTAATGGTTTAATTGTTTTACGGCATCAGGAGTACCTTTAATGGTTTAATTGTTTTACGGCATCAGGAGTACCTTTAATGGTTTAATTGTTTTACGGCATCAGGAGTACCTTTAATGGTTTAATTGTTTTACTGCATCAGGAGTACCTTTAATGGTTTAATTGTTTTACGGCATCAGGAGTACCTTTAATGGTTTAATGGTTTTACGGCATCAGGAGAACCTTTAATGATTTAATTGTTTTACGGCATCAGGAGTACCTTTAATGGTTTAATGGTTTTACGGCATCAGGAGTACCTTTAATGGTTTAATTGTTTTACGGCATCTGGAGTACCTTTAATTGTTTAATTGTTTTACGGCATCAGGAGTACCTTTAATGGTTTAATTGTTTTACGGCATCAGGAGTACCTTTAATGGTTTAATTGTTTTACGGAATCAGGAGTACCTTTAATGGTTTAATTGTTTTACGGCATCAGGAGTACCTTTAATGGTTTAATTGTTTTACGGCATCAGGAGTACCTTTAATGGTTTAATTGTTTTACGGCATCAGGAGTCCCCTTAATGGTTATAACGTAATTGTCTTTTTCGTGCAGAGATATTGTCGGTACGTTATGTCTAAACCATTAGACAAGAACACAATGCAATAGTTCTTAATTAAATTTTTACGGCCAGAAGAATCATAAACAGAAGTCAGATTACGGGAATTCTTGTTTTATTTCCAGCACTAAGTCAACAGAACATCGCACATGGTACTAAAATTGTTAATTTCGCATTTTATTTTAACAATCGACGTTTACCACACACATCCACCCACACCAGCAACTGTTATCTCGTCCTTTTATCTATCGTTCTTATCTCATACATTCATACGTCACGTTCACTCTGACCTCAAATGTTGCCAACCTCATTCTCGTTTGATGGAAAAGATATACGTTAAGTTTGGACGTATAAGTAGAACAAACACAAATTTACGTAGGAAAAGGAATTGAAAATGAAATTTAATTTAGAATATACGTCACATGGTTTAACGGCTTTACGGAATGAGAAGTCCCTTTAATGGTTCAATGGTTTTACGGCATCAGGAGTCCCTTTAATGATTTAGAAGTTTTACGGTACAGGAGCCCACGTAACAAAAGATTCCAGCATATGACTTTTTCTTACAGCTTTACATGTCAAAGAGGCAGGTAAAAGTCACGATAACGAGCATTTAGTAACTGCTCAGATAGCCAGAGAGGGGTAAGGCCCTTAAAAGTAGCCCGCGCTCTTCTGAAAGGAGGGGAGAAAAGACAGGTAGTTTCGATCTAGCTCGCAAAGGAGGAGGAAGCGATTTTAATGTCTCTCCTTGCGACGGAGAGAGCTAATCGGCTCCTCTAGACAAAGAAGAGAAGATAAGGGAAAGTAGAGACTGAGAACGTCCTATGTCAAGATTAGAAGTGGTGGCAGAAATTAAGTTGAAAACTGGAGCTTGTTTTTTTTTTTTTTTTTTTTTTTTTTTTTTATGATAATGCGGTAACCGAAAAAAAAAAAGCCTTCTAGAATAAACAGGAACAGATCAATGTGCAGACAGTAAAGTAAATAATGTAGAAATCAGGAAAAGCAGATCCGTAACCTTTCCATACACTGAAGAGCAACTGAGTTAGAGATACCTGTCTAGTAACGTATAGCACCACCTTTCGCGATGATGACGGCGGCGATTCGTCTCGGCATGGACTCGACAAGGCACCGGAAGCGTTGGAAAGCCATGCGGATCCACGACCACTGAACAAGCTCCCACAGTTCACGAAGATTTGAAGGAGGGGGTCAGAGCCTCGAATATCTCTCTCTCGATGGCATCCCAGATGTGTTCGATGGGATTGATGTCAGGTGACCTAGCTGGCCAAGGAAGCGAGGTCACGTCGATGGAGTGTTCATCCAACTATTCGGATACAATTCGAGAGCGATGGCACGGTGCATTGTCTTGTTGCAGGATGAGGTCCCCAGCGGGATGTTGAAAACGCACAAACGGGAGCAAATGGTTGTCCAGGATATCCCGGTAACGTTGACCTGTGAGGGACGATTTCACACGTACCAGGTGTCGCATTTCAGTCCACGTAAACAGTCCACAGACGAGAATACCGCCCCACCAGCTTGAAGAGTACCCTGCTGGCAAGAAGAATCCATCGCTTCATGTCGTTTGCGCCGTATTCGTATACTGCCATCCGCATGTACCAACGTGAATCTCGACTCATCAGTCCAGGAAACATTTTTCCACATATCTAGGGTCCAGTTTTGATGTTCCCGCGCCCAAGCTAATCTTTACACCCTGTGATGTGCGGTCAGCATGGGTACCATCGTGGGACGATGGCTTCTGTACCCCATAGCGAGGAGAGGGTTATGGATGGTGTGGCTGCTTACACGTTTTTGTGCACCAGCGTTAAATTGCCGAGTGATTTCTTGCACTGCGGCCCGTCTATCCGCTGTTACAATACGAGCTAGCCGGCGATGACCCCGCTCATCCACACGCTATTGTCCACGGCAGTTGGCCCGTGCAGGGATGGTTTTACCGGATTCGATGTACTCATGGTGCACCCGTGACACAGTGGCTCGTGAAAATCCCAGTGCCTGGACGACTTCCGAAATGGAGTGACCCATTCGCCGGGCCCCGACAATTTTCCCACGATCAAATGCGCTTAGATCCTTCGTATTACCCATACTGCGTCCGACTCTTTCTGATTCCCGTCACATCACTTCTTATATTGTCGGATCGCTGCACACGTCATGTCGTCTCCGTTTCCAGGGCCGCCCACAGCACCACATTTGCATAACGCCAGCTGTCTCCAATTCAATTGCTCGTCAGTGCATACTACACTGAATAAAGCGCACCGCTGCAGAAGAGGGTATTCTCATTTAGCTAGTAATTCGCTCATTTCATCGGGGGAGAGGGGAGGTTGCCCAAACCCAGGAACTGCTTAATTTACTTATCAGAGAAGGCCTGACCAACATATGCGACAGGGAACTGAAAGAAATCCAGTCAGCTGCCCTGTAACAGTATTATTATATATGACTAGAAAAATCCTTATTTCGAAAAGTTCTAAGAGAAACCAAAAATTGGTGTCTATAATATAGTTGTTTTGAACGGGTTGCAGACTTGAACTTTTTCGTTAACTTTACTGCAGCACACGAAAATCTTAGCCTAGCTTTTAGGGTTGGTGAATTTGCATCACTGTAAAATGCTAAAAGCTTAGTTTAGCTTGAAAGCTTGGAGAATTTGCTTTACTGTGAAACAATAAAAGCTTAGCTTGTAGGCTTGATGAATTTGCTTCACTGTAAGGCTGGGATTACTTTTCATTCGTTTCTAGCAGCTGAAAATGGGAACAAAACATACGAATTTCGCTTCAATAATACGGCCAGTGTTCAGAGAACAAGTGACTTACGGGAATCCTGTTCTACTCTTTATTTAAGCAGTCAGCACGATGAAAACAAAACACGTCATTCTCATCAGAAAGTACTTTAGACTTCACATAGCATCAAATGTACTTAACATATAATATTGCTTTGCACTCTGCATGAATATGGCTCGCTGAAATCACATGGAATGCTGCACAATTAATATTGCACGTGAATCGCTCATGTAAGATTGCACACTTAGCTCTTTGCACACTGAGCTCTTATCTCGTACGTCTTTTACTATGTAGCTTCTTGCCCTTTTTCCTGCTGTTAGGATTGCCAACATCAAATTCATCGGACGGAAATCTGTGACGTCAAGTCAGAAAATATTTAACCAGAAGATACAAAATTTACATAAGAACACAGGAACTCAAAAAGATAATTTGAACTCAAAAGGTTAAAGGTTAAATTAGAGGTATACGGTACATGTCACAGAACACAAAATTCAAATCGCTGAACAGAAAAGCTAGAGTATCCTGAACTTACCATCTTTTCACTTAGTATGTCCCTACTACACTGGTTATGAAAAGTTTAAAAACATTTTCTTGTTACGAGGATATAGAATCTCAAACATGAAATACGAGCGTGTTCCATATTCGTGAGCTCTGATACTGAGTGAATTCTGCAGTAGAGTAAAGGATGTTTTCTATTTCTACAACGGCCGTTCCATAAAAATTGAGAGTAAAATCACACAAAATGAAGAAATGTAGGCACAGAAAAATATATGTTATTCTTTCTCAAAGCACCTTCCCTTGGATGATATGCAACGGTTCCATCGTTTAGTCCACTTTTCACAGCATTTTGGCGATTCCTGTACAGCTTGATTAACGTCAGCATCTGTGCTGAATGTTGCACCACGGAACTTCTCCCTCATTGTTGGAAACAACCAGAAATCTCACGGGGCGAGGTCAATACTGTAGGCAGGCTGTGGCATGATTTCAATACTGCATTTCGTAAGAAACTGTTGAACACAAGCAGCCTCATGTGGGCGGGCTTTATCATGGTGTAGGGTCCACTTGCCCACCAGTTCCGGTCGCATAATGGATATGTGTCGTCGCAGACGCTTCAAGACTGAAATGTAATGCTCAGCATTGACAGTAATTTGTAGAGGAACGGCATGCTGGTAGACTACACTTTTATGATCAAAGAAAATGATCATAATCACCGTCCCAGCTGATTTGGTTTGGCGGACTTTTTTCGGAGGAGGCATGCCTATGTGTTTCTAGACACCCGTTGCGCGCTTCGTGAGGGGGTTGAAATAGTGGACCCATGTTTCATCTGCAGTTATTACTGTGTTTAGAAAGGTTGGATCCTTTGCAATTATTTGTTTCGACTCATGACACACCTGAACTCTGCCTAACAATTGTTTTCTCGTCAGGTGATGAGGTACCGATCTTGGAACACACACGATGCTGCGGTAATTTGCCGCGTAGAATGCGGAGTGCCGACGTTTTTGAAATATTAGTTTACGCCGCTAGGTCTTTACACGTCATTGGTCGATCTCCATGCAGGATTGCCCAAACAGTATACGCTCCGTAACAACACTTTCAGGTCGACCAGGCCTAGGAGCGAGTTCTTTTTTTTTTTTTTTTCTGGAGGTTTAACGACCACCGTGAGCAACTCAATGGGTCGCCCGTCCCTAATTTAGGGTCACTTATTCCAGGGAAGGGAGAGAGCCAGTGCCGTAAGACAAACACAACATCCATGCCTCACCGGGATTCGAACCCGGACCCCTTACAGACGAATGGTCAGAGGCCATCGCTTAGACCACTGCGACACCGGGGCTGCGGAGCGAGTTCTGCCTACATGTATTAGAATTAAGAGAAAGTGAGGTATAATTTACAGCATTTTTCTTTTTTAAGTCCAGTTGCAATGGTTATGCAGTCTTTGGCCTTTCATTTTAGTTATCCTACAGGAAACATTTCAGTGGCGTTAGATCTGGTGACTGCGATGGCCACTCGATAGGATCACCATTGATCCTGGTGTGTAACCCGACCCAGTGGCGCAGTGGTCTAAGCTCTAGCTTCTGGCCATTCGTTCAAGATCGGTTGAAGTACGAATCCTGTTGAGTTATGGGTATTATGTTTGTCTTATGGAACTGGCTCTCTCCCTTCCCTGAAAAGCTGTGGCCCATCCCATCGTTTTACTCTCGTTGGTCGTTAACCCCCCCCCCCCCCAAATGTTGTGTAAGAGGAGGTGGCAGTATTGTAAACACATATTTATTTATTTTAGACTCGAATAAAATAAGCACATTTATTTACATTTTACCAGGCTTTAAAATGGATAGTATTTTCATATTTTCATACTATCCATTTTCAAGCATGATAAAAAATACAACTTGAGTACAAACATAAAATTTGTTTGAGCTCAAACGTTTTTTTTTAATCTGCTTAAAAAACATGCAAATAATGAAGAATCCGATTTTCAGTGGGGTTTTTTTTTTTGTTGGAGGTTTAACGACCACCGTGAGCAACTCAATGGGCTATAAGCAGTCACCCGTCCCTAATTTAGGGTTACTGGTTCCAGGGAAGGGAGAGAGCCAGTGCCGTAAGACAAGCACAACATCCATGCCTCACCGGGATTCGAACTCGGACTTCTTTCGGACGAATGATCAGAGGCCGCGGTGCCACCGGGGCGGCTTTTTAGTGTTCACAATTTCTTTTCATTACATAAAGTAATGCGGTTAGACCAGTGTATAATTGTGTGCATAAATATTTTACATATTATTTATGCATTATTTAGGCTTTCCAACCGTATGTTGAAGAAGCGTATATGCTCCAGCTTTGTCCGCCTGTCTGTCCGCAAGACAACTCGCGTAAAAAATTTTCGATATCGATGAAATTTTAATATGGGGTAGGGGACAACCTGGGGACGAACTCTATAGAAAATGGAAGAAATGGGGTCAAAAGTCAGGACATAGGAGCGGGATCCATTCCACCGCCCTTATGCGTCATAACTTACGTAAAAATGCTTCGATTGCGACAAAATGGTATCATGTTGTTCCGGAGGTATATTGAACTAATTATGTTTCATATCATTGAAATGGGGTCAAAGGTCAGGGCACAGGAGCGAGATTTATTCTACAGCCATTATCCTCATAACTTGAATAAAAATGCTTCTATTGCAACAAAACTTTAGTATGTTGTTCCGGAGGTATACTGAACCACTTCTGTTGAATATCATCGAAAGGAGGTCAAAGGTCAGGGAACAGGAGTAAAATTTATTCCACAGCTATTATCCTCATAACATGACTACAAATGATTCTATTGCGACAAAACTTTAGTATGTTGTTTCAGAGGTATACTGAACCAATTCTGTTTAATATAATCGAAATCGGGTCAAAGGTCAGGGTACAGAAGGGAGATTTATTGCACAGCCATTGTCCTCATAACTTGAGCAATGACTTATGTAATGATTTTTGCTATGTTGGACAGCGTATCATAATCAATACATTGCATGATTTTACTAACTTGTATGTTAAAAAAAAAAGGTCTAAATAATTAACATAAAAACAGTGTAAATATTTTATATGTAGGGCCTACCGTTAACATATACACTGGTGTGCAAAAATTTAGGACGAAGAGGAGAAATTAGCATAACAGCGGAACGAGCAGGCAGAACGGACTGAAAGACCACTCAGGAGATAGACTAGGGTCCGGTACGGTAGGGCATGCGCATATATGCAGATGACGTAGAGGGGGGGGGGTGTCGGAAGGGTATAAAGCACACGGGCGGTGTACGCTCAGCAATTCGGTGAAAGCTATTGCACGGTGTACATCGGTTTGAACGACGTCGAGTTGCTGCCACCGTGTGATATGGCCAACAGCCAATCCAGTAGACGACATCTGGATGACTGTACCCGAGGTCGCGTCATTGGGAAGTTGGAAGAAGATCGAAGTGTGACTAGTGCGGCCGAGGAGTTCGGGATCGCTCACAGCATCGTTTCACGAGCTTGGAGAGCATTTCAAACGACAGGAACAGCTGTCCGAGAGTTTAGCAGTGGTCGTCCACGAGCAACCCCGGCGGCGGACGACCGGTATATTGTCCTACAGGCGAGAAGAGACAGATGGCAGACAGCGAGAGAAATTGCAAAGCACATGCAACAGACAACGGGACGTCCGTTATCGCGTTTTGCCGTGGCCAGGAGGCTGCACAAAGTGGTCTATTTGCACAACGACCAGTACGGTGTTAGCCATTTATGCCTGCTCATCGGAGACGGCGGTTTCTGTGGTGCCAGGAACACAAGAACTGGACACATCAGCAATGGGGTCGAGTTCTCTTTATGGATGAGAGCCTATTTAGTCTGACGGACGATTTTGGACGTATGCACATCTGGAGAGAGCAGGGAACACGCAATCACACCTCCAACATCATCGAAAGGGACCGGTTTGGAGGTGGCGGAGTTCTCGTTTGGGGCAGTATCATGCTTGGTAGCCGTACTGACCTCCACATCTTCCAAGGAGGTTCAGTCACTGGTGTCCGCTATTGTACCGAGGTTCTCCTGCCTCACGTGCGTCTGTTTAGAGGTGCTGTGGGTCCTGAGTTCCTCTTCATGGACGACAACGCAACACCTCATCGTACAGTGGCTGTCGCAGAGCTGTTGCTGAGGGAAGATATTCAACGCATGGATTGGCCCGTAAGGTCCCCGGACCTAAATTCAATCGAACACGTGTGGGACCTTCTCGGGAGACGCTTGGCAGCACGTCCCCAGCCGCCAGCAACGATTCCGGAGCTGCGATTGGCGCTACAAGAGGAATGAGCCGGGATGCCTCAACAGCTCCTTGACAACCTCGTCCTCAGCATGGACAGACGTTGTAAATCCTGCAACGCAATCAGGGGTGATCATATCCCCTACTAAAAACTGGATTTTTCTTGGCAGCCGCTTGTCACATGGGCGTTTCTGTCTTATGTCCAGTTGTGCTCGAAGGTACCTTTTCAATAAGGTGCCTTTAAATCCTTTGGATTTCTTGTTTGGACGGTTTTGCTCACTTGTTCCATATTCTTACATCTTGGGGATCTTATGGTATGATTTGAGTCGATGTGGAGCACTTCTGCACGACGTTACATTCGAAAAACCGTCTCGTCCTTAATTTTTGCACGCCAGTGTATGTATATAGTACTAGGTGGAAGCTCGTCAATAATGACGGGGGAAAACAAAATAAGTAATTTTTTAATAACCAGGAGTTATTTTTGTTTGTGATGTCTAAATGTGAAAGTATGTTGCATGGGTATGACAACAATGAACATTACAACAAGAATAACAAAAAAAAGTATATTGAAGGCTTCAGGGATTCGACAATATAAACAGGCAACTGCTGGCTGGCATTTTCCCTAGTGTTCGTTCGCCGTTCATCAGATGTTCCTACAGGCAGCTGATGAAACATCGAAAACAAATAATACTTTACCAATATTTCCGACATTCTTTTCTTTTTTTATGAAATCGTTAGAAAGCAAGCTTTCTCGGTGCTCCCCGTCCTTCAAAACCCCTCAAAAAGGGCGCATAGGGGCACTGAAGCGCGCATTGTTTCATTTACTGTAAAGAAAAAGAAAACATTCGCACAGATGGAAAGCCCTGAAACTAGTGGCCCTAAATAAGGGACGGGCGACTGCTTATAGCCCATTGAGTTGGGAAAAACAAAACAAAAAACGGCAGATGGCAAGCAACTACGTTCGCTTGTTCCTGCTGTTGCCATCTGGTAACTAAGTTCACTTGTTCCTGCTGTTGCCATCTTTTTGCTATCTAGCAAAAAGTGTTAAAGTAGTAGATACATTTTCGAAAACTTAGAATTGCCGAGATGCAAATGTTTAAATGTTATATTAGTTCACGCGCAGAGGAACAACAGTATGTTTTCTTTTTTTTTTCTTTTTTTCTTTATTTTTCATTTCTTCTACAAATATAAACAAAAGAACACCTGGTTATATTCTGCAAAGAAAATTTAGTTATATATTTAGAATTTGTGGTTTAAGGAAAAAGACGTTCCCAAATCATATTTTCTTCAGCATATGGAATAATAATAATACACTGTTACCTACTGTATTGAAACTCTCAATTTTTAGACTTAAATGAGAAAAGAAACTGGTTTGACAATCTAAAATAAACATTTTAGGTTCGCAAATGGGAAACTTAAAATTAAATTTCATAACATAGGATTCTAAATGAAAAATTATGTATGTCGTTTATGAACCACAAAGTAGAACCAAAATTACTGACGAGACGTTTTCCTGTTTCTAAAGAGATGATCATGTGACGTAACATATCTCTGACGTCATGTCAGAATGATTTGGATGAGATGACGTCACACTAGCAGCTGTGAAAAATCGGTCTTTGTTGTTGTTACAACAAAACAAAGTGGTACACGCGTGCGCTGTGCGCGTGTAGGTGATGACGTCACCTGGACGAAAACACAAAAAACTAAGCGTGACATCACAAAATTTTTTGGGGGTGTTGTTGTTATGTTGACGACTTTCCGCTGCGCCACAACAGTCCAGACAAAGAAAATTATTTTATTTTATATAGGTCTTCCCTACTTTATACATCGCAGTAGATGTTCGGTAGTTTGTCATTTTGCCAAGTCCGTTGATTATGGAGAGCTGGATGAGACCTTTTACCGATCCAGTTGTTTCTTCACCGTTAGAAGGAAGACTGTGAGGTGGCTGTTGAATCTTGTGCATCCTGAACATTCTCTCCACTGACATTTCGTGAGGTGACGTCAGTTATGCCAAATGAGTATTAAGGCGAATCTGGTATCGTTTTCCTATGTGTATGCCCCAGATAGAGAGCGTAGAACTGACAAATTTCTAAACACTGAGCAATAAAAGCTTGGTAAGATTCTGATCAACGAGATGGAGGGCAAAGATCAGTGGAACATTTTAATGCCAGAAATTGATTGAACGGGCGTCGGCTGTCGCAGGTACTCACGATAAAGGGTTAATTTCCAGTTCTACGGGTCTTTCTAGAAGGTCTTTTGAGTTTGCGAAAGAATGATCGATCTTAGCTGAAATAAATTAAGGAAACAATGTGACGCACTGAAATGATGTCAATTTGAAGCCATCTGCTACGTTTTACAATGTAATTATTCAACCGAGCATGAAAATTATTGGACTACTCGTGCGAGCAAACAGTTGAGCTTTAAATAAGATAGCGGCTCTAAAGCACATTTCGTACAAAATAAAAAAGAAAATAATTTTCGGAAATATCAGCGTATTAATAACAAAATATTCACGCAAATTAAATGAAGTGAATCATTTTGCGATGGTTGAAGATTTATTTTTCTAATTATTTCAAAACACAAATTTTTTTGGGAAACACTCGTTCATGTGTTCTCAAAAGCTATCGGAACGTGCAACGGGGAAACATAAAAAGCATTATTCTCCCATGTTGTTTTTTTCCCTTATACTATAACCATTATGATTCCTTGAATAAAGTTTAAAAAACCGCCAGACAGAGAAAGTCCATAGAGAAAGTTTAAAAAACAATCTGAAAGTTTTAAAAACTATCCCGAGTGAAAATTTTAAAAACAGTCAGACAGAGAAAGTCCTGAAAGTTTTAAAAACTATCCCGAGTGAAAATTTTAAAAACAGTCAGACAGAGAAAGTCCTGAAAGTTTTAAAAAAGTCAGAGAGAGAAATTCCCGAGAGAAAGTTTTAAAAACAGTCATACAGAGAAAGTCCCGAGAGAAATTTTAAAAACAGTCAAACAGAGAAAGTCCCCAAAGAAAGTTTTAAAAACAATCAGATAGAGAAAATTTCAAAAGAAAGTTTTGAAAACAGTCTCGAGATAAAGTTTTAAAAACAGTCCCGAGAGAAAATTTTAAAAACAGTCAGACAGAGAAAGACCAGAGAGAAAATTTTAAAAACAGTCAGACAGAGAAAGCCCAGAGAGAAAATTTTAAAAACAGTCAGACAGAGAAAGTTTTAAAAACAGTCAGACAGAGAACGTCCCGGGAGAAAGTTTTAAAAACTGTCAGACAGAAAGTTTCGAGAGAAAGTTTTAAAAACAGTCAAACAGAGAAAGGCCCGAGAGAAAATTTTAAAAACAGTCAGACAGAGAAAGACCCGAGAGAAAATTTTAAAAACAGTCATACAGAGAAAGTTCCTAGAGAAAGTTTTAAAAACATTCAGACAGAGAAAGTCCCCAGAGAAAGTTTTAAAAACAATCAGATAGAGAAAATTTAAAAAGAAAGTTTTAAAAACAGTCTCGAGATAAAGTTTTAAAAACAGTCCCGAGAGGAAATTTTAAAAACAGTCCCGAGAGAAAATTTTAAAAACAGTCAGGCAAAGAAAGACCAGAGAGAAAATTTTAAAAACAGTCAGACAGAGAAAGTTTTAAAAACAGTCAGACAGAGAACGTCCCGAGAGAAAGTTTTAAAAACAGTCCCGAGAGAAAATTTTAAAAACAGTCCCGAGAGAAAATTTTAAAAACAGTCAGACAGAGAAAGTTTTAAAAACTGTCAGACAGAAACGTTCCGAGAGAAAGTTTTAAAAACAGTCAAACAGAGAAAGACCCGAGAGAAAATTTTAAAAACAGTCAGACAGAGAAAGACCCGAGAGAAAATTTTAAAAACAGTCATACAGAGAAAGTTCCTAGAGAAAGTTTTAAAAACATTCAGACAGAGAAAGTCCCGTGAGAAGGTTTTGAAAACAGTCAGACAGAGAAAATCCTGAGAAAAATTTTTTAAAAACAGCCAGACAGGGAAAGTCCCTAGAGAAAGTTTTAAAAACGGTCAGGCGCTATCCTGGTGGCGCAGTGGTCTAAGTGCTGGCTTATAACCATTCGTCCGAGAAAGGTTCGGGTTTGAATCCAGTGAGGCATAGATATTGTGTTTGTCATATGGCACTGGCTTTCTCTCTTCCCTGGAGTCAGTGGCCTTAAATTAGGGATGGGCGACTGCTTATTGCCCATTGAGTTGTTCACGGTGGTCGTTAAACCGTCAAGGGGCCAAGTGATGTTCAAGCGCATTTGAACACCATTCCTGATCAACTTATACCATATAACCTTTTGCTGGTGGGGACAATCGAGGTCACACCATCTTACTCGGGAGCGGAATGTTCTTCCGATTAAACCACACTGGCAAGCTTATTGCCGCTCCATTATCTATTCGACACATGCGCCACCTCAGTAGTTCGTCATCTACGTCACTTTATTTCATACCCCCTTGGGAAAAGGGAGGGCACGAAACCACAGTTTTTCTTTTATTCTTTTATTGGGGCTTAACGACCACCGTGCCGCCCCGGTGGCGCAGTGGTCTAAGGCGCTGGCCTCTGATCATTCGTCCGTAAGGGGTCCGGGTTCGAATCTCGGTGAGGCATGGATGTTGTGTTTGTCTTACGGCACTGGCTCTCTCCCTTCCCTGGAACCAGTGACCCTAAATTAGGGAACGGGCGACTGCTTATAGCCCATTGAGTTGCTCACGGTGGTCGTCAAACCTCCAATCAAAAAAAAAAAAAAAAAAAAAAAAAAAGAAAAACGACCACCGTGAGCAACTCAGTGGGCTATAATCAGTCGCCCGTTCCTAATTTAGGGCCACTGGTTTCCAGGGAAGGAGGAGAACCAGCGCTAAGACAAACACAACATAAATGCCTCACCGAGATCCGAACTCAAACCCATCTCGGACGAATGGTCAGAAGTCAACGCTTAGACCACTGCGCCACCGGGGAGGCAAATCGTAGGCTTAGGATCTGCAGACAATGACGCTCGAGAGTCCGGTTCGAATCCCGGTGAGGCATGGATGTTGTGTTTGTCTTATGGCACTGGTTCTCTCCTTTTCCTGGTACCAGTGGTCCTAAATTATAAAATTTCTTCTACTATACCATCTCATTGTAGAAGAAGGAATTTTTATTAAGTACGCGCGGAAGGATCACACATAAAATTTTCAAATCTAACGGCCAGGAAATTCACTTTCCTTCGGGCACCAATACAACATAAAACCTTTGCCCGTGGTGGACTTTGAGCTCACATCGTCTTACTCCGGAAGGGAATGTTCTTCCGATTGAACTTTGCTAGTAGGCTTATTGCTGTCGGTACGTCATCTACGTCAGGTCACGTGTTACGTTACAAACTTCATTCAACCATGAGAAGTCTCTGTGTCTTGGTAACAAATTTCTCCAGTAGAATACTGCACCTTGTCACAAACCGCAAATCGTGTGTTCTCAGGAATATGATTGAGACCTTTCGTGCTTCGTTGGTCACCTCAACCTTACGGATTTTTGTGCAATAAAGTGACACGAGAATCACAGCTCCACTGCCATCCAATATACAGGAACTGGAAGGCGCTCTTCAACAAGCTGTGACGCACTACGGAGATTAAAGCACGTGTCAAGACGACAAATCTGCAGCGATACATTCCATCCGTGTAGCTTAGCTGGGAGAGCAACTTACTCCGGAATGAAGGGGCGTGACTTCGATTTCCGGCACGGACAAATTTGTGTTTTCACATTGGCGTCCGAACATAAAAATGAATCTACTGGTCGTTGGGATACTCGAAAAATGTGCGATATTTGTTCCACACATCGACGAGAATTAATGAAAAATTTCTGCTTCGCTTCAAGAAAAAAGGAAAAAATGTTAAGAGGGAGATGATGTGACGTACAACAGAGGTTAAAGCACGTTTCAAGACGACAAATCTGCAGCTATACATCCAGTTCGTGCAGCTTAGTTGGGAGAGCAACTTACCCCGGAGAGACAATTTTGTGTTTTCACAAAACGTGGATCAATATTTTACCAAAATGTTACCAGTGTTACGCCGGTGGCTGAGTGGGCAGTGGAACTGCTTTCTAGTTAATCGTCCGAGCTTGGTCCTGGTTCGAGTCCCGAATGAGGAATCAGTGAGCAATTTAATAAAAACATGTTTGTACGCTCCATGGCGTTGTCTCTCTTCCTTCCCTGACTTCAATTATTTTGAGACAAGCGACTGCTAAAATATCAATAAGAGTTGCTCATAGCGGTTGCCAAACCTCCAAACAGAAAAATAGTTTCCAAAACTCTGCCAAATCTATGCTGAGGTTAATTAATACTGTTTCGAACGTCAAAGGTAGTCGCTTCGAAACAAAGGTATGTAGTCCTAATGAACTGGCCACAATGACGTGCTAAAAATGTTCTCAAATGTTTGAGTTCCAATTTGTTTTCAGTTTATTAAAAAGCTGATGTCACACTTTGTTGTTTTAGATGCACTGAAGTTGAAACAAAATCAATATGTTTCCATTAGATTGCTCGTAGCGAAGGATCTTTTTTCCTTATAATGAATCCCTCCGAATCAGTGCCGTCTTAATAAGTGGTCCAGCTGGGCCATGGGACCTAGGCAGGGATCCAATGTAATAAACTGAACTTATTTTTAATGCGTGAAGATATCCTTTTTTGGATATGGAATTTGAGGTTGGAAATCAAGAAGTTCTGCTGAAAGTGAGGACGGATTGCAAGCAAAAAATGCATTTTGAGAATTATTTTATATCACTTTTAATCTCATAAAGAATCATTAGACGAAAATGATTCGTGTGAAGTTCCATTTTAATATCTGACAATAACAACGGCTCCTGAATAGATGGTGTCGACAATAAACGCACAACTATTTCCTCTCTCTCACTCTCTTTGGTCTGCTTGGCACAGCAATTGACCCAGGAAAGAAAGTGTTTAAACGTGTTTAGGAAAAAAGGACAAATGTGAGACACTGAAATTTCGGTATATTCATAATTTAATTTATATCCCTTTTATTAATGTTTTATTTTTCTCGGTATAATAAATGAATAGCTCTTACATTTATAAGCATATTGCTGTAACTGATTTTTTTTATTGTGGGTTTAGCGACCACCGTGAACAAGTAAATGGGCTATAAGCAGTCGCCCGTCCCTAATTTAGGGCCACTGGTTTCAGGGAAGAGAGAGAAAGCCAGTGCCGTAAGACAAACACAACACCATGTCTCAGGGGGATTCGAAGCCAGACCCAACTCAGACGAATGATCAGAAGCCATCGCTTAGACCAATGTGTCATCGGGGTGGCTACTGGATTTCGATGCGAGTACTGTTTTAAATTTTTAAATTTCAGCTTATCCCCCTTCTTTTTTTTTTTTTTTTTTTTTTGATTTATTTTTTGAGAAGAATTACTGTAACTTGCTTTGTCAACGTAACTTACTTTTTGTAACACACCGTATCTGTTTAAAAATTTTAAATTGTAATAAGAGCTATTAAAAAAAAATAATCAAAAAAAGTTAAACCGAATTGTTAGGGAGAGAAGAACCTTAAAAAATATTCCGCCCTAGGGCGACCTAAATGGCTCTGCTCCAAACGCGTAATATGAGGGTGGTCCTATTAAGATGGCATGGGAGTCGTGAAGGAAGTCCAAATACAAGCAAATATACAGGTAAGAATTAAGATAGATGCAAGATGTTGCTGATACGACCCGACCTAGCCTTCTTTATGACGTAGCATATCTGTGTTCAGATTGGTGCACTGTGAACAACACGCCAACTGTGAAACTGAGTCATTGTGATGTTTCAATCGCACGCTTACAATATAAATAGAAATTGTATGCGACACAAAAGCATCCTCCGGAAGGTGAGTTGCACAAAAGGAAGCTGGGAAAAGTATCAGAAGATGGGAATCTGAGGGTTATCGCACTCGATATTCATTGCAGAGCTATCAATCACGCGCACACAAAGACCAAACAGCGTACAGCGATGGTATCAGTGCTCACAAATGTCGCACACTTGGATGAAGTCGAGTCAAAATAAAACATTTAAATCTCGTACGTTTTTGACCGTAAGGTAGTGTATTACAGGCACTAGATCTTTTTCGAAAGCGAGGTGTATACCAGAAAATGTATTTATTTCTTTTTTCCTGTCACGTGTATTTTGAGTAGGATGTAAGATCAATAAATAGTAGGTAGGCTGGTGATGTTAGGAGCTATACTAGCTAATAAATATTTATACAGTGAGAGAGAGAGAGAGAGAGAGAGAGTAAAAGAGAAAGAAGACTAACGCGCAAAAATACTGCCCCGCCATCAATAAACCTGCCTGCACCCTTTTCCAGCCACCCCCGGTGTCCGAGTGGTGAGAGGCATTACTTACGGCTTGTCGTCTTAGCCCAAGTCCCAGTTGAAGTATGGATAGTGTGTTTGTCTTTCGGAGCTAATTGAGTTGCCCACCGTGGTCGTTAAATCTCCAATCAAAAAGAAATATCTTCCTTCTCTGGAACTAGTGGCCCAAATTAGCGACGATCGACAGCTTTTAGCCCTTGATTTGCTCATGATGGTCGGTAAATCCCGAAAGAAAAAATTATTTTTCATCTTATCCGACTGTGCAAGAAATCATTAGGGCTAGGGCCGGATTAAGGCCTCAATGGGCACCAAGGCTAAAACATCTGAGTATACCTCCAAAGAACTTATGACGGAGAATCATTATTTTAAGTCCGTTAAGTCGCCCCAGTGGTCTAAGCGATGGCCTCTGATCATTCGTCCGAAAGAGATCTGGATTCGAATCCCGGTTAGGCATGGATGTTGTGTTTGTCTTACGGCACTGGCTCTCTTCCTTCCCTGGAACCAGTGACCCTAAATTAGGGACGGGCGACTGCTTATAGGCCATTGAGTTGCTCACGGTGGTCGTTCAACATCCAAACAAAAAAAAAAAAAAAGTGAGAAGTCCGTTAAAATACGAAACTGTAGCAATATATTCGTGATAATTAATACGTAATGCATTCTTCAAACTAATAAATTATCAGTAGAGTTTTCATAAAAGAGTCACTGTATTTTCCACTGTTCTCTAAAGAACACGAGTTAAAAAGCTTAAACGGTTCCTAGATTTTGTCTTGGAATTTTTGGTAATTTAGCATTGTATACTTTTCTTGGTGCTTCTTTTTTGTTATGTAATGTGAGGTCACAGTAGATTTTGTTCTTTAAAGTGCAAGCAGGGAGGTGTAGGTGGATGGTAGTAAAAAAGCTGAAACTGTCTCGCCGATTCCGCTTTACACGACGACCTGAAACGTTTACCCTTAGTGAGTCATTGAAATCTGTTTGTCTTCTAGCCACTCCTGCGTCACCGGGACAGCCACGTGACATTTGAAATTTGAAAGTAAAATAGTTCGGTTAACTTTGGTATTTTACGTATATTTAAAGTTGCACGAGAAAAGCACGGGAGGGGGGGTCGAGACAAAACCAAACGTTTTCATAGCTGAAGGCGCTTATTTTTTTATATTTTTTTTTCTCACTCCTAAGTTTCACGAGAGACTCTTAAACTCTTGAAATGTTTTATACGATATTTGATTATTTTGTTATTGTTGTTTTTACTTCTTTTCCGGAAACGAAGCAATCATTAAAGTCGCAGACTTTTGACATTTTTTTAAAACATGGAATCATTTAAAAGTAACTTACTTGTTCTTGACCTAAACACTAAGAAGTTGTAATGTTAAAGAAAAATCTTATCGCTTTAATTATACTAGAGTATTTTGCATGGTAAAGAAAATTGGGTTCGGAAACCCACCCACCTACGACGTATTTTCAGCAATTTGGTAGTACGTGGAATCCATTCGGAAAACAAGTAATGACTAAATGCGTCAACTTTTCTGTAAAATGTATGTAAAGCTGCCAACACGGGAGAATTAGTGCAAAAATGTAATCCAAAGGCACAAGTATAAATGAGTTAATTACGCTTCTGTACAAAAGGGTTCGAAAAAATTAGTCACACAAATACACGAAGCTGTGACTTGGCTCCTACACAAGAGGATGCAAAGAGAATTAACATAAAAAGGTGCACACATATTGCACAGATCTGCAATTACGCTCCTGCAGAAGAGGGTCCGAACAGAATCAGTGTAAAAAGGTGCTCACATATTGCACAGATCTGTAATTAAGCTCCTGCAGAAGAGTTAATGTAAAAAAGCTCCCAAAGAGTTAATGTAAAAAAGCTCCCAAAGAGTTAATGTAAAAAAGCCCCCAAAGAGTTAATGTCAAAAAGACTACACATAGCTGTCAATACGCTCCTCGGAGAAATATTTAAAAAACATTAATGCAGGAAAATTCCCAAAGTATTTGGCATTACGCTCCTGCATGTAAGAATTCGAAGAGTGAAATAGAGTAAAACGGCACTTAAATCTGAAGAAGACACTCAAAGCTCTCTCTGTATTCCGGCATGAATCCAAAGAGGAATAGTGTAAGAAGATGCACAGATCCGTAAATACGTAGAAGTCACTCTGTGCTCTTGAATTAAAGGGTCTAGCAATATTCAATGTAAAGAAAATGTACACAATCCTTCAAATTATATAAGAAGTTACCACTGAGCTGTTGCATAGAACTGCTTAAAGGAAATAAATGTTAAAAAGACGTAGATGTCAAAGTACATAAAACTGCCGTTGCTCCAAATGTGAGAGTTCGAAGTGAATTAATGTAAAACAAAATGCGCTACCACAATTCTCCTGCATAAACGGATACGCTGAACCTTTGTGTAAAGTGGTGCTTAATGTGCCTGCGTGCTCTTGCATGAAAGGATCTAAAGAGTATTAATCTAGAACAGTGCACAAGATTCGCAAACTTGTCACTATGACACTGTGTGAAAATATCCACAGAAAATGTGTGTAAAATGGTACATGAGACTATATAACGTACAAAGTTTCTGTATGGAAGGATCTGAAGGGAATTTTTTCATTTTTCATTTATTCATTTTTCAGTTACCACATATTACAGTTCAGAATACAATCAATTACAAAAAATTTTGCAACTAGGAGGAGGAGGGAAAAGGCCGTAAGGTCTGACATAGCCCTTCCACCCCTAGCACTAAAAAGGAAAAAAAAAGACACAAACAACAAACAACAATGCAAAAGACAAATCAAAGGCATATTGAATATAACTGAAAGATTAAATAAATACATGAGTCTATATAGATACAGGGTCTATCCATAAGCCGTGAAATCAATTCAACGACCAGCTCAGGTTAATTTCATACTAATTGAGAGACTTGTTCATAAGGTGGTGTTTGAATTTTTTTTTTAAATAGGTCAAAATTGTTCATAGATGTTATGTCACAAGGCAAAGAGTTCCAAAGTTTTGGACCCGAATAATTAATATTCATTTTAATTGTTTCTGTCCGAGGGAAATTAGGTATGAGTGTCGATCGATTCCTGGTTTCATAAGTATGAGTACGAATATTTAATGATATTAAGTCAAGGTATAAATCATTTTTAATTCTTCTGAACATTATTTTACCAAGATTATAGTCAAATAATTGTTTTATTGTAAGTATATTGTATTTATTGGGATTTACACTGAAGAGCAATTGAATTAGAGACAGCTGGCGTTATGCAAATGTGGCGCTGTGGGCGGCCCTGTAAACGGAAACAACATGACGTATGCAGCGATCCGACAATATAAGGAGTGATGCGATGGGAATCAGTAAGAGTCGGAGGCAGTATGGCTAAGACGAAGGATCTAAGCGCATTTGATCGTGGGCAAATTGTCGGGGCCCGACGAATGGTTCACTCCATCTCGGAAGTCGTGCAGGCACTGGGATTTTCATGAGCCACTGTGTCACGGGCACACCGTGAGTACATCGAATCCGGTAAAACCATCCATGCAAGGGTCAACTGCCGTGGACAACAGCGTGTGAATCAGCAGGGTCATCGTCGGCTAGCTCGCATTGTAACAGCGGATAGACGGACCACAGTGCAAGAAATCACTCGGCAATTTAACGCTGGTGCAGAAAAACGTGTAAGCAGCCACACCATCAAGAACCATCTCTTTGCTATGGGGTACAGAAGCCATCGTACCACGAAGGTACCGCTGCTGACCGCACATCACAGGGTGCAAAGATTAGCATGGGGGCGGGAACATCGCCACTGGACCCTACACATGTGGAAAAATGTTGCCTGGACTGATGAGTCGAGATTCACGTTGGTACATGCGGATAACAGGATTCGAGTACGGCGCAAACCACATGAAGCGATGGATCCTTCTTGCCAGCAGGGTACTCTTCAAACTGGTGGGGTGGCATTCTCGTCTGAGAACTGTTTACGTGGACTGAAATGGGACCCCTGGTACGTGTGACATCGTCCCTTACAGGTCAATGTTACCGGGATATCCTGGACGACCATTTGCTCCCGTTTGTGCGTTTTCAACATCCCACTGGGTACCTCATCCTGCAACAAGACAATGCACCGTGCCATCGCTCCCGAATTGTATCCGAATGGTTAGATGAACACTCCACCGACGTGACCTCACTTCCTTGGTCAGCTAGGTCACCTGACTTCAATCCCATCGAGCACATCTGGGATGCCATCGAGAGAGATGTTCGAGGCTCTGAACCCCTCCATCAAATCTTCGTGAACTGTGGGAGCTTGTTCAGGGGTCGTGGATCCGTATGGCTTCCCAACGCTTCCGGTGTCTTGTCGAGTCCATGCCGAGATCAATCGTCGCCGTCATCAGGGCGAAAGGTGGTGCTACACGTTACTAGACAGGTATCTCTAATTCAATTGCTCTGTACTTCTGACCTAAAGATGAGATTAGGTATAGAATTATTAAGAGTTTTTAGGTCTATTAATCTTATGTATCTATTCTGTAATACTTGTATTTTTTTTTAAGTTATATTGTGTTGTTTGCCCACATGTCAGTATGCAGTAATTTACATGCGTTTGTATTAGAGTGTAGTATAACAATATCATTATTTTAGGGGACAAATTTATCATAATCTTACTGACTATCCCAATGTTTCTAGATAATGTATTAGTCAGGTTGTCAATATGCATATTCCATTTCAAATCACTTCGAATCAGTACTCCCAAGTAAGAATGACTATTCACAAAATCAATTTTAGCTCCATTCAAGATCACCAAATCACTCATAGATTGTAGTATTTGTAGTTTTGAAAAGATCATAGCCTTGGTCTTGTTTAAATTAATAATCAATTCATTGCTATTTAACCAATTTGTTACCAACACAAGTTGTGCATTTATTCTAGATGTAAGATCTAAAGTATTATTACCCTTGAATAAGATTGTTGCATCATCAGCAAATAAAACTAAATCATTATCTTTTACCACTGTAAAGATATCATTAATATACAAGTTAAATAATATAGGACCAAGAACTGAACCCTGCGGCACTCCAGAAGTTATATTTCCCATTGTGGATTGTGTCATATCAATCACAGTATATTGCTTCCTAGCTGATAAATAACTTTTAAAAAAGTTGTATGTAGAACCGCTAATTCCAATAGCAAATAATTTGGTTAGTAAAATATCATGGTTTAGTGTATCAAAAGCCTTAGATAAATCTAAAAAAATTGCAATTGTTGATTGATTTTTATAGCATTTTGTTGGATTAACTTCTGTGTAATGAAATTGCAAGCTCTGTTGATTTATTAATATAAAATGGTGCATAAACTTGCAAAAAGTGCATAAAACTGTGTAACGTACCACTGAGGTGACGCACGAGTCAAGACAGCTAGTTGAAGAGATAAGCCTTGATGGCGTAGTTCAGTGGGGAGAACATCGCGCCCAGGAGAGAGGAGACGTATGTTCGAATCTCACCGCCGGCAAAAATGGCTATTTCGCTATAACTGATTTAACTAACATTCCTACATGTTAGGTCTGTAAGTTAATTTGTATAAAAAGGTTCACATGCTTTAAAAAGGTAAGAAACGTTTCCAGTACTGTCCTGCATGAAAGGATACGAATAGGAACAGTATCAAAAATGTATACTAATGTTACTTGGATTTTGGGGATTTTAAACCATTTTAGTATAGATTATTTTTCTTGTCAGCCGGCAACAGTGTCCGAAAGGGGCTTTCAAAGGCGGCATTGGTAATCAGCGTTGTAAAAATGTGTTTCCAAGGGAATCGTTCCTTTGTATGGGATGAGACGTTTTAGAGGGCCTTAAGGACCTAAATAGTTCTATTAGCCTACGCTGCAATCAGTCATGGTCATTTTCGTCAGCAAAGCATTCGGGACGGGCGTGATTATTTTATTGCATCAGGGTCGTCCGGCAGATCTGCACTTGGAGCCAGGACGGACACACAGGGAACAAGCAAGAGAGAGAGAGAGAGAGAGAGAGAGAGAAGTCTAGATATGGGACAGTGGTTGCATGAAGGTTCTTTGAGAAACGGAGGCGGTTTTCGGACAGCGAGCGAGGAAGGAGGTCTTGTGGACGATGATTTCGAAACAGGGAACGAGAATGATAAGTAAGGGAATTAGTTAGAACGTGCGAAAGACAAGTAAAAAAGTAAAGCAATCATAATTAATTCAGTAATCAGTATAACTTCAGGACAAACGCAATACTGAAATTATATAGTAATGAAGAACTAATCTGATATTGCAAATGATCTTGATACATTTCGTTAAGTACAATACGCCGCCCTGGTGGCGCAGTGGTCTAAGGCGCTGGCCTATGATCATTCGTCCGTAAGGGGTCCGGGTTCGAATCCCGGTCAGGCATGGATGTTGTGTTTGTCTTACGGAACTGGCTCTCTCCCTTCCCTGGAACCAGTGACCCTAAATTAGGGACGGGCGACTGCTTATAGCCCATTGAGTTGCTCACGGTGGTCATTAAACCTCCAATAAAAAAAAAAAAAAAAAAGTACAATACTTTCGTAGAATCCGCGCTGAGTAGCAATTAGGATACAAATCCAAACGGAAGAAGGAAGAAAAAGTCCCGGTACCACTAACTAAACAAAACTACAGCTACTCCCGCCGCCCCGGTGGCGCTGTGGTCTAAGCGATGGCCTCTGATCATTCGTCCGAAAGGGGTCCGGGTTCAAATCCCGGTGAGACATGGATGTTGTGTTTGTCTTATGGCACTGGCTCTCTCCCTTCCCTGGAACCAGTGGCCCTAAATTAGGGACGGGCGACTGCTTATAGCCCATTGAGTTGCTCACGGTGGTCGTTAAACCTTCAACCAAAAAAAAAAAAAAAACACAGCTACTCCCTGTTTGAAAGGGTATAGGGAGAAAATTAGTGAAAAGTAGTACATGTAAAAGTTATACAAAACGATCTTCATGAAGGGATCCGAAGCAGATTAGTGTAAAACGGCACTTTTTTTTTGTATTGGGAACTTAACGACTTTGAGAGCAACTCAATGGGCTATAAGCAGTCGCCCGTCATTAATTTGGGGTCACTGGTTCCAGGGAAGGGAGGAGCCAGCGCCGTAAAACAAACGTAACATCCACGCCTCACCGGGATTCGAACCCGAACCCATCTCGGACAAATAATCAGATGCCATCGCTTAAACCATTGCACCACCAGGACGTCAAAATTGCACATAAACTTATAAAAGATGTATACAAAGCCATCTTCGTGGAAGCAGTACTGCGCGCTGATGCTAAGCCCCTGTTCGGCATATTTGCGCACCGATGCTAAGTCCCTCTTTGGTACCCTTTTGCGAATGTTTTCGAATTTCACATGCAGACATGCATCTGTCCCTCCCCTCCCCCTCCCCTTCAAAAAAAGAAGGTAGAAATAGGATGTTTTTTGTCGCCTTCAATTATACAGGGATATAAATTGTCACGTGGTAAATGACTTCGTTGATGTTAAGAAATCTGGGAAAAACGCCTTGCTTATAAAAATAAAAAAAATCAGCATATACACACTGTTAAAAATAAGTGGTGTGAATTCACGGAAACTTTCTGAAAATAACGTGCAGCAAAGTTACCGGTAGGTATCCGTCCTTTTCAGAAATTTCTATTTTTAAAAGTGCCCGTTAATTTTAATTTCCGTATTTTCACAGATTTTCCGTAGACAGAAATTCCGTTTATTTCAGAAAAGACCATTTCAGATGTTTCCGTATTTCTACTGAAATTCCGCAAAACGGACGACCCCGGTACTTTTCACCCCTTACCCCAGATAATGCTTCTACTGAGGTCAGAATCGAACCCCCGACGTTTGAGCTGGCTCAACAGTTAACTCGCGCTTTAAACCACCAAGCCACAAAAGCTGTGGAAACCGGCTCACGTACATCGTAAAACGACTTCCGCGACGATGAATTTTTTTTTTTTTTCGTCTTTAATGAGAACGATCTTGTCATTTTATTTTTTGTTAGAACTTATTATTTTTCTGAATAGGTTTGTAATTTCTTTTTTATTCCTGTAGGAGGACTTTTCACAAATTAAGCATTTTTCATCGTGATTTTTCGAAGCAACAAAATGCTTTACAACTTGATTTTTTTAAATTGACAATGACTTTCAGTTATCTTTAAAAAAGGTGAAATGTACTTTTTTATAGTATTATTTCACACACACACACACACAAACTGAACATAAAATTTACTCTTGATAGCTGTAATAGCTTTTGTCTTAAGTAGTTCAAAGACATACACAGACATAGTATGATCCTCTGTACAATATACAATAAGTATTTAATACACCAAATAGGGGAAAGAAGAATCCTTAGACTGTACCACAATAAACAAAATTCATGCGATATGCTATCCACAGTTTCCGATCTCGGTATGGAACTTCAAAAAATCGATAGACGATTGAAATTTAAAAGCTAATCAAACCTTAAGTATTCTCACCAGTCACTTCTATCATCGGTAATTTCTCTCCATAAGGATACGGAAAAAGTGAGAACGGAGATTTTCCGTTAATATACGAAAGGAAAATTCATAATTTTCCGTTGACACATCTCTAAAACGGTAATTTACCGTCAATATAAGAAAGAAACTGCGGAAAGGTTTCTGAAAATTCAGAATTTTCCCAAAGTGCAAAGAATCTGTGAAATTTAGGTTTCTTTCCGTCATTTCACGGAAAAGGTTGTATCAGAAATATGCTCCGTTATTTCACGAAAGAAATGACGGAAAGTTGCACGTGAATTTCAGAATTTTTTTTACAGTATAATTAAAGCTTTAAAAGATAGCACTTTCACGATTTGTTCTAGTACAAAATGCTAGTATTTCTTTGGTTTGCTTCAAGCAAAACATATAAATACTGTTTTCCGGGAAAGAGGAGAAAGGAAAGGGGGATGGGGATATGCTTTGAGAGAGGCAACAAGCAAGATAGTTTGTTAAAGAGACGGCAGGATAACTTGATCAGAAATTTTTTGGGGTTTAAAAACCACACCTTGTCTTTTGTTTTGTTTTTATCAAATGTGAAACGAAATTAGTCCCCAGGAATATTTTTTTCCCCACATAGGCTACTTAACATTTAAAATTTTATAACAGTTATGTTGTTAATAGTGCCTCGCCGGAAAGATTCGCCGATAATTGCTTAGCGGCTTGAGCCAGTCCTGCACGGAAGGAAAGGTCAGGAGGCAATTAATGTATAGTGACAAGTCAGCCTGTGAAAGATGTACCGAAATCTCCTGCATGAAAGAATCTGAAGCAGATGAGCGTGAAATGGCACAGAGAGGTGGAAAATATATAGAAAAGCAGCTTCATCCGAGAACAATTTTAAAAGAAACAAACGGCTTTCTTTTTTCTCTGAGTCAGGAAGTTACAGAGGTGCAGTCGAGGCCTAGCGCTGCCAGTCCACTTTTACTTAACTGAATCATTTTTAAATTTATTTATTCAATCGGTACCCATCGAAATCGACATTTCTTTAACACAACAAATTTTGAAGATGACAAGCCGTTTTTTGGTGTAAATATGACAGAGATGGTAAGTCAGATAATGTCCGAAAACTTGAATTTTTTCGTTCTGAAGCGAGAATCGAACCCGCGTCTCACAGATAGCGCCAGGATATGCTAACCACTGTACCACCCAGAACGACCAAGTCCCAAGTTTCTGATTAATTTGAATATAACCATCAATAAAAAATAAAATCCTGTGATGGTTATATTCAAATTAATGGAAAACTTGAGACTTGGTCGTTCTGGGTGGTATAGTGGTTAGCACACCTAGGCGCTCTCTGGGAGACGCGGGTTCGATTACCGCTCCAGAATGACAAAATTTCCAAGGCTTCGGATAGTATCTAACTTACCGTCTTTGTTATATTTTCACCAAAAAAACAGATTGTCATCTTCAAAATTTATATTGTTTGCTATAATCCCGTATTGCATTCATGAATCTTAACCGAGTTTTTTCACTTTCTAGTTCTTCGCTCTCTCTTTCTTTCTCTATTATTTTTATTTTCATGTTAGCTGCGCACAAATCCGTAGATCTTTTTGTTTACCGAAACTACATCAGAAATACCCAGTAAAGTGGGTATAAGTATAAATAAGGGAAACCCGAAGTTATGGTTTTTGAACGAGATACTGAATGCCGCATAATTCTAGAAAACCCGAAGTTAGGGTTTTTGAGCTGTTGGTACTGACTGCAGGATAAGTCTAAGTTGCACAGTTATTGGCCAGGTGAACAAGTTTGTATATTTGGGAAGCATGTTTGACAGAGAGAACAAATCAGATGGTGAAATTAGTAGGAGAGTGAATTTTTCATTGAAAGTCATAGCTGCTTTAGGAGAATTTCGTAGGAAAGATGGGTTCTCAAGGAAGTCCCGAATGGTTGTATATGAAAGTGTAATTGTTCCTACTCTGATGTATGGCAGTGAAACCTGGATACTGCAAAAAAAACGTAGGAGTCGTTTGTGTGCTGGGGAGTGCGTTGTTTCCGGAGAGGGGGTGTTAAGACCCACTCTGATCATGTGAGGAATGACGATGTGTTGCAGTTGTGTAATGTGAGGTAAATTTTTGTTAGAAAGGTGGAGACTAATATTCTTAGGTGGTTTGGCCATGTTGAAAGAATGAGTGATGAGGTGTTGACTAAAATAATTTTTTCAGCCCAAGTGGCAGGAAAGAAAGGTAGAAGAAGGCCAAGAAAATCATTGGAGGACCAGATTTAGGAATGTCTGCGTCAGAAAAAGATTATGAGTATTTCATTTATTTATTTATTTATTTATGCTGTTACATAACAGAAGAATATTACAGTAAGTTATACATACAAAGGCTATTAAACAACAAAGGAAACAACAGCAAAGGCCTTTTACGAGTCCTGACATAGCCCTTAGTTCCCTCAAAAGTATGAGACAAGTGAGTTTGGCTTTAGCGTGAATTATTTTTAACAAATAATTAGCATTATTATTTGGATTTAATTAAAGAAGATGTCTTTTATTTTTTAACTCAGTAGGTATTTTTAAGTGTTTTTAAAGAGATTTTGGTTATTAATATTTGTTAAATCCAAAGGCAATGCATTCCAACAATCTGGGCCAGCATGATTTAAACTTTGTTTCAATAGCTCAGTTTTAGGCTGCATTGGGCGAAGTGGTAATTTCTTGTTTGGTAGTTGTGTCTATTGCAATTGATTTCAATTAAATCTATATGCAAATTATTCTTAAGTCTCTGAAACACGATTTAGCCAAGGTTATAACAGAAAAGTTGATGTACTGTTAGTATTCGGAAAGCATTCGGGTGAACTGGAGGATGTAGATGTGGATGTGTGTGTGTAATCACAGTAGTACTTCGTTTTGAATGTAGGTCTATTAATCTAATATGTTTATTATGTAATACCTGCAATTTATTTAAATTTGTTTTAGTTGTTTGACCCCAAGATAACAAGCAGTAGTTAATGGGAGTCCGAATTAATGAATAATACAAAAGAATTAGTGTTTTAACTGAAAGAGTTGTTAATGTTGTACTAACGAGGCCAATATTTCTATATGCTTAGTCCACCGTAAGTCAGGGGTAAGATTCACTCCGAAATAATAGGAATGTCTGCATCAAAAAAGAATATTAGTATGAAGTACAAAAGGTCTTGTGTGCAACGTGTGATGGATGTTAATGAAACTCGAGCTGTGTGCCAAGATCGCTGTAAATAGAGGCATTTGATACGGCAACAGTAAGTTCTTTCTTTTCAGGCCACTTTTTTTTTTTTTTTTCATTACTGCACTACTAGGAAGTTACCTTGAATTAAGTCCCACTTTGCAAAAAGTGAAAATATCTCATGGTTGTTTAAATTTGGGATTTATATATTGTGTCAAAGATTCTTCAAATGTAAAATATCGCCAAACTACAAAAAAGAAATCCTTATTTTTTCAAAGTTTTATTTTTTTTTTTTTTTTTTTTTGCTTGTGCTTTACTTTGATTTTTTTTTTTGGGGGGGGGGGGGGTCTGTGCATAACAAATCTTACCAGTTTCCTCCTGAAAATGCCGATACCTGGAATAAGTAATACATCAAATAAATGTGCGTTTTTTCTAAAAATAATAATAAAAAACGTATCGGAAGATGAAAGATAAGATGTCTATTCAAGCTATGAAGGATTGGCAGGGATACTTCGAAGCTCAGTGACCATAAGAGATAAAAGCAGACGGACATACCACAGTGGCTATGCGCTCTTCTAAAAGGTCTTTTTTCACAGAAGAGAATGTTTCCCTTTCAAGTGCAGTGAAGTGTGCAATTGACTTCGTGTGTGTGTTTGTGTGAGCCGGCTTTATAACTGAAGGGCCACCACTTCAATGAAGTCCCTCACCTCCACCCTCTGTATGCATGCTAGGGATCCCCGGATGAAAACATTTGCGTTGAAGCTGCAGCGGGACCTGGTGATCATTGTCACCGATAGCGAGGGCAATAAATCCCCTGACCTTTCTTGAAAACGAAACACTGTACGGTCTTTGTTGTCGCTCGGTGAATTCTCTTCAGATGCTCACCTGAGATGGAAGCAGGAGAAAATAGGGAGGGAAGGAAGAAAAGAACTAAAACCCGATTATGTCTTCTTCCTTGTGTGAGATTTAATACTTTTGCGATAACACCCAGCTACGATTTAAAGCAGCGAAATTACAGGTTTTTTTATTGGGAGCATCTAACGGTAATGTGTGCCATGAAAGAATTCCAAAAATTTAAATGCAGTGAAACCTCGGTTATACGTTTTCGTAGCGGCCTTCAAAACGTACAAACGAAATTTCAAAATGTTAAATACCATTGTAAATTTGAAAGAATTCCAAAAATTTAAATACACTGAAACCTCGGTTATAAGTTTTTGTAGCGGCCTTCAAAACGTACAAACGAAATTTCAAAATGTTAAACACTATTGTAAATTTTCTGTTTTAAATAATAATAATTTTTAAAGCAGAAAATTTAAATGTTTTAATAATAATTTTTTTACAGAAAAATTGGCGGCAAAAGAAAAAACAAAAGCGTTATAAATTACGAGTATTACATATTTTACCGCACTGCCCAAATCATAAAGCCTGTGAAAGTTAAACTTCTCTTTTGACAGCTGTATCTGTCTACGAAAATTCTGGTTCTAGATTAAGTGAAATCCTCACAACAAAGAATCTGAGACCCAATGGTCAGTATCAGAATTTGAAAGGGGTCGAAAATTTTGGACCTGGACCTGGACCTGACCCGGACCCTACCGACGCATAATTGGACCCGACCCGATCCAGGCCTGGCCCGGACAAATCTGCTTTGAGCTATAAATTCGAACATATCATCACCATCATCATCATTGTCAATTATTATCAATCCACAGCTGGATGAAGGTTTCCCCAACTTTCTTCCACAACGCACTGTTCAGAGCCAGTCTCTTCCATCCACCCATCTCTCACGTGATATTCTTCTGTGTCTTTTCCTGCCCCATGGAATCCAATCTAAAATTTCGGTTGTTCGTCAGTGGTCATTTCTCCTGGCAATATGTCCACCCCATTGCCATTTCAGGGCTTTTACTCTAATCATGATGTCTTCCACTCTTGTCATTTTCCTTAAACACGAGTTCGTCTTTTTATCTTTCTTGGTTACACAGCATGCATCTCGTCATGTTGTCTTTCAGTTGTCTGTCTGCAGTCTTTGTATGCCTTTTTTTAGTTAAAGCCCACGTTTCTGCTCCGTACGTAAGCACTGGAAGGATGCATTGATTAAAAACTTTTCTTTTAAGACATGATGGCATATTGCTCTTAAAAAGTGCACTGTTTCTTCCCAAAACTCTCCAACCGAGTTTTATACGTCGATTAATTTCTTCATCAATGTGACCCTAGTTTGATACCTGCTGCCCAAGGAATTGGTTGACTCCAGCTTTTCCCGATCAATTGATAAATCTTCATTCCTTGTAAAAGCATTGTACATAAGTTTTGTCTACTGAAAGTTCATTTTTAATCCCATTTCTTAACACTTCTCAGCAGGTTCCTGGATCATACTCTGCAGCTGTAAAGTATTATTTTAAAGACCTCTGAAGGGTTCTTTGAAATACTGTATTTTTATTCTATTCAAAAATAAAAAGGAAATAAAACCGGGTCGAAATCGGATCAAAAACACCGTGACCGACCAATTTTACCCGCAAAAACGCGGTGACCCGCTGAACCGTGATCCGTTTTCGTCTCTGGTTGCCCGGCATAAGACGGGGTAAAATTTTTAATTTAAGCAGATTGAAAATATGTTAAATAGACGCCGGATTTCTGTAAGGAAAAAATGTAGTAAAAACTCATTCATGTAAGAGCCGAAAATGTTTTTAGATGCGATTTTGCTCACTCTGACATCGCAAAATTTCAGTTTTTATTGTAGGTTAGAGCGTTTTAAATAGATGTGGGTATTTATATTTATCATAACGCTGGTTACTTTTTATGAAATTACTCTGCAACTTTATTCCTTTTTATGAAATTACTCTGAAATTTCCTAAAAATTTTATTCCTTTTATGAAATTACTCTATGAAATTACAAACCTATTTTATAGGTTTCATTTTATCGCATTGCCAAAATCATAAAACCTGTGAAATTTAAATTTCACTTTTGACAGCTCTATCTGTCTACGAAAATTCCGATTCTAGATTAGATGAAATCCTCACAACATAGAATCTGAGGCTCAGTGATGTATTGGGTCGTTGCATAATTATTGGCCGATGCCAGCAAGGCGCGAATTTGCATAGCCGGTTACAAGGAACGTCTCGGAGGAGGAACTACTAAACGCCCCTGCAAAGTGAATCGGTTACGTCCACGTGTATAAAACGGGATTTCAGACAGATCTCAGCAGTTAAAGATCAAGATGGCTTAGTGGTTAGCGAGTCAGACTATCAATGCAAGGTCCTCAGGTTCGAACCTGGGCTGATCTTTCAGAGATGGTGTGATTTATTAGCAATCGCTGAATATCCGCCGTGCATTGGACGAG
Source organism: Macrothele yani (assembly GCA_039090855.1). NCBI lineage: Eukaryota > Metazoa > Arthropoda > Arachnida > Araneae > Macrothelidae > Macrothele > Macrothele yani. Next base: position 36,986,375 of record CM076989.1, read on the forward strand.
CACGTTAAGTGACGGCCTACAGGCTGGACCCACTGGTTAAATGGGTATCCTTTCCTAAATTCTCTCCCACTCTATGTGCAACATCGTGCTTGTACGGTGGCACCATCTACTGTACTCTAATCTAACTACAAACTGTTCTGTCAAAGTCGCTAGACTTGCTCTCATTCCTTCCGTTTCTGTGTCCTGCCCAAAAGGTGATCTCGCTGTAGGTGGCTGGGACCTAAACTCTACTTACTGTGGACGGAAGTCCTACAAGAAAATGACAAATACTGTGATGGAGATCTCGGCAGTTCGGGACGTGATGGAGTAACGCGACGTGAGATTAGTGATTTTGCACGAATTCAAACTTGGTCGGTATGTGTCCGAAACGGTCGCAAATGTCAACAGAGCACGGGGTGTCGGCACAACGTGTGACAGAACTGTCCGTAGACTGTTTTCCAAGTTCTGTGACGGTGATGTTGCCATCGACGATAAACCATGAGTCGGTCGTTCGGTTGTGTGTGACACGGTACAGTTAAGGCGGAAAGTGGAAGAAAACTTACGTCCACAGTACGTAAGCTCAGTGCCGAACTTGTCGTATCATCAGCGACAGTTTTCAGACACCTGGAAGCTATGGGTAAGGTTAAAAAGCTGGATACCTGGGCTCCACACAAACTCACCGAACAGCAGCAGATACGATGTCTGGAAACATGCATTGCTCTCACAAAAACGTGAGGCTAGCGCTCGCTTTCTGCATCGGATCCTTACGGTTGATATAAAAATGCGTGCTTTATGACAACAGGAAGCGAACAGCGCAGTGGCTCGATAAAGAGGAACCACCCAAACACATGTCCAAACCCCAATTGCACCCACAGAAGGTTCTGATCTCTGTGTGGTGGACTGCCAAGACTGTAAATAAATAAATACATCGCTCTTTCCACGTTCCAGAAACACACAGCAACCGAAAAATTGTTTTCTAGCTGCCGCTGTGGAATTGAACCACAAGAACTCTCGATATCTAGCCGAGTGCTTTACATTTACACCACGGTGGCCAACAATCCACGGTACTATGTGTATTTGTAAGTCAGCTTCTGACATCATAAATCAGTGAGATGGGCTCAGCTATTGAGACGTCTCCATCTGGTGGGCATTAACGGCACTGGCTATATACATATATATTATAGCAGTTAAATCCAAAGGGCGAGATCCAAGGTGAATTGGATCTCGCCCTTTGTATTTATTTATTTACTGCCGCCACGTATTTGGAGGATTTTCGCCAAGACTGTGGTTCATTATGAGTTCTTGCCGCTAAGTCAAACAATCACAACGGACGTGTACTGCCGTCAGCTGGACGAATGTCACCAGAAATTAAATTTCGTCAATCGTTTGGGTCCCATGCTGCTTCAGGATGACCGCATGTGTCTATTGGAAGCATGCGAAAAATCAATGCCTTGGGGTACGAGGTCCTCTCTCACCCTGCATATTTACATTACTCCCCCCCCGCAGATTTTTACATGTTTCGCCATTTTGAACCACTTCTTGAGGGGCAAACGGTTCTCTAATAAGGATGCTGTGATTCATGCCGTTAGTGATTTCTTGGACCACTGTGATGCCAGTTTCTGCCACCATGGCATTTTTGCACCGAAAACACGTTGGGCACAGTATATTGATTGCTACCGAGGGCAGACATTTTTCGGAATAAAATGTATTTCGTCGTCTGTTACTGCTATTTGTTTCTTTGTGTCCGAATCGGCCAATAATTACGAAACGACCTAATAGTTCTAATTAAAAAAGTACCTCAGCGGTGAACTGATTAGACAAAAATGTCTTGGGAAGAAGAAAGAGTTTTTTAAAGCATTTTGAATTCTGATTTGCTACTTTTACTGGTGTTCAGTACATTTTCTAAAATTTTTATTCCTAATTATTTTGACTGAAATTGCTTAATTTGGGCACTTTTTAAAGAGGAAAAAAAATGTCGTTTGTTAGTCACATCCTAAAAATATGGAGTTTTTTTTAAGTAACTCTCTGCCATTTTACACGATTACAAATGTTCAGTGTGGTTATTGAGTCACACTGAATAGATGCAACTAATATAGTCCCACTGAATAAATGTAAGTATGAAATATAGTCACATCTATTCATTATGACTAATAAGCCTTTTCCCTAAGATTCTGAGACAAAGGAAGGAAATATCTGTTGTGTTATTCTTAAGGAATAAGAGGAAAGGCTAGCGTAGTAAAAACATTCTATGCAGGCATAAAACTCTTATCACTTAGCCTTAATGACGGCATAATTTCTCTCTGCAGTTTTTTCTCCGTCCCGGTGGCCGAGTGGTCAGACGAGTAGGCTACTGGTTAGTGGTCTGAATCCAAATGAAGCATGGGTGAAGGTGCGCCTCCTTCGCCCTAAATCAGGGACGGTCAAGGGCACATTGCCCTTATAGTAATTAAAACAGAAACAAACAAATAACATTCTGTTTACCCTTGGGATCCGTGAGGTGTCATGTCATGTGATCCGACGGTTTAATGGAATCCTTTGCAATACGAATATTTAGGTTATGATTGTATATTAAACAGAGTATTCGCTATTTTCGAGCATATGATCGTGTAAAAAAAAATGTTTACCCATTATCTGCAACCACCTAACTACGAAAACTACCTTAGCACCACCAAGCCGCGCTAAGGCCCTTCTACACCCATGCAATGGTCGGTATGGAACTCATGAATTAACAGCTTTTTTTTCAGAGCCTGTGTGCATCCATTTGTAACCACAATATTGGAGATTGATGATACATTTAGGATTCTATCCCGCTGCGCCAAGAAGTAGTGGAGCCGCAAACTTGCGTCCCAGAGATTTATCAGTCTTTAAATAGCGCATATGTGTGCGAGTCATGAAATGAGAAACCAATTTTCCATCCAACCGGAAAGTAAACAACATACCCTTCTCTGATGGGATCAAGGTTCAACTCATGCTGCACCAAGAAGGAACATAACAACGCTGTCTCAATTCTCTCAAAGTAAACAACGCTGTCTCAGTTCTCTCAAAGTAAGCAACATGCACTTCTCTGATAAAATCAAGGTTCAACTGGGGCTGCACTAAGAAGGAACACAACAACGCTGTCTCAATTCTCTCAAAGTAAACAACGCTGTCTCAGTTCTCTCAAAGTAAACAACATACACTTCTCTGATAAAATCAAGGTTCAACTGGGGCTGCACCAGGAAGGAACACAACAACGCTGTCTCAGTTCTCTCAAAGTAAACAACGCACCCTTCTCTGATGAAATCAAGGTTCAACTTTGGCTGCACCAAGAAGGAACACAACAACGCTGTCTCAATTCTCTCAAAGTAAACAACGCTGTCTCTGTTCTCTCAAAGTAAACAACATACACTTCTCTGATGAAATCAAGGTTCAACTGGGGCTGCACCAGGAAGGAACACAACAACGCTGTCTCCATTCTCTCAAAGTAAACAACATACCCTTCTCTGATGGGATCAAGGTTCAACTGGGGCTGCACCAGGAAGGAACACAACAACGCTGTCTCTGTTCTCTCAAAGTAAACAACATACCCTTCTCTGATGGGATCAAGGTTCAACTTTGACTGCACCAAGAAGGAACACAACAACGCTGTCTCAATTCTCTCAAAGTATAAACAACGCTGCCTCAGTTCTCTCAAAGTAAACAACATACACTTCTCTGATGAAATCAAGGTTCAACTGGGGCCGCACCAGGAAGGAACACAACAACGCTGTCTCAATTCTCTCAAAGTAAACAACATACCCTTCTCTGATGGGATCAAGGTTCAACTTTGGCTGCACCAAGAAGGAACACAACAACGCTGTCTCAATTCTCTCAAAGTAAACAACGCTGTCTCAGTTCTCTCAAAGTAAACAACGCTGTCTCAGTTCTCTCAAAGTAAACAATATACACTTCTCTGATGAAATCAAGGTTCAACTTTGGCTGCACCAAAAAGGAACACAACAACGCTTTCTCAATTCTTTCAAGCCCCTGTGGCGCAGTGATCTAAGTGATGGCTTCTGATCATTCGTCCGAGATGGGTCCGGGTTCGAATCCCGGTGAGGCATGGATGTTGTGTTTGTCTTACGGCACTGGTTGTTTCCCTTCCCTGGAAACAGTGGCCCTAAATTAGAGACGGGTGACTGCTTACAGAACATTGAGCTCCTCATGGTGGTCGTTAAACCTCCAACCAAAAAAAAAAAATTCTCAAAGCTTTAACGTACCAGGTGACGTAAAAAAATCAAAGAACCGTGATCTTTTGATAATCTGAAATTCGAATTTTAAGGTATAATCAGAAAAAGAGTACGACTAAATTACGTATAACAGGGTAAAAGTACGATAGAAACTAGAGTAAAATATCGGGACAAGTTAACAACTACGTATAAAAATGAAAAACGTATGACCTAGGTTCAACTGTACATGTACAGAAACCCCTCCTTAACGAACACTACTGAATAGCAAACAATTCCATTTACCGGGCAGTTTTATGATCCCCAGACACCAATCCCGAAGTATATACACTAGCGTGCAAAAATGAAGGACGAGACGGTTTTTCGAATGTAACGTCGTGCAGAAGTGCTCCACATCGACTCAAATCATACCATAAGATCCCCAAGATGTAAGAATATGGGACAAGTGAGCAAAACCGTCCAAACAAGGAATCCGAAGGATACAACGGCTCTTTATTGAAAAGGTAGCTTCGAGCACAACTGGACAGAAGACAGAAACGTCCATGTGACAGGCGGCTGCCAAGAAAAATCCAGTCTTTAGTAGGGGATATGATCACCCCTGACTGCGTTGCAGGATTTACAACGTCTGTCCAGCTGAGGACGAGGTTGTCAAGGAGCTGCTGAGGCATCGCGGCCCATTCCTCTTGTAGCGCCAGTCGCAGCTGCGGAATCGTTGCTGGCGGCTGGGGACGTGTTGCCAAAGGTTTCCCGAGAAAGTTCCACACTTGTTCGATTGGATTTAGGTCCGGAGACCTTGCGGGCCAATCCATGCGTTGAATATCTTCACTCTCCAACAGCTCTGCGACAGCCACTGTACGATGAGGTGTAGTGTTATCGTCCATGAAGAGGAACTCAGGTCCCACAGCACCTCTAAACAGACGCATGTGAGCCAGGAGAACCTCGGTACAATAGCGGACACCAGTGACTGAAACTCCTTGGAAGATGTGGAGGTCAGTATGGCTAGCAAGAATGAGACCGCCCTAGACGAGAACTCCGCCACCTCCAAACCGGTCCCTTTCGATGCTGTTGGAGGTGTGATTGCGTGTTCCCTGCTCTCTCCATATGTGTATAAAATCAGAATCGCTAGTCAGACTAAATCGGCTCTCATCCGTAAAGAGAACTCGACCCCATTGCTGATGTGTCCAGTTCTTGTGTTCCTGGCACCACAGAAACAGCCGTCTCCGATGTGCAGGCGTTAACGGCACACACCGTACTGGTCGTCGTGCAAAAAGACCTTTCTTTGGGGAGCATGCTGGCCACGGTAAAACGCGATAACGGAAGTCCAGTTGTCTGTTGCATGTGCCTTGCGATTTCTCCCGCTGTCTGCCGTCTGTCGCTTGTCGCCTGTAGGACAATATACCGGTCGTCCGCCGCCGTGGTTGCCCGTGGACGACCACTGCTAAACTCTCGAACAGCTGTTCCTGTCGTTTGAAATGCTCTCTAAGTTCGTGAAACGATGCTGTGAGCGATCCCGAACTCCTCGGCCACACTAGTCACACTTTGACCTTCTTCCAAATTCCCAATGACGCGACCTCTGATAAAGTCATCCAGATGTCGTCTACTGGATTGCCTGTTGGCCGTATCACACGGTGGCAGCATCTCGACGTCGTTCAAACTGATGTATACCGTGCAATAGCTTTCACCGAATTGCTGAGACTACACCACCCGTGTGCTTTATACCCTTCCGACACCTCCCACCACCGTCATGCTGCATATATGCACATGCCCTACCGTACCGGTCCCTAGTCTATCTCCTCAGTGGTTTTTCGGTCCGTTCTGCCTGCTCGTTCCGCTGTTATGCTAATTTCTCCTATTCGTCCTTAATTTTGGCACACCAGTGTATATAGAGGCAGACATCTCCGCAAACCCAAGTAGAAGCATTCGCAGTCCAGATGACAGCTTATCAGTAATTAAGCGATTTAGACAGAACGTGGTTTGATAGTCGGCGCCCGGAAGATGGGGTCACTCCATCACGGAAATCACCACGAAATTTGGATTTATACGGTCAACAATTTCAAGGGTGTACCTCAGCTACACAAATTCTAGCGGGAAATCCAGAGTGCGAAGCCAGTGTAGCGTATAAAAGCCCAGGACGATCGTGGATAGCAGCGTCTGGCATGCATCGTAACGTCTGTCTGGCGTACAACATTGCCGCAAAATCACAGCATAATTCAATGCTAGGGCCAGTAGTAGCATCAGCGTTCTGACAGTGCAACGTTCCCTGCATTCAATCGGGTTCTGGATCGGATGGCCCTCCCGTGGGCCATTGCTGACCCGACGACACAAGGCTGTGCGCCTTACATGGGCTCCAGAGCACCGCCATTGGACGCAAGATGACTGGAATCGTGTAGCCTGGTTCGACGAATCGCGGTACCAATTGTTTCAAGAAGATGGACAACTCTGGGTGTGGCGACAACTACGAGGCAGTGGATCGTGCATGCCAAAAAAGAACAGTGCAGTCCTGCTGTGGCTCTGTAATGGTGTGGGATGTTTTCAACTGGCACGCATTTGGACCCTTTCATAGGTCTTCAGACCGCTTTGACCGATGAAGGCTGCATAACCATTCCCAGGGATCATTTGCACCCGTTCATGTCATGCAACCACTCCGAGGGATGCGACCACTTTCAACACGACAATGTTCCAACGCACACGTCCACAGTCGCCCGATTATGGCTGTACGAACATTCAGCGGAGTTTGGCATACTGATTTGGCCCCCTCCTTTGCCTGATTTTAACGCCGTCGAACACATATTTGGAATGCCAGGAATCCTCCACCGGCGAATATTACGGAATTGTGGGACACTCTTCAGGAAGCATAATGTGCACTGTCTCCACAGTACCACAGTGAGCTCGTGGAGTCCATGCCCCGTTGTTCAACGTGCAGCCAGTGCCAGGAATCCTCCACCGGCGAATATTACGGAATTGTGGGGCACTCTTCAGGAAGCATGTTGTGCACTGTCTCCACAGTACCACAGAGAGCTCGTGGAGTCCATGCCCCGTTGTTCAACGTGTAGCCAATGCCAGGAATCCTCCACCGGCGAATATTACGGAATTGTGGGGCACTCTTCAGGAAGCATGGTGCGCACTGTCTCCACAGTACTACAGAGAGCTCGTGGAGTCCATGCCCTGTTGTTCAACGTTCAGCCAATACCAGTAATCCCTCACCGGCGAATATTACGTTATTCTGGAGCGCTCTTCAGGAAGCATGGTGTGTGCCGTGTCTTCACAGTACTACAAAGAGCTCGTGGGGTCTATGTTCCGTCGTGTTGCTGCCGTTATCCGATCGCGATGAGGACCAACGTGATATTAAGGTGGTATCCAAGTTTTTTTGGCACTTAGGTGTATATGGTTCTGTATATTTATTTTCCTCCAAATAGCGGACTCTTCTAGTAGCGGAACGTTATTTTGTTACTGATGAAAGTTCAAGAGGGAGGAAAATGGCAAATTTTTACTTGAAAGATTCTGCTTAGTTTTTTTGGATGGAAATAGAATACTTTTTGTACTCTGGATTCCCATTACAAAAGCTATTGGTCTATGATTTCAATATGGCCTAAAAGTGGGCAAAGCAGCTTCTCTCGAACAAATTGGGGTATTCGTTGTCAATCCAGAAGAAGAGGATTTATACGCCATTTTCGAGCTAATAACGTGTGCATGCACAGTAGAGGAAAAGGAAGTCATTGGGGTCGATGAAGATCTGTGTTACAAAGAGACAATGAACAATGTGTGGGAGTTCGTTGCTTTGGAAATATCAGAAGAAAATTATTTGATGGAGGAAGAGTCTGATGCCGTTGTAAAAGAGCTGTGGTATTTTTATTTTATTTTTTTAATACGCTGTAAAGTGTAGTGAAGAGTTACTGACTTTTTCTTTTAAACAAAATGGTTACGGAGAGATTAGCAGTGTTGAAGAATTTAAAATGCTTCTTGTAAGACATAAAACCATGCTATGGATTGCCAAAAAAAAAAAAAAAAAAAAAAAAATCCCACTTTATATGTACTGTATTTCAAAACTATACGTACTCTATTTTAAAATGAAAATACTTTACATGTATGGTATGTATCCTCACGTATTGCACTCAGTGTTTCTTTCAGAACTTCTTGACAGGGGGGGGTTAAATGGAATCTTATACGGGACAAGTTTTTCCATTTGACATATATCATCATCATCATCATTTTCAACCATTATCAGTCCAATGCTGGACGAAGGTCTCCCCAAGTTTCCTCCGCAACGGTCTGTCTTCTGCCAGTCTCCTCCATGTCACTCCCGCATACTTTCGAATTTCATCCACCCATCTCCCATGTGGTCTTCTTCTGGGTCTTTTCCTGTCCCTTGGAATCCAATCTGAAATTTCGGCTGTCCATCGATGGTCTGTCCTTCTGGCAGTATGCCATTTCAGGCATACTGCCAGAAGAACAGTATGCCTGAAATGGCATAAGTATGCCTGAAATCCCATTGCCATTTCAGGGATTTAACTCTGATCATGATGTGTTCCACTCTTGTCGTTTTTCTGATCCAAGAGTTCCTCTTTTTATCTCTCCTGGTTACACCAAGCATGCACCTCTCCATGCGTCTTTGAGTTGGCTGCAGCCTTTGTATGTCTCTTTTAGTTAAGGTCCACGTCTCTGCACCATACGTAAGCACTGGAAATATGCATTGATCAAACACTTTTCGTTTAAGACAAAATGGCATATTGCTCTTGAAAATTATGCTGTTTCTTCCAAAAGCTCTCCAGGCAAGTTTTGTACGCCGATTAATTTCTTCATCAATGTGACCCTCACTTGATATCTGCTGTCCAAGATAAACGTACGTATCTGTTATCTCCAGCTTTTCTCCATCAATCGATAAATCTTCATTTCTTGTAAAAGCATTGAACATCACTTTTGTCTCCTGAAAGTTCATTTTTAATCCCACTTCTTTACTCTTGTCAGCAAGTTCCTGGATCATACTCTGCAGTTCTGATGGGGTAGTTGCAAAAATGCCTACGTCATCAGCAAAACGAAGGTGGGTTAGATAATCTCCATTAATCTTTATCCCTTTGTTTTCCCAGTTCAGTGATTGAAAGACATTTTCCAATGTGGCATTAAAGAGCTTCGGAGATATGGTGTCACCTTGTCTCACTCCCTTTCCAATTTTTATGTGTGTTGTATTTTCAAACAGCCGAATCTTTGCACTTGCATTTTCATAGATTTTATTAATAATATTAATGTACGCATCTTCAATGCCGCAGGATTTCAGAGCCATTGTAACTGCTGATGGTTTCACCGTATCAAAGGCTTTTTCATAATCGATAAAAGCCATGCACAATGGAAGTTCATATTCTCTCGCTCTTTCAATTAGTTCTCTCAGTACGTGGATATGATCTATTGTGCTGTAGCCACTCCTGAATCCAGCTTGTTCTCTCGGTTGAGCCATGTCCAGTGTTGCCTTCAAGCGGTGTGAAAGAACTTTAGTGAAGATTTTATAAACCACTGATAGGAGGCTGATAGGTTTGTAGTTACTGAGATCCTCAATGTCACCTTTTTTATGTAGCAGGATCATTGTAGCGGTGTTCCAATCCTCAGGAATCTTCCCTTCATGTGTGAAAATTTGGGCGAGTACTGTTTCGATTTCTCCACTTGCTTCTTGTATGATGTCTACAGTAATTCCATCTTCTCCTGGAGCTTTTCCCAGCTTCATGTTCTTGATTGCATGTGCAACTTCTGCTGGGAGGACTGGAAGAACTCTGGTACTGGTACCTTTCATGAGGTCTGGAGTACATGTATCATCCCTTTCATATAATTTGGAGTAGAAATCTTTCACTCTTGTCAAAATTTCGCCTCTATTTCTTGTTACAGAACCATCTTCTGTTCTCAGTGCCATAATCTGTTTTCTTCCCTCACTGAGATGTCCCTTTGCTCTCTTCAGGCTTTGGTGGTTTTCAATTGCTTTCCTCACTAGTTCACAGTTGAATTTCCTTACGTCTTCAGTGATACTTTTTCGTAATATATCATCATCATCATTGTCAACCATTATCAATCCACTGCTGGACGAAGGTCTCCCCAAGTTTCCTCCACAACGGTCTGTCTTGTGCCAGTCTCCTCCATGTCACTCCCGCATATTTACGAATTTCATCCACCCATCTCCCATGTGGTCTTTTTCTGGGTCTTTTCCTGTCCCTTGGAATCCAATCTAAAATTTCGGCTGTCCATCTATGGTCTGTCCTTCTGGCAGTATGTCCAGCCCATTGCCATTTCAGGGATTTAACTCTGATCATGATGTCTTCCACTCTCGTCATTTTTCGGATCCACGAGTTCCTCTTCTTATCTCTCCTGGTTATACCAAGCATGCACCTCTCCATGCTTCTTTGAGTTGTCTGCAGCCTTTGTATGTCTCTTTTAGTTAAGGTCCACGTCTCTGCACCATACGTAAGCACTGGAAGGATGCATTGATCAAACACTTTTCTTTTAAGACATAACGGCATATTGCTCTTGAAAATTATGCTGTTTCTTCCAAAAGCTCTCCAGGCAAGTTTTGTACGTCGATTAATTTCTTCATCAATGTGACCCTCACTTGATATCTGCTGTCCAAGATAAACATACGTATCTGTTATCTCCAATTTTTCTCCATCAATCGATAAATCTTCATTTCTTGTAAAAGCATTGAACATCACTTTTGTCTTCTGAAAGTTCATTTTTAATCCCACTTCTTTACTCTTGTCAGCAAGTTCCTGGGTCATACTCTGCAGCTCTGATGGGGTAGTTGCAAAAATGACTACGTCATCAGCAAAACGAAGGTGGGTTAGATAATCTCCATTAATCTTTATCCCTTTGTTTTCCCAGTTCAGTGATTGAAAGACATTTTCCAATGTGGCGTTAAAGAGCTTCGGAGATATGGTGTCACCTTGTCTCACTCCCTTTCCAATTTTTATGTGTGTTGTATTTTCAAACAGCCGAATCTTTGCACTTGCATTTTCATAGATGTTATTAATAATATTAATGTATGCATCTTCAATACCGCAGGATTTCAGAGCCGTGGTAACTGCTGATGGTTTCACCGAATCAAAGGCTTTTTCATAATCGATAAAAGCCATGCACAATGGAAGTTCATATTCCCTCGCTCTTTCAATTAGTTCTCTCAGTACGTGGATATGATCTATTGTGCTGTAGCCACTCCTGAATCCAGCTTGTTCTCTCGGTTGAGCCATGTCCAGTGTTACCTTCAAGCGGTGTGAAAGAACTTTAGTGAAGATTTTATAAACCACTGATAGGAGGCTGATAGGTCTGTAGTTCCTGAGATCCTCAATGTTACCTTTTTTATGTAGCAGGATCATTGTAGCATTGTTCCAATCCTCAGGAATCTTCCCTTCATTAAGGCATCGAGTGAAAATTTGGGCGAGTACTGTTTCAATTTCTCCACTTGCTTCTTGTATGATGTCTATAGTAATTCCATCTTCTCCTGGAGCTTTCCCCCGCTTCATGTTCTTGATTGCATGAGCAACTTCTGCTGGGAGGACTGGAAGAACTCTGGTACCTTTCATGATGTCTGGAGTACATGTATCATCCTTTTCATATAGTTTGGAGTAGAAATCTTTCACTCTTGTCAAAATTTCGCCTCTATTTCTTGTTATAGAACCATCTTCTTTTCTCAGAGCCATAATCTGTTTTCTTCCCTTACTGAGATGTCCCTTTGCTATCTTTAGGCTTTGGTTGTTTTCAATTGCTTTCCTTACTAGTTCACAGTTGAATTTTCTTACGTCTTCAGTGATACTTTTTCTTACTGTCTTGCATAGCTCTATATATTCCACTTTGGAAGTCACATCTTCTTTAGTTGTCCTCATCTCTCTTCTTTTTTGCATCAACATTTTGGTTTTTCCTGATAATTTGTTTACATGCAACTTGTTCTTAGACCCAGCTAATTTTGTTGCTGTTTCCATAAGAGCTTTGGTTACTTTTCTGTTAACTTCAGAAATATCCACTTCTTCCGATGTTAGGCCTTCTAAAGCAGAGAATCTGTTCTTCAGTTCCAACTTGAAAGTATTATGGTGTTTTTTAAGGTTGGTTATGTCAATACATTTTGTTTGTCTTATGAGCTTGCCACGTTCCAGTTTAGTGTTGAGGTGCATCTTACATCTCACCAATCTATGGTCACTACCTGTGTTGAACTTGTTTAGCACACTGCAGTCTTCGATGACGAATTTTTTGTTACACATAATAAAATCAATTTCACTTGTCGTCCCAATTGGATGTCTCCATGTCCATTTCCTGTGTGGCTTTTTCTTGAAAAAGGAATTCAAGATGAAAAATCCTTCTGCCTCTGCAAACTCAACGAGAGTATTTCCACGCTGGTTTCTGTTGCCGTGACCGAATTTACCTACTGAAGTTTCATTCTGTTGCCGGTGCCCTATTTTTGCATTGAAATCTCCCATAATTATCTTCAAGTGCTGCTTACCTTTATTATTTAGATGACGAATTTCCTCATAAAATTCTTCAATTTCTTCTTCAGGATGACTTGTGGTGGGTGCATAAGTTTGAATAATCTGAACCTGGTATCTTCTCGATAGTTGGATAACGAGTCGTGCAGCTCTGTCAGAGGAACTTTCAACTTCTACCACTTTATCCTTCAGTTTCTTGTTTATTATAAATCCAACACCACTAGTTCTGCCAGTATCTGTCCCACGATAATAGAAGAGATGTCCACTTTTCAGTTCAATGAGATCTTCTCCTTTTCTCCTTACCTCACTCAGCCCGACGATGTCCCACTTGATCCTTTGTAGTTCCTCTTCCAATTCAAGAAGCCTTGAATCAGAAGATAGGGAGCGTCCGTTGTAGGTAGCCAAGGTCAGCATCAAATGGCAGCCTAGTCCGGTCCTCCGGGGATTCTTAGCACCCTCTGCCTTCATGTCGCACTGGCCGCTGCCTTGGCCAGGTACATTCCAGCTGCCGGAGACTGAGGGCCAAGATTTAAGTTGTAGAGTCATTTTGGAGGTGTTTGGCCATAACTCACCACGCTGGCCAAGCGGGTTGGTGAGTGTGGGATAGCATTTCCTCTGATCCCGATGGTATAGTTATACCGCTATTTGCGGTCGTCAGAGCCCCTTTAGTGGGAACAGGATGCACCACGAGAAGGCGGGGTTGACATTTGTCAAGGAGAGGCTGTGATGTTACGCATCACCTGACCTTACATCCCTTCGTAATATATATATATATATATATATATCATCATCATCATCATTGTCAACCATTATCAATCCACTGCTGGACGAAGGTCTCCCCAAGTTTCCTCCACAACGGTCTGTCTTGTGCCAGTCTCCTCCATGTCACTCCCGCATATTTACGAATTTCATCCACCCATCTCCCATGTGGTCTTTTTCTGGGTCTTTTCCTGTCCCTTGGAATCCAATCTAAAATCTATATCTATATATATATATATATATATATCATCATCATCATCATTGTCAACCATTATCAATCCACTGCTGGACGAAGGTCTCCCCAAGTTTCCTCCACAACGGTCTGTCTTGTGCCAGTCTCCTCCATGTCACTCCCGCATATTTACGAATTTCATCCACCCATCTCCCATGTGGTCTTTTTCTGGGTCTTTTCCTGTCCCTTGTAATCCAATCTAAAATTTCGGCTGTCCATCGATGGTCTGTCCTTCTGGCAGTATGTCCAGCCCATTGCCATTTCAGGGATTTAACCCTGATCATGATGTCTTCCACTCTCGTCATTTTTCGGATCCACGAGTTTCTCTTCTTATCTCTCCTGGTTATACCAAGCATGCACCTCTCCATGCTTCTTTGAGTTGTCTGCAGCCTTTGTATGTCTCTTTTAGTTAAGGTCCACGTCTCTGCACCATACGTAAGCACTGGAAGGATGCATTGATCAAACACTTTTCTTTTAAGACATAATGGCATGTTGCTCTTGAAAATTATGCTGTTTCTTCCAAAAGCTCTCCAGGCAAGTTTTGTACGCCGATTAATTTCTTCATCAATGTGACCCTCACTTGATATCTGCTGTCCAAGATAAACATACGTATCTGTTATCTCCAGTTTTTCTCCATCAATCGATAAATCTTCATTTCTTGTAAAAGCATTGAGCATCACTTTTGTCTTCTGAAAGTTCATTTTTAATCCCACTTCTTTACTCTTGTCAGCAAGTTCCTGGATCATACTCTGCAGCTCTGATGGGGTAGTTGCAAAAATGACTACGTCATCAGCAAAACGAAGGTGGGTTAGATAATCTCCATTAATCTTTATCCCTTTGTTTTCCCAGTTCAGTGATTGAAAGACATTTTCCAATGTGGCATTAAAGAGCTTCGGAGATATGGTGTCACCTTGTCTCACTCCCTTTCCAATTTTTATGTGTGTTGTATTTTCAAACAGCCGAATCTTTGCACTTGCATTTTCATAGATGTTATTAATAATATTAATGTATGCATCTTCAATACCGCAGGATTTCAGAGCCGTGGTAACTGCTGATGGTTTCACTGAATCAAAGGCTTTTTCACAATCGATAAAAGCCATGCACAATGGAAGTTCATATTCCCTCGCTCTTTCAATTAGTTCTCTCAGTACGTGGATATGATCTATTGTGCTGTAGCCACTCCTGAATCCAGCTTGTTCTCTCATTTGAGCCATGTCCAGTGTTACCTTCAAGCGGTGTGAAAGAACTTTAGTGAAGATTTTATAAACCACTGATAGGAGGCTGATAGGTCTGTAGTTCCTGAGATCCTCAATGTCACCTTTTTTATGTAGCAGGATCATTGTAGCATTGTTCCAATCCTCAGGAATCTTCCCTTCATTAAGGCATCGAGTGAAAATTTGGGCGAGTACTGTTTCGATTTCTCCACTTGCTTCTTGTATGATGTCTATAGTAATTCCATCTTCTCCTGGAGCTTTCCCCCGCTTCATGTTCTTGATTGCATGAGCAACTTCTGCTGGGAGGACTGGAAGAACTCTGGTACCTTTCATGATGTCTGGAGTACATGTATCATCCTTTTCATATAATTTGGAGTAGAAATCTTTCACTCTTGTCAAAATTTCTGCCTCTATTTCTTGTTATAGAACCATCTTCTTTTCTCAGAGCCATAATCTGTTTTCTTCCCTTACTGAGATGTCCCTTTGCTATCTTAAGGCTTTGGTTGTTTTCAATTGCTTTCCTCACTAGCTCACAGTTGAATTTCCTTACGTCTTCAGTGATACTTTTTCGTGTTGTCTTGCATAGCTCTATATATTCCACTTTGGAAGTCACATCTTCTTTAGTTGTCCTCATCTCTTCTTCTTTTTGCATCAACATTTTGGTTTTTCCTGATAATTTGTTCACATGCAACTTGTTCTTAGACCCAGCTAATTTTGTTGCTGTTTCCATTAGAGCTTTGGTTACTTTTCTGTTAACTTCCGAAATATCCACTTCTTCCGATGTTAGGACTTCTAAAGCAGAGAATCTGTTCTTCAGTTCCAACTTGAAAGTATTATGGTGTTTTTTAAGGTTGGTTATGTCAATACATTTTGTTTGTCTTATGAGCTTGCCACGTTCCAGTTTAGTGTTGAGGTGCATCTTACATCTCACCAATCTATGGTCACTACCTGTGTTGAACTTGTTCAGCACACTGCAGTCTTCGATGACGAATTTTTTGTTGCACATAATAAAATCAATTTCACTTGTCGTTCCAATTGGATGTCTCCATGTCCATTTCCTGTGTGGCTTTTTCTTGAAAAAGGAGTTCAAGATGAAAAATCCTTCTGCCTCTGCAAACTCAGCGAGAGTATTTCCACGCTGGTTTCTGTTGCCGTGACCGAATTTACCTACTGAAGTTTCATTCTGTTGCCGTTGCCCTATTTTTGCATTGAAATCTCCCATAATTATCTTCAAGTGCTGCTTACCTTTATTATTTAGATGACAAATTTCCTCATAAAATTCTTCAATTTCTTCTTCAGGATGACTTGTGGTGGGTGCATAAGTTTAAATAATTTGAGCCTGGTATCTTCTCGATAGTTGGATAACGAGTCGTGCAGCTCTGTCAGAGGAACTTTCAACTTCTACCACTTTATCCTTCAGTTTCTTGTTTATTATAAATCCAACACCACTAGTTCTGCCAGTATCTGTCCCACGATAATAGAAGAGATGTCCACTTTTCAGTTCAATGAGATCTTCTCCTTTTCTCCTTACCTCACTTAGCCCGACGATGTCCCACTTGATCCTCTGTAGTTCCTCTTCCAATTCAAGAAGCCTTGAATCAGAAGATAGGGAGCGTCCGTTATAGGTAGCCAAGGTCAGCATCAAATGGCAGCCTAGTCCGGTCCTCCGGGGATTCTTAGCACCCTCTGCCTTCATGTCGCACTGGCCGCTGCCTTGGCCAGGTACATTCCAGCTGCCGGAGACTGAGGGCCAAGATTTAAGTTGTAGAGTCATTTTGGAGGTGTTTGGCCATAACTCACCACGCTGGCCAAGCGGGTTGGTGAGTGTGGGATAGCATTTCCTCTGATCCCGATGGTATAGTTATACCGCTATTGGCGGTCGTCAGAGCCCCTTTAGTGGGAACAGGATGCACCAAGAGAAGGCGGGGTTCACATTTGTCAAGGAGAGGCTGTGATGTTACGCATCACCTGACCTTACATCCCTATATATATATCAGTCATCATCATCAGTGTCAACCATTATCAATCCACTGCTGGACGAAGGTCTCCCCAAGTTTCCTCCACAACGGTCTGTCTTGTGCCAGTCTCCTCCATGTCACCCCTGCATACTTTCGAATTTCATCCACCCATCTCCCATGTGGTCTTCTTCTGGGTCTTTTCCTGTCCCTTGGAATCCAATCTAAAATTTCGGCTGTCCATCGATGATCTGTCCTTCTGGCAGTATGTCCAGCCCATTGCCATTTCAGGGATTTAACTCTGATCATGATGTCTTCCACTCTTGTCATTTTTCGGATCCACGAGTTCCTCTTCTTATCTCTCCTGGTTACACCAAGTATGCACCTCTCCATGGCCCTTTGAGTTGTCTGCAGCCTTTGTATGTCTCTCTTAGTTAAGGTCCACGTCTCTGCACCATACGTAAGCACTGGAAGGATGCATTGATCAAATACTTTTCTTTTAAGACATAATGGCATATTGCTCTTGAAAATTATGCTGTTTCTTCCAAAAGCTCTCCAGGCAAGTTTTGTACGCCGATTAATTTCTTCATCAATGTGACCCTCACTTGATATCTGCTGTCCAAGATAAATGTACGTATCTGTTATCTCCAGCTTTTCTCCATCAATCGATAAATCTTCATTTCTTGTAAAAGCATTGAACATCACTTTTGTCTTCTGAAAGTTCATTTTTAATCCCACTTCTTTACTCTTGTCAGCAAGTTCCTGGATCATACTCTGCAGCTCTGATGGGCTAGTTGCAAAAATGACTACGTCATCAGCAAAACGAAGGTGGGTTAGATAATCTCCATTAATCTTTATCCCCTTGTTTTCCCAGCTCAGTGACTGAAAAACACCCTCCAATGTGGCACCCTCCAATGTGGCAATGTGGCACCCTCCAATGTGGCAGCTTCGGAGATATGGTGTCACCTTGTCTCACTCCCTTTCCAATTTTTATGTGTGTTGTATTTTCAAACAGCCTAATCTTTGCACTTGCATTTTCATAGATGTTATTAATAATATTAATGTATGCATCTTCAATACCGCAGGTTTTCAGAGCTATTGTAAGTGCTGATGGTTTCACCGAATCAAAGGCTTTTTCATAATCGATAAAAGCCATGCACAATGGAAGTTCATATTCCCTCGCTCTTTCAATTAGTTCTCTCAGCACATGGATATGATCTATTGTGCTGTAGCCACTCCTGAATCCAGCTTGTTCTCTCGGTTGAGCCATGTCCAGTGTTACCTTCAAGCGGTGTGAAAGAACTTTAGTGAAGATTTTATAAACTACTGATAGGAGGCTGATAGGTCTGTAGTTTCCGAGATCCTCAATGTCACCTTTCTTATGTAGCAGGATCATTGTAGCGGTGTTCCAATCCTCAGGAATCTTTCCTTCATTAAGGCATCGAGTGAAAATTTGGGCGAGTACTGTTTCGATTTCTCCACTTGCTTCTTGTATGATGTCTACAGTAATTCCATCTTCTCCTGGAGCTTTCCCCCGTATATATATATATATATATATATATATATATATATATATAGTATGTATTTTATGTACTATATTTACATATATAGGAGCAATTAATAGCATATAGTTTTCTTCAAACGTTTAGGCCGCCCCGGTGGCGCCGTGGTCTAAGCAATGGCCTCTGATCATTCGTCCGAACGGGGTCCGGGTTCGAATCCCGGTGAGGCATGGATGTTGTGTTTGTCTTACGGTACTGGTTCTCTCCCTTCCCTGGAACCAGTGACCCTAAATTAGTGACGGGCGACTGCTTATAGCTCATTGAGTTCAACCAAAAAAAAAAAACGTTTAGAGAACAAAATATTGCAAATTGAACTACAGCCGAAAGATCTCATTCTGAAAACAGTCAGTCGCGAAATAAAACTATAGAATCATCTAAATGTTGCTACATAGGTGGAAACTAGGTTAAAACACATAACTCAGTTTTCTATAAAAATTATTTTGTTTTCTCCAACGGAACTTTCAGAATAGGGCAGCACTATACAATAGCTTTCTTTCGCATGATATAATAATAAGAATTTAAAATGCACATGTGAAATTAAAACTGTAGAATGAAACCCCCCGTTGGGATGAGCAATTAACAAATGGTTTTTAGTATTTACATAAAAAACAGAGTACAGGAAATAACCCATGAAGTTCGTAATGGACAGTTCATTTAATCACTTTCACTCAGTTACAGTGTTCTTTTTTTCGTTTTGTTTTTTCACGTCCGCTATGCTGAATACCTTGAAATTCTCATCTATTAAAATGCATTCAATACACTCTTGATCATGAATTGCGATTCCTTGACTATGAGGTAGGACTAGTCTACTTATTATATTTTGTGTTCTTAATACACTTTTTGACAAAATAAATTATAGTTGAAGAAATATTAAAAAAATTATAATTTGAGAAATATTTGTAGCATCAAAAGAAACGAAACTTTATTTTTCAGTACTGCCTGAATTTATTAACATTTGGCTTAGTAATATAAAATGTCTCCAGGGGGAGGAAGGCAAATGGTCATTTCCGGGGGGCTTCGCCCTCCTGGATGCATGCCTGAAAGAAACACTGTCTGTCAGTGTAAAATAAGAAAAAAAGAATAAAACATTTAATTGATAAAGATCGTTTTATTTATGTATTATACATACGTATTTAATACAAAACATTTTGTCTGTGAGTTTTGGTGAGATCAGAAATGAACTTCCCCGCATAGCGAGGCCCTCCCAATAGCACGCAAATGTTGAAGTCCTGAGTTTCAGCTATTCAGAGGTTTTACTGTACAAAGCCATGCACCTAGATTTATACAAGTACACGGTCGAGTCGCATTATTGTGACCACCAGCTAATATCCAGAGTAACCGCCGTGTGCAGCGCGGACAGTAGCTAGACGGGCTGGGAGTGACTCAATAAGGTGCTGGAAAGTGCTCACAGGTATGTGGAGCCATACTGACCGCAGTACATCTGACAGCTGCTAGAGGGTGCGTGGTGAAGGATCCATAGAGCGAACAACACGATTGAGGTGGTTACACAGATGATCAATTGGCTTTAAATCTGGGGGGATTAGGGGGCTAGGAAAGTACTTTGAAGTCCTCATCGTGCTCTTCCAACAACTCTCGGGCATTTCTAGCTGTATGACACGTCGAATTGTCGTGCTGGAAGATTCCATCCACCCCAGGAAAGACAATCAGCATGTTTGGGCTTACGTGGTCTGCAAGGATGGATTAACAACGAATTCGGTCCATAGTGCCTTCCACAGGTATGAGTGGACCCAGGGATTGCCACGAAAACATTCCCGAGACCATTACGCTGTCCCCACCAGCTTGTGTTCTTCGAGTAGTGGTTGAAGAGTATTTGTTCTCCGATGTGTCTTGCCTTATACGCCAACATCCATCCGTTCGATAAAGCAGAAAACGTGACTTTCTCGGAGAAGGCAATCCTCTGGCAAACAGTGGAGGTCGAATTCCGATACTGCCGTGCAAATGTATGCCTTTTCTACCGATGCACCTTCGTTATCGTAGGTGCAGTGACCATCCGTTTGCATCGGAGCCCCATAAGCATCAAGATTCGCTAAACTGTCGTTTTACACAAACCTCCGGTAGCCCCCTGGTTCATTCGGCCAGTGAGTTGCTCGACTGGAGCGTGTTGATTATTAGATCGGCCCTCACGTAACTTCGTAGCCGACGTTCACCTCTCACATCAATGGGACTTGGTGCTACGCAGTTTCCACGTCGCTTATTCGCAATGGTGCCATTTCTCCAACCACGATACACTTTAGCCACAGCAACACGCGAACAGTTTCCAAACTGCGCTGTTTCAAAAATACTTCCACCCACGGCCCGAAAGGCGGTAATCATCGCTTTTTGCGAATCTGATAAATCGCTCCTTTTATCCATGACAGCAACGAGTGACATGTTTTCAGAATGCCTACAGCACACCTTATACACCGTCCTAGCCAGCTCACGACACGTGCCTTCTGTTGTACTTGTGTTGTGGCAGGGGATTATTGTTTTACGGTGATGGAATGAGAGACGCGCGCTTAAGGGCAGTCTACGTGTAGCCAAACTAGTTAGGTATTAAATCCGGAACACAAGGGGAGTGAAGAAATTCTATTGGTTAGGTGGAGCACGTGGTAGTTCATCTTTTTTTTTTTCTTTTTTTTTTTTTCTGCATACTGGTTTTGACCTGACAGAAGCGAAGAAGCGAAGGCGTCATTTGGAGATCATAGACGAACGGACGTTTTAGACCGTCGTTTTTTTTCTTTGTTTCTTTACATTTGTGGGGCATAGAAGATTTTTTCGCTACAAAACTCAGTATCGTGTGAAGACATCTCGAGCAACAATAACAGCCACTACAAGGCGTGACATTAGAAGAGGTTTTTGATATCTTCCTGGGAAATAGCCTTCTTCTATGCGAGACCAGTGTTCATTTGTGGAGACTAGCGGAGGCGCTTGATTGGCCAGTCGCTTAGCTACCATGTCTCAGATATGTTCGATCGGGAGCATATCGGGCCAACGTGCAGGCCAGGGAAAAAGAGGTGTCTGCCGTGCATGGAAGAGGTCTTGGACATTCCGAACCACATATGACAGAGCATTGTCCTGCTGGAATATAGCGCCAGGACAACTCTGAAGGAAGGGTATCACCTCTGCTTCTGAAACATCCATGATGTATTGCTGGCTGTAGAGGGTTCCCTCAATTAGGATCAGGGGAGATGGCGAATTGAACCCAATAAAGCCCCAAACCATGACACCTGGAGTTTGGTAGGTCTGACACTCTAAAATGCGCGCTGGAAAGTGGTGTTCACCACTATGTCTTCGAACACGTATATTTGAAATATAATTAAATGGTGACTTTGGTTATTCAATGCGCGAGTGGCAGCTAAAAATTCGCCTGTAGTTAAAAAGGCGCTTAGCAGATCCCTCGGGACCACCCACGAACAAAAGGGGCACACCCCTCCTTTATTCCTCGTCATTGGAGGAGCTCGCAGAAACCCCGCGAGTGACAATTCGACAGTAAGCAGTTAAGAGCAATCAACTTCTTACGTCATAAGCATCTTTCTTCGAGCGGCAGACACACACAGAGAGAGAGAGAGAGAGAGAGAGAGAGAGAGAGAGAGAGATAGGGAAAAAATGCAGAGCAGTCATAAAAAGGGAGTCCGACGGTCTTGTTTAGAAATAGAGCGTGAAAGGAAGGATTTCTTGCTCAGGCACAAGGCAGGGAGGAACGCGTTTGCACAGGAGGAATGAGAAAAGATTTTTGGTGGGAATCACATAGAGAAAGCCTAAAATATCCATCTCCCGCTGGAAGTATATACTATTTATTTTAACTAACCGATATTTTCCCTTTCTCCCCCGGTCTGAAGAATAAAGATTCAAGCGGGCGAATGGCGCTCTTACATTCTATTTGTTGGTCTATTTATTTATTTACTTCCCTTCTCCAATGACAGGAAAATGTAAAAAATGATTATTCTAATAAACTGCCGTCCCCGACAAAACTTAAGAAATGTAACGTCAACAGTATACAACCATCATGGTGCATCAAATTGAATCGTGACTCGTCCGAAAACACGACTTTTTGCCAATCAGCACACCAATGTTTATGTTCGAGACCCACTGTAGCCTGAGGAGTCTTTGGTTGAGGGTCAAATGAATGCGCAGCAATGGGCTGCGTAGCGACCAGTCCTCTGTTAAGTAGACGATGTCGAACTGTGTTGGACGATAAAGCCTGACCTGTCACAGTGCTCCACTGCTGTGCTAATACCATGGAAGTGGCTTTGCGATCGTCACCACCATGCGGTATATGTGTCTGTCATCCCGTGCCGTCTTGCCATTTTGCTGTCCATTTCCCGGATTTCTGTGTGTCCGAGTCTCATCTGTACACTGACGCCACGTTCACATCACTTATCTGACGTTTCGCCCCATACGAATGGCAATTTCGCGGCAGGAAAATACAGCTTCTCTCATCCCAGCTCTTCCTCGCTCAAAGTCTGTCAGGTGTTCATAATGCGACCTTCTTCGGCGACGGGACATAGTGAGGCACAAGAAACATCCTTTCGACTCAATGTCGGCTCTTCACTAATTGCAACATCTCGTTTGAGCCAGCTCATTATACCCAAGACCGGACAGTTCAGAGAGCGCTACTGCGAAACCGCATGCGCATTTTCACTGACATTTTAATCATTTGCATGTCCCAACCTGTTATACACAGTCAAGTCACATTATTGTGACCACCTCTTACTTTTGGTGACAAGAGCGCGTAGCCAATGAATGAAGGCACGTGTCGTGAACTGGCTTGGAGGGTGCATAAGGTGTGGTGTAGGCATTCTGAAAACACCACTCGTTGCTGTCATGGATAAAAGGAGCGATTTATCAGATTTGCAAAAAGCGGTGATTACCGCCTTTCGGACCAAGGGAGGAAGTATTTCTGAAACAGCGCAGTTTGTGAACTGTTCGCGTGCTGCTATGTTTAAAGTGTATCGTGGTTGGAGAAATGGCACCCTTGCGAATAAGCGACGTGAAAACTGCATAGCATCCAGTCCCATTGATTTGAGAGGGGAACGTCGGCTTTGAAGGTGCGTGAGGGCCGATCAACACGCTACAATGGAGCAACTCACTAGCCGAATGAACCATGGGGCTACCGAAAATGTGTCTAAACCGACAGTTCAGCGAAACCTGCTGCTTATGCGGCTCCAATGCAGACGGATGGTCACTGTACCTATGCTAACGAAGGTTCATCGGCAGAAAAGGCTTACATTTGCGCGGCAGTATCGGAAGTGGACCTCCATTAATTGACAAAGGATTGCCTTCTGCAATGAGTCACGTTTTCTGCTTCATCGAACGGATGGAAGTTGGCGTATAAGGCGAGAAACATCGGAGAACGAATACTCTTGAACCATTGCTGGAAGAACACAAGCTAGTGGCTGCAGCGTTATGGTCAGGGGAATGTTTTCGTGGCAATCCCTGGGTCCACTCATACCTGTGGAAGGCACTATGAACCGAATTCGTTATGAATCCATCCTTGCAGTCCACGTACACCCATACATGCTGATTGTCTTCCCCTGAGGCGGATGGGATCTTCCAGCTCGACAATGCGACGTATCGCACAGCTGGAAATGTCCGAGAGAGGTTGAAAGAACACGACGAAGACTCAAAGTACTTTCCTGGCCCCTTAATTTCCCAGACTTAAACTCAATTGAGCATCTGTTGTAACACCTCGATGGTGTTGTTTGCTCTATGGATCCTCCACCACACACCTTCCAGCAGCTGTCAGATGCACTGCAGTCAGCATGGCTCCACATGCCTGCGAACACTTTCCAACACTTTACTGAGTCAGTTCCAGCTCGTCCAGCTGCTGTCCGCACTGCACACGGCAGTTACTCTGGATATTAGCTGATGGTCACAGTAATGTGACTCGACCGTGTACATACCCTGTAAGTTTCAAGCCAAATATCATGGTGTTGAAATTTTCAGAAACAGTAATGTATACATCTGCTTCCTTATTTCTACTCCCCCTCTTTCTGTTTGTCTTTCTTGTCATTGCCCTCTTTTATGCTTTCAGCCCTTGTTCCTCTCTTTCTTCGCCTCTGACTGTCAAAATCTCTTTTTATCTTTACCTGCCTACCAGACTGTTTTCATTCAATTTTCTTCTCTTTATTTTTTTAATGTTTGGTATGTTTCGTTTATCAGACTTTTTCTTTCATTTAGGAAATTACTCCTGAAACAAAGACAAAAAAATGTAATGTCCGACGAATAACATTAAAGAGTTGAATATTTGCAGGTCGAAAAGATGAGAAAAGAAATGAAACTACCTACATCGCATGACAACAGTTTACAGAAAAGAAAGTTTACAGGAGAAGTGAAACATGAAAGACGACACCGAATTTTCGGGTGTAACGAGCACGTCCTTTGAATCCGTTCTGACGCGAATTAAATTTATCAAAGATCTTGAAAGTCAATGGAACCGGTATGGAAAATAGTAATAATATCTTACCGAAGAAAGAAGTATTTCAATCGGGTTTTTAATCACACAGATATTGATGTAAAAGGAAACGTGAGCTTACGCCCTCTGGTGGCAGACTTGTGCGTTAAGAAAAATTTGAAATTATACGAGAAACATTTCGCAACCGAAGCGCTCTCCAACAAACAAAGAATTTCTCAAATCGGGTTCTTAGAAGCAGAGATATCGACAAATATGCATCTACGCCTCCTTGCGGGAAAACCATTCATTATTTTAAGAAGAAAGTAGTCTAAAAAAGTTTGCCTATGTGAGCAGTATCGGTCAAAGAAATAATTTTTTCAATCGAGTTTTCAGAAACTCAGATTTTGTTGCAAATACACCAGAAGTTGAAATTAACACTTACGACCGCTGGTGACCAAACTATTCTTTACTAAATATTATAAATTATATGCAAAATATTTTCCATCAGGAGCTGTATGCGATACAGGAAGAATTTTTTAAATCGGAGTTTTGGAAATAGAGATATCGGGGAAAACACGATTTACCTTAACGCCCCCTAGCGGGAAGTCTGGGAATTACTTGAATATTTTGAAATTAAATGAAAACATGTCGCACGGGAAACTCTATCCAACAAAGAAGGAATTTTTCAAATCGGACTATTAGAAGCAGAGATATTGACAAAAATAAGATATACATCTACGTCCCTGGAGGAGAAAACAGGCAATATTTTAAGAAGAAAGCATTCCGTAAAGGTTTATTTACGTGAGTGGCATCTGTCCACGGCAAAATTTTTTCGATCGAGATTATAGAAGCTCAGATTTTTCTGCAAATACATCAGAAGCAAAAATTAGCACTTACGTCCCCTGATGGCGAAACTATTATTTTCCAAAAATTAGAAATTATATGCAAAACATTTCCCACCAGGAGCTGTATCCTCTTCTGAAAGAATTTTTTAAATCAGAGTTTTAGAAGGAGATATATCTGGGTAAACGCAATTTATTTTTACGCCCCCAAGCGAAAAATGTATGAGTAACTTGAAAAAGTGCCTGTACCTAAAATAGTATTTGACATTAATGGAATCGAAAGGTAAAAAAAAAAATTTCAATCGAATGCTTAGAAGCCAATATATGGAATAAAATGTATTTTGAATTCGATATCATCTGCACTGTTAAAAATTGGTACTTAAAAATAAGCAAAATAGCCAAATGTACTCGTTCTTGAGTACGTCCTGGGCTTATGATAGCTCCGAGTACTTATGTCTCATTTTTGGAAAAGACACGTACTCATTTTTGAGTATATACAGTTAATCAATTGTGAGTATATCTGGTATTTCTAATTTTAAATATATGTACTCAAGAAATCTATATATTTCAAATACATGTGCTCTAACTTCATTGGGTTTCTGTGCCATTTCGGGCAGGAAACAGAAACTGAAGTAAGTTAGAGCGAATCTAGCGATTCTGACAGGATAGTTTGTAAAGGAGCGAGAGCACACTAGATGGCGCCACCGTACAAGAGTACGATTTTGAGCATAGAAGGCTGAGAGAAATTAAAGGGGGCTTAGGAACGAACACCATTATATGTAACCTGGGGATCCCTACCCGGGGGCCGTCACTTAACGTGCTCATACGATGCACGGTGGATATTCAGCGATTGTTAGAAATTCACACCAACGCGCTACGTTTGAACCTGGGGTTCCTCCATCAGTAGTCTGAATCTCTAACCACTAAGCCATCCGCGGCTCGATTTCAGATTTAGAATACGTGTACTCTCATACATGCTCATTTATTCATAGAATCAACTGGAAGTATATTATTCGATGGCACATCTGGGATAATAGATATACTCGTTGTCACATGCTGGGCAAATGGACCGCACAATTTTGTGACAAATATAGTGATGAAGAGACAATATATTATTTATGAGATTGACACAAATATAGTTAATGTAAAAACGTACACAAAGATACTTTATGCATAATTAAATTATTTGTGATCAGTGACTTTGTTGAACTAATTATTTATGTGTGTCACTTTACACATTTATTAAACAATTTCTCTTGAAATCTGTAATATCTTAAATGAAGAAATACGAGATTATATTTATATATATATATTTTTTTTTATTGAAGGTTTAACGACCACCGTGAGCAACTCATTGGGCTATAAGCAGTCGCCCGTCCATAATTTAGGATCACTGGTTTCAGAGAAGGGAGAGAGCCAGTGCCGTCAGACAAACACAACACCCATGCCTCACCGGGATTCGAACCCGTGCCCTTTTCGGACGAATGATCAGAGGCCATCGCTTAGACCACTGCGCCACTGGGGCGGTTTATATTTATTGACGCAGTTATTTGTAAGTGCGTATGGTTGCTTATATTTGAGTATGTCATGTACTCGTTTACGATACGATTGTACTTAAAAAAAAACCCGAGTAGGTTCAGGTTCTCATTTTAAGTAGATTTTTTTAACAGTGTGAATTAACCTCTAGCGGTGAAATTGTGCACTCTAGAAAAAAAAAAAAAAAAAAAAAAAAAACGAAATGAAGGATCATCATTCATACATTTCAAGCTTTTCAATGTAAAAAGAATTTTTCAAATCGGATTATTAGTTGCAGAGATATGATGCCCACAGACGGACAGACCGACGGACAAACCAGTAACATAATAAGCATGATCTTCTTTTGTACAAAAGACATGCTAAAAAAGCAGCAGTCAGCGCGAGAAAAAAGTATCGCGCAAAACTCAATTGAATGAAATAGAAAACATTCTGAAAGAAAGACTAGGTTTACTTTTGAGAAAACTGATTAATACGAAAGTCACATCAGGAGAATTCGTAGCCTTGGGAATAAAGAAGCGAAACTAATGGAGGCGTTCTTGAAGTAGTGCGGTTTGAGCAAAACAAAAATGAACAGTTGCAAATTGGCAAACGAAGTACTCAAAGAAATCTGTGAACCAGACTTATTAAAAAAACTAAAAACTGGAAGAGAAAGTTAGGTAGAAGATACCTTAAGGCGTAGAAGCATCACAAATCTTGAAGGAAAAAGTGAAAAAAGAATAATAATGAGCATGCGTAGGACTACGAAAGTCTGCGTGGTCCGTAAAAGGAAAACATTCAGTATAAATACCTACCACAGAGAAAGTAGAAAACAGTTCGCCTGGTTGCCACTTTCAAAAGACTGATGCTTCCTGACAAGACGATACCCATTTAAAAATCACAGTTCGTATTCTCACTTGCGCAGCATTTTAACTCTGTAAGTACCACGTGTGCATTTTAATGAAGTCGTTTTTCAGTGACCGACAGCAAAAAAAAAAAAAAAAAAAAAAAACGCGGATGTGTGTGAGAGAAGACCACCTCCCTCCAAAAGAGATTTTTCGAAACTGTCACTTTGACAAATGATCGCCAGCTCATCATATTACGAAGATGAACAAACAGAAAATAAAAGGTCTTTGTTCTGTAACAGCTGATAATCTAACAATTCTGAAGTACGATCTCTGCTTTAGTTATATCACATTAATCTAGACTTAGTAAAATTAGCTTTCAATTGCGATAATCCATTTAATTAATGATTCAAACGCGTTAGCAACTTTACTTTCACATCCGTGACGGTTTCTGCAGTTATTCGGTGTAAGACTGGCACTCAATTACATTGAATCGTTTCTTAATGAGATTTTATAGGGAACAATGGTCAGTGGTTTCCATCATGCGTGACTATTTGGGTTTTGCAGTGTCGTCGAACGTCCCGACATCCTGAAAGCTTCAGCAGTTGCGTCTGAAATTACCTCTATCAGTTAGAATTGCTCATCCATTGCTACGGAGATTTTACAAATCATTCGTTTTCAAGAAATAGTATGGAAATTTCAGCGGTAGGTTTCTTTGTCATGGGAAGCTCCGATGATGCCTTCAAAAATATGCTTATCGACAACGGTCATTAGTGGTGTTATAAAACATCATTCTCAGATAATAGAGCTTAGTACGTTGGCTAAGTGTTTTATAACTTTATTGCATTCCGCAGCGATCTGTACATCATGATAGAATACCGCACCCAAACTACACAATGAATTTATTGGTCTTCTTGGCGACAGAGGAGCGTGGGAAGGAATAGCTAGGGCCTTAACACAGGAGGGACGGGAAGAACAGTCAGACACAGAGGTCGAGGGACATCGTACATGGAAAGATATTTGGGGAACAGGGTGCTTCCTGGCCTCTGAAAGGTGAGAGAATGAAAAGTTACGTGGAATTGGAATGAGTGCGAAAGAGTGAGTGATTAAGGAATAGGAGAAACAGTGAAAGGAGTTAATTCTTTAAAAAGAAATCTAAGATTATTCCACGTCAAACCAACAGTAAGCTTTAAATAGTAACAAAGAACAGATTTAATACCGCAAGTGCATTTAATACTTTCTTCATGATACACTCTTTTCACAACATTCCCAACAAGCAGCAATTAGGCAAAGTCATCGAACCCGAACGAGAAGAAAGAGTCCTGTTAAAAACGACAGTTCAACACTTCCTAAAACGTACAGATGTCCAACATCAAAGGGGGCTCCACTGTCAAGCGAAGATTTTCCTTAAAAACAGGAACAATTCTAATTTTCAACGAGTCTTTTGAAAATCGTGGCATCGTATGATGGTTTTCAAACTTTGAGCCTTCGGTTCTCTTTTCTTGTTACATATTAAAGTTTTATAAGAGTTCAGGACTGACGTCATTTGAGTGTTTGTCTTTTTCTGA
The DNA here is from genome assembly GCA_039090855.1 of Macrothele yani. NCBI lineage: Eukaryota > Metazoa > Arthropoda > Arachnida > Araneae > Macrothelidae > Macrothele > Macrothele yani. The sequence continues at coordinate 37,015,889 of CM076989.1, forward strand.
GGGTGGGGGTAACAACCATGGGGAGCATCTAAGGCTATAAAGATTTACCATCCCTTATTTAGGATCACTTTCTCCAGGAACAGCGTCGTAGAACAAACACACCACTCATGCCTCATCCTGAGCTCCAACCTAGCGAACCGGTGGCACTCGAAGAACTTTTGTTGGCTCCCTGGGTGCAGTGTCTTTCTTTGATTCCTTAAACCATACCCACAGAAAATAAGAATGTGTACACTGGTCACAAAAAGTTAGGGATAGTGCATGAAATGAAGGATGTACAGGCTTTGACACAATAACGTGAACACGTAGGAAAAGAAGGTTTTTCGTACCTAATAGACCCTTGGCATTCAAAACCACCTGAATTCTCCTTGGAATGGACGCATACAAATCCTGGATGGTGGTTAGAGGGATGTTACATTCTTCAGGAAGAAACTGCTCCAGGTCCTTGAGAAATGCAGAGGAGTAAAACGAGATCTTACTCTGTTTTCCAACACAGACCACAGTGGCTGGATGATGTGTACGTCTGGTGATTGGGGAACCAAGGAAGGTATGGAAGTTCGTACTCATGTTTCTCAAACCATGATTGGACATTCCAAGCTCTGTGAATTATGGCGTTATCATCTTGACAGATGTCATCCTCTGCAGGAAACATGTCTCAGCCATTGGATGGACTATCATCTTGATAGATGGCATCTCCTGCAGGAAACAATGCATGATTCATTGGATGGGCTATCATCTTGATAGATGGCATCCCGTGCAGGAAACAATGACTGAGTCATTGAATGGACTATGATGTTGATAAATGGCATCCCATGCAGGAAACAATGACTGAGTCATTGGATGGACTATGATGTTGATAGATGGCATCCCATGCATGAAACAAAGTCTGAGTCATTGGATGGACTATCATCTTGATAGATAGCATCCCCTGCAAGGAACAATGACTGAGCTGTTGGATGGACTTGGTTGGCCAAAATGGTTTCATACGCCCTTGCAGTCATCTGTCCTTTCAAGGTGATGAGAGAACCTGCTGAAGACTACAATATAGACCGCCGAGAGCATGACAGAACCACCACCATGATGCACTTCTGGGAGCAGACAGTCTGTATTGTACGCTTCTCACAGTATTTTCCTCACGTAAACATATCCTGCGGAGAGGAATAGTGTGAATGTGTGTTCATCTAACCATATTACACGCTTCCGTGCAGCGGCAGTCCACGTTGTATGTTCCTGGCACCACTGCCGTCGCCGTTGTGCAATCACCCGAGACACCAGAGGTTTTGCAAAAGAAGCTCTGCTATGAATATCTTGTTTATGCAGCTCCCTGCGAACTGTTTACCTTGATACTAGGATCTGGAGCTCCGCACTAATATTCTGCGTCATGGTCTTCTTATTACGGGTAACAATCCTCTTTAATGCTCTCCTGTCTCTATCAGTCAGGGTCATTTTCCAGCCGCTCTAGTGTTCCGTAGACGAGGTTTTGCCACGAACAAGGTATTATGTCATGACGCTAGCTAGACACAGTAGCTCTCGGTACCCCCATTACCGTGGCGACTGTTGTCACCGAGGCACCAACCAGCAGGCCACCAACAATTAGCCCTCTTTCGAAGTCCGTTAGGTCGCTCATTTCGTCGTCACCGTGAAAGAAATTTTGCAACAAGATACTTTAAATGCACTTAGATCAGATCAGATGTAGGGGATTTTAGGAAGGGAGTGTCTGACCCCAGGTCTTAAACAACCCTTAGGAATAGGAAGCTAGGAGATTTGGGCTAGAGTGCCCAATAGGAAAGTGACACGGAAGCGAGGTAGAAAAGGGGAGGAAGACGCCCTTATTTATTACCTGGGGATCAGTGCCCGGGGACCGACGACTTAACGTGCCCATCCGACGCACGGCGGATATTTAGTGGTTGGAGCTTTCGTACTTGCCTGGGATAACAACCCGAGGTCTTCTCCGTGGCAGTCACGAACGTTGACCACTAGGCCACCGCGCCCCCTTAAATGCACTTAAACAGGACTTTGAGGTTCTAAACAAAGCTATTACAACAAAAAAGTGGTGGATACGAGACGTACGCTGCTGCATGAAAAGTCACGCCTCTGAGCGTGCTGTTCACATTACTCTGTACAACTCCTGTATGTATCTGACTCAAGTAACACATATAGAAATAACATCAGTTAGGCTACGTAATACAAACGATAAAGAGTGCGTTTACAAAAACAATTTATTGTGCAATTTCTGTACACAAAAAAGCAGCAAAATGGTAAAATCGGGGAATAGTTACAATTCTGGATTTCAGTACCTAGTAACACCACCTCTGCGTCAACGAAGATTGCTTCATCCCCCACGGCGTACTTGCAATGACCTTATTGATGAGTGTCTGGGGAAGCTCGTTCCATATTACGGGAAACCATTTACTCAGGTCTTCCAGTGTTCTGGGGTATGGAACGTGGTTATCGAGACGTCGCTGTACAGCATCCCAAATGTTCTCAATACAATTAAGATCAGGAAAACTCGGAGGCAGCAGTAACGATTCAGTCCCATGATTTTTCAGCTCCTGAAGCACTCTCCACTTGCAGTGACTGGCTGCACTGTCATCGAGAAAACGGAATGCATGTCCAATAGCAGCATGAGACAGTGTTAGAATAGGCAGAATGATCTCGTTTCGGTGCGCTAAAGCATTCATGTTGCCTTGACAAACATACAGCGAAGTACAACCATTAAAGCACACTCCTGCCCACACCAGAGCTGACTACTGCTCGTAAGGGTGAACGGATTGAACATAGGGCGGTCGCATTTGTATGCTTGATCTCCTCCACACGTGTCCTCATCGAGTATCAGGATAAACTGCAAAAGGGAATCTGTCAAGTAAATGGTGTCACTCTGTATTCCATGATACACTATATTGACAAAAGTCACCGGACACCTAGAAGAGAAACACAACATAGCATTTATAGACATACATTAGTACGGTGTCGGTCCACCTTTGGCCTTAATGCATGCACTGATCCTTCGAGACATGCTTTCGACAAGGTTTTGGAACACAGCGATAGGTAAGCGCTTCCATTATGTACATAATGCTGTCGCTAATTGTTACTTAGTAGTAGGCCTTGTTTCCAAACATCTTACGCGGCACTCTAATTCATCTCATAGGTGCTCTATGGGATTTAGATCAGGGCTCTGTGCTGGCCAGTCCACACACGATACGGAATTATCGTCAAACCACGCCATAACAGTCCTAGCTTTATGGGACGTAAGTCGTGTCTGTTTTGAGCTCTGTGTTTCGCCGTCTACTGAGTGTGTTTTGTGTGCTCTGTCGTTTAACTTTTTGTGCGTGCCTTCAAGACGAAGGTTGTATCTTTCATTTAAGACATCTCCCGAGTCGGTGAGTACTATTTTCAGTTAGCTATCAGCACTTTATTTTCTCGACCAGTTGGTCGTTTTTACTAAATTAGGCCTCGCCTTCGGCGATGGCGACTGCTGATAAGAGCAGCATTCCCGCTCTCGTCACAGCTTCTCCTACTACGTCGATTCTTATCTCTGACGGAGCAAACCAATCAGCGTCCGTCCTTGATGATAAGGAATATCGTCCTCTTCCTGATGCCTATTGCTCTTCTTCATCTACGCTTCGACTCTCTGACTCCACCACCCTTCCTGGTGGTGAGGCTACGTCGTTCGTTTCTGATGCTGCCGATGACGTAATGGATATCTCTGAGAGCGTTGCTTCTCTGCCCTCGGTAGCCTTGCCCAGCGTTGTGTCAGCTCCTTCATCCAGCGCTGCACCTCTGCCTTCCAGTGGAGGTTTGCCTTCCCGCTCTTATTCTAGCGTTACTTCAGGTGCGTCCCTACCGACGCAATCGACTCGCCTTCTCCTTGCGGATGCCCATGTCCAGATACATGGTGACTCACTTCAATTAGACGTTCCGCACTTCTCACCGGCTGCGCAGGAACTTCACTCCACCCGCGAGTTGGGAGTGTGCTTAGATGCTCTTCTGAATACAACGTTGAAGGTCTATTGTGATACGCTCCTTGCTTTTCTTCCAGCCGGAGCCATTACTCATCTCACCCGCCCGCCACGGACGGTGATTGTTTATTTCACATCCAAAGAGCATGCATACACGCTTCTAAACTTTGGTCTTGACCTGGGAGATCACCACCTTGAAGCTGAACCGATCGCCAGGCGCCCTGTTCAGGTCTCCTTGCATCCGGTGCCCCCCGAAATCTCGGATGCGATGATATGTACTGCACTTAGTAAGTGTGGTAAGATTGTTGGTCCTGTTATTACACATTCAGCTGCGCCCAAGGATCCTGCAAATAAAAATGTTCGTAGTTTTCGCCGGAGTGTTCGACTCATCTTTCCATCAGAGGAGCATCTCCGTAAGTTCCCACGGATCCTAAACGTCCGATGTGGGCAGCTCTCCTACAGAATTGACAGGCTAACATCAGAACACTGTGCTAATTGCAAAGAATTTGGGCATCAGCGTGCTCGTTGCCCCAACAACGAGTATCCAGCTCCCACGGCTTCTACAGTGCCTACCGCCTCTAAGCAGCCTCCTGCTACATCTCGCTCTCGACCTGCACCGTCTTCTAGTGTGCCAACTGCCCCTGGGCCGAATTACACAAAAAGTATATCTAAAGCCTCTTGTCAACGAGCGTCTTTTGATGCTGACCTCACCTCCCACCTTCACTTTCCAGTGCTCGCCTCATCACGCCTCATTACTCCTGATCACGTAGCAATATCGGGAGACCTCGCCGCTTGTTTCCCACCAGTCTTCACTGTTGGTGTCTCCGAGTGTGACGGCGGCGCCGATAACTCCTCTGACTCTGCGTCTGCTTCCCGAGCATCGTCGGTCCCTGGAAAACGCATTTCTGGCACTCGTACGGGTGCCCGACGTAAGAGGAAGAAGAAGAAATCTTCCTCTGCGGATGGGCAACCGTTCCGTGCTACCAAATCTTCAGGAGATTTTTCTCCCTCTCCTGCGCCAACAGAAATTGAAAGGGACACTGATGATGATGGGTCTCCGCCTTCGTTTGAGGTCTTTTCAAGTGTACTCTCTAAATGTGGTGCTCCTTCAGAACCTCTCAATCTTGGAGATTACTATCAGTTTTGCACCCACACCACGAACCTGGAGTCGACGTATGACTACCTCCGAGAGCGCGAAGACATTCTTCCCGCGCTGCTCCTGCAAGCCGGATGCATTGCTAAGTACCTTAGCGGGTTTGTACATGACCCCCTGCTCCACTCATGGACCCTTGGCTGCGTAAACCGATTACAACAACTCCTGAAAGTTGCTCCGCAACTCCTCCAATCAACGACTGACCAGTCCATTCAAGGTCACGACCCTTAATTGCAGAGGGTTCGCTAGCCCCCTAGCGAATGATCTTGTAATGGAAGACCTCTCGCCCCTCGGGGCCGATCTGTTACTACTACAAGAAACAAACTGCCATTCCTCCACTTTGTTTACTCGCTGGCGTGCTAGCGATTATGTGTTCCATCATGCATTTCGCTATTCATCTCATGGTGGGCTTGGTATCGGAATACATCAGCAGTTCCGATCCACCCTCACTGCTTTCTCAGTGCAGAACTTATGCCGGGATTTACTCCAGCATGCCTCCTTCACAGTTGGCGGAGATCGATTTCACATCTTTAATAAGTATATTCCGTGCACCTCTATTAATTTATCCATCTTGTTCACCAAACTCCGTCAAGCTCTCTCGAAAGTCTCGCCTTCGGATCGTGTGCTCTTGGGTGGAGACTTCAATTGCATTCTTGACCGGGCACTGGATCGCTCTCCTTCGTCACGAGAGCGTCGGACGGATCTCGTCGCACTACTCTATGACCTTGTTGTTGATTTCTCCTTCACCGATGCTTATAGGCGCCTACATCCATAAGAGACCTCACACACGTGGCGCTCGTCTGGGAGTCAGCTTCTATCGACTGCACGCTTGGATCGGGTTTACGTTTCCACACCGCTTCTTGCGTCTCTTACCGAGTTGCGACATCAACCTACTGCTTGCTCAGACCACTGCACAGTCACCCTCACAGTGTTTGTTGCGGCGTCACTCCCTCGGACTGTATGTCCGTTGACGTTTGACACCAATCTCCTCACTAATCCTGACTTTTGTGCCTCTGTCCGTTCTTTCCTCGCTGCTCGTCGCCCAGGGTTGCATTCCGCACCCTGTACCTTGGCGTATTGGCTTCATGTCAAGCATCAGCTCCTCTTACATATCAAGCAACTTTCCTTCACCATGACGACTTCTAGTCAGATGCGCCTCGATCACGCCAGGCAGATGCTCGCACTGATTTTGTTATCAGATCCGCTGTTTCCAGCATATCAGGCGGAGTTTCAGGCTTTGCTGAAACCTCTTGCGCAGCAAGCACTTTTACGTCTGCGTATTAAACATCTCAATCCGGAGGAATGCTCCTATGATTTTCTAACATCAATGGAATCTGCACGTAAGTCTTTTACTTCGCTTCGTCGTCTTCGTCTCCCCTCTGGCGAAATCACATCCGATTCGGCAGCGATTTGCTCTCACGTTCGTCAGTTCTATACCACCAAGTTCAGTGAAACTCCTCCCCCTTCTCCCTCTGCTCTCCCCCATCTTCTCAATAACCTGCCTCAAGTTCCGTCTCATCTTGCTCACACCCTGTCTCTCTCACCCACATCCACGGAGGTGTCCGACACCTTCTCTTCCCTTAACCCCCATGCCGCTCCGGGTCCGGACGGCCTGTCTTTTCCTTTTTACCGTGCGTTCTTGCCTCTTCTGTTGCCTTTTCTCCTCTCCGCTTTTTCTGCTGCATTTAACAGCTCCCCTCCCGAGGAGTTTCACGGACGCACATGTAGTCCTATTTCCCAAGAAGGGTGACCCTCTTGACTTGGGAAATTGGCGCCCCATTTCTCTTCTCAATCAAGATTATAAACCCTACACTAAGCTTCTTTCCCGTCGGCTAAACTCTGTCCTTCCTCACATTATTGCTGACTCTCAAACCTATACTGTTCCTGGCCATTCTCTTTCCTCCAATGTTCAATTTCTTCGCGATCTCATTCATCTTGCCAAGACTCATTCTGAACCTCTTGCTCTCCTTTCCTTAGACCTCCGTTCCGCTTTCGATAATTTCTCACACGCCTATTTAACACAAACCCTGCTACACTTTAGCTTTCCTCCACAATTTGTCTCTGTTCTCCTCTCCCTCTACCGGGACGCCGTTTTCCATGTCAAGACAGCATCTTTTCTCACAGCACATGTTCCCTTCAAGCGGGGAGTTCGTCAGGGCTGCCCGCTTTCTGGTCAACTGTTTGCGATTGCCGTCGAGCCCTTTCTACGCTCTCTGCAAACATCTCTCCTAGCACAAGTTCCACCACCAGTTGCCAGCTCACGGCATCACTCAGTCATTTACTCTGCTTATGCAGATGACATCACCGTCTGCATTCGTAGCGACTCACAGTTTCAACTGCTTCGTCGTTCGTTCTCCGCATATGCTTCATGTTCTGCAGCTTAACTGAATACGTCTCAGAGCACTGGATTGTGGTGCGGGTCGTGGTCCAATCGCTTGGATGCTCCATGGGGGGCCACATGGTCATCCACTACCCAACGCTTCCTGGGTGTGCACTTAGGCGCACCACAAGCTACATCCAGTGCAACTCGCACGGAACTCCATCCTCGCCATCCTCCACACAGCTGCGTTCTGGTGTCGTGCGCAGTTCTGTACGTCCTACTACCAGCGTGCAAATCTCCAAGAATGCTTGCAGATGGACATAGCTTCTGTCCATCTGCAAGCATTCTTGGATTGCATCTACGACCCCGCTTTTCTGTCTCCAGGAGGTTACACGCTGCCTTACTCGAGTAATGTGGGCGGGTCGTCACTGGATTAACGTCCACAAGCTCTGTGCTCCTCCCTCCTATGGTGGTGCTGGCCTACCTGATGTCCCGCTGTGCTACAAAGCAAGCCGAGTGATCAACTTCATTCACCTTTTCACGGCTCCAGTGGCTTCCGCAGTTCAGGTACGTGACGTTCTTGCCTCCTTGCGTAACCCACATTTTTCCTTTCTTTCTTTAGTTCTCATGGATTGCTGTCCTTCCCCCCTCCAAAATCCCACCTGCATATTCTGAAGCCCTCACTCACTTTCGCTCTCTCCCCTTCATTCGCTCACCTCCCTCTTCAACTCTAGAGCTTCTTTCTGAACCCCTCTTCTTCAACTCCCTTATTCATCCCCCATCTCCCCTGCTTTTCATTCCCCTCTTGGCTCCGAGCAGGTGTAGTAACCGTACAAGACCTCACTAACTCGGATCTATCCTGGCGCCCTTTCTCTGGCCTCCCCCTGCAATTCTCTCGTCCCCATCCGCCCATTTGGTCTATGACTCTCTGCTAACTACACTTTTTTCGCTTTTCCCTGATCTTGTCTCCCCCACCTGTCTCGTCTCTGTCTTTTCTGCCCCTCTTCCGCTGCCGTTTTTCCTCCGACTCTCAAACTCGGTTCTTCCTCTCTCCTCTCTCTCCTCTAAATCTCTTTATCGTTTTCTAGTGCACCTTGCCACCCCTTCACCGCTTTCTATTCTCGAGGTTCCCCCTGCTTCTCTTCCTCTTGTCTGGGCCGCTGCCCGCTCACCCTTATCCGCCCCTCTTGAAATTAATACCCACTGGCTCTTTTTGCATAATCGCCTCCCTGTTCCGTATTTTCTCTTTCGCATGTCCCATCTCTCCTCCCCTCTCTGCTCCTTCTGTGCACAGGAGGCAGACGTTTCTCACGTCTACCTTTACTGTCCCATCCTGATGCCTCTCCTCTACCAGGCTTTCCGGATTGCCAGTCGCTCTTGTTCTCAAGATCTTCCGTTCACTGCCTACAGGCATTTTCTTCTGCGGGCTCATCCACCTACGCTTCTTCCGTCAGTATGTGCCCCATCTTTTCGTGCTGGTTAAACACGTTATTTACGTATACCTTCAACATCTCCGCAGCGTTTCCTCGCCGGTCTCTTTACACCAGGCTAGCGCAGCACTTTTGTGCCATTTCCGAGATCGATTGCTTTCTCGACTCCGCCTGGAGTACCAGTCGGCTTCTTCCAGTCGTCGAGAAGCCACCTTCTGTGCTACCTGGGCGCCGGTCGCTCCATGGTTTGCGGTTGATTCTGGACTGCTACACCTATCAGTACCCTAGGACATTCTACACCTCCTTTGCTGAGTTCCGTGGCACCCTGGTGCCCCTCCTCCACTGTACGGCTCGTCTCCATGCATATCATGTGATCGAGCTACAGCCTGTGCTGTAATACCCAAGTTTTTGTTTTCTCGTTTTCAGTGTGCATATCATTGTGATCTTGTCATTTGAATTGTTGTTTTTCGTGTCATACTATGCTTTACCATATTTACATTTTTATCAGTGTGCCCTCTGATTCCGTGACCTCCCGTCACTTTTATGTACTTGGGGCTGTACCCTGGTCACCGTAAGTGCTTTCTGTTATGCACCTAGTGTAATACACCGTGTTCCTGCAGTGTGTTTTACTTTGAGATGTCATGTGGTGTACGTCTCTATCTCTCATTTGTTATATTTGCCGCACTCACACACCTTCTTAGTGTTTAGCCATTTTCATTGCACCTGTTTGATTTTTGTACAGTTCTATACTTCCACATTGTGTACATACTATTTTCATCCCAGTGTACTTTCATGGGGTTTGTTTTTGTGCATCCTTTGTACCTCTTGCATTTCTTGTGCTGTACCGTGCTTTCACATTGTGTTAATGCTTTGATCGTGCACGTACAAATTTATGATAAATTCTGTCATCTGTCAGAACCCATGGCTTGTGATGTGCTTTCACTTTATGCATATACTCATAACATCCCAGAGTGCACTCATGGTTTATCGTGTGCTTTTTACTGTATTTGTAACATTTCTTGCGTTGTATCGTGTCTTCACATTGTGTACTTTATTTTGGTCATCCCTGTGTAAAATATATTTCATCATGTCTTATTAATGTACCAGTTACATCTATTGCGTCGTACAGTGCTTTCATTTTGCGTTAATTCCTCTTGTCATCCCAGTGTGCATTCCTAGTTTTGCTCTGTGATCTTACTGTTCCTTCTGCATTTTTTTTCGTGCAATCCACGCTACCGTTGAATTGTGAATGCTAATGTCATCTCAGTGTATTTTCACGCTTACTCGTGTACATTAATTACCTTCACCTAGCATGTATTATGTTGCTTTGGTGCCCTCGTTAAATAACTTGCACAATTGTGCACGCTGTGTTTTTATCTCATGTATGTAATGTTTTACCTTCACGGCGGGGTTTGTGCTGTTCTTTTTCTAATTGTGTACTATTGTTTCGCCTGTGTTATCCTGTAAATCATGCCCAGCCAATGTAATGTGACACGATGTGTTTCTCTCTGTCACTTCTGCAATTTTTATGCAATAAGCTTTGCTTGCAGCATCTGTTATTTATCCCCATTGTCATTGCAGTGTATATACCATCATGTTTTAACAGTTTATATTATTTTCCAGTGAGACGCCCAATACTGTACGTCTCCCTCTTATGTTTTCTTATGATGAATAATAATAAAGCGATTTTGAAACCTTGCTTTATGGTTCGGTGCACTATCCTGCTGCTACCAACAAGGCTCGGTTACATAATATCGCCGCAGAGTTGATAGAGCATAATTGTCAAAAATATCGAGGTAGGCGTGCTGGTTAACAGGTTTGTCTACGATAACCAATGGGCTGGGACCATACCAGAAAAAACACCCCCACACGAGTACACTGTCAGCTCCAAACTTGACCGTAGGAACAGTACACTGTGGTAAATAGCGTTCCCCCGGCTGCCGCCATACTCACACACGGCTATCAGACTGATGGATCGTGTATCTGGATTAATCAGTCCATAGGACCCGTTTCCATTGATCTACGGTCCACGATAAATGTTCTGTACACCATGCTAAACGACAAGTAGCATTCCGAGTGGAGATGAAAGGCTTATGAGCAGCCGCACGACCACGGTAGCCCATGGAATGAAGTTCTCTGCGAATGGTACGTGTGCATACAGAGGTTCCAGAATTTTTACTCACCTGTGCACTGAAGTCTTGTGCAGTACTCCGTCGATTAGCTGTAACGACTTTCCTGAGGCTTCGACGTTCTCTATCACTGATTTTCTTTGGTCTGCCGGTACGTTTTGCTGCTTCAGGCACGCCATGTGTCTTACACTTATTCAGTACATCCAAAACAGTTGACTTTGGTATGTTTAAACGCCTCTCGGTTTCTCTCTTGTACAACCCACTAATATAACACCCAACAATCTTTCCTTTCTCAAAGTCAGTACTCTCCCGCCGCGACATTTTCACTCAACCTCACGGTGCGATATGATCGCAGTCAGCTGCAAGCTTGTTTTTATATCGTTTGGAGCTGTACCGCGCATCTTAACAACGCTGTGGATCTGTTCATTTGCTTTTGAAGGGTTTTTTTTGATTGGAGGTTTAACGACCACCGTGAGCAACTCAATGGGCTATAAGCAGTCGCCCGTCCCTAATTTCGAGTCACTGGTTCCAGGGAAGGGAGAGAGCCAGTGCCGTAAGACAAACACAACATCCATGCCTCACTTGAAGGGTTTCCGGTGACTTTTGTCAATATAGTGTGTATACTGATGGACCAGGTACATCTTTGACAATGGTGAACTGATGTCAATGCTATACATATCAGCGGCCTCCTTGCACTGAGTTCGTACTCGTTCGCACCGTTTGAGTATATACTGTGGCACTAAATGCAGATCAAAGTGATTCCCGGACTTGGCTACTGCTGATACTAGGCCTTTTCCGAGCACTTACTCTCAGGTAGCGATCTTGTCTCTTGGTATAAGCAAAGTCCAAGGTAGTCGTCCTTGATGCACGATATCAAATAAAGATTACCATAGACTAAATTAACTCGTGAATCATGAAGCACAGTAGGTTTACTAATGTACACACAAGTTAAAACTAGATGATATATTAAAAACAGATAAAACACATTAGATCTTTCTGGTCCACCTTGGACCCGTCCTCAAATGTAGGTTTCATGCTTCTGAGGACGGGTCTAAGGCGGACCAGAAAGATCTAATGTATTTTATCTGTTTTTAATATATAATCTAGTTTTAATAAACCTACTGTGCTTTATGATTCACGAGTTAATCTAATCTAAGGTCATCTTTACTTGATATCGTGCATCAAGGACGACTACCTTGGACTTTGCTTACACGATTGCTGCGCGAATATATTTAGTATATTGCCTCTTTTTTTTTTTTTTTTTTTTTTTTTTTTTTTTGGAGGTTTAACGACCACCGTGAGCAACTCAATGGGCTATAAGCAGTCGCCCGTCCCTAATTTAGGGTCACTGGTTCCAGGGAAGGGAGAGAGCCAGTGCCGTAAGACAAACACAACATCCATGCCTGACCGGGATTCGAACCCGGACCCCTTACGGACGAATGATCAGAGGCGAACGCCTTAGACCACTGCGCCACCGGGGCGGCTAGTATATTGCCTCCTGATGAGCGATCAATCCTGAATCGATCTGCAACATTTCTATGACGAAGGAATCTTGTGTTTAGCCGACATACTATACTTTGCGAAACTCCTAAAGCAGCAGCCACATCGATATTCCTCACAGCTGCCTGTAACATGCCGACACCCTATTTCTTTTAATGTAACATGCCGACACCCTATTTCTTTTCATGTAACATGCCGATGCCCTATTTCTTTTAATGTAACATACCAACACCCTATTTCAGGTCAATCCCACAGTGAAGAAAATGCATTCAGCAAACTTCTAGACCAAGTAGTAAAACGACCCATTTTCCACTTTCCGCAGGGTACCGTAACGAGATTGCATTGCGTATTGTACTTTCGAGTCCAATGTGTATGCCTAGTTGCAACTCATTGCGGAAAATATGTAGCAAATGAATAGTTGAGAAACTTGCAGTCTCAAATTGTTTATTAACTTATACGTTATACGCGCAGGTTGTTCCATACTGGTCTTACTTCATTGTTGACGGGTTTTCATCTAGTTTTTAAATAAAGCCGTGACGTATATTTTAAATTAACTTTCCTTTTTAGTTTCTTTCCCTATGTAAATCTTGAGTTTATACTCTCAGTTATACTTCACACTTAACGTGATATATTTTCTCTCAAACGAATACTGTTGGCAACATAATTGAGGTTGAATGAACGTGACGTATGCCTGTATTAGATAAGAACGAGAGATAAAAGCTACGAGAAAACAGTTGCTCGTGTGGCGTGGCGTGATGAGTTGCTTGTAGAGCTGTGTAGAGCGTTTAACGTAGAGCTTGTGTGGTGCGTTTAATGTAAAGTACTATGTTATGTTACGATGTGTTGGAGAAAGCATCTTGAATAAAGCATCTTTTCCGTAAGTTTTACTTCTGTTTTTTAAGTGTCTCGTCTGGCCGTTAAGGTTTAATTTAGGAACTTTTTCATCGTATGGTGATGTTTTGAATTAACGTAGAAGTAAGAAAAGCCTTTTACGTTATAAAGCCCAATAACAAAGAGGAAAGGACCAAGTGATACCTCACGGAAAGGGCCAATGCCCTCCGGACCCTTTACTGAATGCTCCACTGGGACCCAGTGATGTCCATGAGCATATCGTCTCATGGACATCACTGGGTATTTTTGTGTCATTCTGTACACAGATGTGATGATCCGAAAGTAGTGAGATATGGATGCAGGAAGATAGAGGGTTAAGTCAAAAGTATAGGTAATTAAGTCAAAGATCTTATGTTTCTTTGTCACATGGAGATGGTACTAAAGGGTTCACGTTCTTGTTGACAGTGAAATGATAATATTATGTGTTATTTTGTAATATTATTTGTATGTCATTGTTTTCTCTTGTTGTTGTTTTACTAACTACGCTGGATCATCCGCAGGAGGATAAATTAACGGAAGAATCTACCTATTAGGAGTATCATTGCACTCTTGTGTCATTCCCTTTTTTTTTTTTTTTACAATTTGCTACATGTTTATCTTATTAGCAGATTTACTTTCTCCCTTAGCATTCTCTATAACTATTACACATTCACCTATTGGTGGACGAAAACAATGAATGACGATCTCTTTGACGTCGGAGAAATTCGGACAGGGAATTAGCATTTACTTCTCCCTTCGCATTTCCCGCATATGACACCAGGTGTCACCACTGCACGGAAATGGCACTAGCTGATCGGGGTATGTATGGAAATGCTGTACGGGCATGGTACACTGACGGAAAAAATCCCAACACCAAGAAGGGGTTGTATTGGATAAACGACAGTTGGTAGGCGGTGAGAGTACATCTGTTAGATGACGTCTATGCAAATTTCGTGCTCGGCGCATACGAGTGGCGCTAGTAGCACCCCTCGGAACATGCAAAGCAGGTTTGCTGTAAATACGCGCTGTAACGTTCGTGAGCGTTAGTTATCGTTGAGATTCGACGTAGGGTGTTGATGTTAGTCAAGAATGCCTTTAAGAAGACGAAGAAGCCATTATCAACAGCTCACGGAGTTTGAACGAGGTCGTGTAATATGGCTACGAAAAGGTGGATTTTCTTTCCGCAATATTGCCCAACGACTTAGCAGGAATGTAGCCACTGTGCATGATTGTTGGCAGCGGTGGTCAAGGGAAGGTACTGCCTCAAGAAGACCGGGTTCCGGCCGGCCACGTGGCACTATTGAGAGGGAAGACCGCCGTCTACGGCGTATGGCCGTGGCGCATCGTACCGCGTCTGCGGCAGCAATTCGAGCTGCAGTTGTCACCACAGTGACACAACGAACTGTTACAAATCGGTTACTTGAAGGACAGCTTCGAGCCAGACGCCCTGTAGCGTGCATTCCACTTACTCCAAACCACTGCCGTTTGCGACGTCAGTGGTGTCAAGCTAGAGCTCATTGGAGGACGGAGTGGAGATCTGTTGTGTTTTCTGATGAAAGCCGGTTCTGCCTGGGTGCCAGTGATGGACGTGCGTTGGTTAGAAGGAGGCCAGGTGAGCGCCTGGAACCAACCTGTCTGCGGCCGAGACACACTGGACCTACACCTGGAGTTATGGTCTGGGGAGCAATTTCTTATGACAGCAGGAGCACTCTCGTGGTTATCCCACGCACCCTGACGGCACATTTGTACGTCCGTCTGGTGATTCAACCTGTTGTGCTGCCATTCATGAACAGCATTCCAGGGGGTGTTTTCCAACAGGATAGCGCTCGCCCGCATACCGCTGTTGTAACCCAACATGCTCTACATAGTGTCGACATGTGGCCGTGGCCTGTTAGATCACCAGATCTTTCACCAATCGAGCACGTATGGGACATCATTGGACGACAACTCCAGCGTCACCCCCAACCAGCATTAACCGTCCCTGTATTGACCGACCAAGTGCAACAGGCATGGAACTCCATCCCACAAACTGACATCCAGCACCTGTACGACACAATGCATGAACGTTTGCGTGCTTGCATTCAACATTCTGGCGGTTACACCGGTTATTAATGTACCAGCAATTCACATTTAAAGTGGCTCTTCTCGCGCTTACATTAAGCTGTGATCTTGAAACCTTAATCGATTAAATATGTTACCTATACAAATGTATTGCCGCCATTTCATTCCTCTACAACTGTTTTTTCGTGGTGTTGGGATTTTTTTTCCGTTAGTGTATGTACGAAAGTGGGAGACACACTTCACACTTCTTTGAGAAGAGTCTTCATTGTGGCCTGTTTCCATGCAACGATGAAGTTTGGTTACAGGTGTTCATCCGCTCGGGGTCGAATATCGAGCTATCCATCGGTATGACGGGGCTGGAATCTGGACTGATCGGAACAGGTTCGGCCAATGTTCCGACAGGGCAATTCCCGTGCCCACTGCAAGTGGATCTGTCGGGCGCATGAAAGAACCTCCGACTCCTTAGGTCGGTCCGCTGGATTGTGAGCTCGGAAATGTTTCTCTGAGCGCCATGGTTCTAGTGTAGAATTAACTCATGAAACATGAACCGTTTGATATGTACGACAACACAAAACAACTTGCATTCACCTGGATTGTCAAACATTGGCTGCCCCCCCCCCTTTTTTTTTTTTGGAACATTGCGTGGAAGTGTTTTTTTAATCGGAAAATTGAGGCCACACTTTCACAAAGGTGGCCTCGAACAACCAACAATGTCTTCAGTTGCCGAGCTTCCCCCAAAGGGGAAATCTTCCAATACGGGCTACGTCATAGGTGCCTTGTAAAGAGCTCAGAACTGATCCCTTGGATATCTTTTATTAGGTTTTATAAAATGTTTACAAATACGAATTATCAAGGTTCTAATTTAAAATCATCTAAAAATATCTGTGGCGTAGGTGCCTTGTCTTGTCAGCCCCTGAAGACCGATTCGTTGAGTCCATGTTGATCAGTTTTTATTGCATGTTATCACACGCGAAATGTGGAATTTCTTTACATTTTTTTACATAATTAGCATATTTACTTTCTCCCTTATCATTCTCCACGGGTGTTATGCATTCGCCTATTGGTGGGCGAAAACTGAACTCAAGATTTAGTGAGTCGGAAAACTTCTACATAAACCTTGGGTCATTATATCTCACATACGGATTTATATCATTAGGAAATCTCGTGCGTTTTGTATTAGTCAACTAGGAAAACTCCCACACTTTGACCAGATCTCGGAACGAAACGCAATTTGAATAGATTCCTTTACATGAGATGGTGTAGGAGTTTACCGCCACCCCTGGCCCTCGCCTTCATCACTCCCCTTTCCATTAAATGAGGGTACAAGTCCTCCCCATTTCCATGAAATGAGGTAACAAATCCTTCCTCTTTTCATGAAATGAGGGAACAAGTCTCCCCTTTTCCATGAAATGAGGAAACAAGTCCTCCCTCTTTTCATGAAATGAGGGAACAAATCCTCCCCCTTTTTCATGAAATGGGGGAACAAGTCCTCTTTTTTTCCATGAAATGAGGAAACAAAGTCATCTCTTTTTCTATGAAATGAGGGAACAAGCCCTCCCCTTTTCCATGAAATGAGGTAACAAATCCTTCCTCTTTTCATGAAATGAGGGAACAAGTCTCCCCTTTTCCATGAAATGAGGAAACAAGTCCTCCCTCTTTTCATGAAATGAGGGAACAAATCCTCCCCTTTTTCATGAAATGGGGGAACAAGTCCTCTTTTTTTCCATGAAATGAGGAAACAAGTCATCTCTTTTTCTATGAAATGAGGGAACAAACCCTCCCCTTTTCCATGAAATGAGGTAACAAATCCTCCCCCTTTTCATGAAATGATGGAACAAGTCCTCCCCTTTTCCATAAAATGAGAGAACAAGTCATCCCTTTTCCATGAAATGAGGGAACAAGCCCTCCCCTTTTCCATGAAATGAGGTAACAAATCCTCCCCCTTTTCCATGAAATAAGGGAACAAGTCCTCCCCTTTTCCATAAAATGAGAGAACAAGTCATCCCTTTTCCATGAAATGAGGGAACAAATTATCTCCAATTTCATGAATTGAGGGAACAAATCCTCTCCCTTTTCCATGAAATAAGGGAACAAGTCATCCCTTTTTCTATGAAATAACGGGAACAAGTCATCCCTTTTCCATGAAATGAGGGAACAAATTATCCCCAATTTCATGAATTGAGGGAACAAATCTTCCCCCTTTTCCATGAAATAAGGGAACAAGTCATCCCTTTTTCTATGAAATAAGGGAACAAGTCATCCCTTTTTCTATGAAATAAGGGAACAAGTCATCCCTTTTCCATGAAATGAGGGAACAAATTATCCCCAATTTCATGAATTGAGGGAACAAATCCTCCCCCTTTTCCATGAAATAAGGGAGCAAGTCATCCCTTTTTCTATGAAATAAGGGAACAAGTCATCCCTTTTTCATGAAATCAGGGAACAAATTATCCCCAATTTCATGAATTGAGGGAACAAATCCTCTCCCTTTTCCATGAAATAAGGGAACAAGTCATCCCTTTTTCTATGAAATAAGGGAACAAGTCATCCCCTTTTCCATGAAATGAGGGAACAAGTCCTCCCCTTTTCCATGAAATGAGGGAACAAGTCAATCCCCTTTTCTATGAAATGAAGGAAGGCGAAACCAAAATTTCTGGAGCTGCACTTTGGATCAGTATGACATCGTTTTTTTCTTCTTTCCGAGAAAGGGATCGGACATGCCTCAAGTTAGGGTGGTGCTTCGAAAATGAAATATAAATTATGGTAGAAACAGCCGGCACCTTTCTAACGTGAATCGGCAAGAACACCTCGCATTTCTACAGAGAGAGATACATTTCTTTCTTTCTTTTTTTTTTTTTTTTTCATTTCTTTTCGTATAAGAAGATTTTGATGAACGATGTTTGAGCAGAAAATTAAGTTTTCAAACCTCCGGACAAAGATAATGTCCTTTTGGAGTGACAATTCTTTTGTGCTTTGTTGGGTTCCATGACTGTCATAGATTTTCCCCCGTTGTCCAGAAGGGATCAACTGAAGAGGTACGGGTAGATGACTTGGGGGGAGGGGGGGGTATGTTAAAATCCCACGCAGGCAAGGGGTTTGCGTAGAACCTCTTTCGAAAGTACCTTAAAAGATCGTTAAGCTTAACGGTAACGGTCTGTTGCGTGTGGTCCTTTGTTGATTTTTATCAGGCGCTGTTAGAACGAGGATGTTTAGATGACGTCTATACGTCATTAGGGTGATGGGACCATATTTTACTCTTGGGAGTCGGGACTCTGGTCGTTCCACGAACCATAAAGACAGCGGCTTCAAGTAACAAATCAACCGATGTGCCATGAGGTCGACTCTTTATTTGTGGTTGAAGCAGAAATATGGTACAAGACTTGGGCATCGAGAGTCATGTGGCATGGAAACGAGTATTTTCAGGAGGTAAATATCTGAAAGAAAGAATTAAAAAGGAAAGCTGAGGTCATACGAAATTACTTTTTTTCATCGTTATCCTTCATCACATCAAATATTTTAAAATATGATATAAAACATAAGTCGTCTCCCCGCATTAAGAAAATCGTTTGATTTCCGTAAGAGATAAAAGATGTTTCACTAAATAAGTACAAAAGAAAATATTAGTGACGTTTAGCTAAAGATCAACTTACGCGTGGGGTATAAAATATTTTCCATCGTCATTTTCATGGGCTAGTTTATGAGCTCGCCTTCTTCTTATTCGAAGTAGGTAGATACTACTTTACTTTATTGTTTACTGTTCCTTATAAAAACTGCGTAATTTCCTTCTTTTCATTAATTTTTTTTTATGGTTTAATGATCCCATGAGCCTCGAAGGCCACCAAAGGTTTCGATTTATTAGAATTTATGTTTCCTTAATTTATACAATTGAGACGTAAGGAAAAAAGCACGACAAAAACTGAAGAACAAAACACTAGCCGATTTTCACCAGGGTCACCTCCTCAGTGGGAAGAAAATAACGGCTATATTAGCCACGAGTAAAAAAATTATTTGCCACCCAAAGAGGTTGTTGTTGTATACTAGTTGACATGAAATCAGCTCTCTGATGAATATGGATACCAGTAGTCAAAGTGGGAAAGCAATGTGGGAAGCGTTGTTCTCCGAAATAAATAAAATTGTTGTAAACAAAGGTATATAAATAAAATATATTTTGGCGTTGTCCCTTATTCTGGTTGGAGTGTACAATTAAAATGTATTGCTGGGCGATGTATACCAATTGAATGAGTTTTGAGAAAGATCCCTGTGCAGAAAATAATTAATTGCGTTGGAAGAGAGGTAGATCCATGTGCTCAAAGAATTTAATTGTATTGGAAGAGAAAGAGAGAGAGATCCATGTGTACAAAATATTAATTGTATTGGAAGAGAGATAGATCCATATGCACAGAAAAATAATTGCGTTGGAAAAGAGACAGATCCATGCACACAAAGAAATTAATTGCATTAGAAGAGAGATAGATCCATGTGTAAAAAAAATTAATTGAACTGGAAGAGAGGTATATCCATATGTACTAAAAATTAATTGCATTAGAAGAGAGATAGATCCATGTGAACAAAGGAATTAATTGCATTGAAAGAGAGCTAGATCCATGTCCATTAAATAATTAATTGCATTGGAAGAGAGATAGCTGCATATGTACAAAACATTAATTGCATTGGAACAGAGATAGAGCCATGTGCACAAAAGAATTCATTGCATTGTAAGAGGGGTAGATCCATGTGCACAAAAAATAATTACATTGGAAGAGAGGTAAATCCTTGTGCACAAAAAAATTAATTGCTTTGGAAGAGAGATGGATCCAGGTGTACAAAAAAATTATTGCATTGGAAGAGAGATAGATCCATGTGTACAAAAAATCTCACTAAGGTCATGTGCAACTCGGCAATCTGTAGGTATCGGCCAAGGATTTTTGAAGTGCATAGGCAAAATCCAGTGCCAACAGTGGTCAACACACTTTTTCTGGTATAAGGTATTCCAACGGTTTTAAGGTAATTTTGGGGTGCTGATTCCAAATCTGGCATCAGTTTTTGTCTATCACATCAGGTTTTTGAGATATCAAATATTGCATTTTCAATAAAAACAGCAAATTTATGCTCATATACGAATAGCTAAGCAGACATACATACAAGAATAAGATAAGATAAGATACAATATACAATAATAATGAAACAAACATTTAATGAGCCGTAGCACAAATTTGTGAGAGTGACTGCATATCAATCTGAGTGAATGCATATTACCATGTAAGAATTGAATTGTGAAGATAAGAAAATTATGTACAAAAAGGTTATTAACAATAGTGATGTTACATCTGCATAAACGACCTCTTCTTTGACGATCTCCGATGTACAGCTTGTGGAATGTCTCTCATCAAGGACCAGCAGTAATCTGCCATCATGTTTGAGTCCCATCAGGCTAGGTAACGTTCTTCCATAACTTTAATGTCTTGATGAAAGCGTTCACCTTGCTCTTCGCTCACGTGACCCATGTTCTCTGGAAACTGGGCCAAGTGACTGTGTCAGTACCTAGCAAAAACACAAGTGCTGGGAAACTGCTGGCTACCAGCTGGCAGTGATGGGTCACTGCTGGCTGAAATCTGCCGCTCACGGCCCGGTAGTGGTCCGTTGGTGGCAGCGCTATTAGCTGGCGAGCCATTGATGGCTCTGCAGAATCGCCGTGCATTGTGGGCCTCCAAGCAAGTGCCACCAGTGGCCCGTTGCTGGCAACCAATGCAACCCCCAATGGCAGGTGGACGCAACGGGACTGCGCATGCGCAGAAGCAACACTTGCTGTGTCTTTCATGGTACCAGTTAGTTGAAGACGACGCTATCGCCATCGTGTTATTTTAGTGGATGTTAAGAGAAAAATCCATATGTGGAGAGGAGAATTAATTTCCTAATGAAATTTTACGTCGACGAAGATATCAGATTAAGCCGTGAAATACTAGATTACAGCCATGAAATACACCCACTCCATACCCATGAATAACAATTCATGGAATGGAGTGGATGAATAACAAGAAAAAATTTGAAACTGCTTGAAACAAATATTCTGGAAAACCATTAAAACAACGTTTGTTGAAAAAAAAAAAGAATTATACGTGTACAAAATTTATTAATTATTTGAAAGAAAAAAAAAGCAATGCTATGTGGTGTACTCATCCATGGGTTGAATACACAAGACTGGGGGGAATTCGCTTCAAAAAATAACGAGAAGTAAAATAAAATATCTTTTACTATTTAAAACAAATGTAGCTTCGGACAACGGAAAGGAAAGACACAACGTTAAAAATGTAACACAATGTGACATGAACCCGGGTAAATATATATTTATCCAACAATCTCTTTTCAAGACGGCAAGGACAGTACAAAACTTTCGAAAGCGACTCTAAGTATGTACACGTCTTGAAAATGAGTGAAGTTCCCTTAAGGTAAAAAAAAAAACTATCATTACGTTGAAAAAATTAATTTATCAATTATATGAAACTGACTTTTATGAAAAATACCTCGCAATATTGTAAAATGAAAGAGGGAAGCATTCGATTACACATTGCATACCAAACAGACAGCTGTAAGCATATCTGGCAAATTAGTTCGGTCGGTAGAGAGCTCAGCTATCACGCCAGCGACCCAGGTTCAAATCTACACAGATACAAACGGGTGTTTTTCCGATCTGTTGAGAAAATTTCCGCCGTGCGTTAATTCACAAGCTTCGTAAGGGTAGAAGAAAAAAGTTGTAGCTTTGGGAAACTGCGGTTATTCTTGCTTTATTATTATTATGGCTACTACTGGGAAATTGGCGGACAAGATTCGGCAAGCCACCAGTTACGTCACGTGGTTGCTGGCTGCCACTAACGGCACACTAGCGGGCCATATTAGGCTAGCCATTACTTCTGGCACGTGCTTGCTGGGCCACTGAAGGGACACTTGTGGCAGCTACTGCCTGTGATGGACCACTGATGGCCCTGTTGTGGCATATGACAACTGATGGGGTGCCAACTGTTGGCCAGCTGTTGGCCTAAACTGCTGGCCCTTCTGTTGGCCGCCCGGACATTTTATTGACGGTTCGGCAGCGGCAACATAGTGCTGGGCCAGCAAGACTGTTTTTGCTGGGTAGTGAACCTTCATGCTCATTCTACATCCAAGTGCTTGGAAACTCAAGAGCAATCTCTCGATAGTTGTTCGCTTTCCTGTTCCCAAGGAAATTCCGCACCACATCAGAGAATGCATTCCAAGCTCTAGCCTAAGCCGCAGACATTGTTGTAACAAAGTGTGGCATCTATGAACACACAGTGACGCAAGTGCAAAGGTTCGGCTATGGTATATGTTATTATTTTTCATAATAAATACTGCATATTTTTATTCAAATAAAATATATATATATATGTGTATATTCAAATACATAATATATACAAGCGGCCAGTGCAACATAAAGGCAGAGGTTGCTAAAATTTACCTCGGACAGCAGATATCAAGCAAAGGTCCCATTTATGTAGAAATTAATCGACGTATGAAACTGGGTTGCAGAGCTTTTGGAAAAAAACAGTGCAATTTTTAAGAGCAATGTGCCATTATGTCTTAAAAGAAAAGAGTTAATCAATGTATCCTTCCAGTGCTTACTTACAGAGCAGAGACGTACACCTTAACTAACAAAACACACAAAGACTTTAGACAACTGAAAAAAGCATGGGGAGATGCATACTTGATGTAACCGGGAAAGATAAGAAGAAATCGTGGATAAGGAAAATGAAAAGAGTGGAAGACATAGTAATGACAAGAGTGACGTCAGAGTAAAATCTCTGAAACGGGAATGGGCTGGACATGTTGCCAGAAGAACAGATCACCGATGGAAAACCGAAATTCTATACTGGATTTTTCTGAGGGGCAGGATGTGTAGATGAAATTCGAAAGCATGCGGGAGTGACATGGAGCAGACTGGCGCAAGGCAGACCTTTGTGGAAGAAACTTGGGACGACCTTCATCCAGCAGTGGATTGTAAATGGTTGACAATGATGATGATGATTTAAATATTTTATATACATACGTACACATAGATAGATAGATATATAGATTCCAGCATAGAATGTTACCCAGTCAGTTTCTTGAGGGAAACGTTGATTTATAGATTTCAATGTAAAAAGCACAAAGTGGAAATATTTCTGCATTAATGGTTGTAGCGTCATGTTGCCGCCAATCCAGAAGCAACATTCTGAACGCACTTTAACGATTTTGAAAGCTAAGAAAAAGCAGTGCTCGGAGTGCCTAAAAATATGTTTTTTGATTACGTGCGTTTCCCGGAAATTAGTCCTTCTGAAACTTTTCATCTGGTTTCAGTTATGTTCTTCGAAACTTCGCATGAAAATACGCATACGAAAGCCTTCACTGCCGTCGAAATTTTAGTTTGTTCTTAGGGACTCCGAGGAGGTGATCTTTTAATTAAAAACTCAATGGGAAAATATGGTGCGTATAGAAGGAATGTGTTGAAAATGGCTGAAATCTGATTAATACGCAATGCGCATGAGCTTGATCAATTCTTCCACAGATTTGTACGAAGCTAACTGCTATGAAACCAGGTCAATTTCCCTTAAAAGGAATGTACATTAACTAAAAAGGTTTTCTAGCAGGTAAAGTTTCCCCCATTTTATTGGAGCAATATACAATGAAAAGCCGTATGGGAATAAAGGAGATTGGGAATAGCTGCTGACTTAAATTTCCTCTCCCCCGCTTTACAGCCACTAATGACTGCTAATGAAACTAATTTAAACGAGAGGGGAAATAAAGTACTATGGGAAAAAACAGAATGGGAAGACACGTTATGCGACAGAGCACAGATGGGTAATTGCTCTTCATCCCTACTGTGCACACGCCACACGGAAAGGTCACTAAGGTTAGGCATATCCTCACATTATTTTACACGATTCTCTCCCCTGTTTCAAACAACCCCTTTCATGCACAGGAGGGGTCCAAACCTCACAGTACATGGTTACTCTGTACCCTGTTCCAGAAGATCGATAGTATCCGGTGTTAAAAGTTTTTTCTTTAATCCTACATTTAGGAGCACAGATATCAAGAAAAAACGTATTAAACATTTGCGCCACCTAGCGGGGAAATTGTGCATTATTTTGGGAAGGAAATGTACATATGTTTTCATAGTTAGTAGTATCTAACTGGAGAAAACAAAAATCAATCGGGTTTTTTAGTCCCGCAGATATTGCTGCAAATACGTGGTAAACTGAAACGTAACTTATGCGCTCTAGTGGTTCACTTGTGCGATAAAAAATAGAAATTCTGTGCAAATCATTTTGCACCAAACACACGCTCCGATAAAGACAGAATTTTCCAAATCGGACTCTTAGAAGCAGAGATATCGACGAAAATAAGTTACACATCTATGCCCCAGGCGGGAAAACTACGCAACATGTTAAGCACCAGGTGTTCTCAAAAGGTTTTCCGTGGTGAACGGTGTAGGTCCACAGAAGAGTTTTCTAAATCGAGTTGTCAGAAGTTCAGATTTTGGTTGAATTGTGCATTATTTTGGGAAGGAAATGTACATATGCTTTCATAATTAGTAGTATTTAAATGGAAAAAAAATCAATCAGGTTTTTTGTCCCGCAGATATATCTGCAAATACGCTGTAAACTGAAACGTATCTTATGCCCTCTAGTGGCTCACTTGTGCGATAAAAAATAGAAACTATATATATGCGAAACATTTCGCACGAAAAACACGCTCCGATAAAGACAGAATTTTCCATATCGGACTCTTAGAAGCAGAAATATCGACAGAAATAAGATATACATCTATGCCCCTGGCGGGAAAACTACGCAACATGTTAAGCACAAGGGATTCTCAAAAGGTTTTTCATGTTGAACGGTATCGGCCCACAGAAGAATTTTCTAAATTGAGTTTTCAGAAGTTCAGATTTTGGTTGAAAATACACCAGAAACGGAAAAATAGCCTATCGGTCCCGTGGTGGCCACAACATCCTTTATAAAAAATTATAAATTATATGCACATTTCCCACCAGGAGCTCTATCCGATACAGAAACAATTTTTCTAGTAGGACTTTTAGAAGCATGGATATCGGGGAAATAGCAATTTATCTTTACGCCCCCTAGCGAAAAATCTGTACATTTCTTGAAAAAAAACCTGTACCCAAAATAGTCTTCGTTATAATTGGCATCGAAAGGAGAAAAAAAATGTCAATCTGGTATTTAGAAGCAAATGCATGCAATAAAATGTATTTTGAATTCGGTAGCATCTGCATTTACATACTATAGCGAAGAAGTTACGAAGCTTAAAAAAAACAACCTAAAAGCCAGGATCAATGTTCAGACATTTCAAGCTTTCTAACGAAAAAATAATTTTTTAAATCGGTTGCAGAGATATGGTGTTCATAGACGGACGGACAAAGTGATGCTAAAAGCCCGTACTTTTATTTCTATATACAAGATTATCCTTTTTTCACAAAAGACGTACTAAAAATTGAAATAAAAACATGCAACTAACATTGAAAGTCATATTAAAGTATTCACAAAGTTTCTTGACAATTCGTTATAACACTGAGTTTTAAATTTTATTTCAAATCATTTGAGAGCTTTGATTTGGCTCCAAAAAGTTGAAATGCGGATAAACGTAATTTGTATTGTAATGATTAAGTATGTCTTACTCAAAAAATTTGCGTTTCAGCTTTTTGCGTTGTTAGTATTTACATGAATGGAAAAATAAAACAAAATCCTTAAAATCGTCGTGGCAAGTAAATGAAAAAGATGATCGAGTGTTTTTCGGTTAGCCATGTCAACAGGTCCTAAATTTGAGGACCACCACTCTTATCTGACATGCTCATGAAAAGCACCTCAGTCATCTGTCATAGCACCATTTGTGAATTGGTTCCTTTTTCTCCTTTAAAAAAAAGGAGAGGTAAGTACAGATCTTGTAGTGATTAGAATACTAAGCAATATAATGAAAAAAAAAAAAAAAGCAGCAAAAAGAAACTTTGACCTGCTCAGGTATTGGATCTGGAATGAAAGATACCTAAAACTTTTTTCTTTTGAATTGAATGAACCACGATTAGCTGAGTTATTCAAAAAAGTTTATTATACTTTTGGCTATGATTCACTTTCAGATTCCTACTCTTACATTGTGAAAAATAAGTGGTGTGAATTCACGAAAAGTTTCTGAAAATAACGTGCAGCAAAGATGCTGGTAAGTGCCCGCCTTTTAATTTTTTATAACTGCCGTATTTTCACAGATTTTCCGTAGTAACTAATTACGCTTATTTCAGGAAAGTCTGTTTCAAGCTTTTACGTATTTCTTCAGAAATTTCGGAAAATCGAAGACGCTGAATATTTCCGCCCTTATTCCAGAGAATCCTTACGCTCCGGTGCCTGGGTTCGAACTCAAGTCCATTGGGTTAACCACTGAGCCAGAAAGTCACCGGAAGCTGGCATATCTTTTTTTTTAATACATTCACAATATTTTTTTTTTCTGTAGGCGGACTAATCACAAATTAAGTATTTTTTTTTTGATGTGATATTTCGAAACAACAGAATGCTTTGGAACTTGAGATCTTTTTTTTTTTTAACTGACAATAACGGTCATGTATCTTTAAGAAATGGTGAAATGTACTGTTTTATAGTATTATTTCACAAAACTTCTATATACACTCATCGTCAAAAAAAAAAAAAAAAAAAGTTGCACCCAGAAAGAAGCAACCGACAGAAATGAAACTTGGTGGGTAGGTATTTTGCAAATGATACCTACCCACCATTGCGATACATGCAAATGATTCAAGTATCACGTTCCGCCGCGCATGTGACGTCAGCAAGGAGGGGTCGTAGCGCTGTGCCTGACCGGCTATATAAGCTCGTCGCTTTGCGCGTGCATACCATTCTGACGCGTGCTGTTGTGTTGGTTGCATTCTTTGCAAGTGAAGTATGTCCCGGAGAAAAGTTCGGAAGCAATTCGAACACTTGGAGAAGTTTGAGAGGGGCCGCATCGTCGGGCTCCGGGAAGCGGGAGACTTGGTAACTGGTTCCGTCCCGGGACAATTTACCAAGTCTCCCGCTTCCCAAACTTGGTAAGTCGTTCCCGTCCCGGGAGGAAGATATAAACCTGAGAAAGAGGTGGAATCATCTCTAATGTTTTCTTTACACATAATAATAATAATAATAATAATAATAATAATAATAACAAATATTGTTTTTGAAAAATTAAACGCTCGAAATACTTACAATTGTCGTCACAATAGTTTAGTAAATACAGGGTGATTCATAAAAAAGTATACAGTTTCAACGCACTATAAAACAGGAACAATGTAAGATATTTTATGTTACCTGTAAGAGACTTGTAGGGGAATGTTTCAAGTTTTTTTAGAGACAGTCACAGATGTTCTTTGTGTCCACCCTTAGTCACACGACACACATCGACCCGGTAATCTATTTCCACCCAAACGCTGGGTAAGATATCTGAATCAAGTGCAGTGGTAGTGGCTGTGATCATTTTTAGTGATCATCTTGTATGGAATCGTTTTCAGCTTCTTTCTCAAAATTCTGCAGGCTGTGAAATCTGCACTTCACGACTCGCCCTCGGCGTTGATTTTTCCCGCCTTCGTTGAATGGCGGTGCAAACACTATCGACGACTTCTTCCGATACACGCGGTCGTCCAGGACTTTTAAGTTTGCACAAACAGCCCGTAGTTTCAAATTGTTTATGCCAATCGTAGATAGATTTTCTGGTTGGAGGTTCTTTTCTGAATCGTGATCGAAAATGCCGTTGCACAACACCTACTTAACTACCGTTTTAGAGACGTGTTAACGGAAAATTCTGAATTTTCAGAAACCTTTCAGCAATTCCTTTCGTATATTAACGGAAAATCTCCGTTCTCACGTTTTCCATAAACAGATGACGAAAAATCCCGCTAATAGTGGTGATTCGTGGAAATACTTGAGGTTTGATTAACTTTCAAATTTCAATCGTCTGTCAAATTTCGAAGTTCCGTAGCAAAATCCGATATTGTGGATAGCATATCGTATAGATTTTGTTTTTGTTTTTTGTGGCACAGGATATTAATTCCCCTTTCCCCTATTTGGTGCATCAGCTATTTATTATAAACTACCGCTGAATGTCAGGAATTAATAAACCTTATTGTTTGTTGTTGTAATTAATTCCACTTAGTACGTACCGGGCTGTGGCTCAGTGTGGTCTGATTAACGAGGATAAATGCAATGTGGTGTATGTAAATAAATGTGTACTCTCGCGAATCAATCATTTTATTTCGCATCCCAAAAATGGCATGAGAAAGATGCATAGCATAAATTACATACGAAGAGTACCAGGATACTCTATCGACTTTTGTTGTTGTTTTTGAAATATTGGGAGTGCTACAAAGTTACAGACCAACCTATTTCGTCGCGTATGTTATACCTAAGTCAGAATCAGCACAAAGGAAGGGAGCTGAAACCAAATGACCAATATGGTGCTCATCTAATTCTGCACCAGAAAATTAGTTTTCTACGTTACCGGACAACTGTATAACCCCTCACCTGTTAGTCGACATCCTCACTTATCTACTACTAAATTCGGGAATCAGTGGGAATAAATCACAAATTGAAGTCAATCTCCTAAATCTTCGACGACTACACAGTACTCAAATTGATAACGAGGAATAGTACACCAAGTAAGTAGTAATTAGTAACACTATACTAGTGATCCGATGTATTGGCGTAGGAAATAAACACATAGGCGTTTCCAAGCTTTCCCACATCAACCAGATGGCTTTTTCAAGGAAGTTAGACAGAAACTGAAAACTGAAAAATAGAAAGCATTATCAATTTGACCGCGGGAACTTGACTTGACAATAAATAGATGCGACGTTATATTCACTTAAAGATACGAGGCATTACATTGGTTGTGCGCGCGGTACCTGGTAGGGAGAAGGCCTTACTTGAAGAACTGGCTCCAAATTCGTGGCAACCCAAGTGAGACGCTATCATTGCAAGTATTACTGTTGGTAATTATCTCCAAGGTTTCCGAATGGCTGTACATTTAGGGGTAGAGTAGCTAGCTAATTTCTTTATATCATCCCACATAGGAGTAGTGGACTTGAGTTTGACTTCTCTGGATAGTGCCGTGACTACTTTACCGTATTTTGTGTCCCTTTATGTTCGTTGACTCTGATTCCAAACGAACGCTTGGTCATCACAATGTAGTATCGTTTAGAGCCGTCCGGATACTGTAGGGGGATCGCATAAACACCTACTTCGCAGGAGAGAGGTGGTTTTTCACCATTTCTCTTTAGCATAGTATATGAAGATGCAGGAGATCTTATGCTGACGCCGTATTTCATCTCCTTGAGGGCGTTTATGAGTTTGTAAGGCACACTTGGTATGTAGGGAAGTGAGTCTAAATAACGTAGCTGCGGCACAGGAAGGTTAGAATGTTCACCCTGGCTTTTTAGGAAAAGCTACGTATCTGATTCAATGAATATCCTGCATCAGTGGCCAACTTAGAGAGAGCACTATTCAAATTCCTGCGTAGTTTTCTTCCTGAATCGGACACTGTAAAAAATAAGTGATGTGAATCCACGGAAATTTTCTGAAAATAACGTGCAGCAAAGCTGCCGGTAGGTATCCGTCTTTTTCAGAAATTTCTGTTTTTAAAAGTGCCCGTTCATTTTAATTTCCGTATTTTCACAGGTATTTCCGTAAACAGAAACTCCGTTTATTTCATAAAAGTCCGTTTCTGGTTTTCCCGTATTTAAACTAAAATCCAGCAACCCTGAACAGCACTCACCCCCCAGTTAATCCTTCCGGTTAGGTCCGGATCGAACACCCGACGTTATACCTGGCCGAACAGGTAACTTGCACCTTAGCCAACTGAGCCACAAATGCTCGGTAACCTGACTCGCTTACATCGTAAAACGAATACCGGGACAAAGAAATTTTGTTTTTTGTCAATGTGAGTGATTTAGTCATTTTATTTTCTGTTAGAGCTTATTATTTTTCTGAGCAGGTTTGTAATTTTTTTTCCCTATAGGAGGACTTTTAACAAATTAAGCATTTTTCATCGTGGTTTTTCGAAGCAACAAAATGCTTTGCAACATGATTTTTTTAAACTGACAATGACTTTCATTTATCTTTAAAAAAGGTGAAATGTATTTTTTATAATGTTATCTCTCACACACACACAAAAAAAAGCTAAATATAAAATTTACTCTTGATAGCTATAATAGCTTTTGTCTTAAGTTGTCCAAAGACTGATACACAGACATCGTATAATCATCTGTACAATAAGTACCCAGTTTCTTGCAGTAATACATTTTATAATAAATAGCTGATGCACCAAATAGGGGAAAGGAGAAGGAATATCCTGTGCCACAAAAAACAAAAACAAAATCTATACGATATGCTATCCACAATATCCGATTTTGCTACGGAACTTCGAAATTTGACAGACGATTGAAATTTGAAAGTTAATCAAACCTCAAGTATTTCCACGAATCACCACTATTAGCGGGATTTTTCGTCATCTGGTTATGGAAAACGTGAGAACGGAGATTTTCCGTTAATATACGAAAGGAATTGCTGAAAGGTTTCTGAAAATTCAGAAGTTTCCGTTAACACGTCTCTAAAACGGTAATTTACCGTCAATATAAGGAAGAAACTGCGGAAAGGTTTCTGAAAATTCAGAATTTTCCCGAGGCAGGAAAAGTCCGTTAAATTCAGGTTTTTTCCCCCGTCATTTCACGGAAAAGGTTATATCAGAAACATGTTTCGTTAATTCAAGAAAGAAATGACGGAAACTTGTCCGTGAATTTCTGAAAAATTTCTTACAGTGAACTTTGTAATAAATTCCCTTCTGGATTTTATAATGAAAGCCAAACAACTCACTGTCCTACCAGGCGACATTATCGGCAGCTTCGACGTGGTTTCCCTTTACCCTTCAATCCTCGTTCTGGAAGCCATCAGTACATTATAGGAGGCCATATCAAATTCAACATTTTATACGCAGAAGTCATGCCTCAGCATCTTCAAATTAATAGACTTGGTCACCAGTACTAGCTTCTACAGTTTCCAAGGACAAGTATATAAACAGAATAATGGCGCTCCGATGGGATCCTCACTTTCACCCGTCCTTGCATAAGCAATACTCGCCCAATTGAGCGGAATATATTCTCCAGCATTCCCCACGGCCTACCACTTGGCTGCGTTATGCAGACGACGTATTTTTTGTATGGCCGCACGGAAAGGAGTCTCTTCCACTTTTCCTTGATAAAATCAATGATATGCATCCTACGATAAATTTCACGATGGAGCCTGAACACAACAACGCTTTACCTTATCCGGATATTTTATTGAGGAAATCGCCTGACAACCGCCTCGCTACACAAGTCTACTATATACCCACCTCCGTCCCCCAACCTGATGCCCCGCAGCTCTTTCTGTCCCTCAGAATACAAAACAGCTATCTTCCGTTCTCGAATTCGAAGATACTTCGCCGTTTCCTCTGATACCCATTGTAGACAACACGAAATTGAAAGCGTCATGAAGTTGGCCCCTGGTGCAGGATATTCGTTGAATAAGATACGTAGCTTTATCCAAAAAGCCAGGGTCAAACATTCTAATCTTCCTGTGCCGCAGCTACGTTATTTAGACTCACTTCCCTACATACCAAGTGTGTCTTACAAACTCAAAAACGCCCTCAAGGAGATGAACTACGGCGTCGGCATAAGATCTCCTGCATCTTTATATACTATGCTAAAAAGAAATGGTGAAAAACCACCTCTCTCCTGCAAAGCAGGTGTTTATGCGATCCCTCTACAGTATCCGGACGGCTCTAAACGTTACTACATTGGAATGACCAAGTGTTCGTTTAGAATCAGAGTCAACGAAAGTAAAAGCGACACAAAATACGGTAAAGTAACCACGGCACTATCCAGAGAAGTCAAACTCAAGTCCGCTACTCCTATGTGGGAAGATATAAAGAAATTAGCTAGCTACTCTACCCCTAAATGTACAGCCATTCGGGAAACCTTGGAGATCATTACCAACAGCGATACTTGCAATGATTGTGTCTCACTCGAGTTGCCACGAATTTGGAACCAATTCTTCAAGTAACGCCTTTTCCCTACCAGGATACCGCGCGTGTAACCAACGTGATGCCTCGTATCTTTAAATGAATATAACGTCGTATCTATTTATTGTCAAGTCAAGTCACCGCGTTCGAATTGTTAAAGCGTTCTACTATTCAGTTTGCAGTTTCTGTCTAACTTCCTTGAAAAAGCCATCTGGTTGATGTGCGAAAGCTTGGAAACGCTTATGTGTTTATTTCCTACGCCAATAAATCGGATAACTAGTATATTGTTACTATTTACTACACAGTACTCATTTGTCGGAAATCCACCCATCAACAAGCATGCAATAAGACCAAAATCCATTGGCAGGAAATTTTAAACCTAGCAATTAGGTAACTAATAAAGTAAAGCCGAAAAGCACTGGCTATAAACCTGAAATTCAAGTCAACTTCTTAAACGGTCGACTACTATACAATAAGTTTGAAATCTATTAACTATAAAGGCAAAATCTAATATCCTAACCCAGGGGCGGCGGAAAGTGAGGTTTGTTGACCGGGCCGTAAATTTCGAATCGTAGTGCAACCCCCCTCCCCCCCACCACCCCGTCCCGTTTCCCGGAACAGACAAAAGAAAAACTATGCCTAAGGAGCTTTGTTAGGGATTAGAACCAGCTGACCACTTAGTGCGTCCGGGATTTTTTACTATTTTTAGACTCCCCCCCCTCCCTTCACCATATCACATTTTGTCCGATTGTTGACAGCCCCCCCCCCTAAAAAGTACGTCCTACTTCCCGCTAACCCCTTTATTTTTGACAACTGCTTTTAGAAGTCCGTTGAGAAACAGAAAGAAAACATGTAATTATTTAAAGGAATCTTCCATATACAGTATTTACACTTTTTCTCCAGAAAATATTTATTATTTAGGCATTAATTTATTCCCGATTGTCACCCGAACTTTATCATTCTGAAATAAAGATCTACAGATGAACGCACGCATTCAAGGTTTTCAACACTCCAGATCATAACCTCCACAAAACACGAAAGATTTGGTAGTACAAATACGAGAACTTAATATTAATTTTTCTGATTTAGCTAAATATCATCAGAAATCTGAAATAGTTCATACTTTTTTTAACTATTAAAAAAAGAAAAGAGAAAACAAAACGAAGACATACCATCCACTATATTTTCGCCGCTGGTCGGTCGAATTACTACACCTCTCTACCCCACCCCCTTCCCCCATGTCACATTTGGTCCGGTTGTCAGTAATCCCCCTCCTCCTGGAATCTCGGACGTACTTTATGGACGGCCCCTTACCTAGAGAAACTTTCTAAGGCACATCACAACAAAAAAGCGCACATTTGTCAAATAAAAATAAAAATCTTGGTTAAAATTGTTGACCGAGCCCGCCGCCACTGTTCTAACCTCTGGACCACTATGCAATGAGTTCCAAATTCAATGGCAATGAGAAAACAAAACGAAGACATACCATCCACTATATTTTCGCCGCTGGTCGGTCGAATTACTACACCTCTCTACCCCCCTTCCCCCATGTCACATTTGGTCCGGTTGTCAGTAATCCCCCTCCTCCTGGAATCTCGGACGTACTTTATGGACGGCCCCTTACCTAGAGAAACTTTCTAAGGCACATCACAACAAAAAAGCGCACATTTGTCAAATAAAAATAAAAATCTTGGTTAAAATTGTTGATCGAGCCCGCCGCCACTGTTCTAACCTCTGGACCACTATGCAATGAGTTCCAAATTCAATGGCAATGAATTTGAAGTCCAAGTCAACTTCCTGTACAGTCGACAATATTACAATATGTCTGAAATTTATTGACTATAAATCCAAAACCTAAGTCAACCTAACCGTTCGATCACTAAGGAATAAATGTGAAATTCGTTGTGATCCGAAATCAAAATTAAACTTTCGACTGCTATGGGATCTATTGAGCAGATCCCGAAGCCAAACGTGTGTTTATTTTCTTCATGCATTACTCTGCTGATAGGGTTCTTGGTTTTTTTCCATTCTAGTCTTCAAGAGGGAAGAAGCTTGAGCCTTTTGAATTCTTCAGAACTTGCAGTCGAATGTTTGAAACGGCCGCGGCAACAATTTCGTCCAATTAGCGTTAATATTGGTTCCACCCATTAAAAACAGACCTCCATAACTCTCCCATCTCTTACTGTAATAAGCCTCCAGCCCTAACATGTCTGTTAGCTAATATTGAAATTTTCTTTCACTCCTGCATTGCTGTTGTTTTGCCCAACGCAGAGATTTTACTTTCACGTCAATTGAAAAATCAAGTTCCATGATGGTGCCTGCTGCGACTAATTGTACGATCTAAGTGACTGTTAATATTCTTCCTGGGAGGAGGTTCACTTCTCTATAGCACAGGGACATTGAGAATACCTGCTGGGCCAATTACGGAGGCCTCTAATCCATCTCCACATGGGGCGGACTGGCAGCTCTTCAGCAGTTGGATGAAAGTTATTGCTCATGTGGAAGGATGTAATGGCTTTCACTACTTCCGCCTAAGTAGGAAATAGCCTTCAACTGAATTTTTGGTAAGTAGTGAAGCTTTCAAAACGTGTTTTCTTCTACCAAAATAGTTATCAAGTGTGGCTTTTAATCCAGTTCTCATGTTCTGCTGTTCACTCTCTTGTGTCTGGTGTTTCTACTACTCAGCTATTACACTTAAAGCGGCTTCATAAAACTGTTGTCAGATATCAGATTTCACTAGTCTACTATTGGATAAACTTTTCAGTATTTAAAACTCCTGTGATATTAAAAAAAACCTCCTTATCTAAGGAAGGAATCACCAATCCCTATTATCGGGCGACTGGTTCGAGAAAAGGCACATACCCAGCTTCATGGGATAGCTTTGTCGGGATTTGCCTGGATCCCACGCCTCTGACCTCTCTGCCAAAGGACAAACTTAGATGCAGTACCTCTGTTATTATTAACCAAATTATTGTTTGAATAGAATACAAGTATCATAAATTTTAGGCAACAAACATTGTGAAGTATATAAAATTGAAGAAATCAACATTTAATCACAGTTAATTCATTTTAGTTTTGCCGCCCCGGTGGCGCAGTGGTCTAAGGCGTTGGTCTCTGATCATTCGTCCGTAAGGGGTCCGGGTTCGAATCCCGGTGAGGCATGGATGTTGTGTTTGTCTTACGGCACTGGCTCTCTCCCTTCCCTGGAACCAGTGATCCTAAATTAGGGACGGGCGACTGCTTATAGCCCATTGAGTTGCTCACGGTGGTCGTTAAACCTTCAATCCAAAAAAAAAAAAAAAAAAAAAGACAAAGAAACTTTGGTTTCGCTGACGAATAGCATATAAATATTCATTCCGTGAAAAGATAATAATTACGAAATTCCTAAATTAGTCGAACTTATTAATTTCATTGATCTTCACGTAAAATTCAGCTACGAGATTGAAAACAATGAGTCTCTACCATTCCTTGACGTTCTGGTATCACGCCCAGAAGGATCTCTCGAAGCCACAGTTCATCGCTACCCTTTTGCTGTTTCTTTACATGCCAAGTCCAATCATCCTTGGCAAGTGCGATACAAACATGTTCCAATGAAGACTGTTTTGAAAAAACAACTTGATTTTCTAAAAAGTATTGTAGCACAAAGAATATACAGAACTACCATTATATACAAGGCTCTCAAAAGATTTCGCAAGCCGAAACCTGTCTCTTTGTTGATTCATATTTTGCATCCATTATGAGTGAACTTTGCCATTGTTCTGTGTTCTCGTTACAATGCATTCAAAATTTCTAAAATTCTCAAAACTCAAGAGAAATGAACAAAATTAACGGGTTTTTTTTTGTTTGTATCGAAAGACCATGTTGAGTATGTAACTTTGTGAGGAATTTAGCAGACCCCATGTGAATGAAAACTTTCCTATATAGGATTGACCCTAGAGCCTTGTACAATCGATTGAAGAAACACAAGACTTATATCCGCAAGGGTTAACTGAAGAAATTGTCATTAACAATAATTTTATTATAAATTTTTATTTGAAGAAGATAAGTTCATCAACAAACAGAATTTAACCATCAAGCTTAATATTTTGGAAGCTTTACGATAGGTAGGTAGATAGATAGTTAGATACGTATATATGTGCATAGATATATAAATATATCAAAATTCGCAACTTTCTGTGCATCCACACCATTTCTGTTAAGTGCGTGGAAGCAACTGAGACAAGAATCATACCGTCGACACTATTGATAACTTCACAGTGATTAGGATATTTACTTGGTATTTGTTCTGAGGAACTTGGGCAGAAGCACAACGAAACTGCGATCGACAAGAAAAAAAAATTAATTCTGACTAAACGTTGATACTTCCAATTTAGCATCCTAGTGTTCATTTTTGTATTTCCGAAGAAATAGCTTAAATATTTCGAAAGAAAGACTTGCATTTGTTTGAAGAGCCGCAGATATTAATTTCTCCGTCGGATGTAGGTATTTTCTTCATTAGCTCCTCGAACTCAGCTTCCTCATATCACCGTGCAGGGAAGACTAGAGAGCGGTTTAAAACTACTGGCTGGGAGGAAGAGGGCCAGAAATTAATAATTAACAAATGCCTCAACCCAGACTCGAACCCAATGCTATATGCGAGAGTAAACATTCTAATAACCAGGGCTCAATTTAAGTGGTATCGCATAGCAAACTGTGATTCAATCGACCTGAATCGCACCGCAGGACTTTGCTTCACATACATTGCGATACATTTCGTTTTGATCTCCGTTACGCTGACCTTCAGAGTACTTTTCGAATTTTTATGGTGGTTGCTGTGGCCCTTATGCCAATATCACTTTTTCTTCTCCAAACATGATTTCATCTTCTTTTTAAAGTGTTTCAGCAGACAGAAGTTGTTCAAGGTTGATTGCTGTTAATTAATAGGTGGACCTCAGAGACCCGAAAGAGAGAATCAGTCATAGATTTCCAGAATGACAAGTGATACAGTGAAGTGTCTGACGGTGTTTGATGTGGCATTATGGCCGAAAGATCATGATTCCCTCAAAAGGTTTTGGTCAGGTTGAAATTAGGCACATGACTCAACATTTGGCCTCATTGCTGCAAGTCAAGAATGGGGGGAGCTTAAGAAATTCTTGCTTCCGAATATGACAACTTCATCAAGAGAAGACTTGTGGCTCTTCATTTTAAAATCGAAAAGAAATATCTACTGTAATACACTGCCGAACAATTGCTAAGGACGGATGACAACGATAGCAACCATAAAATGGAAGGCAGGAAAATGTGGAAATTAGCATAACTGCGGGATACAGTAAGACGTGTTGTGCGTATGCAAATTTTGGATTGCCGAACTTGTTCGTGACGTCATAGCGCTGATAAGAGATATAAAGGATTTGACGCGTATTGACCGTTGTTGTTCAAACGCAAAGTTGAAAGGGAAAGAATCAATTGACGAACTTGCAATTTTCAGTATGTCTTCCCGAAATCACCTAAATGATTTTACGCGTGGCCGTATTATTAGCAAGATTGAAGAAGGGCGAAAAATAACAGATGTTGGCAGGGAGTTCGACGTCAGCCACAGTGTTGTTTCAAGGCTTTGGAAATCATTTTAAACAAATGGAGAGTGTAGCAAACGTCACGGGAGAGGTCGTGTTCGCAGTACGACACCTGCAGAAGATCGGTACATAGTGCTATCAACAAAAAGACACCGGCGCAGCACAGCTAGTGAGATAGCAAATCAGTTTATAGCTGCTACTGGCAAGCGGATCTCCCGAAAAACTGTCGCCAGACGTTTGCATGAAGGAGGACTATACGCCCGCCGTCCTGTTGTGTGCATCCCATTGTCCAGACGTCACCGTACCGCCCGTTTACAATGGGGCCATTAACATCGCAATTGGACTGATAACGACTGGTCTGCTGTACTCTTCTCAGATGAGAGTAGATACAGTCGATCGTCTGATTGTCGACGACAACTGATCTGGCGTGATAGTGGTACTGCATATTGTCCAACAAAAATACAGGAAAAGGACCGATATTCGACATGTAGTGTCATGGTATGGGCTGGCATGATGATCAATGGCCGTACGTCTCTCTATGTGCTTCCAACTGGGACTATGACTGGCCAACGATACATTAATGATGTTCTGCTACCTCATGTTCGCATGTTCCGTGGTGCTGTCGGTGATAGATTCATTTTCATGGACGACAACGCAACATGTCATTGAACAGTCGCTGTCCAGGAGTGTTTTGAGAGCGAGGATATTCAATGCCTTGTATGGCCAGGACGTTCTCCAGATCTGAATCCCATTGGAAATGTGTGGGATGCTTTGGAGAGGAGTCTTGCTGGTCGGCAATGCCCTCCAATAAACAAGGACACCCTCATCCGTGCACTGACAGAGGAATGGGATAAATTACCCCAACAGCTGCTTGATAATGTTGTGCAAAGCATGACATGACGTGTGGAATCTTGCATCGCCCTCCAGGGTGGCCATATCCCGTATTGACATCTTACGCCGGAACGCCTGCGGACGGTAATTGCATTTTTTTCACGTTTACGTATTCTGCACAAAATGGCCTGTTTGTCCCTTGAACACGTTCTAAAGCCTTCTGGATTTCAGAGCACAATAAATTGTCTTTCTTGTAATGTCCTGGCATTCTGACATTATTTTATTTCACTTGGCATCCAACCACACTTACTTTTTTATGCGCTATATAGCCGTTTATGATCCGTCCTTAGCATTTGTCCAGCAGTGTATTTCTCATCTTTTAGAAATACTTCTAGTTTTACCAGTGTCTAATGTCATTACAGAGAGGGTGTTTTCTTACAAGAGTCGCATAAAGAGTGACTGTCGCAGCAGTCTTACTGAATCTTCGTTGGAAAACTTAATGCGCATATCTGTTGAAGGACCATCTATGGAAAAATTTTCACCTGATGAGGCTGTAATTTTTTTTTCCGAACTACGTAGGCCAAACACACAGCCATATGGCAAAAGAAAAGTTGTAACGTTGAAGAGGAGCAGCACTGAAGGAGATAAAAAATAAATAATGTATCTAAAATTTCCTTCTAGTTTGTTTTTGAGTAGGTACTGGATTGCTATCATAGCGTTTCATTGCTACACAAAATTTAATTTGTATAGCAAATGTCGCTACACATTTATTTTTTCGTAAATTAAGCACTGCTAACAACCCAACAACATTTGCAACAAAATCTGGCCTAGGAGGAAGATGTGTTCTTTCCTCTACTGTGGTAAACCGCATCGAAATTTCTTGATCTCATTGACGTTACTCTCTAGAAGACATACATTTCCACCTTGACGAACTTGAAATAATAGTTTGGAATAATTACCTTTTTCATTATTTTCGTGGTAGAAATACCATCATGCATTATCTCTTACCCGTGTACTTAATCCCTCAGAAACCTTGTATCATCCTGGAGCTACACAGCACATGATGCGACTTAACCCTTTAACTGGCTGGAACGAATTAACTCGGGGTTAACAAAATGGGCTGAAATAAGCTCGAATGAATATGTTCGCTGTGCAAATGTGGGCTGAAATAAGCTCGAATGAATATGTTCGCTGTCCAAATGTGGGCTGAACGCGATTGGAATATGAACCTGAGCACCAAAAATCGTTGCTTTCCCTTTAGCTTTGTTAGTTAAACTGGTAATTTAGCCGGATTATTGACACTAATTCTTTCTAAATGCTCATCTCCTAAAAGAGTTATAACCATGGCGACCAATTCGACAAAGGAGAGTGCACATGTTTGAGTAAATTGTGGCATGATGTTCATGTCAGGTGGACTAGCATCGTTTTTGTGTCATGGTGACCATGTTTTGGGTCAGGAAACAGAGAAAGAAGGACTAAAAGAGAGCACTTCCCACCAGTGACAGGTCTCTGGTCATTTAAGGATGAAGGGAGAGGAATTGTTTTGCCGTGAAAACAACCAGCTTTCATAAAACCCTGGCCACTATATGTAACCATTTCTGTTTGAGAAGCGCAGAAAATTTTGAACACCATTGGTTCCGGTACATTGGCCGCTTAAAGGGTTTTAAGAAGTTTAAATGGAAGAGTTTTCTGATTATTACAAAGAATTTCCCCACCAATGATACTTTTTTTTTTTTTTTTGCCAAAAAAAATGATTTTTTCTAAATGAGGGCGCTCTTTTCAGTTTAATTCTTCATTAATTTAGAGAATGAGCACAGTTGTTGTCTTTCTTTTGGTAACCCTATACACAGTTTTATCTGTGCATCATAATTGGGTATACATTTGTGATATTTTGGTGTAAATTTTTGTTTTATCTTGATTGCTGCGTAGGCCAAAAAATCCCACTTAGTTCACGTACTAATTCTTATTACTGTCTTAACAGATAACATCTTCGAATATTCAGCGACGAAGACATGATAAAGGAAGACCCATTGTTGAAAGTTCCCGACTATAAATTAATTAATTCTAAAGTCTTGCAAAATCTCCTAAACCCTCGCAACACATTTCCAAGCGCTTTTTTTTTCTCTTGCTAAAAAACATTCTTCCCACACGGTGCAGGTTTAGATTTTAAGTTCAATTAAAAATTATTTTCGCATTATGTTGCTGTAGTCACGGCTAACATTTTTCACTGGTTGCAGATGTGAATTATTTCCGCTAGATCATGTAAAATCAATTTCTTTTTATGGAGTCCATTTGCAAAATTTGAAAATAACGAACAAAAAAATCTTCTGAAATTAGTTTTGAGAAAAAATATCAGATTTTGCAGAATAAATGGGTGTTGCACAATAAATGTCGGATTTTGCATACTAGTGCAGTTGGCAGGTAATTCAGGAATTAACACATCGCGTGATGTGGCTTCTGTTATGCAGATTTAAAGCGTCAAGGCTGTTGCCCACAAAGCAATAATCATTTCGTCAGTGGTATCAGTTCCAAGGGAATTGTGCTGCAATGAAAAAGACATTGAATCACAGCCAAATTCGTGCAATTTTCTTTTATATGAATTTGAATTTTGACACCGTGCTTCAGAGGCAATTCGCAATA
Organism: Macrothele yani; assembly: GCA_039090855.1. Classification (NCBI taxonomy): domain Eukaryota; kingdom Metazoa; phylum Arthropoda; class Arachnida; order Araneae; family Macrothelidae; genus Macrothele; species Macrothele yani. Next base: position 37,057,422 of record CM076989.1, read on the forward strand.
TCAATACAGCATTTGGAGACGCCACCGTCAGTGAACTCAAAAGGTTTTTTTTTTGTTTTTGTTTTTTTTACTGGAGGTTTAGCGACCACCATGAGCAACTCAATGGGCTATAAGCAGTCGCCCGTCCCTAATTTAGGATCACTGGTTCCAGGGAAGAGAAAGATCCAGTGCCGAAAGACAAACACAACATCCATGCCTCACCAAGATTCGAACCCGGACCCCTTTCGGACGAATGATCAGAGGCCATCGCTTAGACCACTGCGTCACCGAGGCTGCCAAAGCAACCTTTAAACCAAAATATATAATACTAGGCAGAATGCAAAAATAATACACTGCTGGCCACCCAAAATGTAACACCAAGACGGAAGCATCCGATTGACCTGAAATTCGCAGCATGTGTCGCCCGCGAGAAGACATGCAAACGATTAGCATTGCAGAGCATATGCAAATCAGGTGCGCCCGGCACGCCACCGAGAAGCACTATAAGACGGGTGCACAGAAGGCGGGGTGTAAGTAGTGGAAGTGCGTTGTGCTGCCGGACCTGTGCGTGGAAAGCTTCCTGATGCCTCGTCGCAGAATACGGCAGTCATTCCAGCACGTTTCGGAGTTTGACAGAGGACGAATAGTTGCTTATCGTGACAGCGGTTTATCGTACCGAGACATCGGCACCCGTATGGAACGACATCCAGCCACAGTGAGGCGAGTATGAATTCGGTGGGTGCAGGAGGGACGGACGGACCGACGTGAGTGATAGCCGCAGCCGCGGCACACCACCGAACGAGAGGACCGGCGTGCTGTGCGGCTGACATTGGCGGCTCGCACCGCCACAGCACGAACGTTAGCGCAGGAATTAGGGTGTGTTGCGCAACAACCTGAGTCAGCACGTACCGTTCGACGTCGTCTGCAGGAGCGGGGACTTGTCGCACGGCGCCCATTGCTCCTATTACCATTGACGTTGCACCACCGGCGAGTGCGGCGGCAGTGGGCCGTTGAACACCGCACCTGGACTACGGAATGGCACGACATGAGACTGTATGACGTCTGCATTATGCATCGGCATACCGGTCCGTCGCCTGGCGTTATGGTTTGAGGTGCAATTGAATATGACGCCCGCACCCCTCTCGTACGCATCGCCGGTACACTCAACAGTCACCGCTACATCTCCGACGTTTTGGAGCCTGTAGTCCTCCCTTACCTGCATGACCTGCCAGCGGCCACGTTTCAACAGGACAATGCGCGCCCGCACGTGGCACGCATCGTGCAACACTTCTTCATGGCCCACCAGGTGTCACTGCTGCAGTGGCCTGCCTGTTCTCCCGATATGTCACTCATCGAACACGTCTGGTCGCTGATCGGCAACCGAGTGGCCCGGTAAGCACCACCAGCGGCTACGCCTGATGAACTGTGGCATGGTGTGGAAGCAGCCTGGACCAACATACCTCAAGCCCACATCCAGAGCCTCTTTCTTTCAATGCCGCGGCGTGTAGCAGTCGTTATTGCCACCATGGGGGCCACACGAACTATTGATGTCTGCGCGTTCCGCAAGTCGCACGGGCCTGTAAGCTCAATCGTTTCATCTTTGTATCTGTTGTTATGTGTCCAGTAAATCTGGCTCTGCTATCTCGTGTCCTTCTTGGTGTTGCATTTTGGGTGGCCAGCAGTGTAGTATGTGCAATTGTAGTTAAGACTCCATTTAGTAGGTGTAAATATATAAAAGCATAAACATGCGAGCTTTCACCACCAGACTGGTGGCTTCATCAGGAAAATAGCTCAGTGTGAAGAATGAGAGGTAGAACCTAGAACTTCTCATTTTTCACACTGGGATATTTTCCTGATGAATCCACTACCTGTCATTCTTCACACTGAGCTATTTTCCTGATGAAGCCACTACTTCTCATTCTTCTCAGTGAGATGTTTTCCTGATGAAGCCATTACCTCTCATTCTTCACACTGAGCTGTTTTCCAGATGAAGCCACTAATTCTCATTCTTCTCAGTGAGATGTTTTCCTGACGAAGCCACTATTTCTCCTTCTTCACACTGAGCTGTTTTCCTGATGAAGCCACTACCTCTCATTCTTCACCCTGAGCTATTTTCCTGATGAAGCCACTACTTCTTATTCTTCACAGTGAGATATTTTCCTGATGAATCCACTACCTGTCATTCTTCACCCTGAGCTGTTTTCCAGATGAAGCCACTACTTGTAATTCTTCACAGTGAGCTGTTTTCCTGATGAAGCCACTAATTCTCATTCTTCACGGTGAGATGTTTTCCTGACGAAGCCACTACTTCTCATTCTTCACGGTGAGATGTTTTCCTGATGAAGCCACTACCTCTCATTCTTCACACTGAGCTGTTTTCCTGATGAAGCCACTACCTCTCATTCTTCACACTGAGTTGCTTTCCTGATGAAGGCACCCATCTGGCGGTGAAAGCTCGCATGTTTATGCTTGTATATATTTACACCTAATAAACGGAGTTTTAATTACGACTGCACATAACATAACGTTTGTTTGCAAAATTCGGATCCGGCGACATGAGCCTCGAAAGTAAACCACGCGGTAGATTAGAAGGAGCTGTCGATGATGCAGAGTTGGAGGCCTTGGCTGAATTCGTTCCACGTCAAACGGTACGAGAATTTGGCGAGAAACTTGGAGCACACTATGCAACGATTTCCCTATATTTAACGACCTAAGGCAAAGTGGAGAAGATGGAGAAATGGGACCCACATGAGTTGAAGGAACAGCAGAATACACGATGATTTTATGCCTGCCCTTTATTGCTTATCCGCAGCTAAACGAACAAGATTTTGAGAAACGGATACTATATGACAATCGCCGACGTTCATAGTAAACATCTGATGAGTTGGCCTGAACCGCCAAAATGCTGGCTCTGCGGGGATAAATAAGAGTCCTTTTCAAAATTATTTAGTGAATGAATTGTAACAGCAATCCAGCCACGATCCGACGAGTCTTCACCCGGACAGGATCGGTCGGGGATCGGTCAATTTTCACTGCCCCGCAGGACCACTACTTCCCGCCTCCACCCCATTGCCCATATGCGTGACGTTCAAAATTGGGAAAAAGAGTGTCTCACTCGCTACTTTACTTAAGTTTTATTAATAACATCGTGGATCTTATATATAAAACACAAAGCGTTGGTTTGTCTGAAGCAGCAAAAACTCTCGAACGCCGATCTGTGGCATCGTGAAATTTGCATAGATTATTAATACTGGAATTTCTAGATCAACGCAATTATTTTAAAATCTCTAAGTTGTTCCGTTCGCGAGTTATGAATTAATTAATAAGCTAACCACTAAAGTCAGCGTCGTTTGCTACGTCATCGTTATCTGTTCCAAATCTGAAAGCACGTGACTGCATTCAAAGCCACGGCACATCCACAGGTGTTTGTGTTCTTTGAGAACTGTGCATAAAAATGCCAAAACAAACTTTGCGAAATCATAACGGAACGGGCTGAAATTTTTGTCAATACCATGAATTGGTAATAAGAGGAGTCCCTCAAAATTTCACCGGAATCCGGTCAAAACTTTTTAAAACAGGCATGGGATTTTTAATTCATCGGTAAACAGAAGTATATACGCAGAAACGGTTAATGAAATTTTAACGGCAAATTAAAAAAGTTATTTACCGATTCAGGCGACATTTGGAGGACATGTTCCTATTGACGATCTATGGTGTTCATTAAAATTTCAGCTAGTTTCATAAAATATTCGCAAAGATACGTTTTTAACTTTTTTTATTCCAGCGATTCGCTCCTCAAAGACGTCTGAAACTGAAAGCACGTGATGCATTTGATCGTCGATAGCAAATTTTTAACGAATTTTGTTCAGTCAGTGTTCTAATGCTGTGTCTCCTGGACGCGTGTTAAATAATTCGCAACGCGTTTGGTCCGTTTGATTCTACAGATTCCATACATTCTGTACCGGGCAAAGCCGGGTAGTAAAGCTAGTAATTACATAATTTAATTATATTTGGTAAGAACATACCTTCATACTCGGAAAATAGGACCATATCATAAGAGATGTTGAAGTGTCCGCTCTGTGCATCGATTTAAGCTTGAACAGGAGACTCCATATTTCGGAAAGTTCACGCCAGTTGCTCAGGTGTAATCGTTGACACTACTTCGCATATGTTGTTTTTCAATGACTCAAGTGTTGTAGGCTTGTTTTGAATCAGAAATACTTAGGTCAGAAGATCGAGGTGTCCACAGTCCTCTAGAAATCAAGCGGTCTCCAAAGAATGACTCAATTTCAGCCATAGTCACATGTGATGTATGGCAAGTTGCCCCATCTTGTTGAAAATATCCAGTGGTCAGCTCTTCAGAGTGCGGTTGGTTAACGAATGCTGAAAAATTTCCACGTAGACGGCTAAAAGAATGTGGGCCCAATGATCCGCCGACGTGACATTGCGCACCACACTCCAGCTTTTTTTTTTTCTGTGTGCTTGAAGTGGTTTCTCAATAAATGTGTGAGAATTTGCCGCTTCTCACATAAGCATGTTTTGTGCATTTATGTATCCCGTACTTACTTATGTAAATCCACGCTTAGACCTTTCACAGAGATGGATTGAGGCAATTGACGAAAGTGATAATTACACTGAGAGATGAAAAATTAGAAATTAGTATCTTGCAATGCCTGGCAACTGGTGTAAGTGCTAGGGTTATGATTCTGATCCCTAGTCGTCTTCTTCTGTGTCTTCTGCTTCTTTCTTCTATTTCGATCGTCCTCATGTATCCTTCTTGCCTCGCGACGAGTTTTTTGGTCATCTCAATGAGTCCCTTCTTCGCTCTAGCGAAGCGGAGTAGGATCGAGATGTCCTTCGTCTTCTGAGTTTCCGGAGCGAGGACTTTTCTTCTCGCTCAAAGATTATTGCATTCTAGAATCATGTGGGCCATGTCTGCGGACTGAGCACCGCATCTGCATGCCCTTTCTTTAATTGTAAATCGGCTGAAGTACTCGAGTGATACGACATGTCAGCTGAGTACTTGGTTAAGGAAACAATTTGATTCTAGGTTTGAAACTCTGGGAAAGATAAGGTTTGTTCTCCTCCCCATATCCCTTTCGTCCCACCTTTTTTGCCATTCCTTTAACGTGGCTTGCTTCATCTGAGTTCTTATACTTTGCAGTGGCGTCTTTAGATGATGATCAATCCTCTCTTTTCCAGCGGAATCTCTTACCAAGTTATCTGCCAGTTCGTTTCCAGTGGCTCGACCGCGGCGAAACCCTGAAACAGTCCCCACGGTGCTCCATCCCATGAAAATGATGGTCAATGTTTGGTGGTCCGTAGCTGGTGCAATCCAACCGTCCTTCTTACAACAGTGTCAAACCACAACGGCGGATGGGTATTGTCAAGAACTCGACATGCATGGGAAAATCTCCACTAAACAACCGGGGTTAGTCAATCACCATGGGCCCACACTTCTCCATGATGACGCAAGAAACCACGTCGCGAAGCTGGACTAGTTGGGATACGAAATCTTACCCTTCCGCCATATTCATCTAAACTGTGTCCTACGAACTATCACTTCTTCACACTCCTCGACACCTTTATGCAGGGTAAATCGTTTCCCGATCAAACATCAGTTGAAACCACATTCCATGAGTTTGTAGCATCCTAAAGCTCAACATTTTTTCACGAAGCAGACACATACTTATATCTCGTTGGCAAGTGCTTTGCTGCTGGCGGTGCTTATTTTGATTAAAAAAGTTTATTTTGGCTCCACCGTATTTTCGGTGTTTGAAGTTTCCATCAACGTTCTGAAATTTCATCTGCAGCAACCTACTAACTTTTGAGATTTTTTTCTTTTTTTGACGTACTCATTACTTTTTAGCGTTATACTCGCGACAAAGTTAACCTGATTATGGAGTTGAAGGTACAGAATGCGTATTTCTACTGCATAATATAGTTTTCGGTCCAAAACCACGTATTTAAACTTGAATTGTGGCTAAAACTGATTATGGAATTGAAGTTACACTGTCTGAAATTCCACTGCATAATTCAGGGTGGTTATAAATTTGTTGGGCAAAAAGAAAACGTTATTGTGCATAGGTATAAGGATGCGTATGATAATAAGTGCGAATAATACATATAGTTAAATACACTACGTTTACCTTTTGTGGACAGATGGAGCTGAGTCGTGAAAGGCTACGTATCGCCAGCAGAGAACGTGCGATTGCTCCCATCACCATTGTTTCATTGTTCCCGGTACGATGGCAACGTTCAGCGGCACGGAAAAAGCAAACTGCTGCCTATGGTTACACGAGACGCATTCAGCAACACAAGCGCAACGACATTTTTGCCGAGAATACGGGAAAACTGCGCCGAAAAGGGACACGATTGTAGCATGGTACAAATGATTTACCGAGACTGGATGTGTGGCTCATAGGAACAGCGGCCAAGGTACACCTGGGATTCCCGAGGAGACTGTGGATGCAGTGCGAGCAGCATTTCTACGAAGCCCCCGTAAATCGACGGCACGAGCAATTCTGGAGCTTGGAATTCCAAAATCAACAGTGATAAAAATCCTACGGAAACCTCTGAAATTTAGGCCTTAAAAATTGCAGCTTGTTCAAGCTCTAAAGGATGGCGACTAGAAGCAGAAAACAGATTTTTGCCGTGATATGTTAAATCGCGTGGAAGTTGATGATGACTTCTTGTCGAAGTTGGTGTTCAGTGACGAGTCGACTTTTCACTTAAATGTCAAAGTGAATGGACACAATGTGAGGGTTTGGGAATCAGAAAATTTCCATAGCATCTCGTACGTCAAAGGGACAGTCCCAATGTAAACGTTTTTTGTGCCGTGAGTTGTGCTTTCGTTTTTCGTTAATTTACTTTGCTGAAAGAACTGTTACCGGAATCCTATACCTGGACGTGATTCAGATTTACCTAATGCCAATTCTCAAGAAAATAATGGAAGAAGGTTTCATTTACTAGCAAGACGGGGCCTCCTCAGTACCAAAAGGACGTGACTTCTTACCTCAATGCTAAAGTCCCAGTTTGGATTGGTCGCGGCGGCCCAATTGCATACCCCCCTACCGATCACTGGACCTAATGCCCCTAGATTTCGGTCTGTGTGGGGTTTTGTTAGAGTTGAGGTTTAACTTCCGCCGCTTCCCAAATCACTTCCTGAACTGAAATCCAGAATCACGCTGCACTCGCATTGGTCGATGCCGATATGCTGACAGCAATGTGGGAAGAACTGATTTAAGATGGGACATTTGCAGAGTAACCAAGGGAAACCACATGGAGCATTTGTGATTTGTGAAGAAAGGCAAATTTGGTGTGTTTAACTATTTATTATTCGTACTTATTATCATATGCATCCTTATAACTATGAACAATAAAGTTTCCTTTTTGCCCAACTAATTTATAACCATCCTGTATAGTCCCGGTCTAAAAGCTCGTATTCAAGCTTGAACTGTGGCAAAAAATATACACAGTTGTTCTAAATGTTGTGCGTACGTACTTTAAAAGTAATGAAGATCTTACTTTTGGTCGCTTTTCTAAAAATACAGATATTTGTGTTTTGGTGACGTCATTGTCACTTTTGCTTGTCGGTCGTGAGCGTTACAAAGACAGTATCCGGATGATATTTACTGCTGGTGGGAGGTAAGCGGACAGTCAGGTATTTGGGGGAGGGCCTTTCTTCCTGGGGAAATTGCTGTTAGCAAAATGAGGGCCTTTCTTCCTGGGGAAATTGCTGATAGCAAATTGAGCGCGAAGTTTACTTTTGTTCTGACTACCGCCACACTGGCATAGGGCACCTCATTAGTGCTGAGAAATAATGAGAAACCATGGCACCTTTTCGGTGAATCTGTCTTTTCAGCTTCCATCCCATAGTCAGTTTAAGTTTGCCCCCGCGTAAAGTTGTCCTTGTTTGATTTCGAAACTGCTTAAAAATTTGAGAGTAATTGTGCCATTAAGTAAATTCTGGTACATATGCATAACTCAGGACTGTTTCTCGATGTAGGTGTTAATATAGAAAAAAAAGTTTAACGTATCATTTTATTTTATGTCTTTGATGTATCGTATAGGTATAATTTATAGATCTTTAGATGTTTCAGAAAGTTTTTCTTTGTCACAAATCAATAAGCGCTTAGATACTTTTTCGTTTTCGCCATAGTTCCAAGGGCTGTAAAAAGGGGCTACTTCAAGAACCGTTACGAATTGCAAGCTCAGAGGGACTAAAGCTTGAGAGCATAGACATGCAATGGGAAGAGCAAGCGCAAATTAACCATCTTATATGAGATTTAAAAGGAGTGTTTATCTTTCAGTTCAATCAATTTAATATTTTATTTAGTCTCCAAATTTGCTTATAAGTATTTCCTACATCACTTCAACTAGTAATCTCTCGTTGGGTTTACACCCACATGGAGGGTTCAGGGGAAACTACTTATCTCCCGTGGGACTTTGTGCTCCGTGTCAGAAGCGAAGTAACATTAGAACCTAGATGCTCAGATACGACAGAGGATAGATAATTTAGAGCAGCAGGATTGCCATATTGAAAGTGCGTATCGGCATAGTTGAGAATGCCAGACTATGACGTAACAACTACCATATTTAGAGGGAGAGAGTAGGGTTGGGAAAGAGAAGCAAATGACCTTATATCCAATGGGGTCCAATAACTCAGAGCTGACGGCTTAACATACACATCCGTTAAGTCGTAGGCTGTTCAGTGGTTCAAAGAAACTCAGTCTACATGGAATCGATCCAGCAACTATCTGGTGGGATGGCGGTTGCTCTAACCACTAAGTCACTCACAGCCTAGTGTCAGCCACAACACGCCCTTCATGACTTATACGGGTTACGTGCGCCTGTGCTGAACAGTCATGAGTAAGCAGAAGGTAGTTCACTCACTCTTCAAGGCAGCTATCATGCACATTAGTGACAAAACAAGAATAGTGTTTTCTAGGATAACTATTTTTATTTTATTTTTATTTAGTGAGGAGGTATTCATTAAATACCCATTTACTTTATCGTTAAAAGGTCAACGTGGACTTCGCTAAAAATTTTAAACTTCGATTCTGAAGAATGTACGTATGCACAATCGTTATGCTGTTTGTTTGTAATGACGCATAGCTGAAAATGGAAACAGATTCTCTCTCTCTCTCTCTCTTTCCGTTGTGTTTTAAACAACTAATTGCGATTTTTAATTTGTTTTTTTATGTTTGTTTGGGGGATTTACGATCACCGTGAGCAACTCGATGGCCTATAAGCAGTCGCCCGTCCCTAATTTAGGGTTATTGCTTCCAGGGAAAGGAGAGAGCCAGTGCGGTAAGACAAATACAACATCCATGCCTCACCGTGATTCGAACTCGGACCCACCTCGGAAGAGTGGCAGAAACCAGACCACTGCTCCGGCGCGTGGTCTGAGCGCTGGTCTAACCACTGGCTCCTGACCATTCACCCGAGATGGATTCGGGTTCGAATCCCTGTGAGACATGGATGTTGTGATCGTCTTACGGCATTGGTTCCCTCCCTTCCTTGGATCCAGTGGCCCTACATTAGGGTCGGGCGACTGCTCTTATAACCCACTGAGTTGCTCATGATGGTGGTCGTGAGCCCCACCCCCTCCCATGACCACTACGCCATAGGGTCGGTTTCTGCATGTTGGAGCCCAGTTTTTGATATATCTTAGCGCTAAAAGTAAAAAGGCAGAACTATTCAATTTGGATTGAAGTTCATTTCTTTCTTCCAGGAATTTCAGGATAGTTGCGCAGATGAAAACCCGAGTTATCGAATTTATTTACTATTTGTGTATTGTGTACGGCCAGTTGTAATGTCCTTGAAATCCTGCGGCATAGAAGATACATACATTAATGTTATTGACAGAATGTATGAGAATGCAAGTACGAAGGTTCACATTCAAGGATGCAGCATGTATAAATATTAGAGAGAGGCTAAAAAACAATTTCACCAGGTATCACCAACTCTTCAGTTTCGCTTTGAACAATGTCTTTCCATCTTTGGACTGGGAAAACAATTGCATTTCATTTCATTTATTTCGTTATGGGGTTACATTTGACTATATTACATTTCAAAATTAATTTTATAACATATAGAATTAAGAAAAACAACATATATAATGTGAATGCCACATATAATGTACAGGGTAACCACATAACAGGAAATTGAGTAAAGGGCTATATATCTATAAGCCTGAGTGAATCCCAATTCCCCTAAAGTACGTAGTCAAGTCAAACGTCCTGCACATATAAAATTTACTCATATGTGGTCTGATTAATAAATTTTACCATAGAATTTTATATTTTAATTTGTTAACAAATATTTTTTAGTTGCTTTCGAAAATAATTATAATTATTTATATGTGTTAATTGACAATGGCACTGGGATTAATAAGGATTACTTAACCTACCTTCCTTTTGCTGAAGACATGGTCATTTTTGAAAGTATCTCCTCAGACATGCAGGATATGATCCAGGAACGTGCTGGAAAGTGCCAAGAAGTGGAATTAAATATGAACTTGCAAAACTGATATAAAAGGTTGAACTGAAGAATTAGAGCTTTTCGGGCGAGTTTAGAAGTAACTGATGCCAACATCTACCTTTGTAATCAGGCATCAAGGAAAGGCCTCACAGAAGGATGGCAGTAAGTTCAGAAAGTGATCATAAAAATGCGTAAAAATAAAACATTTTTATCAAATCGCAAAAAAGGGCAAAAATAAACCTTAAACCCACTTTAAATAGCTGAAAATTCAAACCTTTTAGGTTTCCTAACGGAAGAATTATGAACGATCTTTAAAATTCAAATTTGACACATTTAAATTCATCGCTTTGACGTGGCACCTTTTTAACACGTCCTTTGTAAAAAAAAAAAAACCGATCGTGCTTATGTTATCGGTTTGTCCGTCTGTGGACACCATATCCTAGCAACTATTTGTCCGATTTGAAAAATTCTTTTTGCATTGAAAAGCTTGAAATGTGAAAAAGATGATCCTTGCATTCCGGTTCTTCCTGATACACAGCTTTGCCGCTAGAGGACGCAAATGCAGATGAGATCGAAATCAAAATACATTTTAATCCATATATTTGCTCTTAAGTATACGATTGAAAAAACATTATTTTACCTTTCGATGCCATTTATATTGAAAATAATAAGTAATGTACAGGTTTTCCGCTTGGGAGCGTAATAGTAAATTACGTTTTCCCTATATCTCTGCATCTAAAACTCCGATTTGGAAAATTATTCCTGCATAGGATATAGATCCTGATGGAAAAACGTTTTGCATATAATTTTTAATTTTTCATAATGAATGGTTTGGCCGCTAGGGGGCGTTAGTGTTAATTTCTGCTTCTGATGTTTTTGCAGCAAAATCTGAGCTACTGAAAACTCGATTGAAAAACCACTTTCGTGGACCCATACCGCTAACCCCTCTTAAACCTTTTCAGAATACTTTCTTCTTAAAATAATGTATAGTTTTTCCGCCAGGGGCGTTAGTGTATATTATATTTTTGTTGAAATCCTGAAAGTGTCACTAATACTAGGGTACCCAAAATATGGCCCAGACACCGGGCCTGTCTCCTTATATGGTTTCTGGCTGTCGTCAAAGATTCCTGGCTATTTCTTTAACCAGTTTGATATCAAGTTTCCGCAGAAATTTTGAAAAGTACTTCTGCCGAGGATAGGAGCCCTCTGAAGCATGATGCCCCCCACCCCCTTTGCGGGGGATATCAGTACACCCATGGCTTCCTCTGTTTCTGAAACTTTATTATTTTTTCTTTTCGCCCTCTCTCTCTCTCTCTCTCTCTCTCTCTCTCTCTCTCTCTCTCTCTCTCTCTCTCTCTCTCTTTCTCTCTGAAGCTAAAATAGAACGTTTTGCCTTTAAATTCACAGCCAATTTTTATCGTTACAAAAACGTTTACGAAAATCAGTGCACTGTTATTATACTAAAGCCATCCTGAAAGTAATGCCTCCTCCTTACCCAAGTAGCACACTGACATTGGCCAACGGTTGGCTCAATGATATTTTTGCGTCGGCAGCGTTGGGCGAAGGTTGCGTTGTTTATCGAAGATTGGCCAACGGTTTTTCCATTATAACGAAGTGAATTTCTCCGTCATTTTTATCCGCGCCGGGGTTCGAACCCGGGTCCACTCATTCCGGAATAAGTTGCTCTACCAATTGAGCTACGCGGACATCTTTTCTGATTCCTATTTGCCTTTATGTCGTGTGCGTCCTGCTGGCAGGTACGTCACATCACCTCTCCTGGTACACGTTACATCATCTCCCCCCTTTTTTTTTTTTTTTTTTTTTTCGAAGTGCTGGAGAAAGGATTCACTGATTTTTTCTATCTCGCGGTGTGGAAATAACATCACACCAATGCGAGATTTTGAACGGTCGGGTCATCCGGGTAGTTCGGGCGCCATTATAACGAAGTAAATTTCTCCGTCATTTTCGGTCTACGCCGGGATTCGAACCCGAGGCCGCTTATTCCGGAACAAGTAGCTCTACCAACTGAGCTACGCGGACATCTTTTCTGATTCCTATTTGCCTTTATGTCGTGTGCGTCCTGCTGGCAGGTACGTCACATCTCCTCTCCTGGTACGTTACACCATGATCAACCATTTATCAACAAATGACCACTTAACAGTTGTCCGTCGGTTGTCCAACAACACATGACCAACCATGGTTGTCCATGAACACATGATCACATTGGAAAACTGTTTGCAACAGTTTTCCAACGTGGGTCCAACCGTTGAACCAACACATATCCAATTGTTGGCCGCCGAATCGCTGGGCCGACCGTTGAAAGCCCACAGTTGGTCCAACATAATATTGCTACCTGGGTAATAACTTTTGAAATTTTGAAGTGATTTTAACATAACTGCACTGATATATACTAAACAATTTTTTTCAGAATCGGAAATAAAGATCATGACTGACAGACAAAAGCAACCGACCGTAATTGAATTCCTGGAAAAACAGGTATGTGAGGCTACAGAAATCCACAGAAGACTCCTGGCGGTGTATGGAGCTGCCACAATCAATACCAGTAATGTCCGAAGATGGACGAAGAGGTTTTGAGAGGGAGAAAATTCAGTGTTGGACAAACAACGGTGTGGAAGACCCGCAACTCAAGTGACAGATGCCAACAGGCAACGAGTGAAAGACCGCATCACAGCTGATCGTCGTGTACCCATCCAAGAGTTGTGTAGTGCAATTCATTGTGGTCATAGTACTATGGAAACATTAATTAGGAATCTAAGCTACAGAAAAATTTGTTCAATGTGGATCCCAAGAAACCTAACCCGCGAACAATGTGAGCAAAGGGTGGACATCCTGAACCTCTTGGACTGTTATGAGAGGGAGAGTGAGGTGTTTTCCTCTAATGTTGTAACGCGGGATGAAACCTGGCTGTTCTTTCATGACCCAGAAACAAAACGTGCGCCAATGGAATGACATGACACTTCTTCACCTCGACAGAAAAAGGGGAAAACAACTCGTTCCGCAGGGAAAGTGATGGTGCCATTTTGAATGATTTCCTTGAACGGGGTGCAACAATAAACAGTGCTCACTGTGTGCCAGACATTGAAGAAGCTAAAGAAGCTAACAGAAGGAAAACACGTGATATTCGAATTCATAGTGTTGTTTTACACCATGATAACGCACGTCCCCACACCTCAATGGAGACTTCATAGGCTATTGCCAAAATGGGGTGGACAGCGATGCCCCTCCCCCACTCCCTACAGTCCTGATTTGGTTCCCTCAGACTTTTTCCTGTTTGCCCTTTTGAAAAGCACCCTTAGTGGGGAAGGTTTCGACGATGTGACAAACGTTAAACTGGCTGTGAACTCATGGGTGGCCGCCCCGGTGGCGCAGTGGTCTAAGGCGTTGGCCTCTGATCATTCGTCCGAAAGGGGTCCGGGTTCGAATCCCGGTGAGGCATGGATGTTGTGTTTGTCTTACGGCACTGGCTCTCTCCCTTCCCTGGAACCAGTGACCCTAAATTAGGGACGGGCGACTGCTTATAGCCCATTGAGTTGCTCACGGTGGTCGTTAAACCTCCAAAAAAAAAAAAAAAAAAAAAAAAAAAAGAACTCATGGGTGAAACGACAGCCACAGGAATTTTTCCAAAATGGATTTCACCAATGGGTTCAAAGATGGCGGAAATGTATAGAAAGTGATGGACATTACTTTGAATAGGCTAGCATTATTAACCATATGTCCAAGTGTTTTGCCACCAAGTTTCACATTTTTGCCGTTACAAAAACAAATCTTATGAGTGACAAGGCATTACTTTCAAAATGCACTTTGTAATTCTGCAAAAATAAATACATTAATTATTATTTAAGACCTTGGCCATTTAAAAGGGAAAATCCTGTTGTTTTCGTGTTGTTGTTTTTTTTTTGGGGGGGGCGGGGGGCGATCATGGATGCTACGGTTGGGGGCGGCTAAATTTCTGGAAATATATATATTTTTTTTGATTGGAGGTTTAACGACCACCGTGAGCAACACAATGGGCTATAAGCAGTCGCCCGTCCCTAATTTAGGGTCACTGGTTCCAGGGAAGGGCCAGTGCCGTAAGACAAACATAACATCCATGCCTCACCGGGATTCGAACCCGGACCCGAATGATCAGAGGCCATCGCTTAGACCATTGCGCCCCAGGGGCGGCGAAATATTTCTAGGCTTCGTAGAATGTACTTATCTCTTTTAACGAACACGAAGTCAGGCATCTATCGCCACAAAACAAAATCATAGTCAAACAGAAAAATTGCATTGCTCTGACGGTCATGGAGATTTCTCAAGGGTACACAGTGCAATAACTGCTATTGGCGGCTCGTTCTGATCATCTTTTTTCTCTCGGAAGAAGTGGGCTTTTCGCAACGTGGTTCTCTGCATACATTATGGTCACGACACTGTTTAATGTATGTAGAAATAAGTGTGGCGACGAGAAAATTACTTCGGTTTTTTCGGTGCTGTTAGAGAGAAGATAAATTGACGATGTGTAGTGAGATGCTGATCCCGAGGAAAAGACTGAAACCTCGACTCGCGCCAGTCGCTGCTGATCGCAGTTGGACAGAAATGGATAGGATCTTGAATAGGCCAAATGCCACTGAGGTGGGCTCCAATTAATCATCCTCAATGCGTGTCACTTGACGAATGAAGAGGTGAAAAGGTCAAGGCGGGTGTCCTCGCTACGCATGTCGACGGCTGTCTTCCTTAAACTGCTACGCTCTGGTCTTTGACCATTTATTTGGATTTGCTTAAACAGGTTTCTCACAAAGAGCATCTGCCGAGAAAAATGTTCCTAAAAGAAAAAAAGAAAAGGAAGAAAAAGAAAAACAGGATTGCTTCGATCCCCTGCTGCGAAAAGCAGCAATTACTCTCATTCAGATAACTAGGGTCTTCTTTTTTATCTCATTTCTGAAAATATTTAGAGCAGATTTTCCAACGCCAGAGGCCGCCACACTTAACACTGACAGATCGATGTCGCTGTTCTCTGGCATTGTACCTTAATGATGATCTAAGTACATCATCAAGGTACAGATGATCAGTGCGATTTGTGAAATAAGGGTATATGTGATTCTCCGACAAAAGAAGGAAATGTCACTGACAATTTTATCGCGGGACTACTGGGCGGTCTGAAGACATTACCCCACCTCCCCACGAAAAAAAATAACATTTGCTGTATCAGTTGACGCTGATGATATTACAGTTTTATTTCTGCTGTTTTCCTTATTAAACTTATCACTCCTCAAAGCTGTGCCTTAAAGCAAACTGCCTTGTTTCACCATTTGAGTCTTTTTCTTCTTATATTACTATCTTTTCTTGGATTTTTTTCTTATCAACTAATTCTGACACAGACAGAATTTGTTGGAGTTTGTGGGAAAGTAACTTTAGTTATTAAAATAAGAGTAGGAATTTTTTTCGCAAATGTTACATGTTTAGTCAAATACTTAACTTCCTTTGTTACCTATAACAGTGTTTAATCTTTCTGTAGCCGCCCCGGTGGCGCAGTGGTCTAAGGCGTTGGCCTCTGATCATTCGTCCGTAATGGGTCCGGGTTCGAATCCCGGTCAGGCATGGATGTTGTGTTTGTCTTACGGCACTGGCTCTCTCCCTTCCCTGGAGCCAGTGACCCTAAATTAGGGACGGGCGACTGCTTATAGCCCATTGAGTTGCTCACGATGGTCGTTAAACCTCCAATCAAAAAAAAAAAAAAAAAAATCTTTCTGTAAGCTTGTTAGTATCACTTTGGTACTAAAAAAACAGCTGGTTTGACTAAAAGAAAAGTAACTGATGAATGCTTTGAAAGCATCAAAAGAAACTTCTTTTTCACAGGTGTGGTTGTTCTTCAAATAACGAAATAAATGTCTGTAAGGAGATGCTATATCTAGAGAATACGGTGGATAATTAACACCTTCCTTACCAAGTTGCCTCATTTTCTCTTAGGGTTCTTTTTAACATGATGCGTGAAATTATTTTTGTGGGAGGTTACACAGTTTCTATTCATTCCGATCAAACTTGAATGCGTCATTCATTCTGTTCAGTTGTAGCCAGTGGTACCAGGAATATGCAGTCGTTTGCAAAAGTTTAAGACCACCTGTCAATTTATTGAAAATTAAGATTTTCAAAGAAACAACTAATTACTAGTTAGAGATATTTGAAAAATGACACCACTGATGAATACTTACATTCTTTAGAACACAAAAATACCGAAATCAGTACTCTGTGTGGCCACCTTTGTTTTTTATAACTGACAGAATACGATGTGGCATACTCTCAATGAGGGATTTGCAGTAGTCACTTGAAATGTCTTCGCACCGCACGTACTTCATCGCGTTAATCAAAGCTTGGAATTTGATGGCTGTTTTTGTGCTACCTGGTCGTTAAAAGTGATCCACAAATTTTCGATGGGGTTGAGGTCGGGACTATTACCGGGCCAGTCAAGCACAGCTATGTTTTTCCTCTGCAGGTAGTCCTTTATTGTCTTTGATCTGTGGTATGGAGCACTGCCATGATTAAAGAATGTGCATTTGTGCATTTGCAAATATGAGTTAACAGCTTCTCACCTAACATTTCCTCATAAAAAGGACCAGTCATGGTAGTGGCTATCGGCAAAAAGGATAATGAAGCAGTACCGGATGCTAACATAGCACCCTATATCATTTGGCTAGGCCGATATTTCATTTTATTAATGGTGTATTTTTCATCAAACCTTTTGGCTTTTGGTCATCGAGCATGTGCTTCACGTGATTCAAATTGACGCACAGTTGATTCATCAGAAAAAAGAACTTGGCTCTAATTCTCATCAGACCACGATTGATGACGCTTCGCAAACTGGAGTATCTTCTTTTTCATGACAGAGTTAGTCTAGGTTTATGTGCAGGTTTATAAGACTTTAATTCAAAATATTTGCTGAGACGCCAGGAAACAATGCTGATACTAATATCAGACTCTTTTGAATGTGTAGAAAGTCCTTGATATAAAATTCGCATGATGCTCGTGATTAAAGCGACTCTAAAATGGCATACTGCTCGTGATTTAAGCGACCTTGAAAAAGTCTTGATGCTCGTGATTAAAGCGACTCTAAAATGGCATACTGCTCGTGATTTAAGCGACCTTGAAAAAGTCTTGATGCTCGTGATTAAAGCGACTTTAGAAAAGCCATGATGCTCGTGATCTAAGCGACTATAAAATTGGCATGATGCTCGTGATTTAAGCGACTATAAAATTGGCATGATGCTCGTGATTTAAGCGACTTCAGAAGAGGGATGATGCTCGTGGTTTAAGCGACTTTAAAAAGTCATGATGCTCGTGATTTAAGCGACATTAAAAAAGGCATAATGCTCGTGATTTAGATTTAAACGACTTTAAAAGGGGCATGAGAATGCGCGCTGGTCTGGCAGGTGTAAGTGTCACAAAAAAGGCAAACCTAATGTATCAGTAGGGCGGAAAAAAAAAAACAGAAGAAAAGAACAATTTGAAAAAAAGAATAATTGTATCGAGAGAGTACAATCAGTAGGGCAGAGAGAAAAAAACAGCAGGTAGTCAGAGTCAGTGGTCTTTCTCTGGATAAAAACGGGTGGGCAATGGCAGTTGCAAAGAAATGTGAAGTAGCAGCAGAGCTTCATTGGTCAAATAACCTCGCAGTACAACAGTGGTGTCGAGCGGGAAATTTTAGCATACAGCCTCAGTACATCGGAACGAATGGCGGTACGTCTGTTGTAAGCAGCAAACGTGCCCTTCATGTACCACTGGACTCTGCTAAACACGGAGCAATTCGTCTGCAGTAGGCACGGTGGCTCCAAAACTTGAGCCTTGAGAACTGGAAAAAGGTCGTCTAGTCTAATGAATCACCTTTTCAGTTAATACATACTGATGGACTGGCCACAGTATGGCATCAAGAGCACGAATCAGAGGACCCCAGCGGCTTGGCGTCAAATGCATAAGTTGGCGGAGGCGATGCGATGGTCTGAGGTATGTTTTCTAGGTGAGCATTGGGATCCTTAATACTTCTGGAACAGCATTTGGATGTCACGAGGTATCTTATCATCGTTCCGGGCCAGGCACTGTGTTTCTTGATCGAGAGTGCTACTTCTAGCAAAATAATACGCATTGCCACTACCACAAGGCTCGGTTTGCCACACAATGGTTCCAGAAGCACGAAAGTGACTTCAAAGTGTTAAAATTGTCCCACGGTCTCTAGAACTTAATATAGTTGAACACCTGTAGAACGAGATTGAGAGAACCATTCATATCAGAGCAAACATTTGGTAATTGACAAATTCCATCATACCCGCTATGCTGAGCATACACCGAAGAGCCAGAACATTATGACCAGCGCGTATTTATGCATATCGAAGCAACTTCAAGTGAACGACGGCGCGTGTGAAGATCACAAAGCGGTTTAAATAACACCTGGTGCTGATATCCCGTTAAGTAGTTTTATTCTGATTTATCAGATAGGAAAGGCAGCGGACTTAAACGAGTTTGCCAAAGGCGAAATTATAATGGGCAAACGACTGGCTCAGAGCATTTCCAAGACGGCAAGGCTTCTGAGGTGCTCACGACCAGCTGTGGTTAGTACCTTTTAAAAAGTTGTCCGAGGAAGGAAAAACTACGAACCGCCGACAAACTGTGGGCCAACCACGGCTCACTGACGCTCGAGAGAGCGAAGGATATCATGCTGGAAACGGTAGTAATGTGTCAAACACACAATACATCGAACCTTACTGAAAATAGAGCTGCTGTAGCCTCAGGTTGCTCCAAGTGCTCATGCTTACCTGGAGTCACAGTCGAAAGCGCCTACGATGGTCACGTGTGCATCAAACCTGTATTATGAACGTTTGAAAAAAATCTTTAGGTCGTATTGCACCATTTGTACGTGTGCATTATTTACCTGGGGAAGTGTTAGTTCCGAGATGCACCGTGGGACGAAAACAAGCAGGTGGAGGAAGTGCAATGTTTCGAGCAATATTCTGCTGGGAAACTCTCGGTTCAGTCGTTCACGCGTAGGAAACTATAGTGTTTGCCACCTACCTAAGCATCATTGCAGACCAGATACATCCTTTGATGGTCACGATATTATCTTTAGTACACTGTTAAAAATTGTGTGGTAGGTTGCACCAAAAAATGGTGCTTCCCCAGCTGCACCACTTTCTGAGAAAAGATGCACCAATATGTGGTGCAAATATAACCAACAACTTGATGCCATGTTGCACCGCCATATAGTGCAATCTCGTACCATACCGTGGTGCAAGGTCGCACCATGTTGTTGGGTTTTGTTTGCATCACTCAATGGTGTATTTTTTCTCGGAAAGTGGTGCAGCTGGTGTAACACCACTTTTTGGTGCAACCTACCACAAAATATTTAACAGTGTAGTGCCTTCCTTCAGAGGGATAATGTACCATACCACATTGCCTAGACTGTTGGAAAATGGTTCGCGGAACACGAGGAAAATTTCCAGGTATTGCCCTGGCTTCCGAATTCCCCAAACATCAGTTCAATCGCGCATCTGTGGTTTGTATTGCAGTAGCAAATTCGATGTGCGGCGGCTCAACCACGTAACTTAAAAGACTAAAAGAATATGCTGGTAACATTTTTGTACCAGATACCACAAGACATCTTTAGAAATCTTGTAGTGACTCTGCCTCGCCGAGTAAGAGCTGTTTTGGCAAAACATGGAGGACTAAGATCATACACAATCGAGTCACATTGTTGTGACCACCTCCTACTTTTGTCGTCAACGGCGCGTAGCCAATGACAGAAAGGCAGGTGCCGTGAGCTGTCTTGGAGGATATTCTGAAAACATAGCACTTGTTGCTGTCATGGATAAAAGGAGATATTTATCGGATCTGTAAAAAGCGGTGATTATCTGCTTTCGGGCAGCATTTCTGATACAGCGCAGTTTGTGAACTGTTAGCGTGCTGCTGT
Source organism: Macrothele yani (assembly GCA_039090855.1). Classification (NCBI taxonomy): domain Eukaryota; kingdom Metazoa; phylum Arthropoda; class Arachnida; order Araneae; family Macrothelidae; genus Macrothele; species Macrothele yani. The sequence goes on from CM076989.1 coordinate 37,077,838, forward strand.
GGTTAAAGTGTATCGTGATTGGAGAAATGGCACCATTGCGAATAAGCGACGTGAAAACTGCGGAGCACCACGTGCCATTGATGTGATAGATGAACATCGGTTGTGAAGGTGCGTGAGGGCCGATCGACACGCTACTGTGGAGCAACTCACTAGCCGAATGAACCAGGGGGGCTATCGGTAGTGTGTCTAAAACGACATTTCAGCGGACTCTGCTACGTATGGGGCTCCAAGGTAGACGGATGATCACTGCGCCTATGCTAACGAAGGTGTATCGGCAGAAAAGGCTTTCATTTGCACGGCAGTATCGGAATTGGACCTCCGCTGATTGGCAAAGGATTGCCTCCTCCGATGAGTCACGTTTTCTGCTTTATCGAGCAGATGGACGTTGGTGTATAAGGCGAGAAACATCGGAGAACAAGCAGTCTTCCACCATTTCTGGAAGAACACAAGCTGGTGGGGGCGGCATTATGGTCTGGGGAATGTTTTCGTGGCATTCCCTGGGTCCACTCATACCTTTGGGAGGCACTGTTCGCCGAATTCGTTTTTGAATCCATCATTGCAGACCACGTACACCCGTAAATGCTGATTGTTTTCCCTGGTGCGGGTGGGATCTTCCAGCACGACAATGCGACGTGTCACTCAGCTAGACGACGATGAAGACTTCAAAGTACTTCCCTGGCCCCCTAATTCCCCAAACTTAAACCCAATTGAGAATCTGTTAGACCACCTCGATCGTGTTGTTCGCTCTATGGATCCTCCACCACACACCCTGCATCTGCTGTCAGACGCACTGGAGTCAGCATGGCTCCACATACCAGTGAACACCTTCCAGCACTTTATTTAGTTTCTTCCAGTCCGTCTAACTGCTGTCAGCGCTGCACACGGCTGTTACTCTGGATATTAGCTGGTGATCACAATAATGTGACTCGACCGTGTATTAGGGAGGTGGTCATAATGTTTTGGCTATTCGGTGTACTTGTGGAACGATATCAGCATCTCGTTGAACCCATGCCATATCGAACTGAGAATATTTCGAAAGCCAAAAGGTGGCTCAACGTGTTATAATATAGGTGCTCCTAATAATTTGCTACTTCAGTGTAGTTTTGTTTCGAGCAAATACAGTGTATTGAAGATCGCCCGTGAGTTCCAGACGCTTTGACTATAGAAAAGTAACGACAACTATCAAACCGTTTCAGTGTCTTTTAGTTCTTTATACATACTGCCCTTTGCATTTATACAACTAAACTCTACTAACTAATTCCATTCCTACAGCGTTAGCTCGATTCAGCACACACGCAATGTGCGCTATAGTAGTAGCTCGATCTGTGAGCTATAGCATGAGGGCCTCTAGGACTGACACCCCGTGGGGCGCCTCATGGACTGCTTCATCCCAAAAATTCCTTGGGGTCCATCTCGGAGTCCGTCTTTCTGCTCAAAATGAAACATGGAATGCTCTCAGAACACGCCTTACTCGAACTGCTGCATTCTGGCGAGGTTCCCAGTTTTGTACTTCTTACTTCTCAAGAGCTAGAATAGCTCAGACTTATATTCTTTCACCATGCTTATATGCATGGTCTGCAGAACGTATGCCCATTTATCACCTCAATGAAATCACTCGAATCATCTCAACGATAATATGGAACAGGTACCATTGGATCCAGGTCTCCACTCTCTGTCGTCGAGTCACTGATGGAGGTATCTCACTGCTGGAAGTTCGCACCTACTATAAAGCACATAAAGTGGTTTCCTTCCTGCGGCTACTAAGTGCACCAGAGTCGCCAGTTACGCTCGTTAGAGATGTCATGATATCGCCTAGGAATCCCCGAATCACTTTCATCACGTATCTTCTAATGGATCAATCTCCTTTTTTTTATTCTAAACTTTCCCCTTTCTACAAAGAGGTCCTTTCCTTTCTCCGTTCTCTACCCCTCTTCCGTGCTCCACCGGCTTCCACCACTGAACTATTAGCTGAGCCCCTGTTCTTTTCTTCCATCCTTCATCCCCCTAATGCTCCCTACTTTACTGACCTTTCCTGGCTCCCCGCCGGAATAGTATCTGTTCAGGATCTAATTTCTCCAGATCTTTCTTGGAAACCCTTCTCTGATCTGTCCCCCCACATCTCCCCTACCTCTTCCTCTCTTTCGCTGTATGATTCCTTCCGTTCTTCAATCATTACCCTCTTCCCTAACCTTGCCTCTCAAGCTGGGTTAACTCTTGTTCCCTCTGCCTCTCTTCTTCTTCCCTTTTTCCTTTCCGTTCGGGGCTCATCGCTTCCTCTCTCCAGTTTTTCTGTCTCGTCTCTTTACCGTTGTCTCATTGATCCACTGTATGCTACACCATTGATGATTCCAGATGTTCCGAATGTAGCCCTTTCACAAGTGTGGTCCATGTCTAATTCGCCACTATCTATTCCAGCAGAGAGAAACATCAGTAGAGGAAATATGAGAGTTCTGGCACACGCGGCATGCGGCATATGCCGCATGCCGCATGTGCTAGAACTCTCAATGAGAGTTCTGGAACATGCCGCGACCTTCCTGATCGGTATGCGGCATATGCCGCATGCCGCATGTGCTAGAACTCTCAATGAGAGTTCTGGAACATGCCGCGACCTTCCTGATCGGCATGCGGCATATGCCGCATGCCGCGTGTGCTAGAACTCTCAATGAGAGTTCTGGAACATGCCGCATGATGCATGTGCTGGATCTCTCAATGTAAGTTTTGGAAAAGCCTTTTGTCTAGGCTGATGAAGAAACTTTTTAGCGGTGGCAACACTGCTAATATAGGAATGTTCAGAACTTTTACGTTTTAGCCTTACTTTTTAAAAAAAATAAATTTCCGCGTGAGATTGTCCATGTCATCAAACGGGGAAATTTCTTTTTTCTCTTCCTTTTTTTTTTTTTTTTTGTTGAGGATAAAAAATGTCTTGTTGGCCAACAATGGGATTTGAACACTCCATCCTCTGTGTGAGGCAGGAACCTTAACCACTGGACCAACAAGACATTGCTTGTGTTAGCTTTATTGTGGACCCCTTTCCTGATTCTGGCATCGGAATAGCTGGCTATTACACTCCAAATGATCATATTAAACTATAATAATAACAATAAAATAAAAATAATAAAATGGGAAAACAGTTTTTATACACGGAAAAAATTAGGTGGTAACACTACTAATATGAGCTTACTGTTTTGTGTTTCGGGGGGGGGGTTGACGATGTCACATGGCCCGCATTGTAGATTAAAACATTGCTATGCGTGTTTATACTTGAATTTGCTCATGTCAACACATGTCAACACATGAGTCTTTTGTGACATTTAACTTAGGAAGCCCACTGATCATCTGACATTTTCCCATTCAGCGATTGGCTGTTCATCTTTTTACCGCAACCTCTCGAATTTCTTTGTTGTTGTATAACACCAAATTTTCACCAGTCACATGATCTATTCGTGTTGCCGGGATTCGCTGATAATTTTATGATACCCTCCTATTCTGGATTTGTAGGTCAGCGAGCACTTCACTTTTGCTTGTATCAGCGATCTGTTAACACCTTCCATCTGAGTGAGGATCAGTTGCTTAGCTTACTGACTTATGATGGCTACTTTAAGTTACAGTGGACGCTCTTCAGGGGTGATTCATATGGATAACCTACCTGATAATTTTTTCCATTTAGGGAATAATATCTTTGCCTACATATCATCTTTCAATCAAAGGTTGTATGTTCATATCAGACTATTCAAGCCATATGGAAAGAAGTGCTATCCTTCAAAAGTTGGAATAACCATTTTTACAAATCAGTGGATCGAGCACATGAACGAAAAGGATCCAGCATCATCACACACTAACGTAATCTCGAACCATGTGCCGTGTGGATACAGTTATGCTGTGATAGGTCCAAAAGGCGAAGTAGCAAAACCAGCGCAAATTTACAGAGGTGAGGATGCAGTGGAACATTTCATTGATTCTTTATTATGTGAGGAACGTGAAATATTGAACCGATTATCAACAATAATACCCATGCAAATAACACCTGAACAAGAGCAAGCATTCCATCAGCAAATCAAGTGTGGTATTTGCTCTAAAGCATTAGGCAAAGATAGGGTTAGAGATCATTGCCACATAACAGGCGAATATCGTACAGCTGCTCACTCCCAGTGCAACCTAAATTTCAAGATTACCCCCAAAATTCCCGTGATCTTACACAATTCAAAGGCATATGACACACACCTAATCATGCAAAAAATTGGCAAAATAAAAAACAGAAAAATTGAGTGTATAGCGCAAAATATGGAAAAGTATATTACATTTTCTTTGGGGCAGCTATATTTTCTTGACTCATTCGCATTTCTGAACACCTCACTCGAAAAGCTTGCATCTTATATAGACACCGAGAAATTCAAGATTTTAAAAGCACATGTGCCAGATAAAGAAAAATTTCACCTTCTAGTACGTAAAGGTGTATACCCATATGAATATATGGATAAATTTGAAAAATTTCAAGAAGAAGCGCTACCACCTAAAGAATCATTTTTCAGTTCACTCACTGGAAAAGATATTACTGAAAAAGAGTACGAGCATGCACAGAATGTGTGGTCAGTATTTCAGGTTAAAAACTTAGGTGAATACCATGACATTTACTTAAAGACAGACGTTCTGCTCCTAGCAGATGTTTTCCAGAATTTTCGAGAATTATGCATAGAATGCTATGGCTTGGATCCCTGTCATGTGTTCTCACTTCCAGCATATTCGTGGTGGGCAATGATGAAATTTACAAATGTGACGCTGGAGTTAATTACTGATCCCACCATGTATTCATTCCTTGAAAAGGGGATACGTGGTGGAATCTCCATGATTTCAAACAGATACTCTAAAGCCAATAACAGGCATCTACCTAACTTCAATCCATCTAATCCTAGTACTCATATTATTTATTAGACATGAACAACCTATACGGCGCGAGCTGCGCATGTAATATTCCAATTTCTGATTTTCATTGGGTTGATGCCAGCAGCATCACTCGAGAAGACATTTTATCATGGCATGACGATGATGATTATGGTTACATTTTGGAGGTAGATCTGGCGTATCCTGAACAGCTGCATGATGATCACAATGATTATCCCTTAGCACCGGAGAAAATCAGCATCACCACCGACATGTTATCCCCTTTCCTTAAAAACCTAGCTGAAGAAGGTAATATTCATCTACCATCAAATGTGAAAAAACTGACTCCAAATTTGCACGACAAAAAGAACTATATTTTGCATTACAGAACTTTGAAACTGTATCTCGAATTGGGACTGCAGTTAGAGAACGTGCGCAAAGTGCTTAAATTTAAGCAAAAACCATGGTTAAAGGAATACATCCTCCACAATACCGAACGTCGTAAAAATGCAGCTAATAGCTTTGAAAAAAACTTTTACAAGCTAATGAACAATGCTGTTTTTGGTAAGACAATAGAAAATTTAAGAAAAAGAGCAGACATACAGCTTCTACAACATGAGAAAAAAGCCAAAAAACTGATTGCATCACCAGCGTTCCACGCTTATAGAATTTTTGATAAAGATTTAGTTGCAGTACAAAGAAAAAAAAACAACACTCCTTTTAAACAAGCCAATTTATGCTGGCTTCACCATACTTGATATCAGTAAAGTTCTAATGTACGAATTTCATTACAAACATATTATTCCTCTATATGGCAAAAAAGCGAAATTACTATTTACTGATACTGATTCATTATGCTATGAAATACAGACGGAAGATATATATGAGGATATGTCTCATAATATGGAGCTTTATGACACATCCGATTATGAACCTAATCACAGACTTTACAGTGATGTAAATAAAAAAGAAATTGGAAAAATGAAGGATGAGTCATGTGGAGTCCCCGTAGAAGAATTCGTTGGTCTCCGTCCAAAGATGTACAGTCTGAAAATCGGAAATGATGAAAAAAAACAGCCAAAGGAATTTCTCGATGTGTTGTTGAAAAGAATGTCAAACACAAAGACTACAAAAATTGTCTACTCAACTCTGTCATAACGAAAGAGGCGATGACTAGAATAACAAGTGTGCGCCATCATTTACAAACTGTTACAGTTACGAAACGAGCATTATCTCCATTAGATGATAAAAGGTATATAACATCGAACGGTATAGACACATATGCATACGGGCACTATAAAATTTCATAAAGGAGACAATAACATCAGATATTGGGGGGAGAAGGGGGGGGAAGAGGGACTCTGGAGAAAGCGTTCGGTATCCTTCGAATCATTAATGTTTGCCCGATTCGTTAGGCCCTACCACGCGTCCCTCGAAAACGGGAGCTTAGTTTGGGCGCTCTCGGCTAAGATTCTCCAAAAATTTATTTTTTTAGTTTGGGATATGCGAAATCCCCTTTGAAAAAAAAACAACAACAGATTAGCCAACTACAGATTGATTTTCTTATTCAAATTTTACAGAGACATATACTGATCTGGTGTAAACATGAATGGTTCAAAAGCGTGCTCGACGAAAATGAGCTGGATAATTTTCTCCTTTCAGAAAAATGATATAAACTAAACCTTAACTTTAGTAAAATATAAGTTTTTCAGAAACTGTCTTTTATTCGATTTGCTTTATCCATGTTATCCTATGGAATTTTGTAATTTTAAGAATATGTAAATTTCAAAAACCACCCTTTTAGTTAAAAGTACGATTTGGTTTTTCACTATTAACAGAAACCTAACATTTTCATTTTGATCACACGAGGAAACAAATAAGCAAAAAATTATCAGATGAAAATGTATGGAATCAGATTTACACTTTTAAGAAGAAAAAAGTCTTATTTTATTAAAATCACACACACACACAAATACAAAGAGAAAGTAGGAGACATTATCTTTCATTTTAAGTATGTTTTAAAATGATATCCATTGTAAAGGCACTGTGTTGCGTTTTTTGGTTTTCTTCGAGTTTACATACACTTTCGGTTGCAAGTTCATTACATCGTTAAACATGGATTTCCCTTCTTGCGTAGAATTTAAGATGAGAGATTTGTTTTTGATATATTTAGATGGTAAATTTATGTCCTTCAATGCTCTTACAAATTCTATGGGTATTTTCTGTTTCGAACTTTTACTTCGAAACATAGAGTCTATGAGGTCCACAATGTTGGAGTTTTCCACAACACGCCCCCTGTACTTAAGTTCTGCTTTAGGCGACCATGAAATGATGTTGGAATTCATTTTAAACATGTTTAAAACATTTTGCGCATACCGCTTCAAGTTTTGAGGAACAGACTGTAAGATAAAGTCTTCCACGAAATCTTTTTCTCCCTTCATTTGAGGTAAGTATTCTGTCTCCGCGTCAGTTGTCGTTGTTTCAAGAGTCACCGGAGATGCGTCTTGAGTAGATGGCGGGTTGAAGGCTGGCGTTTGTATGCGTCTATTCAACACTTGGTTGTACAACTTTATTTTCACATCATCAGATTCTTTACTCAGTAAAATGTTTTTCATTTCTACATCAAGCTGTGAGAGCATTTCATCACTTGGTATATGACGTGAAAGACGTTCTTCAGGGATAAGTATCATTTTCTTTGCAAATTCCATTATTTCGTTAACAGAGATGTTATTACACTAAGAGCTGCGGGAATCAAAACACCTAAAAATCCACCTTTCTGAATAATCAGTTTCTCTTTTATACAGAGGTGTTTTTTTATGGGATAAAGCTCTCAAGGTGTGCTTATATCGTTGTAATTTTTGTTTCTGAGCTATGGAAAGGGGAACATTCCCTTTTAATGTATTCAGACAAACTTCGCATATAGTTTTAATACCCTTATTACTACACTTTGATAAAAGGTCTTTTAATACTTTTCTCGGACAATGCTGAATTACTCGTAAGAGTTGCGCCTGCTGCTTTGTGAGTGTCATGGTGAATAATGATCACATGGCGGATGTGATTTACCCTCTTAAACGAAAGAGGAGACTTCATCGAGGTTGGTAGATAGTTAACCTTTCCCCTGGAAGTATGTTGGTGCGTAACCTTAGCTCCTCCTTCGTCTCAGGCTTCAAATCAACCATCAAATAGCTAAAGGGTAATCTTGTAGCGTCCATATACACTTCTTGAAAGAATTTCAGTTTGGATGGATAGAGCTGTCTTCCTAAATGGATTATTTGATTCACATCTCTTCGAGATTTAAATAGAAACAAATAATGGGCGTTCAAGGAAATCTCTCTCATTTCTTTTCCTTTGTGAAAAATATTTTGAGTAATAAATATCACCGACACATTGTAATGATGGCTCCCTCTGGTGAACAAGTGAGTTAGGTTTTTATCGCTTCCTGACTCCGTCATCAGGTCGTCGATGATAAACAGTGTTCGCCCCTTCACATAGTCTCGAAAAGTTTTTGGTAGTCCTTCTACAAACGTCACATTAGATATTTCCTCATATAATGCTTGGTGAATCCCGTAGAACCAAACCACATGTTCGGGAGAGGGGTGGATGATATCCTCTTCATGATGAAGTAAGTGTTTCACAAACTGAGTTTTCCCGCATCCCGTGGGCCCAGCTATAAGAGCTGTAAAAGGGTGGTGTAGCCTAAGCGCGTCCATTTTGATAAATGAATAAAATAAACAGCATACAGCACAATTTAAAGACATGATGCAGAAAATAGAATTCAATTAAATTTTATTTTCACATTCTAAATTTTACATAAATTCCAAATTTCTTTTGAACAAAATTATAAACCCGCATATCATTCGTTTCACTTTTCCAGTGAAAATTTCTAACAACAGAATACAGACTTTTTCCACGACATCTGGAGTACAGAAAAAATATACAAAATTGACCGCACACAGCGCTAAACGAACTTTGAAGAGGAACTTCATTGGAATCCACATGAGAAAACTTTGAGGCGAAACTTGCAATAGGTCCATCAAATTGTTCAGGTGTATGTCCAAAGGAATCAAAAAATTCCATAGTTCTCGTGTTTGGCATGTACATAGCTAGCCAGTGTTTTCCGGGATTCCCATACCGATCCGTGTTAACAACGAGACATGCTGGGAATTTGGAAATTTTCTTGGGAAGACGATCGCAAGCAAATACTCCGATAAAGGAATGACGAGTCATATGGTCTTTCTTCAGAATACGGGTTATTTGCACACTGTTCATTTTTTTTTCAATTGGAGAAATCACAGAGGATACTTCTAGACTTGGAAATTTCGATAATATTCTGGAACTCTGCGTAGATCAGTACCGAAACTGTTTTGGTTAGAGCTTTTCCAAACTTGATCTCCACTCTTAAATTTCCTTGTTGGATCAAATTCATATGTCCTCCGTCGCATAAGTCAGGACTGAGATCGAACGCATAGAGTGTGTAACCCTTGGAAAACTCGTCACGGTCAATGTAAATTCCCCTGTCTTGGCCTATTTTTTCTGTTCCTTGAAAAAGGCTATGATAAGATCGAATCGTGTTACCTGACTCAAAAATTGGGTTCTAAGGGCTTATGAGGTACAGGTTGACCGTCGACGTAAACAGAGATAAAGTTAACATCATAATGCTTGAATTCGAATGGGGTTTGATTTATATGTACCGTTAAAAGCATCATTATCCACACAACCAATAACTAATTTCTTTGGCATTTGTCCGAGGAATACATTATCTTGCATGAAGGACATACTTCCATGAGAGACAGAGTACACTTTACATAAAACACGGTCGATTGGATACTTGGCGGTGGCTTTTTCTAAAGCTTTGGCATGACCAATTGAAACACCTGGATTGACTTTCACTTTTCTCACAAAAATAGATGCATGTTCAATTAAAACTTTATAACTGGGTGTCTCAGACGAAGAGACAAGACAAAAATCAGGCTTGCTTCTAATCAGTTTGATTTTCAAGTCTACTAAATTAAGCAGTAGTCTGTTTTGATGAAATAAATCACAATGTAGATTCCCAATCATATCCAGCGTTTTGCTGTCTTTCACGAGTACGTAGCGTTGATTTAAGCCCTTGTTCGTTGCAGCATTCGTCGGATTAATTTCGTTCAGATGACCTGCCGTATCCTTGTAAAAACATTCGCAAGACAATAAACTTTTCTTCGCTTCTTCTCCATAATTCAGTAGAGTTTCGATATAGGCTCTGTAGGGATATGTGTTGCTTGAAGCGGAAATCGCTCTCTCGTTTAAACTGATGTCGACTTGGGAAAACAAAGAATGAAGAAAACAGTTGATGGGTCCTACAGGTTCTTTGTCAGGTATGAGGGAATTATCCGATTTCACAATTTTTACTTTCACGTAAAGCTGAGTTGAAGATAAGTCCACGTATTCTTCTGCACTTCCAGATATATTAAATTCTAAAGGTCCTCCATCTCGAATGTTGGCTAAGGGATGATACTCAATCCACTGTCCTTTATCTATACTCGTTTGTGTAGGCGGTAAAGCAAATAAATCCAGTTCCGATTTTAGACATACAGAAGAATGATTGTGAATGAGAGCCATTGTTTATGGATAAAAAATATCGTGTGTAAATCGCTTGACTTTCTTGGAAGAAATGAGATGTTTTTCGGGCTTCTCTTCCTTTTAATGCGTCCTCCTAACATTTTCTTCACTTTGTTAGCTGCTTTGTCAGTGAGGATTTGTCCCGCTTCTTTAGCTCTTTGTTTGGCTGCTGTTTTCACATCTTTGCCTTGAATGATATCATTAGCAAGATCCGCACCCGTTCGTATGACTTGTTTTCCAAGTGTCTTAGCACCTTGTTTGAATAAAGGCACTGCTGCTCTAAATAATGAACGAAAGAGTCCTCCAAGTCCATAACCCTTTTGCAATGGTGTTCCTTGGTAGTAAGCTAATCCTTTTCCAGTTTGACTCACATAATAGTCCTCAAAGGATTTCACACAACAATGATAGGGCTGATACATAACTACAAATGTTTGAGACGAAAATGAAGCTTCACGATCGATCATCGAAATCGTTATAAGGAATCACATACTGACCTGTGTGATTCCTTATAACGATTTCGATGGTTTGGAAGTTTTTCTTACGAGTGGAATATATAATGGGGTCGATCATACATCGCACTTACCACATCACCATCTTCACCAGTCACTTTAACAATGCGAAGGAGAGGGGCATACACATCCCCCACGGGTTGTGGTTCCACGATGTCACTGTATACGTATAACAGAGAAAGCGACGAGTTGAGGTCTGCTACAAAATTTCCATGAATCGTGAGGTCGTTCTCTTCTGTCGCCGAGTATACTCCAGGATGGTAACCGAGGATTTCAGCAAATCCCAGGATATAGTTCCAGTTGAGTACCATTCATCAAAGCTGCTTTCACTCGTCTAGTGGTTTTGTTGTAATACATGGTGATTTTTTCGTCCAGTGATGTGACATGGCTTTTACTACATCGCTCACTGATTCGTAATATCCAGCTGGAATTTTTCCGACTTTCATCTGACCCCCACTAGCATCATAAGCAAAGGTATTCGAATTTATGTTCACATTGAACCAGGAATGAGGATAAATGAGTTCAACGAGTCCTACTTCCCAGTCACCATTCAGTTCGATGGATGAAGGAAGACGTGTAACAAAATGAGATATTTTATTGTCGGAAAAGTAACCGCGAGAACTATCGCTGGGTAACGTGAGGTAGAAACTCATCTTATAGAGTGATACATCGTAGAAAAGGATTCGACTTTTATATCGATGTTAAGTCCATGGCTGAGATCCACGCGTTGAATTTGTCTGGATAGCCCTTAAACTTTACAAAGTATTCCAATTTTCCTTTCCTTTGGCGTTTCTTCATGACATTTTCAAGAGCAAAGGTCTCTGAAAGTTTTACTTTTTGAAGCTCTTCGGCATAAAAGGTACCCTCAATTACCTCGTTCATCAAATCATTCACTTTGTACACAGGAGGGGTTCTAGGAACAAGTTCTTTCACCACGAAAACCTCTTCTGTCCAGTTCGATTCATATCCTTTTTCAAATGTTAATTTTGCTTTACTAATTCGTACCTGATCTCCTACTTGAAATTTGTAGAAAGGTTTCTCCGATGTCATATTTCCATACAGATTCCTCCAAACTTGCTTCTCATTGCTTTCGTTTACTTCAGCAGGTTTCATTTTTATACTACGATGGTAGGAATGGTTGTATCCTTGAAGTAAATCATCAAGTACATCGGTAAATTTGTATGTATTGTGAGCTGTGAAGTAACGCCACATCCTAGTTTTGAAAGTCCGGTTGAATCTTTCGACAATGGCCGCTTTTGTCTCGTTATTTGTGGTAAAGAAATGTACCCCCTGATGTTTTAAAAACTTTTGAAACTCTTTGTTCTTAAATTCTGTTCCTTTATCCGTTTGTAATTTCAGTGGTTTTCTCTGTTCAAATATCTTGGAAAAAGCATCAATGATGTACGATCCAGACTTTTTCTTTAATGGAATTACCCATGCATGTTTAGAAAATATGTCAATACATGTCAGTAAATAACGAAAACCATCATTGTGCTGACTCAAACTACCGACATCAACCAAGTCAGCCTGCCACTGTATATCAATTTTATTTGTGATGATTCTGTTTCTCGGAAAATTTCGTCTCACCGGTTTGTGAAGACTGTATGCCTTTTCCCTTTTAACCATTCTTGAACGTCTTTTTTCTTTATTTTTTCTTTCCTGACAGCTTGGAATAAAGCATTGACACCACTTAAACCTCCTTCTCGATTGGGGCTCAGATACGTCAGTTTCATCACGTTCTCCATTACAACATTCAAATTTAAGGTGTTCTACAGTCACAGAAAAATTCATGTTGACACAATGCCACATAAAACTCAAATGATTCGCATTCATCCTACCACTCTGTTTTTCATTACCACGTTGTCACCCCCCTCCAACATAAAAGAGTAAACACATATTAGTAGTGTTACCACCTAATTTTTTTTCCGTGTATAAAAACTGTTTTCCCATTTTATTATTTTTATTTTATTGTTATTATTATAGTTTAATATGATCATTTGGAGTGTGATAGCCAGCTATTCCGATGCCAGAATCAGGAAAGGGGTCCGCAATAAAGCTAACACAAGCAATGTCTTGTTGGTCCAGTGGTTAAGGTTCCTGCCTCACACAGAGGATGGAGTGTTCAAATCCCATTGTTGGCCAACAAGACATTTTTTATCCTCAACAAAAAAAAAAAAAAAAAAAAGGAAGAGAAAAAGAAATTTCCCCGTTTGATGACATGGACAATCTCACGCGGAAATTTATTTTTTTTAAAAGTAAGGCTAAAACGTAAAAGTTCTGAACATTCCTATATTAGCAGTGTTGCCACCGCTAAAAAAGTTTCTTCATCAGCCTAGACAAAAGGCTTTTCCAAAACTTACATTGAGAGATCCAGCACATGCATCATGCGGCATGTTCCAGAACTCTCATTGAGAGTTCTAGCACACGCGGCATGCGGCATATGCCGCATACCGATCAGGAAGGTCGCGGCATGTTCCAGAACTCTCATTGAGAGTTCTAGCACATGCGGCATGCGGCATATGCCGCATGCCGCGTGTGCCAGAACTCTCATATTTCCTCTACTAACATCCAATGGTTGTTTCTTCATCGGCGGTTACCAGTTCCTACCAAATTATTCAGGATGACGCTTGTTGATTCGCCTAACTGCATGTTTTGCTCTACGATTGCGGATGTAGATCATGTGTATCAACATTGCACAGTGCTTCTTCCCTTGCTACATCTGACCTTCACTACTGCACAGTGCCTTAGTACTAATGATCTCTCCTTCTCAGCCTATAGCACGCTACTCAGTTCAAGTACTCCGCCTATTCCTATATCAGAGTCATGTGCTTATGTATTCATATTAGCAAAACATGTGATTTTTTGCTACTATCAACAGTTACGTTCTACCCCTATACAGCCTACCATCTTTCAGGCGGGAGCTGCGATGTGCAGTCAGTTCCGGAACAGAATGATTTCACGCTTGAGGCTTGCTTTCACTGTTGCTAAGGCTGCGAATCGAATCCCACACTTTATGTCAGTGTGGTCACCTTTTCGTCAATGGTTTTCTGGTCCATCAGAAGACCTTAGACTTTTGTTCTGACGTCTGTGAAATTGTTTGGACTGATTGAAGTATAGTTTTGTGATTATCGTGTTCTTAGGTGCCCTTGTCATAATCGCTTCTTAATGTTACTGCACGTTTGCATGTTTCTCACCAACAAGGTCCTGTAGGTGAGTTTCTTGTTATACCACAGGCACTTAAAATAAATTTAAAGTTTTTTTTTGTTTTTTTTTTCCGGCACTCTCCTTATGTCTGCCGGGCTTTATAATATATGGTTTTTGCTCACGGTGCTAAGCAACTGTTTGATAGTGTTTAAATTGTCTTATTGATTTTGCACAGTGTATTTTCTGATCATGTTACATGTACATAAAGGGATATGATCAGTCGATTACACCATGTTCTGCAAGGTTTAGCACTTTTGTAGTGCAGGGGGTAATTGTTCATCATTCGGTTATTTGTACTGTACCTGAAGTTAGTTGCTATGCCAAAAGCTCAGTTTTGTATATACTAATGTACTTTCCTAATTGCACTGTAAAATTTATGTTTAGCACATTTCGCATGTTGAGTCACGATTACATGTCTTAAGTTTTATGCTCATGGTGCGGAGCAAACGCTTTGATAGTATTTCAATTATATGTTAATGTTACACAGTGTGGTTTTTCTCATGTCACATGTGCCTAATAGGAAATAATCAGTCTATTAGATAATGTTCTGCGCTGTATTGCATATTTGCTGTACAAAGAGTCAGTTTCATATTTTCATTATTTGTATTGTACTCGAAGTATAAACTTTCTGTAAAACGCAAGTTCTGTTTGTACTAATATACTTTACTCTTTGCACTGTGAAATTTACAGTTGTACCATGGAATTGTAATTCCTTATTAGTGTCTTCACTATGCCGTTGCATCTTGTGTACATATGTTGTTGTTCATTACAAGTTAATCTATAGCACTGTGATTGAGGGACTTGTTTAAGCCTAAGTAATAGTTCTTTTTGTAATTTGACAGCGTTTCACAAGAGAGATATTGCATTCCATTTGTATAGAGTTCCCACCATCATTGTGGATAGATCATTTATTCGCTTATCTTTCAGATACTGAAAAGTATAAACCTTCTGCTCTTTTCTTCTCTTTTCTTCTTTTTTTTTTCAAGATTGCTCAAAATATACATGTTTGTTTTTGCACTGTAAAATTTATAGTTATACCTTGTACTGGTGTTCACCTATTAGAGATGGAACTCTGCTGATGCACATTGCGAACATATGTTGTACATAGAGTAAGTCAACCCATCAGTCCAGTATCGTCAGTGTTATGAATTTGCTTACATTGTATATAGTGCATCCACATAATGTAAATATCTCAATGTCATTGTAAATAGGTCATCCACTTGTTTATCTTTTGGTAACTGTTAAGCACAGGCCATCTGTATCTTCCTGTCCATGTTTGCTCCAAATAAAATATTGTTGAAGCTCTATTCCACACGCACACAAAGACGCTCATCTTTCCTGCTATTGTACGCATTGAAATTTTGTATTCAATTTTTCTTCTTCTGTTTTGGGATTTAACGACCACCATGAGCATCCCTAAATCCTGTAAATAGTCTAGTCCCTAATTTAAGGCCACTGGTTTCACGAAGAGAGAGAGAGAGAGAGAGAGAGAGAGAGCCAATGCCGTATGGCAAGCGCACCACCCAATGCTTTTTCTGGTACTCGAGTCCAGAGCCCCTCGGGCGAACGGTCAAAGAGCTAATTGCAAAGTATTCGTTTAAACAGCTCGAAAGAGCAAAATAATTTTTAAGTCGTATATGGAAAACTTAATTTTTTTCTTCCATTAAAAGCTAGGTTTAAGTTTTTAAGGAGAACAAAGAGCCTGGCCGGCTGGCCCATAGGAGCCGTCATCCCAAGCATTCACAGGGCAACCAATTTAGGAAATAAAAACAAAATCATTTGGGGTAGAATTTTTTATATTTTTTTTTCTTTAAGACTTTTCGCGAGGCCCTTAATAATATATTATTCATAACTTTTTTGTTTGCAATTCCCCCACTTTCAAATAGTTTATTTCAGATGAATATTATAACTACCTTAAACTTTTCCACATTCATGAAACAGCAAACTAAGTTTCATTATTTTGTGGTTCCCAACTTTTTATGTTTAACAATCTGATACTTAAAATTTAATCGGATTCCTAAATTTGAACACCAAATACTTAAATTTAAAAAAAAAATAAAAAAAAAGTATCAAACTTGTTTTAGACTATATATGGAGATTAAATGTTCAGTGACTTTTAAAACAGTACTGGTATTAAAAAAAGAGCGATTTTCAAATATGAGTGCATATAAATGTTAAAAAAGTAACTAATTTGTCAGTTATTCCAAGTTGCATCAAAAATCAATCACTTAAACAGTCAGACTACAAAAAAAAGTTTAAAGAATTTAATTTAGAGGGATTATTCTTATTCTTTAAGCAAAAATATTTGCTACGCGCATTAGTTGAAATTATCATTCATCACAGATTTTGCCACTGTCTCTCTCTCTCTCTCTCTCTCTCTGTCTTTCTCCCTCACTCACTTTCTCTTGCTGGGTCTCAATCTTTCTCAGTCTCTTGCTGTCTCACTCTGTCACTCTCCCAGTTTCTCTCTCTCACTCTCTCGATGCCTCTCTCACTCACACTCTCTCTGTCTCTCACACTCTCTCTGCCTCTCTCTCACACACACTCTCTCTCTCTCTCTCTTTGTCTCTCGCTGTCTCATTCTCTCAGTTTCTCTCGCTGTCTCACTCTCTCAGTTTCTCTCTCTCTCCCTCTCTTTGTCTTTCACTCTCTCTGCCTCTCTCACTGTCTTTCTCTCTCTCTCTCTCTCACTGTCTTTCACTCTCTCTGCCTCTTTCTCTCTCTCTCTCTCTCTCTCTCTCTCTCTCTCTCTCTCTCTCTCTCTCTCTCTCTCTCTCTCTCTCTCTCTAAAATTTCAATCCGTATTAAGGTCTTTTTCTTTTAAACACAGATAATCACTTTTTCTTTATAACAGTTTTTGTGTGTGTCCTTTACGGATGATATTTTTCATGTAACAACTTTATTAAATTGTGAGACGTATTTTCTATGGCCCGCAATGAAATTATGCTCAGCCCCCGCTATGAAATTTCACCCTCGGCACCCTCAAAATTTCCATCCGGTCCTGTTGAAGGGATAAAGTGAAGTTCCTCTTTCTTACAGTTCATGGTTCTAATTCTTGTGAAGTCCCTCAGGCATTTACGAGCAATTTTAGAAAACTTGAAACGAATATTGCTGCTCTTCGCGAAAACAAAAAAGTTATGAAACATGCACATCAGCAGAGACAGGCTTTAACACTATGATATTTGTCCCTTCACAGATTCCCTGAACCGTAGCATTGAGCTGTTGACTTTCAAGTATAATGACAAACTGCTTGCTTCATGTCTTATTACCTACGATCATTTGTATCACTAAACTCAATACGTCATGCGTATCTGATGGAACATATTTCATCTTAAACAGAGGGGAATTTTTAGCATTTCTGAAAATCACATTATGCAAAAAAGGCATATGTTTTCCAAAACTGTTTACCGTTTTTGCAAAATGAAAATAAATTATCGTTCATCTTTTGATGTTTCTCTTACCAAAAACCTGGAAGGTAATTTCTAAGTATTTTTATTTTCACTTTTATGTTAAAGCACTTTTCTGTAATGAAGCTATTACATAACTACTTTCTAAATGTTTCCTATATAGCTTAACTGAAACATTTCAGAGCTTGAGATGTCATTCAATAATTCAATACGAGCAAGTTCGAAGAGAGAAGAACTAATATTTGAAATATCGGCATATTGTTGCATAAACAACAAATCTTGTTCTGAAATTTGCTGATATTTACAACTGCTCTGCTGATATTACTAGAACTGGAACTCTTGTTACAGAATGAAAAAACCACATGCGTAATTTAGCAGACTGTTATACAAATAATCTTTAAGGTTTCTGCCATTACAAACGCGTTAGAGCTAAATAAACTCACATTTTTTGTGTTAAATAAAATAAATCCATTTAAAATTTTTGAACTAAACAATTGGAAAAAAGCAGTAAAATAATGCTTGTTACTGATAAAATCGGTATCGCAAACAAAAACGTTACTTTATTTTTCTGTCGCAAAAGCCTTCCAAACTACTGTAACCACGTTTTCGATTCCTGGGAATTTAATTTTGAATTCAGTAATCTAATGTGGTTTGAAATAGTATGGCAAGATACTTTAAGTTCGCAAATACTTTCCCAAAAAGATCTGAATTTTTTTATCAAGAAAGCATTTTGAAATTTCCTTGGGTTGAGATTATGGTGTAAACATTGAATTCGTAGGTTTTCAAAGGACAGAGTTCACTGCAGTCTCCAGAGGCAATACTTTCACTGCAGTCTCCAGGGGCAATACTTTCACTATAGTCTCCAGGGGCAATATTTTCACTACAGTCTCTAGGGGAAATACTCTCCCTGCAGTATCTAGGGGCAATACTTTCAGTGCAGTCTCCAAGCGCAGTACTTTCACTGCAGAAGTTGTTCCTGGTGCAAAATACTTGACAGGTTTTCGATTAAATATCCTCCCAAATTCCTCTTGGGTTCATATACGTTTTTTTTTTATTACACTCTGATCAGCAATGGGTTCATGTACTTTATTACACGGATAATTCCACTTAGAATGGCAGTGATACATGCCGAAAGCAGGAACTTTACTTGTCGAGTGCTGAAGGGATTGTATCAAGAAAAGCCTCTGAAAAATTTCTTTGCAAACTATAAAACTTTTATAACACGCCATGGAGAATACCACCTTTTGTAGTTACACTGCGCTGATGTCTACCATAAAAGAACCTTGCTGACAAACGGCACCCTTAACATCTTGACTCTGGTCGTCAATGGGTTCATATACTTTTTGGGAGAGTTCGGGGTTTAATGACCACTATGAACAACTCAAAGGGTTATAAGCAGTCGCCCGTACCTAATTTAGCGCCCAGGATACAGCCAACTCCACCACACAAACACATCACCAAATATTCAAACACAAATCACCAAGCATCCAGTCTGGAAACCTAGCTCATCTCGGACGAATGATTAGAAGCCAGCACTTCAGACCACCTGGCCACCGGGGCTGCTGAATATACTTTCAGCTTCAAAAGTGAAGCTTGCGCCTGTGTCCTACGAACCTTATAAACACATGTGTTTCACGGGTACATGGTCCTTGGATTTTTACCTTTTGTGTTTTACCTACCTTGAAATACAACACAGTTCTCTTTGTTTTTTTAGAACTTTCACCGAAGGCTGGCATGAAACTAATGTCCGAAAATTAGCCCAATGGCCATTAATGCAATATGCCGATCTGTCAAACAACCATTCTTCGATTGGTGCGATTCTTCCACAATTCGTCCAGTACCCATTCTTCCAAAAGAGCGATTGTTCACTTCGCTCAATACCCATTCTTCCAATGGACGATTCCTCCTGTACGTCCAATACCCATTCTTCCAACGGTACCATTACTCCAGTTTGTGCAACACCAATTCTGCCAATGACGATGGCAAGATGCATAATTCCTCCAATTCGTCCAACACTTTGTTTGACCTCTTGT
Source organism: Macrothele yani (assembly GCA_039090855.1). Classification (NCBI taxonomy): domain Eukaryota; kingdom Metazoa; phylum Arthropoda; class Arachnida; order Araneae; family Macrothelidae; genus Macrothele; species Macrothele yani. The sequence goes on from CM076989.1 coordinate 37,097,467, forward strand.
CCTTTGGACAATTATGCGTTGGACTACTCAGCTTTGGATAAATCGGGATTGCAACAGTCTTCATTATATGAATGGTATCCGAGTCGCAGCAAATATTACTTACTGCATCACTTAGGAATGTCACGGGTATAAACTCTTCGTTTCAGGATTTAACCAATAGGGGATTTCGAGTAACTGTTCTAGGAGTAGGAAAGGAAGACAGCAATTAAGAAGAAAGGTGAACCTGACCCATGACACGTGAACCCAACACTCTGTTGTAAAAGTCATAGCATCCTAACCTCTGGTGTACCGAGTGCCCAATCGTTGTTTTTTTTTTTAGTACAGTGCTTGTGTTTGAATATTTGAATTGAGACCGAGACATGGATTTTATGTATGCTTTATGATTACGATTAATATTTATTCTTTGGAAATAATACTCTTGAATCAATGATGAGTGATTATTCCTAACTGTCAACGACTATGGTGGCCATTAAAGTGTAAAAGACAAAAACAACCAGGATATTACTTTTTTTCCGAGCTTCTCTCCCTCTTCCCATGTCTCTCTTTGTGTGCCGTTCTGGCTTTTTCATTTCTGCCTCTTTGTGTCTCTCTCTACTACTGTCTATGTTCCTTCCCTTTTGTTTCTCCCTTTCTCTGCCTCCTTCTACCCCTCTCTCTCTCTCTCTCTCCCTGTCCTTTTTTCCATTTACTTCTTCACTTTTTCGGTTTCTATCTATCTATCTATCTATCTATCTATCTATCTATCTATCTATCTATCTATCTATCTCTTTGTGCCTCTGTCATTTAGTGTCTCTCTCTCTCTTTCTTTTTTCCTTTTCATTTCTCACTTTCTCTTGCTGTGTCTCCCTTTCTCTGTATCCCTGTCTTTCGTTCGGCTCACCTTTCTATAAGTTCCCACCTCTCTCTCTCTCTCTCTCTCTCTCTCTCTCTCTCTCTCTCTCTCTCTCTCTCTCTCTCTCTCTCTCTCTCTCTCTCTCCCCCCCTTATCTTTCACTGACAACACCTTGATATACTTCTGTCTCTTACTGTCTCTCTCTTTCTCTGACTTTCTTTCCTTTTTGCTCATCTTTCTCTTTATAAGTGCCTCTCTCTCTCTCTCTCTCTCTCTCTCTCTCTCTCTCTCTCTCTCTCTCTCTCTCTCATTCTATCTATGTTTCATTTGCTGTGTGCCTCTGTCACTTCGTTCTTCTCTCTCTTTCTCTCTCTCTCTCCCTTATCCTTCACTGACAACAACTTTATAGACTTTTGTCTGTCTCTTACTGTCTCACTCTTTCTCTGACTTTCCCTTCTGCTCATCTTTCTCTCTATGAGTGCTCTCTCTCTCTCTCTCTCTCTCTCTCTCTCTCTCTCTCTCTCTCTCTCTCTCTCTCTCTCTCTCTCTCTCTCTCTCTCTTTCATTCTATCTATATTGCATACGCTGTATGCCTCTGTCATTTCATCTCTCTCTCTCTTATCCTTCACTGACAACTTGATAGACTCTGTCTGTCTCTTGCTGTCTCGCTGTCTCTTATTGTCTTCCTCTTACTGTCTCTCCTTTTCTCTGACTACCTTTCTTTTCTGCTCATCTTTCTCTCTATGAGCACCTCTCTCTCTCATTCTATCTATGTGTCATTCTCTGTATGCCTCTGTCATTTCGTCTCTCTCTCTCTCTCGCTCGCTCTCTCTTATCCCTCACGGACAACAACTTGATAGACTTAGATTAAAACAGAAGTTTAAGAAAAATCCAAAATAAATCACGCGGTTGAAATCCACGGTTTATGCTTTACAAACAAGACGCGTGGGTAGGGCGATTTATTCGAGTAACGGAATGCCGAGTGGCAAAATATTGCCCCTGCAGGAGCAACATTCCAATTCACCGGAGACAGCTGTCAGCAGCGACAAGATTTGGCAAAGTCACTCTCGTCAAAGTATTTATGCCCGGCGCGTTCCCGTGAGTTTATGTTGACGTTTGGTAAAATCTCGCAGCAGAGTTCAAATATTTTTACAGTTGGTGCTTTAAGGTTGGCAGAGTGTGACGAACCCAGGGAGCAACATCCACCACTTCCGTGCGTCAATCAGGCCCCAGAGGGCGTGTCGGTTGTCAGCCTCTCTGCCACAGCATGCGTAGGCGGATGCTCCTCACCTGTCAATCACTCATCCGCCGTATCCATTTCGCTCATTAGGCTGGCTATTAAGGGAAACGAATATCATCCCCACGGAACCACCCCCTTCATGTCGGGGGTTGGAGGTTATTTCAACCAGCTTTCCACTGCTCATTAGACAGTGATTAATCAGAACGTTTGCCTTCTAGATGAAGTATAGTTGTTAGAGAGGGGGTTCAGGAGTAGCACGAGGAGAAAGGGGGTCTGTTAAGAGCATATGCGATTTTCTGACCCCGACACCTTAGTATCGAAGTTAAATATGTCACTCTGAAAACGGAAGTGGATAGTATCGGTATCAAGAAGGGGAATGAAGCGAAAAAGATGTCATTGATTCTGACCTCTTAACTTCAACCTCATTAATCCATTCTGTATCTTGAGCACATGAGATACATCATCAATTTGCATTAATATTTTTTTTAACATGAAGTAAACTAAAAAATGACATTCGCCATTTGAAAAATGACAATTTTGTGGAAAAAAAATTCGCACTAGCTTTTTTTTTTTTCAACATTTAATTTTTTTCTTTTCTTTGGGGGGGGGGGGGGGGTAGTGTCAAAATAAAAGTAGTTCAAACCACTGAAGTTACGTGCTTATGTATCGTCATTCGAAACTGAATCCCGCTCTGGCTCATAAAAAATTCTTAGTGGAAAATTCTTTATGTCGTTTCTTCGAAAATCAGAACTTACAGTACTTATAATTTTTGAAATATCAAACGGAAGTACACAGTAATATAAATAAAATGTAACAAATCCGGTTCAGTTCGAAACATGTAAAACATAGAAAATTCCAGACTTTCACACAACTACATTTGGTCTCTTCTGCTTTAAGGACAGTGATCTCGGATATCAATGATTGAGTTAATGCCTGGAATTTTGATATGCTAAATATCTCGTGTAACTTTCGTATTTGAAACGACTCTGTTTCACTTAAGTAAGTGAATAAGCAGAATAAACTTTACTAATACTACGTAAAGTTTATTCTGCTTGTTCACCCACTTTAAATGAAAAAGAGTCACTCAAATAAAGTTCAAGAAAGATTTACTTAAAGTTCGCCTTTTATTCAGCCGCACTTCATTAGTGAAGAAACTTTTAACTCATAACTCCAGTAATAGCAATAGGCACTTAACATGAAACAATAAGCACAATCGAGTTTGAAAAGACTAACATGAAACATGTATACACCACAGATCCACGGACACTAATGCTGACAGATTAGGACCATAGTTGGAAGCGGGCCAAAAAGTTTGGACCCTGACCCGGCCGTCACATGATTGGACCCGACCCGGACAAATCTGCTTTGAGTTATAAACTCGAATATATCATCATCATTGTCAATCATTATCAGTCCACTGCTAGATGAAGGTCTCCCAAAATTTCTTCCACAACAGACTGCCCTGGGTATCCTCCATCCACCCATCTCCCAAGGGGTTTTCCTCTGGGTCTTTTTCTGTCCCTTGGAATCCAGTCCAAAATTTCGGTTGTTCATCGGTGGTCCGTTTTCTGGCAATATGTCTAGCCCATTGTTTCATCCAGCATCACATTGTGTTCTTTTATATCAACTGACTTATTTTTGCGACGTATATACCCAGCACTTCTGTTTTAATATCTGTTTTCTTTCATTTAAGTTACCTTATTCACGAATATCATATTCCTATTGTACAATGGAAATAAGTTATTGCTTGTAAAATGACAGAACTGCCTGATTCTCATCACAACAGTCGTGCAATGCATTGCAGGTATGTATGGATGACTCTTCAGCACTCGATGGTTTCTTCTTATTTGTTTTAAGTGGCTTGAGTGCTTGACCTACTTTTGCGCATTCTTCATAGCTGCGTAAAATGTTTATCTTTATTTTCCGTGGCAGATTAATGTTTTAACGGACTTAATTCCTCAGCTTTTATAAATCAATGTTTTATCTTTTCATGTCTTCATGTACTACCATTTATTTAATCTTTCAGCTGCCAATGCTTTATGTTTTTTAGCTCATTAGCATAATAAATGATTATGACTTTAGTTGACTGTAGTCTTTGTATGTCTTTTTAATTAAGATCCGCGTCTCTGCTGTGTAAGTAAGCACTGGAAAGATGCATTGATTAAACACCTACTTTTCTTTTAAGACATAATGGCATATTGCTCTTAAAAATTGTACAGTTTCTTCCAAAAACTCTCCAACAAAGTTTTATACGCCAATTAATTTCTTCATCAGTGTGACCCTGGGTATCTGCTGCCTAAAGTAAATGTAGGAATTGGTTATGTCTAGCTTTCCCCCATAAACTCATACATCTTCATTCCTTGTGAAAGGCATTGTACATTAGTTTTATCTTTTGAAAGTTCATTTTTTACCCCATTTCTTTATTCTTCTCAGCAAGTTTCTGGGTCATGTTCTGCAGCTCTGAAGTATTATTTGAAAGACCTCTGAAGAACTCTTTGAAATATATTTTTCTTTTCAAAAATAAAACGGAAGTAAAACTGGGTCATGAACACCTTGACCCGACACGTTTGACCCGCAAGATATTGTCGACCCGGTATCCCGTGACCCGTTTCCATCTCTGATTAGGACAACTTTCACACTTTGTCTGGCAGCTCCAGAATGTTACATCTCGTTCTTCGCTCGTGAAACATGTACACGTTTTTCCCTCTTGAGCTCAAGACTGTTGCCAACGTAACGCTAAAAGAGGACGAACTCAAAATTTACATGGAGAAAGACAACTAAAAATGAAATTAAATTAGAGTATACGTCATAGACGAATTAAAACGGATTTCACGTTTATCGTTTAAGTTATTGAATCATTTCATAGGAAAACTGTTCTGAGAGATAGATTATTCTGGAAAAATCTCTCTAAATTACTAAAATTCGCAATGGGAAAATTTGTAAAATGTGAAAGTTGTAACATATAGAAGTAGTTACTCGACTACTGCCAAGCCACTCAGTAGGTTGCTCCAAGAAGCAACCTACCAAGTGGCTTGGCAGTAGTAGTATGTGAGTCTGGACGAACTTGATGCCGCTGTGGTGGGGGTAAGCATGTCCGGCGCGTAACTGGGAAACCCTGGGTTCGATTCCAGGTGGCGGCCAATGATAATTTTTCCGTAGTTTCTGCAATAAAGAATTGCTAGCTATTTGGAATGTTAAACAAAAAAAAAAAAAAGAAAGAAAGAAAATGAACAACTCTCGACTCATAAAGCTAAATGATTTTACATATGTAACCAATGCCAGAACTTTGTCATTAGTTTTGAGAAACAAAATTAAAGTATGGCCTGTGCATGTAAAAAATTTAAACTGAAGACGTTACTAAGGAAAGAATGAAACATTTTTTTACCATGACGTAAATCTTAAAACGAAATTTAAAGATTCTGCGCCTCCACGTACTGTACATAAAGGCACTTGACTGATTTATCACGTTCCTTAATTATTTGTTTAAATTCTGAGTACCTGATAGTTAAATCAAACTATTCAGGAATTAACCAACGTTAAAGTTGTTTTAGCAATTTAGATTTAAAGTGAAACTAACTCATCGATGTTGTTGAGGTGTTCATACTGTGAAAAAGTTACGGAGTTCCCCTACAAAAATTAAGGAGTTTGTACTGTTTTGACTCGTACAAGTCTTGACCTCAGAAATTTGAAATTCAGCTCGTTCAGACTTTATAGTACATGAAGTCAGCCTGAGAGATTTCGTTTCAGTCTGGATCCAATCTAAAGCCGATTAGCGTGCCATAAGGAACGTCGGCCTTGGACAGCGGAACTGTACTTCGGAAAAACGAGTCATGATGCACAGACTATCATCAGTCTGATGGGCGTTCTTGGGTGTGGCGAATGCAGGCAGAAAAGTACCTTCCATATTGTACTATACCGACAGTGAAGTTTGGTGGAAGCAACGTGATGGCATGGCGCTGTTTTTTGTGGTTCGCCTTGGACCCATTAGTCGTCTTGGACAAAATTGTGAATTCTGAGTTATATCTAGACGTCATGGATAATTACGCACTATCAACCTTGTAGCAGTCCTTTGGTACCATGTTATACTGCTCACGTAGTTACAGATTAGAGAGGACAGGGGCATCGAAAATTTGAGCTGGCCAGCCGAGAATCCTGAGCTGAACCCTGTGAAGCATCTCACGAATTGGACCGTTGGGTACAATTGCTGTAAACGAACATGTTGGAAGTGGATGGTCGGTACATGTGCTTTGTTTTTGGATCGCCCAACAACAAAGCACTACTTTGAAAGCCGAATGGTGGAACATATTGGCGTGCATTTGCAAAAAATCTGGTGGAGAGCATTTCATGAAGAGGCCGCCACAAAAGCCAAAGTTTTCAGCACTCACAATATTATTTTCTGTAAATAAATTTTATTTGTAAACATGCAGCTGTTTGGATATTAATGGTAGGGCAATGTATTTATAACATTCTTCGGGAGTGGGTGAGCTCCACCGGAAAGATAGCGAAACGGACGAGTTGCACCGCATAGTCCTTTCTACTGACGGGCGAGTTGCACCGCATAGTATCTTTCTACTGACGGGCGAGTTGCACCGCATAGTCCCTTTCTACTGACCAGCAAGTTGCACCACATAGTCCTTTCTACTGACGGGCGAGGTGCACCGCATAGTCCCTTTTTACTGACGGGTGAGTTGCACCGCATAGTCCCTTTCTACTGACGGGAGAGTTGCACCACATAGTCCCTTTCTACTGACGGGCGAGTTGCACCGCATAGTCCCTTTCTACTGACGGGCGAGTTGCACCGCATAGTCCCTTTCTACTGACGGGAGAGTTGCACCACATAGTTCTTTCTACTGATCGGCGAGTTGTACCGCATAGTCCCTTTCTACTGACGGGCGAGTTGCACCGCATAGTCCCTTTCTACTGACGGGCGAGTTGCACCGCATAGTCCCTTTCTACTGACGGGCGAGTTGCACCGGTGCAACTCGCACCTCGAAAGAAGGGGGGGGGTGGTGAAGTAAGGGTATGAAGACTCTGAATCTAAGAACCATAATAATGAAGCAAGGTTAACAAGATTTTTTTTCATCCGCATAATTGTACCTTCACACTTTTTCCAGGCTTAGAAGTTTTAAGACAAGGGAATTCATTCCGCAAATTTTTTAACTTCTGGCGTGTTTAAAAAATTTTCGGAATGAATTTCCCTTGTCTTCGTCTTAAAGCAAGATTATGTTCTCTTGTCTTGTTTCATGATCTGTCTTTTACCTCTTTGTCTTATTTCTTCGTATCTTAGAACCATAATAAGAAATAGCCTTTAAAAATTCAAATCTTGTAAGTTCTTTATTCTTGATACTTCTGCTTCCTTCTTTCCATATTTCCCATCCTCTTCGACAGATTTTGGTTTGGTTGCTTTATGACATTTCCACTATTTTTCAATGCATAAAAATCAACATGGATTTGCTTAATTACTTCGACAAAAGCATACATATTTGGGCTAGGTGCACTGAAAATAGAATTGAATTTTGCATGAAATTATTCACAGGCATTAGTTGTTCTCCCTCCTTCTATTCTATCCGAAGCCATATGATGGGTGGGAATTTCGCTTCTTCAGCTACATATGTATGTGTCATATAATCAGCGTATTTTTGCATCTTTCCATCCTGTGAGATATCCGACATCAAATCGTCTACGAAACAGTCTGCAACTTCCTCGTGGAGGGTCCGGTGCAAGTACCCCATGCGACAGGAGGGGAATCCGGTGCAGTTCACCCTTGAATGTCATTGACAGGTTCTGTGAAGGGTTTAACTGACCCTCGTCCAGTTCTTCAACTCTGGTTCAGATGTATTCTTTGTAAATATAGATTAATATGCTCGTTCCCCCGTGGAATTCCTTTGTTCAAATCATTTTTGGCAGAGCCATGTTTTGAGCCCACTGACGTTCAACAAGAGATTAACCAGATTAGATAGGGCCAAGATTAGATTCGGCTGAGAGTATAAGCATGCCAAAGTATTGTTGTGGCAAGGGATTATCGCTTAGGGGTATGTGAATGAGAGATACGCGCTTACGGGAAATTTACATGTAGCCAGACAGTTAGGGATTAACTTTTGAACACAATTAGTAAGGAGAGATTAAAAAAATGTTCCGGGGAAGGGGAAGGACAGATTTTCTTTTGTTGAGAAGAAACACGTGGGTTTTGTGTCGCCGTGATTGGGCGTCAGAGAGCGGCAGAAGTTTGGAAAGCTCTCAGGTTTTTGTGTTGAGGGAACCGTAAGGCTGATTACGAAAAGCACTAAGTGTGATCTGGGTCCCCAAGACGGACGGAGACTAGATCTACGAAAAGTCTCCCATTTACTGTATTAAATGAATTTCTAAGCCACAGAGTAAAATTGAATTAAACTTCTTGGTTGTTACTACTACAAAGAAAAGTATTTTCAAGTGTATGATTTTGTGTGTCGAACCAAGTCAGTTTTCTCAGAGGAAATAACAGAATAAAGAGGAACTGACTGTATCTAGTCTGAGGTTGATCGAAACAAAATAAAATAAATGAGATTACAGGCGGAAAGGAGTGTGGGTCTTTACAATATATATATATATATATATATATACTTAAGAGCAAAACTGAAGACTAAGGAAAAAATTTTAGAATTTAAAACGAAGGGTGCCAAATAACCTGAAAATCAAAACGCGCAACGCAGCAGTTTTGAAAATTCAGAATACACATTCTATAAAGAAGATACCTAAGCAAAAAAATACATATATAATTTTGACTCACACCTAGTACAACATAGAAAAGGTTATGTATCTACCTGTGTGAGTAAAAGGAGAAAAGATAAAAAAATAAAATAAAACAACTGAATGTAGAAGGTGTCGAGAATACTGAGCCTTGGCTTTATCAAGGACCAGCAAAAACTCTGCATTTTCTCACTTCCACAAAGACCTAGTTGGAAATGGGTTTCTGCAAGGCCATAGATGCAAGTAACATTCCCACCTAAAATAGTTTAAAAAATATATATATATAAGTCATGTCCTCCGTAGAGTAGCATGACCTAGCACTAGTTAACAATTTCGCTTGCATCCATTAACCTTCATGGCCCGACCCATGCTCTTCATCTGTTACTATTAAACAGAGAGAAGAAGATTAAAGAGAACTCAAGCTGTGAGAGTGACATAATAAATAGAAATGATTTTCAGCTATAACGAAATTCCAAGTTCGTTTGAGAGAGAATTTAAACCTGAAAAACAATGCAAAAGAAATCCAAATTTTACATTGCAATTAAAAAAGGAAATGTTAATTTATAACGAACAGATTTTTGAAAGAAAACTTGAGTCTAAAACCCCCTACTCTACAACTTATGACAGCTCAAAAACGAGAATAAGTTAAAGATAATAATTAACTAAAGAAAACTTTGTGAAAGTTATATACCTTAAACAGTTAGTTGCAATATGTACAAAGTATTTCAGCAGTGCTTTAAGTGCATAATTAATTAGTTATTAAGAACTTAACTACTTTGAAAAAACAGCGCATAGACAGCGCATAGAAAAGGAACAAGCTTAGCCTTCTTCTGTTCCTAGGTACCCCAAAAAGACGCTCAAAGTTACAAAGAAAAGTAAGAGTTAAAACCCGCATAAATGTTAACAGACAAACCAATGCTTAAAAGCTAAAAAACGACAGAGAAAAGGTACATAAAGTACAAACATTGAACTTATAAAACCTAGAACCCAAAAACAAGGAAGAGAGCTTACCTCTTGTGTGACAAAAACTTTTCTCCTCACAAGAGGAGAACATGGCTGACCCCTTCCGCCACTCCTAGACGCTGGGGGGCAGTGAGGGTGGGGCTGATGGCCTCCTCATACAGCAAGAAACCAACGCGCGGAGATTTTAACCAGAGAAAAAAATATATAAACTTAAGACTGTGGATCTGTATGATCAGAATGAGCAGAATTAACTCTCCAGAATACATGAGAAATATTATAAAATACACGAGCAGTTTATTTAATAATCTTTGCATGTATTAAATCACCTTAGTGAGCTTCTATAGATTAATCAGAATCTTATTAATTTTAATGTTGGTTTTACTATTTTTAGTATAGCTATCCTAGTGATGAATAACTAGTTTTCTTTTTATTTGTTTTTATTTTCTTTTATAAACAGATTTTTAAGCTTTTTTGTGATTTTGTTTATATTATTTAATTTTTTGTTTTAATAGGACCGTCATATCCATAGCACTAAGGTTCCTTTAGGTAGTTAATAGGCATCCTCTAGCCAACTTCCTTACGGCTTTGATTGGTCAGAATCATATTATTAACTGTGTAGAAAATTAAAGCAGATCTGCCAACCTTACTCTATTATTCAGAATAATTTTTCTTAAAGTTCTTTTGATGAAAGAAGAAGGAATTTCGTTCTCTAGAAAACTTTCTAATAGTATATTAATGTGGTAATTGAAATCCAAATTGTTGCTGCAAATTCTTGAAATTCTTAGGACCTGAGAAATTAGTACATTCTCAATTACTTTGGTTGAAATGTTATTATTCCAGTGTAGATATTTAATTACTTTGAAAGGAAAATTAACTCTTTTATCAAAGAGGCTAATAGATGGGTTACCTCTGTTGAGTTTAATGCTTAAGTCTAGGAACTCAAGTTCCTGATTACTGTGGTTGGTTTTACATAAGTTAAGAGAGCTAGGATAGATATTATCAAAATCACTCTCTATAACTTCTGAATTATTGATACACAGCAGATCATCAGTGTGAGTCAAAATTATATATGTATTTTTTTGCTTAGGTATCTTCTTTATAGAATATATATATATATATATATATATATATATATGGGATGTAAGGTCAGGTGATGCGTAACATCACAGCCTCTCCTTGACAAATGTCAACCCCGCCTTCTCGTGGTGCATCCTGTTCCCACTAAAGGGGCTCTGACGACCGCCCATAGCGGTATAACTATACCATCGGGATTAAAGGAAATTCTATCCCACACTCACCAACCCGCTTGGCCAGCGTGGTGAGTTATGGCCAAACCCCTCCAAAATGACTCCACAACTTAAATCTTGGCCCTCAGTCTCCGGCAGCTGGAATGTACCTGGCCAAGGCAGCGGCCAGTGCGACATGAAGGCAGAGGGTGCTAAGAATCCCCGGAGGACCGGACTAGGCTGCCATCTGATGCTGACCTTGGCAACGTACAATGGACGCTCCCTATCTTCTGATTCAAGGCTTCTTGAATTGGAAGAGGAACTACAAAGGATCAAGTGGGACATCGTGGGGCTAAGTGAGGTAAGGAGAAGAGGAGAAGATCTCATTGAACTGAAAAGTGGACATCTCTTCTACTATCGTGGGACAGATACTGGCAGAACTAGTGGTGTTGGATTTATAATAAACAAGAAACTGAAGGATAAAGTGGTAGAAGTTGAAAGTTCCTCTGACAGAGCTGCACGACTCGTTATCCAACTATCGAGAAGATACCAGGCTCAGATTATTCAAACTTATGCACCCACCACAAGTCATCCTGAAGAAGAAATTGAAGAATTTTATGAGGAAATTTGTCATCTAAATAATAAAGGTAAGCAGCACTTGAAAATAATTATGGGAGATTTCAATGCAAAAATAGGGCAGCGGCAACAGAATGAAACTTCAGTAGGTAAATTCGGTCACGGCAACAGAAACCAGCGTGGAAATACTCTCGTTGAGTTTGCAGAGGCAGAAGGGTTTTTCATCTTGAACTCCTTTTTCAAGAAAACGCCACACAGGAAATGGACATGGAGACATCCAAATGGGACGACAAGTGAAATTGATTTTATTATGTGTAACAAAAAATTCGTCATAGAAGACTGCAGTGTGCTAAACAAGTTCAACACAGGTAGTGACCATAGATTGGTGAGATGTAAGATGCACCTCAACACTAAACTTGAACGTGGCAAGCTCATAAGACAAACAAAATCTATTGACATAACCAACCTTAAAAAACACCATAATACCTTCAAGTTGGAACTGAAGAACAGGTTCTCTGCTTTAGAAGGCCTAACATCGGAAAGAAGTGGACATCTCTGAAGTTAACAGAAAAGTAACCAAAGCTCTTATGGAAACAGCAACAAAATTAGCTGGGTCTAAGAACAAGTTGCATGTAAATAAATTATCAGGAAAAACGAAAATGTTGATGCAAAAAAGAAGAGAGATGAGGACAACTAAAGAAGATGTGACTTCCAAAGTGGAATATATAGAGCTATGCAAGACAGTACGAAAAAGTATCACTGAAGACGTAAGAAAATTCAACTGTGAACTAGTGAGGAAAGCAATTGAAAGCAACCAAAGCCTAAAGATAGCAAAGGGACATCTCAGTAAGGGAAGAAAACAGATTATGGCACTGAGAAAAGAAGATGGTTCTGTAACAAGAAATAGAGGCGAAATTTTGACAAGAGTGAAAGATTTCTACTCCAAATTATATGAAAGGGATGATACATGCACTCCAGACATCATGAAAGATACCAGTACCAGAGTTCCTCCAGTCCTTCCAGCAGAAGTTGCACATGCAATCAAGAACATGAAGCGGGGAAAAGCTCCAGGAGAAGATGGAATTACTGTAGACATCATACAAGAAGCAAGTGGAGAAATCGAAACAGTACTCGCCCAAATTTTCACTCGATGCCTTAATGAAGGAAAGATTCCTGAGGATTGGAACACCGCTACAATGATCCTGCTACATAAAAAAGGTGACATTGAGGATCTCAGGAACTACAGACCTATCAGCCTCCTATCAGTGGTTTATAAAATCTTCATTAAAGTTCTTTCACACCGCTTGAAGGTAACACTGGACATGGCTCAACCGAGAGAACAAGCTGGATTCATTAGTGGCTACAGCACAATAGATCATATCCATGTGCTGAGAGAACTAATTGAAAGAGCGAGGGAATATGAACTTCCATTGTGCATGGCTTTTATCGATTATGAAAAAGCCTTTGATTCGGTGAAACCATCAGCAGTTACAATGGCTCTGAAAACCTGCGGTATTGAAGATGCATACATTAATATTATTAATAACATCTATGAAAATGCAAGTGCAAAGATTAGGCTGTTTGAAAATACAACACACATAAAAATTGGAAAGGGAGTGAGACAAGGTGACACCATATCTCCGAAGCTCTTTAATGCCACATTGGAGGGTGTTTTTCAGTCACTGAGCTGGGAAAACAAGGGGAGAAAGATTAATGGAGATTATCTAACCCACCTTCGTTTTGCTGATGACGTAGTCATTTTTGCAACTAGCCCATCAGAGCTGCAGAGTATGATCCAGGAACTTGCTGACAAGAGTAAAGAAGTGGGATTAAAAATGAACTTTCAGAAGACAAAAGTGATGTTCAATGCTTTTACAAGAAATGAAGATTTATCGATTGATGGAGAAAAGCTGGAGATAACAGACACGTACATTTATCTTGGACAGCAGATATCAAGTGAGGGTCACATTGATGAAGAAATTAATCGGCGCACAAAACTTGCCTGGAGAGCTTTTGGAAGAAACAGCATAATTTTCAAGAGCAATATGCCATTATGTCTTAAAAGAAAAGTGTTTGATCAATGCATCCTTCCAGTGCTTACGTATGGTGCAGAGACGTGGACCTTAACTAAAAGAGACATACAAAGGCTGCAGACAACTCAAAGAAGCATGGAGAGGTGCATACTTGGTGTAACCAGGAGAGATAAGAAGAGGAACTCGTGGATCCGAAAAATGACAAGAGTGGAAGACATCATGATCAGAGTCAAATCCCTGAAATGGCAATGGGCTGGACATACTGTCAGAAGGACAGATCATCGATGGACAGCCGAAATTTTAGATTGGATTCCAAGGGACAGGAAAAGACCCAGAAGAAGACCACATGGGAGATGGGTGGATGAAATTCGAAAGTATGCAGGGGTGACATGGAGGAGACTGGCACAAGACAGACCGTTGTGGAGGAAACTTGGGGAGACCTTCGTCCAGCAGTGGATTGATAATGGTTGACAATGATGATGATGATGATATATATATACGGATTTTCATAAAATTTCGATTTTCTTTTCTTCGCATTTGTTCTCTGCTTTGAACTCTAAAAAGAAATATTTCATTTTATGAATTTGAAAATACATTATGTTGTAAAATTCGTAATACTTCTTTTCCATCCCTTGAAACTGCATTGTTGAGGCTTTCTTTCATGGTATGTACTGAACAGATGCTTAATATTTTACAGATATTTACGAAAAAATATTGCCTGGAGTGCCTACAATGATTTACTGTCCGTCACAAGGCGCAGCTCTTGGCGTGTTTCGTTCTTAATCCTACGTGCTAAGTCGTGTGGCATTTAATCTTTTCAAGCAGCTATGATAGAACAAATTGAGGCTTCTTTCAGCATTATGATAACATTTTCTCGGTTGATTAAAATTTTCGCCTATCATGAATGAGGCCATTAATTGGAAAACACCGCCCCTTTCTTTCGTAGGACAGTGATGGAGGCCAATTGGCGACCTCCAATCTCAGAATGCTTTGGGTCACTTGATGGGGTAATTACCGTGGGGAATCAACAATTGGCGTTCATCCAGGCGAAGCCTTGAGGGACGGGAGGAGCTCTCGCGGTTACAATAGACGGCATTTGTTTTACCAACTGGGAGTCACCGACGTCTTTTTCAATGAACGTGATCACGGCTAATATGGTTGCTTTTTTCTTTTTCTTTTTTTTTTTTTTTTTTTTTGTAATAAAAAAGACTTTAGGTCATATCCACCTACCGGAATGAAACCGAATTACATTTTAGTCGATGAAATAAATTCAACAAACGGCTATTCATGAAACAAAATTCCTCTTTTCTTCTTTTTTTACTGCAGTTCTTCTTTCAAATATATATAGTGCAGGTCAGGAACAAACAAGTAAATTGAAACAAAACAAGAACGAAGCTCAGAATTTCTATTTTAATTCATATAATTTATATTTCTACATTGTTCCCGTCATGCTGGATACATATGCGCCAACGTTTAACAAGCTTTTTAAACCGTCTCTGTAAAAATCCTCTGGTTGTTCTCGGAACCATTTGCTCGCAGCCGCTTGAACATCTTCGTCACAAGTGAAATGAATTCCTTTCCGACGTCTCTTGATAGCAGAAAACAGCCAGAACTCGGACTGCGCCAAATCTGGGCTCTAGGTAGGATGTTCACGAACTTCAAACTCAGGGCCGTAGCTACCGAGAGAGTAGGCGGGGGGATTGCTCTCCCGTAATGGTCAAACTAGGGGCGTGAATTCATGCTCTGAGTGTGTAAGAAATAGAAATGTGCAGCGTGTGAGTAAATTAACTGAAAGTTATAACTTAGAAAGATAGTTATACACTTCAGTATTTTCCTTTTTCGAAGACTTAGCCACGTACAGTATTCCGTGCACATAACCATGGTACATAATAACCTAGTATGTGTGAGCTCCTCATACGCATAAAAAGGAATTGTCTGATAGAGCGGAAAGACGCATATTACGCAGTATATACATATACCTATCCCAGTGATCTCAAACTCGCTGCCCGGCGCCAACTGTTTTGCGGCCCGCGTGAATCATTACAAAATAAAATAAAACACCCTTTTTTTCATATACTATTCATTATCATCATTGTCAACCATTATCAATCCACTGCTGGACGAAGGTCTCCCCAAGTTTCCTCCACAACGGTCTGTCTTGTGCCAGTCTCCTCCATGTCAGTTCTGCATACTTTCGAATTTCATCCACCTATCTCCCATGTGGTCTTCTTCTGGGTCTTTTCCTGTCCCTTGGAACCCAGTCTAAAATTTCAGCTGTCCATCGATGGTCTGTCGTTCTGGCAGTATGTCCAGCCCATTGCTATTTCAGGGATTTAACTCTGATCATGATGTCTTCCACTCTTGTCATTTTTCAGATCCGTGAGTTCCTCTTCTTATCTCTCGTGGTTATACCAAGCATGCACCTCTCCATGCTACTTTGAGTTGTCTGCAGCCTTTGTATGTCTCTTTTAGTTAAGGTCCACGTCTCTGCACCATACGTAAGCACTGGAAGGATGCATTGATCAAACACTTTTCTTTTAAGACATAATGGCATATTGCTCTTGAAAATTATGCTGTTTCTTCCAAAAGCTCTCCAGGCAAGTTTTGTACGCCGATTAATTTCTTCATCAATGTGACCCTCACTTGATATCAGCTGTCAAAGATAAACGTACATGTCTGTTATCTCCATACCCTATTATGATATATTAAATATAAAATAAACATAGTAATACTTAGCGAAGCCATACTCTTTATAATTAGCAAGTTTATTTATGAAGAATATAACTGCATTAAGCACGCGTATTGTTACATCGAAAGGAATGCGAAAACGGTACAGGTTTCTTCCCCAGACGTACTGTCTAACAATCCAAGAGTGATCACTGCACGGAAGGGACGAGGATTTCAACAGACAGTTTTAATGTTTCAAAGACATAGAAAAACATTTCAATATATTCAAGCCTCCATTTTCCAATAATGCTGACAACGCACCTGAAGAACTTCAGCTTGAATTAATAGACTTTTCGTGTGATTGTTTCCTAAAATAAAAATTCAACAGTTGCAATCTGACAGAGTTTTACCTGTTAGTTTCGAAGGACAAGTGCGTAAGCATTCATAACCTAGCTGCGCGGTTTCTGTCCATGTTCGGAACAACATACTAGTGTGAACAGTTGTTTTCAAGAATGAACCAAGTAAAATGTCTTGAAAGGAATAGGTTAAGTGACAGTCACTTATGCTCACTTTTAAAAGTAGCATGCTCAAAGGACATTATCTCCAAATATCGATAAGTTAGTAACAGAAAAGCGACCCCAAGTTTCTGGTCAGAACATGTAATATTTTCTGTACCATGTTCATTCGGTAAAATGTGAGTGTTTTAAAATTTAAGTGAAAATAATTGTTATGTAAAAGTGATTGTTTTCAGTGATAGATGAAGCATTTGTATTTACTATTTACCAATAATTAGAAATAATATTCCACTCTAGTGCCAAGTCATTCGTGTTGTTTATTTATTCATAAGAAATTTATTAATTTTCATGCGGACCCCAAAGTTCCTTCAGAACTGGAAAGTGGCCCTTCCAATGGTCTAAGTTTATTCATGCGGACCCCAATGTTCCTTCAGAACTGGAAAGTGGCCCTTCTAATGGTTTAAGTTTATTCATGCGGACCCCAAAGTTCCTTCAGAACTGGAAAGTGGCCCTTCCAATGGTCTAAGTTTATTCATACGGACGCCAAAGTTTCATCAGAACTGGAAAGTGGCCCTTCCAATGGTCTAAGTTTACTCATGTGGACCCCAAAGTTCCTTCAGAACTGAAAAGTGGCTCTTCCAATAATCTAAGTTTATTCATGCGGACCCCAAAGTTCTTTCAGAACTGGAAAGTGGCCCTTCCAAGTGTCTAAGTTTGAGACCACTGACATATTCTCTGACTTTTCCCGAATATGTAGATAAAGAGCTAATTAGTCATCTCTGCTCCGTCGTGGAAAGACTCGTTTAACCTTGAAGAAAATATTTCCAACCCCTACCTTGAAAATATCTTCCTAATGTTACGTTCACTATCTCATACTCATTCGTTCTGTGCTGGTTCATTTTTTCGATCTGAATTTCTGCGTAGTGCTGGGTTGTCGGCGTTCACATAGCTTTTACGTTTTACTTGACTCTTGGGTATTTACCTCGTTTTTACATTTTTAGTGAAATTATGCAAAAACCGAAAGTTACGATTTCTGAATGATCCTAACACTTCTCTATAATAGAGGAATGAGAAAGAAAAAACCGCGCACTATTTGAGTAAAAGTGGGAAATTTTTAAACTCGAGGTGCGTAATTTCAAGTCGCGCCCTTAGTCAATTTTTCCGTCATTTTTATCCACGCCGGGGCTCAAACTCGGGTCCCCTCATTCCGGAATAAGTCGCTCTACCAACTGAGTTACGCGGACGTCTGACTGATTCCGCAATATGTCGCTCTACCAACTGAGTTACGCGGACGTCTGACTGATTCCGGAATAAGTCGCTCTACCAACTGAGTTTTTCGTTCTGACTGCTATCTGTCTTTATGTCGTGTGCGTCCTGCTGGCCGGTACGTCACATCCCCCCCCCGAAAGAGGTCCGGGGGCATGGCCCAAGGGTCAGCTGTGACCATGAATCGTCGCAGGCAGCCATCCGCTGTAGAACGTGCACTTGAGAACTCCCAGTCAATCTGGTGTGTGGAATGCAACGTCACAAACATTTATTTTTTGAAGCGATGGAGAAAGGATTCTCTTATTTTTCCTATCTCGCGGTGTGGAAAGAACATCACACCATTGCGAGATCTTGAACGGCCGGGTCATCCGAAAAGTTCGGGCGCCATTATAACGAAGTAAATTTCTCTGTCATTTTTGTGTCCACGCCAAGGCTCGAACCCGGGTCCCCTCATTCCGGAATAAGTCGCTCTACCAATTGAGCTACGCGGACGTTCGTTCTTACTGCTATCTGCCTTTATGGCGTGTGCGTCCTGCTGGCAGGTACGTCACACCCTCCCAGAACGAAAAGCTTGATCCAGCCCTGTTCAAACCCGTTTTTATGTACGGCCTATGAAGTGAAATCACTTGGCGTTGAGCTTGGCATTGTCGTGTTGCAGAAATATTGGCTTCCTCTTCCCCCCCCCCCCCACCTACACACGCGGTTTATTCTTTGCTTTAACTTTTTTTAAGGTATGCACGTATATTTCTGTTACAGGGCTTGGTATTGAGTTAAATTTCAGCGCCCTGTGTGAAGGGTTCGTTTGATGCTTTGCTTCCAGAGAGTTTTTGTTTCTGGACCTTAACCCGTATTTTACCCGACTTGAGCAGATAAATAAAATATAAATAAATTATCAGCCAAAATAATAGCTCGTTCTTGCAGTGAGGAAAGTGTTTATTCAGTTGATATAGGGAATGTGTCAAAGCATTGTCCTTAATTCCATTCTTTCATTATCTTATTAACACGTCGAATCCCGTTCTCTTGCGCGGTCAGTATTCCCTCTCCCAAATCATCAGCTCTCATTGCTTTTTGCTTATCTTAGTTCACACCGATCAGAGAGAATGTAACACCTCCTTCCTCGGTCGCTTTCCACCCCAATCGCCTTCCAGGAGAGAAGTAAAATCCTCGGCAGAAGAGTGAAAAACCCTCTGCTTCTGAGAAACATCCCCCGAAAAGAACGTTTTAAGGCGCAGATCCTCCTTAAAATCCTTCTCTCTGTGACCCCTCCAAGAGTGTCTCCTTCCAACTTCGGCCACTTGCGTTTTTCCCTCACAGGAAAGTGTCCACATAAAAATTCCTTCCCCTCGCCGTAGACGGCTGAAGAGCAATAATATCCAGTTCCCCTTTTCTCTTAGAAGGCGCAGAAGTTCCTTAATTGGCTTCACCGTCCCCTCTCGCAAATCCACGAAACCATAAATCTAACTTCCTTTCTGATTGCGACGTTGAGAAAGTGAAAGTCGTGCCCACTGACCTACGCATGAAAAAAATGGCGGAAAAATTATTATCATTCACTATCCTAAAATGGTAACTTAACTTCACTCCTGACAAATACGGATGCCCAGGTTACAGTATTACAGCCCTCAGAGTTGATAGTCGTACCTTTGATCATGTACCCCTGATGAACAATTCCTCAGTAGTCCCAGAACACAGTGAGCATGCACTTATTGAAAGAAATTTGAATTTTGAATTTTTTTCGCTCGAGGAGAAGATGCGTGCCGATATTCCAGAGGTTGATTTTTCATTTCTGAGTCATAATGGCGAACCCAACTTTCATCATCAGTCACAATGCTTTGGAGAAAATCATATCCATGCTTTTCATAGCGAAGAAGCAACCTTTGGTATGTTTCAAGTCCTGGTTTCTTTATCTCAGTCATTAGGAGACGCGGTACCCAAAGAGCACACACTTGTTGTATATCTTAAAACGTTAACATGTTTTTGGCGCTACTTAAACTAATGTTCAGCATACCTGCTATGGTTCTCTGAGTTACTCTTCGATTTTCCCTGATGAGTTCTTAAACTAATATTCAGCATACCTGTTATGGTTCTCTGAGTTATTCTTCGATTTTCCCTGATGAGTTCATAAACTATTATTCAGCATACCTGTTATGGTTCTCTGCGTTATTCTTCGATTTTCCCTGATGAGTTCATAAACTAATGTTCAGCATACCTGCTATGGTTCTCTGAGTTATTCTTCGATTTTCCCTGATGAGTTCATAAACTAATGTTCAGTATACCGGCTATTGTTCTCTGAGTTATTCTTCGATTTTCCCTGATGAGTTCATAAACTTTTTACCTGTTCAAATCGGAAGTTGCTATTACGGACCTCCCACTCTGCGGTTGATCCTTTAAGGCCAACGCTCCTCCAGTGTCCTTTGATTTTTCTTACTCGACGATTAGTATTTATGTCTAAAGTTTCAAAACCATAAACTGCCACTAATCTAGCGTGAATTTCTTTGGGAGGTACATTTTCATGAGTTAAGAAGTCTATAACTGTTCGTTGTTTGACACCCGTCGACATATTTGAAAGAGAATCGTTCATTTTAAACACAATTAAATATGAAGAAGTAGGTGTGCGGAGTCCCATTACGCCGTGAAATGAAGCTAATGGCTCAAAGAATCGTTTAATAGTAGCTAGGCAACAAGTCAAGCGCGCGACACTTGTGCGAAGATATTACTTATTGAACCCACTTGCAGCACGGAAATTTCTTACTTTAGACCTCTTTAAACGTGATTTAAACCACTTTAGACCTGAGAAATTTTTGAAATTACTCTAAAAATTTATTTTCTGTTGGTTTATGAATAATACTTTTGTATTTCATTACGAGCATAAATGTTCCATCTTTTTCATACATTGCACGCTTTTTAAGCAAAACTGAAATCATCCAGCATGTACTTATGAGAGCCCACCTCTCGAGGTGAATCAGCAGAAAAAGTGAGCCAGTTGTTCTATACCAAAGTATTACAGGGCTTGGTGCTGAGTTCTATTACAGCGCCCTGTGTGGAGGGTTCGTTTGATGCTTCCTTTGCAGTAAGTTCTGTATCGGTGGTTTAATCCGTAACTCTCCCAACTGGAGCAGATAAAAACAATACAAAGCATAGAAAAGTGAATCGACTGAGGCTAAATTTTGCACTGAGGAAGACTTTTATTCAGATGTTACGGGGAATGTCTTTAAGCCTTGTCCTGATCTCCGTTCTTTCTACATATTCACCCCTCGTAATCTCCTTCCGTCTCTCTCATCATCGGCCTCATTCCTTCCTACTTCCTTTTGTCCCGGTGATACTGGCTCCCCTGCTAAAGATCTCCTTCTCCGTTGACTTTCTGCCACCGAGTTCCCTCTACTCTTTTTTGCTCCGATAGCCGACCCCCGAACCAAAAACTCTCCCCCGTCTGAAGTCCGACGAATTCCTCCTAAGCAAAGCCACACCCTAAGATGCCTCCTCTCCGATAAATGCAAGAGTCATTAATTGGCTCGCTGGCTCCATCTACATCGTATTACTTGGGACGGCGGAAAAGCAATAATGTCCAGTTTCATTCTTCTGACATCGACGAAACTATAAATCTAACACTCCCTCTGCCGCGACGCGTGGGAAAAGAAGTACTTTGCCTGTTCGCTGCCCAGCCCATCCAAATGGCGGGAAATGAAAGAAAGTTACCACAATTCACTATCTCTAAAAATGGCTACTGAATTTCGCTTCTGATAAATATGGAAGCCCCGGTTACAACAGAGTCGCCTGGCTTGTTGGTGTTAAAGATCAGGGGTTAAGAGAGAAATTCGTTGTTTTCTAGGAAGCGTTACATTCGGAAGAACACAAAAATTAAATGAAGGGGGCGGAAAGACGTAGTTTTGTAATAGTGGTAATTATAAATGTTTTAATGATTTTTCCATAACCATTACACGTTTATAGGGAGTTTTAATTTCATTAACTCTTCGATTTACGACCTAATTTTTAGGGTGGTTGCACAGACAGATTTTGTACAAACTCAATTTGTAGTTGTCCCCGCTAAACGATAGGGAAATTCAAACACTCCAAAAGTATCCAAGTATCGAGAGGCCACGTGGGAGTGAAATTCAGAGAGAAACGATAGCGCACTTGTGCCGTGCCTGTCCCGCAGGGCGCACATGAGATAAAGACCGATAGCAGTGAGAGTCCATGCCAGTGTAGTATTGCGTATAGCACTTGGAGCCGAGAGTTGCGGGCTCGAATCCAGCCCCTGGCATAAAAATGATGAAGAAATTTACTTCGTTTTATTGGCGCCCTAACTTTCAGGATAACCTGGCTGTTAGGTTTCTTGCAATGGTGTGATGTTCTTTCCACACCGCGAGATAGGAAAAATGAGAATCCCTTCTTCAGTGCTTCGAAAACAAACCAATGTGTTGTTACATTCCACAGATGAAATTGTCTGGGATTTCTCAAATGCACATTCTTCGTAGGATGACTGCCTACAGCGAGACATGGTCCCGGCTAACCCGTGGACCGTGTCCCCGGACCTCTTTCGCGGTGGGGGCTGATTTGACGTGCCTGCCCCGCAGATAGCAGTGAGAGCTCATGCCATTGTAGTATAGTGAATAGCACTCGGAGCTCCGAGAGTTTGAGGTTCGAATCCCGTCCCTGGCATAAAAATGATGGAGAAATTAACTTCGTCATACACTCCTTATTTGGAAATGTTAGCTACAAAGTTCTTAGAGGTTAGAATTGGAAATGCACCTCTCTAGCAGAGAGATCTAAAAGGAGAGCTCAGGAAATGTTTAAAACAAGGCATGGAATGCCGTTACTTTCTGCTTTAATCACACTTATAAAAAACTAAATCAAAAGATATGTACTGTACGGAGACAACTTATAAGTAAATACCCTTAATGATATGTAAACTCATGTGTTGTATGGTAATGGCTGTACTAATTTATCTTTCCTTTTACAGATTTGTGTGCATTGACATATTCCCGAAGACAAGAAGGATGCCCCGAAGAATTGAATGATTTCCAAAGAGGGCGTATTGTCGGACAATACGAGGGTAGTCGAAACCAGAGTCAAATTGTCCGAAAGCTGAGTATTCCGCTGTCCACCGACAATCGGGTGATTGTGCAGTTCAACACGGATACTAAGGAAACTGTTAGGTCGACCGGAACCGACAGCACGACAACTGAGGTCTGCAAAATGGGTGGTGGAAAGAAATCCCCGTTGCACGGCTGCAGTTGTGGCAGAACACCTGAAAGTGAGTCGTAACACAGCTGTCAGGTATCAGCATCAGCTAGGCTATCATGGCAGAGCTGCCAGGCGGAAACCACTTCTCGCCGCAGCCAATATTGTGAAAAGAAAACAGTGGGCAACCACTATGGTGGGACGCCCGTTGAGCTTTTGGCATTGTGTCATCTTCTCAAATGAGTCCTCATTTGCCCAATTTTCATGTATCGGACGCATATGGATCTGGAGAAAGACCAGTCAAGAATTCCACATGAACCGCCTGCAACCAACCGTCAAGCATGGGGAAATTTTCCGTTATCGTTATGGTGTGGGGTGCCGTTTGGAGCACAGGATGATTAGAGCTCGTGGAATGTGTGGGAAATATTAATGCCGAAAAATACATCGCCATATTGCAGACGGGTCTTTTACCAATAGTCTCTGGTGGGCTGCTGAACAAACCTTCCACTCGGTTTACGGAAGATGGAGCTCCTTGACACACTGCTAAAAGGACTCAAGCTTGGCAGACACAAAATGGCTTCCAAAAGCTTCAGTGGGCCAGTCAGTCACCGGACATGAATCCCAAAGAACATGTCTAACATATGCTTGATCTTGCAGTGAGACGACGTTCACGAAAACCTGCTTCCTGCGGAGAGTTGTTAGAATGTTTGCGTACTGAGTGGGCCAACATTCCACAGGTCAAAGTAGCAGAACTCATTGATTCTATGCCCAACCGGGTTAAGGCTTTGAAGACAGCAAAGGTTGCGGTAACTAAGTTTTAATATGAATGTTTGACATTTGTATCAAGTGTATACTGTAATGTAAAGGCCAATGTTCGAAAATCAGGGTGTCTATTTACTTATGGGTTGTCTCTGTATATACGAATTCACTTTTAAAGAGAAGGGGCATTGCGTCATCGGTAACACGTCCAGGGAGGTAAACGGGTCACCGTCAAAGTGGACATAATTAGAAAAGAATATGACTTGTTAGTCACGGAATTACATCTCAGTTTGCGCATGTAGTTAACGAATTCCTTGAAATACTATATTATACAGGGTGTTTCAAAATGAATGACCCGATTTCAAAGTAGTATATTTAATAAGGCAAATGTGGGATAGTTGCAAAACACAGAGCCAAGTATGAAGGAAGGCATAAGGTTTCACTCACCACAATTACAAATGCTCAATGTGCCCTCCACCTCCTGCACGGACAACATCAATTCGATAGCTGAAGTCATCTAAAACGCGTCGGGGAGTGTCTTCAGTCACAGAATTTACCGCGGTCGTGATTCTCGTTCGGAGCTCATCCAAGTCAGCATAAAGGGGGAACATAAAAAAGGTCTTTTACGTATCCCCATAAAAAAAACAACCTTTGTACGACGCTGTCGTCCTCCATATCCTCTAACAGAGTTGCATTAAAATATTTTCGTTGTGTTTTGTCACCTCCATGAAGAGCTTGCACCAGTGGCAATCTGTACGGCTTCAGCAGCAAACGTCGTCGTAAAACACGCCAAACAGTCACATGAGGGAGGGCAAGTTCGCGTCTCGCGCGACGAGTAGACTTTCGTGGACTTCGCTGAAAAGCCTCGTGAATTCGTTGCACATTCGTCGCTGAGGTAGTTGGTCGTCCAGGACACTTTTCCTTACATAAATACCCTGTTTCTTCAAATTGTCGATACCAACGACGAATGTTTTTGCCCACTGGTGGAGCACTGCAGTAACGCCGTTTAAACTCACGCTGCACCGTAATCACGGACGTGGTGTTGCTAAATTCAAGCACACAAAACACTTTCTGTTGCCACGACGCCATCTTCTCACTCACTAAGCGTAGCGGCTGTTTGGATGCTCGTGCTGCCATCTAGCTGTAGTCATAACAAACTCTGGACCACACCCGTAGACATGATACGAATCGCATTCATCGGTGGTTCGTGGTTGCCGAGATATCCACTTTTCAAATCGGGACATACTTTATGAAACACCCTGTATATGACCAGAGAGCTCAGGTTCAAAACAGATGTTTTGGTTACACCAAGACAGTGGCGGCGGAATCGCCCGGGCCTCCAGGGCCCGGTCTCGGTCAACAATTTTAGCCAAGATTTTTATTTGGCATATGTGCGATTTTTTGTTGTGATATGCCTTAGAAAGTTGCTCTAGGTAAGTGGTCAGGTGGTCCTAATCCTTAAAAAATCTCCTTAGGCATTGTTTTTCTTCTGTTTGTTCCGGAAAGCGGAAAAAAAGGGGGAGTGAAGCACGATTCGAAGTTTCGGGCCCGGTCAACGGACTTCCCTTTCCGCCGCCTCTGCACCGAGAACTGTACTTTCAAAAGTTTGGGTAAAAGAAGACAAATAAAGACACTAATTTGCCTTTCACTAACCGGTTAATAGTGTTTAGATAAGCTTCTACTTATGTGAACGAAGTCTACATAATAAACTAACAATATTTGTGTTAATTCAGCCCAGATATCTTTCCGAAATAGCGTGTCTTCGCCACTTGACAAAAGAACGATACATCGCAAGAATTTAACAGTGGATGAATAAGTTCCCTTATGGTCAGTCCAATCCGATATATAGAGAATTTTCTTCTCCTTTTTTTTTTTTAAATCTAACTTGTCAGAATGTGGAGACATGGTCTCTACAGACGTATGAAGGGCCTTCAGAACGTTCTTGACATACATCTGCAAAACAAAAACTACTTTATATACCTCAATGAAACTTTGCTGTCCTGCAAAGTACTCCCTTCAGCATATATGCAAAGTTCTTGACAGGCATCTGTAAAACAAAAACTATTGCACTTAACTGCACAAAACTTTTACTGTCCTTCAAAGTTCTCCCCTCCAGCATCTATGCAAAGTTCTTGACATGCAACTGTAAAACAAAAACTATTACACTTCACTGCCAAAACGTTTGCTGTCCATAAAAGTACTCCCCTCCAGCATCTATGCAAAATTCTTGACATGCATGTGCAAAACTAAAACTATCGCACTTCACTGCACAGACTTTTACTGTCCTTAAAGGTACTCCCCTCCAGCAGCTATGCAAAATTCTTGACATGCATCTGTAAAAAAACACTATTACACTTCACTGCACAAAACGTTTGCTGTCCTTAAAAGTACTCCCCTCCAGCATCTATGCAAAATTCTTGACATGCATGTGCAAAACCAGAACTATCGCACTTTACTGCACAAACTTTTACTATCCTTAAAGGTACTCTCCTCCAGCAGCTATGCAAAATTCTTGACATGCATCTGTAAAAAAAAAAAAACTATTGCACTTCACTGCACAAAACGTTTGCTGTTCTTAAAA
This sequence comes from Macrothele yani, assembly GCA_039090855.1. Classification (NCBI taxonomy): domain Eukaryota; kingdom Metazoa; phylum Arthropoda; class Arachnida; order Araneae; family Macrothelidae; genus Macrothele; species Macrothele yani. The sequence goes on from CM076989.1 coordinate 37,124,029, forward strand.
GTACTCCCCTCCAGCATCTATGCAAAATTCTTGACATGCATGTGCAAAACCAAAACTATCGCACTTCACTGCACAAACTTTTACTGTCCTTAAAGGTACTCCCCTCCAGCAGCTAAGCAAAATTCTTGACATGCATCTGTAAAAAAAAACTATTACACTTCACTGCACAAAACGTTTGCTGTCCATAAAAGTACTCTCCTCCAGCATCTATGCAAAATTCTTGACATGCATGTGCAAAACTAAAACTATCGCACTTCACTGCACAGACTTTTACTGTCCTTAAAGGTACTCCCCTCCAGCAGCTATGCAAAATTCTTGACATGCATCTGTAAAAAAAAAAACTATTACACTTCACTGCACAAAACGTTTGCTGTCCTTAAAAGTACTCCCCTCCAGCATCTATGCAAAATTCTTGACATGCATGTGCAAAACCAGAACTATCGCACTTCACTGCACAAACTTTTACTGTCCTTAAAAGTACTCCCTCCAGCAGCTATGCAAAATTCTTGACATGCATCTGTAAAAAAAAACTATTACACTTCACTGCCAAAACGTTTGCTGTCCATAAAAGTACTCCCCTCCAGCATCTATGCAAAATTCTTGACATGCATGTGCAAAACTAAAACTATCGCACTTCACTGCACAGACTTTTACTGTCCTTAAAGGTACTCCCCTCCAGCAGCTATGCAAAATTCTTGACATGCATCTGTAAAAAAACCACTATTACACTTCACTGCACAAAACGTTTGCTGTCCTTAAAAGTACTCCCCTCCAGCATCTCTGCAAAATTATTGACATGCATGTGCAAAACCAAAACTATCGCACTTCACTGCACAAAATTTTACTGTCATTAAAGGTACTCCCCTCCAGCATCTATGCAAAATTCTTGACATGCATCTGTAAAAAAAAACTATTACACTTCACTGCCAAAACGTTTGCTGTCCTTAAAAGTACTGCCCTCCAGCATCTATGCAAAATTCTTGACATGCATGTGCGAAAGCAAAACTATCGCACTTCACTGCACGAAACATTTACGGTCCTTAAAAGTACTCCCCTCCAGCATCTATGCAAAATCCTTGACGTGCATGTGTAAAACAAAAACTGTCGCACTTAACTACACGAAAGTTTTTCTGTCCTTCAAAGTACTCGCATCCAAATAAACATCATAATAAGCCCTAGCTGACAATAAATTCATTGGGACTTCAAATTTTTCCATCTCTTCCTTTGTGGTATATTTTTCTTATACTAAGAGTTGCAATTAGGAAATTTTACCGATCCGAAGCTGTAAGTAATGAAAACCACGCAAGAGATGTTCGCTTTAAGGATACTTGCCCTTACCCTCCGTTCCTTTGGTCACGGAATAGGAAATAAGGAACTAGAAGGGAACACTTATCACCATCTATAGGTTTACGTCAGTACTGTGGGGATGAGAGAGGGGGAAAAGAATTATTTTTCCATAGCTTCCGTAAAAACCGGCCGCTATGTGAACATTTCTCTTTGAAAAGCACAGAAAATTTTGGGCACCTTTTTGGTTCAGGTACATCAGCCGCTTAAAAGATTTAAAAAAATCAAAGTCATTCAACGGCCCATTTAAGCGGTGGCCTCAGACTATAAATCAGAGCATTTCTTTTTGATGTGCATGAAGACATACAAAAGGAATGCTGAAAGACAGAATGACAGACTAGAGACATTCTAAATAGCAAAATGCTGAAAGCGTATTAGATAAATACCTGGATTCAAAGCAAAAGTTTGCCTTTAAATTCATACTGTTGAGTGCTGGAAATGTACATGAGTCTACAAAAAGAATAAATAAAAAAAAATATACTAAATTCCAGAATATCTTTTTTCCCCTTTGATTGAAAACATACAACTTGCGCAGGTAGCTATCACGTACACTGAAGTAGTAGGGTTTTTGGAACACCTACCTAATAACTTGTTGGCTCGTTCTTGGTCTTCAAAACAAAATCAGTTCCATGTGACATAAATTCAACTACACTTCGATTTACCCTAACATAACATTGCAGTTTAAGGTACGAGAGCCTACACACTCACGCGGCCTTCGGGGACGGCCGAGAGTTATGTTCATCAGCGTCATTCCCCACTGTGTCCTGCTGTTAGCAGCTGTCAATCACTTCCCCCATCAACTTATTGGCATCTTTGTCTCCCAAAAATGACATCTTTGTCTCCCAAACATAACATCTTTGTCTCCCAAACATAACATCTTTGTCTCCCAAACACTGCATATCTACGCATGCGTGTGTTGATCTAATTTTAAAACTTAATTTCTGAAAATACTCTTATATCATTTTTAGAATTGTCTAAAATAACTATATGTACTTAAAGTAAACAGTTAGGACAATATAAAGTATGATTCTGGGCAATAAATGCGTTGGTTTTCAAGGAAAATGTTGGGAACTACTTTCAGTCGTGGCGATATGTTTCACGTACCTTCCTCATCAGTGTCATTTTAGGGTGAATCAAAGTATATATACTGATGTCGTCCGACACATACACACAGTCGTATCAGAATAATACACTCACTGTCATAAAAATCCGTGCACCAAGAAGAAGGCGTCGGATTGAAATGCGATTTTAGTCGTGATATAGTACATACAAAGGGCAGAAGTGATTACAATATCACAGCAGCAGGACGATTTCCCACGGACATACGGTACACATTCCGGACAGCATTAGTACCGCGTCAGACCGCTTCACGCTCGGGTACATGCGGTGATACAGTCCAGCATGGAGTCAAAGAGATGCCGTATGTAATCCTGGGACAAATTGGCCCACACTTCTTGCAACTGATACTCTAAACCACGAATACTGAGACATGGAGAAAGCTGGCGTCCCATCTGGTCCAACACGTGCTCGATGGGTGGGAGATCAGGTGATCTGGCAGGCCACGTAAGCGTGGAAGCCTGACGTAAACAGTCCTGGGAAACCCGAGCCGTGGGTTTCCCAAGACTGTTCATTTACAACAAGATATGGTTCTGGGCCATTCCGCCAGGAAAAGCAGCACATGGGGCCGCAGGATCTCCAGTACGTAGCGCTGGGATATCAACGTCCCTGGGAGCAATGCGAGGGAAGTCCTACTTTCATAGCGATGGCTCCCCAGACCATCACGCCCGCAGTTCTGGACGTGTGACGCTGTACAGTGAAGTTGGGATTGTAGTGCTCACCTGCGGTGCTCCACACTCTGACACGGTGGTCGTCCGTTCCCATACAGAAGCGGGATTCGTCGCTGAACACTATGCGTTGCCCTTCCGTAGCATTCTACGTTGTTCGCTGCTCACACCACTGCAATTGACGCCGACGATGGTCAAGTGTTAATGGCAGAAAACGTAAGGGCCGTCGAGTGTGCAGTTTCGCCTCTGCCAGGCGTCTGGAAATGGTTCTAGCGGACACAGTAGTCCTTGTACAGCCGCCACATATCTCTGGATATTGAGCGAGGACATCATTTCATGCCGCTCTCAAGATCCCACGGTCCTTTCTGCTGGTAGTGTGTCTGGGTCGCCCAGAGCCAGTCCGCCGTGTCTAGGTGCCTTCCCGTGTCCATTGCTCCCAACACGCTCGATCTATACTGTCCGACCGGCCCAAATGGTGGCCGATTCGGCGCACTGGCCATCCTGCACCTCTCACCCCGACGATATGGCCTCGTTCAAACTCCGTCAGTTGCCTACATGCACATTTACGGCGGCTCCTCGGCATGTCTATCACTCAGGGATCTCACCTGATTTTTAGCGTGCACTTCTGCACGAATGCGGAGTCCCCTGCGCGCCGCGTTATAAGCCCCAAGGATTGCGATTGCAGCGCCGGTTTTGGACGCGCGGGCACGCGGAATCGCACGAAACTTTAATCATTTGCAAGTCTGCGCTCCCCGTAGCTATACGCCGAGTTTCGCGATCATCGCACAGGTTTTTTCTTGGTACGCGGATTTTTATGGCAATGAGTATATGACCAGCTACCTAATAATGGGAATAACACCCTTGGTCGGATGACAGTGGAGAAACGGCGTGGAATGGACGCAATGAGGCCCTGGAAGGTTGTCCGAGGCACACGTCCCCATTCGGACTGCAGCAGAGCACGGGGGTCCCGGAGGCGATGTGGTTGTTGGTCGGCACTTCGAATCTGCCGATCCAAATAGTCCCACAAGTGTTCTATGGTATTGAGGTCGTGCGATTTCGCCGGCCAAGAGAGAACGGAGGCATCGCTGTCGGGAGTGATTTTAGCAGTAATGCTAATTCCAGGACGTCGCAAAATATAGAATACCACTGTCGAGCAGAAGTTTTCTACATGCCGCTAATTACTTTGAATAATTACACTCGCCGATTAGGGTGGTGTAAGGAACGTCGATCTTGGACTATAGACCAATGGAAAACTGTGCTTTGGTCTGACAAGTCCAAAGCACAGTTTTTCATGCTTTTGGACTGACAAGTTCAAAGCACTCCCGGCATCCACCAAACCCAGGAACTGCTTCCAGACTGCCTGTCTGGTAGTAGTTCCTGGGTTTGGTGGATGCCGGGAGAACAGTACCTCCCTGACTGTATCATCCAGACAGTGAAGTTCGGTGGAAGCAGTTTGATGGTATGTTTTTCGAGGTTGGGCTGTGGTCAATTAGTCGTTTTGGACAAAATCACCAACGCTGAGATTTAATTATAGACGTTCTGGACGATTATACATGACGTGCTGTGGCAATACATTGGCGAAGGCCTTCTCCTCTGTAAAACGCATCATGTCGTACTGCTCGCGTTGTTACAGATACGTTTTAGGACCTGGACGTCAAAAATTTGGACTGGCCAGCCCAGAGTCCCGATTTCAATCCCACAGAGAATCTCTGAGAGGAGATCGATCGTCAGAAGCCTGGAAGAAGAAATCGTCCCAAGAAAACAAAGCTTAACTGATCACTTCTTTGAATGCCGAATCGCAGGACATATTGGCGAGCAATAAATAAGAACGATTACACTAGTCTGCATCTTGAAATCAATTTTCTTGTGTTTTCAAAGTAATAGGTGATTCTTAATCGTTTCTTTGCACTGATTTCAAAAACATAAATAATTTTTTTTGTATCGCGTCAGAATTTTTCACAAACTGGGATAAAAGATTTAAACGCATTTAAACACATTTTTCAGTAATTTTAATCACTATTGTAAGCAAATAAGCTTAGAATAAAATTGAAAATATGATATAGTATGTATAGCATATAAAACTTTAGGCATATAGAAATGTCTTTTGGTAAATATTTGTTACATAACAAGAATTCCCACATATATATTCATTATAATAGATGAAATTTCCATTTCTTTTATTACCTTGCACAGTTATTTTTATCGGAGGAAATCGTTTTCTACAGCATCCAACAGTAATCCGCTGTTACATTAACATGAATTTTTTTCTGATATCTCCTTGCCTTAGTATCTTGGCGGAATCTTCGTTCTTTCTCTTCTGTTTCATCATCTAAATTTTCTAGGAAGCAATCACTGTGCAAATTCAAAGAATGAATGCTCAAATTCATGTTGCAACCAAGTTTTTCCATATGTCTTAAACAATTGTTTTGTAATTTGGATTTGCCTGGGAAAAAACCCGGCCCGGCGCGTTGCGTTGTTCTAAAAAAAAAAAACCACTCTAAAAAAAAAAAAACCACTCTGCCCACGGGCTGGGCTCGGGTTTGGCGGGGCAGCCCGGCCCCTGCAGACCTCTACTAACACCTACTAATGAACATTCTCGACATGACAGATAACTTATGTTTTGTACGAATTTTGAAAATATTCATATTGTGTGATTGTGCAATTAATTTAACGTGGACCAGGAACATCCAACAAAGATCCTCGCTCTTTCCACGTTTATAAGTGAGTCACTGCTGGAAGACCCAGGTTTCGACTCCCGGTGGCGGCTAATGAAAATTTTTCCGTGACTCACTTATAAACGTGGAAAGAGCGAGAATCTTTGTTTGGTGTGATTGTACAATAAGTTATGTGGTGCGATAGTGTAAAGAATATTAAAGTAATACATCACTTTAAGAAAAAATCCTACAGAAATATATGCGGGTAAAAAATATTCGATTCCGAAGGAAGTGTCCAAACAAACTGCATTTATAGGTTTGGAGAAAAATGACGGAAGAGAAAGTCATTGGACGAACGACTCTGAGGACAAAGCCATGGCGAGATTCTATTCTAAATGCTTGTACAGGACTATAGTTGCTATAAAAGATTATCGTTAAAGCTCTAATCTGATTCATCAAGCTTTTAATTCCGAAACAACACGTAAAGCACTGAAATGTTGTCATGAAAATACTTTAATATTATTTTTATATTTTCAAGATAAAAACCTTAAACACGATTCTCTATTCCGACGACACAAAGACCTTTCCGTGGATATTTCCTACTTGAAATCGAATTAAATTATTTTTTTATAACGCCTGTAGCACAGATGGATTTTCTAAATGGCTAGAGAAAATCCCATCACCGTGTTAAATTTCCCTTTTATTCTCTTTTCGAAGAGGTAAATTTTTCCCAAAAAATTTTCAGTGAAGAAAAATCTAATAAAATAATTTTAAAAAGCGTTTTTGTCTATAAAACAAAAGAAAAAGAAGAAAAGAACAGAAAGGAAAAGAAAAAGGTCCTATTCTTCCGTCGCAATTTCCCAGAAGAAAAATGAAACATAATTTCGAGATAGATTCTTGCAGGAGAAGATATACTCAACGGAAAACATAACGGCTTCTCCTTTCTATTGCTTGGTTTTTTTCTTTCTCAATTAGCACATTCTTCAAATTATCAGCACTGCGTCACTTGCTGTGATTTTGAATCTTTTGAAAGTGCGCGAAAACTTATTTAATCTTCTGATCTTTCAGTTCCCCATTCTTTTCTGTATCAGTCCCTTGCGCTTTTCACCTATTGAAAGATCCGCATTCACACAGAGCGAGTTTTTTTTTTATTGAACAAACATCCTCCTTTACACCGTATTTCTTCTAGTATTCTTTATGGCCATTTTCTCTTTCCATTTATTTAGTCTGAAAATCATCCGTCTGGATGATTAAAAAACAAAACGGGCAAAAGAAAGCAAGTATTGGGATCGCCGACCGCGTTATAAGTTTAAGAATTCGAGAGTGTAATCAATCTAATCAGAAAACCGCGTTGAGAGATGGAGTAAAGCATAAAAGGCCTTGTAAACTATGCCTACACCATCAATAGAGAAAAAAAAAGAGAGAAAAAACGAAGAAAAGAAAAGATGCAGGGAAATTGTCTGAATGTAATGAACAAGCGTAGAACCGAAAGGAAACTAAATAGGAAAGTAATGTTATTATCTCATTTGCATTGTTATGAAGTTGTCTACATCACTTGACATTCGAACAAAGCTTCCAATTTCTTTGGATACCTGCGGCGGGAAAAAATCTTCATCTTTCTCTTTCTTTCCCGACTTGCGCAACAACATATAATGAGGGCAAATTACACGGAATGTATTTCCAACTGACTTGAAACGGATCTCATTAATAAGAGGAATGTGTTAAAGCAATCAATAAGCGATCGGAGAAACCGACGCCAAGACCTATTACCTTAATTAACTCTCGCAAATTAGCAATTAGATTGCACTGTGGCTAAATGAGGGAGGACGACGGCTAGGATGGGTGGAGGGTCGAAACAAATAGGAGAAAGGGGGAGGGAGACGGGGGCGAGGGGGGAAAGGAGATGTCTACAGATTATGCGCCAGAGCAGCGAGAGCGAGTTCCGAATTCTGTTGTGGAGTAGAAAGCCAGACAGTTACCGGGAGGGATGGAAAACCTGGCGTTTCCACTTCTGATGGTTAATTACGTCTGCCATGCAGTCGAACGGTAGCGCAGTTCTTTGACTGATGGCTCGATAATTCTGTTTAATTTGGTTGTCTCTAAATGGCACTTGCGTGACATTTTCACCCATGCATGCCTTTAAAGTCATGATTTGTATAACAAACAGTGGCCAAAAGACTCCATTAACCGGTGAAGGAGTTTTAAGTAACTAAATTGTTTGAGAAATGTTTCAACGCTATTGTAAACGCTCTTCCTATGTCAAATAAAAATTTACTTAGAATCACCAGACAGTAACATTTTTCTTTACTGTGTGTGTGCCTCGTTGTCACGTAGTTCCTGTCATATCTGTCTGGCCGTGATAAACAACTTTAACCCTTGAAATTTCATGGACTTCAACGTCTGCATGTTATTTTCCTCAGTGCCGTAGCTGGGAGAGGGGAGCTCCAGGATCCTTGCTGTTGTCCCTACACAGCAAGTGCGATACCCCAGAAAATATTTGGCAATTTTTTTTCTTCTTCAATGGCTTAAAAAATTTAGTTTCAAATTTCATGCATACATACTGTAACGTACCAGGCGATGTGACGTACCTGCCAGAAGGACGCACACGACATGGGGGCAGATAGGAATCAGAATAAAATGTCCGCGTAGCTCAATTGGTAGAGCAACTTATTCCGGAATGAGGGGACCCGGGTTCGAATCCTGGCGCGGATAGAAATGACGGAGAAATTTACTTCGTTATAATGGCGCCCGAACTATCCGGATGACCCGACCGTTCAAAATCTCGCATTGGTGTGATGTTATTTCCACACCGCGAGATAGGAAAAATAAGAGAATCCCTTCTCCAGCACTTCAGAATAAAAATAAAAAAAATAAGGGGGAGATGATGTAACGTACCAGGAGATGTGACGTACCTGCCAGCAGGACGCACACGACATAAAGGCAGATAGTAGTCAGAACAAATGTCTGCGTAGCTCAGTTGGTAGAGCGACTTGTTCCGGAATAAGCGGCCTCGGGTTCGAATCCCGGCGTAGACCAAAAATGACGGAGAAATTTACTTCGTTATAATACTTGTATTACCAAGCTGGTCTCTGAGATTCAGAGGTTGGCTCACACGAAGTACAATCGACCAGGAACATTTTTAACTGATTATTTACTTACTGTTGTCGTATCAAATTTTTCCATTTACAGCGATCTTGACACACAACTCGGGCTTCACTGACATCCATCATACGACATACACACAAGACCTTCTATACTTCATACTCATAATCTTTTTCTCATGCAGACACTCTTGAATCTGATCCTCTCATGATTTCCTTGAATATCTCTGCCTTTCCTTCTTGTTTATATATTGAACTTTTTTTCTAAAACAAAATTCAAATGGAACAGAAAAGAGATATTTAAAAGCCCGTTCCTCTGACCTTCAGGTGGCCGATGATTAGAGGAACGAGCTTCTAAATATCGTAGTCGGGCATGGCTATGCGGTCGCTTCACAAAACAGGCTCCACCGCTTCCCTAGAACCACTGGCTTTAAATCAGAGACGGTGGGTTATAGAAGAGAAAATAACCCCTCAGATGGCCGAATGGTTACAAGAACGGATTGCTGAATATACAGGGTGTCCGATGATTATTGGACACATTGCAAAATTATGTAAAACAAAACATTAAACAGATAGAAAGAAACTGACTGCAGTCAGTTGAAAATTTAAAAATTTCACAGTTAGATTACGGGCAATGGCCGGCAACTGGGGGCCCGGCCGTTGCCCATAAAACTACGGCTTGGCCCATTTTTGTGAAAGCCCATGAAATTACGGTCTGAACCCTAAATACTAAGCCCATAATCTGAAGAGCAACGCCCACAAAAAAATAAGTTTGACCGTATTGAGCTACGCCATAATTTGAAGGGCATTGCCCATAAAAAAATAAGTTTGACCGTATTGAGCTACGCCATAATTTGAAGGGCATTGCCCATAAAAAAATAAGTTTGACCGTATTGAGCTACGCCATAATTTGAAGGGCTATACCCGAAAAAATAAGTTTGACCGTATTAACTTAAGCTGTAATTTGAAATGCAATCCCTGTAAATATGAAGTTTGGCCATATTCGGTTAAGCCTCACGGCAAGTAGTCACCGACTTTTACATAAATGCATTTTTGTGGAAGAGTGTGCAAGTAAATGCATGTTTTTTGTGGAAGAGTGTGTGAGTGTGAAATTGTTGGATACTTACATTATAACTGAATCAATTCAGTTCTAAATGTGAGTAATGATATTTTCATATCTTAAAATCAGGTTTATTACAATATGATAAATAATGACATCAGTTACACACAGATTTGTTTAACATTAGGCTTTACGAACTCTGTACACACAGTTGGTTGAACAATACTTACGTTTCTTTTAGACATGTTTTAATTGGAGAATTATTTCTAAAGCACAGTTGGTTGAACAATACTTAGTTTCTTTTAGACATTTTAATTTGCACATACGTACTTATGTAGTATTTGCATGAATGAATACAAAGGGCAGTTATGTAGTAAAGATATGTACAGGCATATTCTTGTATTTATATGTTATATCAATGACAAACAGAACTACGAACTGGCATCCGAGTACATTGCGTCTATAAGGGTATTCAATCCACAATGGTGTCAAAGTTGGTTTTTCATGTAGGTTTTGGCTAGTATTACATTTGACATAGGGTTGAATCATGCTTTTTTTGTTTTCACATTCACTGCCTTGTGTGCTGGTTCATTTTACATTCTACTGAGCACTGTGTTGTCAGTGTTCCCAGAACTTTTACTGTCTTGTTTCCTATCTCTAATTTTTGGATATTTACCTACTTTTCACATGTTTAGTAAAATTATGTCAAAAACTGGAAGTACTGCTTTTGAAAGATCACATTGCTTCCCCATAATTAAGGTATCAGAAAGAAAAGAAAAAAATACTTGAATGGAAATGAGAGCTTTTGAACTTGATAGGGCATAATTTCAAATCTCAGACCCCACCCAAAAGAAGAAACACTTGTTTAGACCCTGATTCTAACTGAGTCATTGTAGAACATTAATGCATATCAATATTTCTAAAATATTAAATTTTCCTGTTTGGAATGTTTTAGAAATGACTTCAGTGACTAAACCTGTTCTTTCATTGTTGTGTTGCCACAAGGAAACCATTTTGGAGCACAAATTTTTTTTTTTTTTGGAAAACTATTAAATAGTTGTATTTATAATATCTTGGCAATACCTGAAGATACTGAAACAATTTTTATTGATGTGCAAATCAGGTGTTTAGTGACAAAGGAAAAGAACACGGCAGAATCTTTAAATTTCTCAAAAAACAATTTCATCACATCATTTTGTACCAATTTCAGCACTATCATCTTAAAACATGAAATACATGCTTTGCAAATTGAACATTTTGAATAGACCTTTAAAATAGGAATTACAAAATGTGTAAAAAAAATTTCATATTTTTCAACTTAAAAAAAAAGTGGCTTCTGATTTATCTTAAAATATAAATTTTCCTGGGCATCCAGGTTTTACTACCTGGGTAGGTAAATAATTTATGTATATACCCAGCTGCGCATGTAACATTTTTGGATATTTTCCAAGCCCTGCTTAAAGTGACACAGGTGAAAGATTTCACTCGCAGAAATTTAGAATGAAATCAATTCTTTTTTACATTTAACTTTAATTACTACATTTGCAAAGCAAAGAAACTGTTCATGATATATTTTCACTGTCATTTTCTTGGCCAGCATTTACCAGATTCAGTAAAAAAAGAATAACCGTCGAAACTCGTTATAATGAAATTCAAGGGGGACAAAAAAAAAAATTGTAGCAACGTATTGTTCTTAAAACATTACAAATTTTTCATTAAAAAGTTAGTATGTACTACAGAAATTTTCATTACGCATAAGATTGCAATGCTGTAAAAGTGAAATAGTGCCCACAGAGACAAGCAAAGGTAATTTTTTTTGTAATGGGAAGTTTTTGCTAAAGTAGTAATAATGAAATATATAAGCTTTAATTAATATGTATGTATGAAATTATGTACTGTATATATTTTTACTTATACATATCAGGGTTTGAAAAATACCATGCCTGAGTCGTGTGAATCATTGACCTGGGCAGGTAAATAAATAATCTAGTTGCCCTAGGTGCCAGACTGGGCAATTAAATCTAAAAATGAAGTTCAGAATATAATTTTCTACTACAAGAAAAAAGACAGTCATCGCATGTCATGTTGCTTTTCACTGCTAATCACTGGAAGTTGTATTATTGTTACGCAGTGCCAAGGACAGAAGAATATCACCTTCTTTAATTATTATGCTTTAGGTCCATAAATTGGAAGCATATGTAATTTTGCTCCAAATGTTTAAAGTCAGCGACTGAATGCATGCCTCTGATGGAACTAGCCTCTTGTGTTTATTGACAAAGGGTTAAAACTTCATATTTTTCATATTTTAATGTATTTCATATTTTTTCAGATTTCATATTTTAAACGTGTTTTAAAGATTTTTATTGTAATATGGACCTGTGAGTCTGACACTGTGAAGAGAAGCTGCGATAGGAATAATGCATCGCTCCAGTGAAGATGTGAAGCTTTGGTCCGTTAAAAGGAAGGTTTGTTGCTGTGTGGAAATGACGGGTACAAGAGAAAGAGGACTTACGTTATTGGCAGAAGAGCAATAAATGTTGTAGTGATACGCTACAGAAAATAGGTCCACAGCAGCCACCCTTTCTTTTGTTGTATCCTGTACGTTGTTGGCAGGAAAAACCGGATAAAACCTTTTCGATTTGCAAAAGATACATATGAGTAAGATAGAAACTCGCGTGCGAACAAGCTATTAACAGAAGAACCAAAAGTGCAGAGACGCAGCAAATCTGTTCAAACCAAAACCGAAATTTATAGTTCCCCAGTTTTCTGTACAACATAGAAAAGCATATTAGTACTTTCAGTAAATGTGTACTTCAGCGTCCTAAACTATTTTGTTGGAAAAATTTAACTGTGGGTGAAAAGTTCGATGCACACATTTTTTTAAGCATGCAAAATAATAGGGAAAGGTGAAAAATTATATTTTTAAATAAAAAGGAAATAATTTTTCTGAAGTATTAACCTGCGAGTACGATGGTTTGTAGCAGGTGGTGCGGGAGGCTGAAGCGATGCTAACGGCCACCACGTGAAGGTGCTGTGCGACGGAGCGAAGTACGAGTTGGTAGCAAATGCGTGGAAGAATACGACAGCAGTAGGGTATATTTTTCGGAAGAGTATCATGTAATTGTGCACAGAAGTAGTTCAAACCTGTTTTATTCATTTTTGAGAAAGATATGTGCAGAATGTCGTTATTAGTGGTTTCACAGTGTCTCCGAATGGAAAGAAATTAAGGAATGTAAAATAATTTATGTACGACAGAAGTTTTGAGGAAGACGTTTTGGTTCCGGTTGAACCCAAAGTTTTAGTTTTGGTTTGGAAGATGTGCACAGGTAGGTGATTTCTTCAAGCACTTCATTTGCAGTTCTGCTGTTATTCAGTACATCGTAGCTCACATTTTTTTCCTCGTGACATGGATATTTTTCAAAATAAGCAATTTTCTTCAATTCATATATCGCACTATGGCAGGGAGACAGCTTCTTGTATTGTGGCGGATAATGAAATTTTAAGCCCTGACGAAATCCGAAATGACTGACGATTTTGTACTTCCGCTTTCTCAAAATTACCCTTAAAAAAAACAAAAACTTACAATGCTGCACAAATTCAACCTCTTTCTTTCTGCATATGCCTACAAGACTTTTCGATGACTACGTACTGCTAAACCGCTTCCTTCTTAATTCTTCCGCCCGTTACTTGCCCTTCTCAACGAAGCTTCCATTCACCGGACTCCACCTTGATGACGTTGCCGCTCTCTCGTCCTATGCCTATACCGCACGTACTCTTCCAAACCATCGCACTCTCAGGTAAATACTTTGGAAAACTTATTTCCTTTTATCTAAAAATACTATATTTTTGCACCTTTTCGCATTATTTTGCATGCTTAAAATATTGTATGTCACACTTTTTTCCCACACAGTTACATTTTTCCGACGAAATAATTTAGACGCTAAAGTACACATTTACCAAACTTTCTATTTCGGATCAGGGAATCATATGCGAAAGAATGAAAAATTTCACGTCTGCTTTAAAAACAATTACAAAACATGAACAAACTATATTGTGTAGCATATGAGTATAAAATGGTTCGCTCTCCTGGCAAGAAGGTACTTGCTTGGACTTGTAGTCATCTGCACGTGAATTGCACGGCGAAGCGAATCTTCCTTTCAACAAAGCAAATCTTCACATCGTTGCCGTAGTGATGTGTTAGGCCTACCACAGCGTCGCACTCGCAAGTCAATATTACAAGTTTCCGACAAAATAATTTAGGACGCTAATCTACACATTTACTGAATAATCTGCCAATGATGAAGATTGGAGTGCCATTTCAGGTGGATTCAGTAGTTTTAAAGAGTTTGTAGAAATCAATGAAAATGCATTATTGGGGAATTGAGGGATATTCAAGAAATAGCCAATGAAATTCAGGATGATGATGAAGAGACATAACAAAAAATTAACAAAAGATCCCCAGACTGTCACGAAAGCAGTGTAGAAGCTTTGGAAACACTGTCACTACATACAACTCACCGATACATCTAATTGCCACACATTCCTGTTTAAACAAACTTGAAAAAGCTGTTTTCAATGAGAGGCAACAGCAGAAACAGTCTTCAATTTTACATAACTTTAAAAAGCCATAAATATAAAAAAGGTATGTAATTAAAATTTTGAGATCAAGTAATTTACATTTTTGAGTAATCTAAGCTTTAAAGTGTTAAATTTAACTAAGTAAATTCAATCATTGATATTTTTCCTATTTTGCATGTTATTCTCATGTTAATTACTTTTTAAACTTAATTTTGGCTGGAATTACACTAACTTTTACTTATGCTGCGCTCTTATTTATGCGTGCTTTGGTTTGCGCTGACATATATGTGAAATATTACTGTATACATGTGATGATGAGGTGATTATAGATATAATTAAAAAATATATATTTTTTGGCTCTTCTGGTTTCCAATTAAATTTATGTAATTTATGTGTTGAGTGGTAAAAAAGTTGTTTTCAATGAGAGGCATATGGGGTTTGTATATATGCAGATTTCCATTGTTTGCTTCTTCCTGCTGAAAACTAAGCTAGGGATGCCTATGAGTTAACTGAATATACCATAGTCACAAAATGATTGATAATTATATACTAAGGAATGTGAGTGAAATGGTATTCCTATAAGCAATCAAAACCATGTAGCAGTCAGGGAGAATCACAAATGTGTTTCCTGAACGAAAATGTGACATTTCATCACATGAAACTTTTTCCCGCCTCTAAATTGAGGCCACTGGTTCTAGGGAAGGAGAAAGCCAAAGCTGTTATGTTATGTAAAAAACAGGTTTCTTTTTAAAGGTTTTAACGGCTAATGTGAGGAACTAAATGGGATATAAGCAGTCCCCGTCCCTAATTAAGAGTCACTGGTTCCAGGGAAGAGAAAACGCCAGTGCTGTAAGACAAACACAACATCCATGCCATACCGGGATTCAAACCCGGACCCACTTGGACAAACAATCATAAGATGGTGCTTAGACCACTGCACCACCAGGGTGGCAAAACTAATGCCTCATATGGGACTCAAACCATATGTTAAATTGCGACTGCTAGCCAAAAACCTTGATGTACAACCAACTCTGATACCAGAACGGCTTGAACATCCTCTAGACCAATAGTTCTCAAAGTGGGTTTCACTAAAATAATAGGGGGGGGGGGCATATGCGGATTTGTTAGCAACCATACCGAGTCACATAGTGAACCAATTTTCAAAACAAAATTAATCTGAATTTATGGCTAGTGCTGGTAGGATGTGTGGTGAAGTTTAGCATATTTAGCTGAAATTTCTAAAAAATGAACTAATGGAACTTCTCATTACAGGGTGAAAACAATCTGTTCAATGTTGAAAAAACAAAACACAAGCAATGACCAAAAAACTTTATGAGAAAACCAAATTACAGGGAACAGCTCTGACCAATTTTCATAACTGAATTCATTATCATCAGAAAATGAGCAAACAATTGGAAACTTGATGTTAAACAGCTAATAATCGTCCATCTCTGCACTCTCCAAACATTTACAAGGCAGTATTTCCCATTCCCACTGAATGAACTAGTTACTCATTCACATACAATGCAGAAATGTGTAATCTTCTATTGCCAAATAAAAAACTTATGAGACATCTTTTAACTCTGGTTGGTTTGAAAAGCATTTGTTCTTTGAAATCACTGACTAGTTTTTTTTTGTTTTTTTTTTATTGGAGGTTTAACGACCACCGTGAGCAACTCAATGGGCTATAAGCAGTCGCCCGTCCCTAATTTAGGGTCACTGGTTCCAGGGAAGGGAGAGAGCCAGTGCCGTAAGACAAACACAACATCCATGTCGGACCGGGATTCGAACCCTGACCCCTTACGAACGAATGATCAGAGGCCAGTGAATTTCCAACATTGTCGAGCACTGCCTTAAGTATTTGTTGCCTTTTACAACTACATATTTATGTGAAACTAGTGTTTTATCCTTAACCACCATAAAAACTAAATATTGAAATAAGCTGGATGTTGAAGATAACTTGTTTGTACATAAGCAAGAAAACTCAAAATATTGATGAACTTTGCAAGAGTAAATGAGCTCATACATCTTACTGATACTAAACAAATGACTTGACCAGTTTTATTTGATTTTTTTTTTAGCCATTTGTGCAATTTCTGTGACATCAGTGTATGTAATTTTAGCAAATATACCTGTGTATTTGTATTTTTTATATATTTTATACCCACATAAACACACTGGAATAAACTTTTCATTAAAGAATATGCCTGTACATATCTGTACTCCATAGCTAATCTTTGTATTCATTGGTGCAAATATAATACTTCACAAGTTCTTAAGTACATGAGCAAATGAAAAGGAGTCTTAAAAAAAACACAAAGTATTGTTCAGCCAGTTTGTGCTTTAGAAATAATTCTGCCTAAATTCAGGAGTTGAACACTATGCCGTAAAAAAAAAGCACAAAACGATAAGACAATATTTATGCGTGTTATATTGCAAAATGGAATTCATTTCAGACTACAAACATACGAAGAATGCTGCCCTACGTAATTCCCAAATCAGCATGTACAGATCGAATTTATTCGACATCCTAGTCAACGCTAGGTATATACCTGGCGATAAAGACTTGCACAGGAAGTAAAGCACTGTATCATATTGATGGTAAAACAAATATGGATGTGAGAGTTATGCCCCTACCCCAGTCAAATGAAATCTTAGCTACTACATAGATTTTCCTGTGTGACAATGCTTCAGCCACCCTCGTTTGGTGGTGAAACTTTTAAAATTATATATATATATATATATATATCCGTACACAGTTCGTGAGCTTAATATCAAACAAAAATGTGTGTAATTGATTTCGTTACTTTTACAAATCATAATAAACTTAATTTTAAAAAATGTCTACTCACATGTTTTCATGGCGTCTTTCCTGCACATGTTCGTGGCTTCGTGTTCGTCAGTTAGGGATGGGCGATATTTATCAATATCTCGAAATATCGATATTTTTGTCCGATATTTCGATATATAGTATTGATATCCAAGTTACGATATATCAGAAAATCACTATATCGGTGCGATATTCAATATATCAGCCCACGGCTGATGTGATTTAATTTGTGGAATGAAATCTGTGTTCTTTCCTCTGGCATGTCACGAAAATTATGTTGCTTGAGGACTATCAAACTGCGATCTCATTATCGAGATTCACATGATATTATGTCACCTTCCGATTTCTAGAACTTTACAAGGAAAAATATCTGCTGTGTTGAAAACCTCGATGGTTGAAAATTTTAACTATTAGTTGACAGTAAGCACCCAGAAAACAAATTTAACGAACGGTTGATAGCAGATCGTTCTTTTGCCTATGAGTATTATGTTTGAAGTAAACTGGCACTTTGACCAAAATTAAATACATACCAATGACACACAATTTGAAGTGAAGCATTTTTTTTGTTTTTTTTGTTAGTGATAAAGTATGTAGATCTTAACAGCTGGGTAAGGAAATGCAAAACAGCTTTTCGAGAGTTTTCTTGATGTCTTACAAGTTATGTAGTATAAAGTTTGTTGTAATTCAGGCTATGTATATATCAGACGTAATTTTTTTTATCATCCTTTGACAATTATCTTGTTAATACATAGTGAAACTTCCTGAAGTAATTATATAATCTGGTAAAAATATGAGCATAACAACTTTCGTCTTGATCTGCTGATTTTCCCACACTTACAGCATGTTATTTCCTCTGATTGTCCATTCGTTTTTTTGTTATCTAGGAGAGACAGGCTTTCATACATTAATTAGTAAATATATACTTGATGAATTTGGATTATGATATTTTTTTTATGTTTTTCATACATTAATTAGTATGGCTTTCATTAATTAATTAGTAAATATATATACTTGATTAATTTGGATTACGATATTTTTTGTTTTTATTTTTATAATCATATTTTAATAGAGGACTAATAATCGTTAGCATTTTTTTAAATATCTTTCTGGAAAAATAATTGCTTTCTATGAAAAGGCCATCACAAATTATTCATACTCTAATTACTGATTTTAACAAAAATGTCACTTGTAAACATATTATAAGCACTTTAATTTTTTTGCTTATGCCATGGGAACTATTTTTGCTTACACCATAGAAGTAATTATATCTGTATACTCCATTAACATTGTGTTCTGTCTTAAACGATAAAAAAAATAGCAAATATTGTTCACACCTTCTGAAAAATATAAATGTATACAAAATGCTCTAAAAATTACAATAACAAAGTTTTTTTAAAGATTTTTTTCCATAACATTTCCTTGCAAGCTGATATAATGTTAACTTTGACATTTGCATCCCAACAAAAATAGTTATTCTTTCTATAATTCAGTTATTCCCACGTTAATTGATGGTTAAGATTCCAGTCTGCTGGGATTAATAAGTACTTTTGATTTTTTGTCATTATACCATACTGAAGCTTCAACTTACCTTTTCTCGAAATGTTGGAAATACATATTTCTCGTAATCTCACATTGATGAAAAACTCATGAAAACATTCCTTTGCAACTGGGATTTTTGGAAACTTCTTAGCAGAAACCATATCCCTGCTCGTCGAGCAATGCCCACACATGAAACAAGAAAATCACCTTTTGGGTTTTGGAAAGTATATTCAGCATTTCTGCAGATTACAAGCTCACTTCTGTTGCATGATTTTTTTATTTATTTTTACATCAAAACTTTCTGCTATATATTTTTTTTTATTTTAGGATCTGAAAAACAATATTTTATGTGTTTTTCATATCACA
This sequence comes from Macrothele yani, assembly GCA_039090855.1. Classification (NCBI taxonomy): domain Eukaryota; kingdom Metazoa; phylum Arthropoda; class Arachnida; order Araneae; family Macrothelidae; genus Macrothele; species Macrothele yani. The sequence continues at coordinate 37,143,285 of CM076989.1, forward strand.
AAAAATACAGCTTGAGAGCTGCAATCTTGCATAAAGATAGTTTTAAGCTATAAAATGTAATAATAAAGGACAAATAAAATTGCTCCCTTTTAGCAGGAGAAAGCAGCTCTTGAAAAAAAAAATTCAGCTGATGTTTCTAAGAAATTATCTGAGAAAACTGGTAGGATATTTATTCCCCACATTCACTGCCAAGCTTGTGTATTATAATTAGTTATTACTTATTACCAAAACAATTTTTTAAGGTAAAGAATATTTTTATGTCTTAAGAGACACATGGTTGAGTCGTCATTAGACTATGTAAATGCTATCTGTGGAGAGTAGTTACTCAATTATGTTTGCTCATGCTGATGAAACAATCCTGTTGGCAGAGAGCAAAAGTGAGTTGCAGCGTATGTTGTCCCACATGTATGAAGTTTGTATGAATTTCAAACTTAGTATATGAAAGGAAAAACCAAAAGTTATGTTTTTGACAGATGAATTGTTAGTATTAAATCAAACAGATCAGTCTAAATGGCAAAGAGATTGACCAGGTAAATCAATTTACATATTTAGGAAGCATGTTTGACAGAGGAAACAAATTAGGTGGTGAAATTAGTAGGCTAGTAAATTCATCTTTGAAAGTCACAGCTGCTTCAGGAGGATTTTGAATAAATGATGAATGATAGGTTCTCAAAAAAGTCCCTAATAGTTGTGTGTGAAAAAGTACAGTAATTGTTCCTACTCTGATGTGCAGCAGTGAAGGTGGAGTACTGCAGATGAAACATAGGAGTGATTTGTGAGCTGTAGAGATGTGTTACTTATGGGGGTGGGGGCAAGATATGTTTTGATCATGTGAGGAATGAAGATGTTTTGTAGATGAGTAGTGTGAAGCAAAATATTGTTTGTAAGGTGGGGACAAATATTCTTTGGTGGTTTGGAGAATGAGTGGTGAGATGATTACTAGGAGAATTTATTCTGCACAAGTGACAGGAAGAAAATGTAGAAGATCAAGGGAGGACCAGATTCAGGAATTCCTGCATGAGAAAAAGAGAATAAATGTGAAGTACAAATGGTCTTGTGTGTGATGGATGTCAGTGAAGCTCAAGTTGTGAGCTGAGATCACTGTAAATGCAGATGTTTGATACATCAAGAGTAAATAAAATGTATTGCCATCAGTTTTAAACTTTAATCCAGCAGATAAGCTCTCATCAAGAAACTAACCTATGATCTTAGAGAACAGCTTAGTGATATATATGCATGTAAAGAGAAAATCCCTCATCTACAGCAAGTTGAATATAACTAGAGGTGAGAAATCAGTACTTATTTTTGTGTTGTTTTGGTGTTAATAAGTGAAACATTAAATGTTATATCCCATTTGAGTTCAAAACTGTAAAAAAAAATTTTAAATCTGCTGACTTCCTTAATTTTAAGGATAGACTCCACCAATGCGCATTTAAAATGTAAAAAAAAAAAAAAAAATGATGTGATATCGAAGATAGCTCCTCAGGCATTTTAGACTTGATAAAGAATACTTCAGATATTTATTGTGTACAAGTTTTTAATGGAGATGAGAAATCCAAAGAAATGGACTGAGAACTGGAAAAAAATGCGTGAAGTGGTGTGTGTGTGTGTGTGTGTGTGTGTGTGTGTGTTGATCTCCATGAGCATCTAAAGTTGTTCCCGAATGTGTAGAAGCTCGATTCACCATAAGCAGACACATGTCCCTAATTTAGGGCGAGTGGTTCCAGGAAAGACAAGACAGGAACAACTTCTTTATGTATTTTACCACTTGGTAGACACATTTTCCATGATTATTTAGATACTGAATAGTTTCCATGACATTTAATGAACATTTCATGACTGAATAGATTTTATTCATGACATTTAATAAATAGATTTCTTGACTGAATAGATTTCATGACATTTAATTGCTAAAACCTGGAAAGAGCGACATCTTTGTTTATTCACTGACGCCGCATATTTGGAGGATTTTCACATTTAATGAACAGTGCTTCTTATTTTGAAAATTTGACTGTTTTCTAGCAGTTTCTGAGGAAGAAGTAATCTTTTTGTATGAGAATTTTCCTGATATTGATGCTGAATCAGTTGTAGCAGGTATAAAATCACATACAATTTTTGCAAACTTGAACAAATGTAAAACCGATGGGTGCAATGCAAGGTATTCATATAATCTTTAATGGTAGTCTAAGAACTCCCTTCCTACAGCTAGTGTCAAACATTTGGCACAATGTATTGCCTTTTAATCAAACCAAGAACCCATATTTATGAGTACAAATGCAATTTTTACATTGCACATTTATTAGATTTTAGCAGCAAAAGAATTTTGAAAAAAGTAACTTTGTATACTGTAAAGAAACACTAGAGAAATCAAATGAGGAAGAGCACTGCACATTAAAACTTTTCTGGACAACAGAATTTTGTTAATGCCATTCCGTTTAAGAATAACAGTTTTCACAAAAAAAAACTTCTTCATATGTGTGCAAACTTCTTCAAAATTGCATTAAAAAGCTCTAGCCATTTACCTCTCAACAATATTATGACTTTGCAGAACATTCTGCATTAGAAATTGCAATTATATGCTGTGATTACAGACTAAGGGGGTAATGCTTCAGACAGAAGTAACCCAGTGATTTTGTTTTAGGCATTTTACTCCGCTTTTGTACTTAAATAAACATTTCGAATAATGGAAAAACCTTAACATGTGTAGAATAATCAAATCAATGAGACTTATTTACCCAATTGCCTGTGGTTTACTGGTCTTCTATGTAGCAAAATATTTCTGCCACAAATTCCATTTCAAGTGTGTTTTTTTATTCATGTATATTCTTTAAAAAGATGTTGAGTGTGCTTAACAGGAAAGTTGACATCTAATTTGTTTACTTTCAAATGATAACCAAAACCTTCAAATATCGTTGGTGACAGTTGATACTATCCACAGCCACAGCCCCCCCCCCCATTAGTGGAAGGGGAGTGCAGATGTTATATAAACACAAAAGTGCACAACACTTTTATGATTGCTTTTTTGACTAATTTTGTCTCGCTGTATCAACAATCTTGCATAGGTAGCAATGTTAAGTACAGAGAATCATGATAACATGTTTTGGTAAAAAAAAACAGTTTCCGCATTTATGTTCTGTAAATTTATGTGACAACTTCCTGCCCTTTGGCCACTTTCATCCCATCTGTGCTCTGCCCCTTCATTAAGAAATGCAACAAGGGGCATATATAGATTTTTCTGAGGGCGTGGCGTGCCAATGAAATGAAAAAAAATTAAATCCACCAGGACAAAATAAAAGAATGAGAATAGAAAAAAAAAATTTTTAACGTAAATTAATGAATTTTTTTATTAAATTAAGCATTTTTGTTTCCAATGTAAGGCACATTTTAACAATAAATAAAACACATTTAAACACTTTGGGGGGGGGGGGGGGGAGTGAGCATAAATATATGCCACCTTACATTACATAAATGTATAAAATATATAATATAAATACGCCCTTACATTACCATGGCTACGATGTAAACAACCCTGATGTTGGCTTTCCAGCTCAGCATACAAGATATATTTTTAGCGAATTTTTATGAATTATAAAAACGTAAAATGTTAATTCCGCTGTCGAAAATATTTATTTACGTAACAAAACAACGTAAAAGGGCGAAATAAAAGCACTAAGTTTTTAACGAGTTTTAAAGTCGTAAAACCCATGGCGTCGGTCTTGTAAAAAAACGTTAAATATCAATTCCGCTATCGGAAATAATTATTTACACAACAAAACGACTGAAATGGCAAAATAAACGCACTACGTTTATTTCCAAGTACAGCGACCGTCTTGTAAAAGGTACGAAGTTAGTAATATACATTACTTTTCTGAGATATCACTATTTTAATGGTATTAACAAAACTTGATTGCAGCTATATTTTCAAGCTGCAGGATAATTTAGTGCTGGCTGAGATTTGTGCGAACAAGCCAACAGCCAATTAGTCCCAAGTTCCCAATAGCCAATACTTAACACAACATTGGATCGGATTCAGTAATAACCCAAATGCAGTATGCAGTGAATAAACCGAAATATCAGTCTTATTGAGATCAGAAGTATTGAAAAATATCGAAAAATCAATCCGATATATTGATCTTTAAATACAGATATTTTCGATTCAATATATCGGTCTCAGAAATATTTAAAGATATCATACTTTTGAAAATATCGTCCATCCCTTCGTCTTGGTAAAAAAACGAGCAGCCACCGTAAAATCACGTGAAGACTCGCTGACCAATAGCAGAAAGCGACGCATGCCGCATTCCTTTTCTGTCATTATCGTTCATTGGCTAGCCCGTGCCTCTTAGCAACGCCCGTAAAATTACGGTTTGGAACAGTTGTCCTACATATCCATGCCCGTTAAAATACGGGCATCGCCTTGAAACTGCAGAAACGAGCCTTGATCGTAAAAATACACGGGCAACAAGACTTTTTTTACGGGAATTTTTAACAGTGTTTACTAACTTACAATGTAACTACACAAGTTAATAAATTTCGACGTGAGATCCCTTGGTTGCTCGTAGTACGTCCAAGCGATACTCGGTTTCATATCATGTATTGGCAAGCATCTGAGGAGTTATGAAATTAATAGCAGCTGTGATACGCTGCTTCAGTTCCTGCAAATCAGTACAAGGTGTCTGATAGACACGATCCTTCACATAACCCCACATGAAATAATCCAACGGACTTAGATCTGGAGAGCAAGGAAGCCAAGGAATTGGACCCCCACGCCCAATCCATCTGTTGGGGAAATGCTCATTTAGGCACTTACGTACACACGTTGACCAATGCGGAGGCGCGCCGTCTTGTTGGAAAACCACGTTGTCATATCTTTTCATCTAGGGTATAGCGAAATTTTGTAGCATATCCAAGTAAATGTCACCATTTATAGTTTTTTCGCCGAAAAAGAAAGGGCAAATTACTTCTCTTTTTGATAGGGCGCACCACACATGAACTTTTGGAGAATCACGTTCCAGTTCAATAGCAGCATAAGGCGGTTCACTGCCCCATATCCTACACTTGTGACGATTCACAATACCTGATACATGAAATGTGGATTCATCACTAAAAATTACAGTATTGAGAAAGTTTTCGTCGTTTTTCACTCGATTCAGCATATCCACAGCGAAATCGTATCGCAGAGTGTGATCATTTACATGCATCTTTTGCATTATTCGAATTTTATAAGCATGAAACTTTAATTTCTTGTGCAAGATATCAAGAACTGTCGATTTCGGAATGCACAGTTCTCTGCTTGCTTAACGAACGGATTTCCTGGGGCTTCGTCTGAAACTTTCATTAACTTGGTCAACCGTCTCAGCGCAGAAGTTAGGCCTACCGGCTCCTCCACGATGTTCCACATTGCCAGTTTCTTTAAACTGTTTCATCCACCGCTTAATTGAATTCGTTGACGGAGGATTACGACCATACTCTAATCGGTACCGTCTTTTAACTTTAATGAGAGACTTAAGTTCCGCAAGCTATAACACACACATCACCTTCTGCTGTACGGATGACATGACTACTGATGATTGCGCATTTCTCATACATTCCCCATCAGGCCAAACCTAGCGCCATCTATCGGATTCTGGGAATAACAATTCTGCAAAACAAAAATATAGAAACCGTGTTAGTAATACGTGATATAGAAAAACAGACAATGCTCATAGGGTTTTTTTGTACATAGTTTTGTAATGTGTCCAGTAATTCTCGGACACCCTGTATATCGGAGTTGAGCTGGGGTGATGCATGGGCGTACGCTTGTCCCACTGCGATGGCTCCGTCGCTACCCAAGAATCACTGACTCTAAATTAGAGGAGGTGGGTAGTAGAAACCGAGCTAGCTGTGTTCAGGTCGCCGAATGATCACAGATCTCAGACTTCTCTCTAATCACCCAGGTTGAGTCGGGGTGAGGCATGGGTGTGTGCTTGCCCCACGACGCAGACTATATCCCTTCCCTAGAACCACTGTTTCTAAATTAGAGACTGTGGATCACAAACAGAAAGGACCTAGCAACTTATGTGGCTGAATGATCAATGGCACTGGCTTCTGCCTAATTGTCGGAGTCAGGCGTGGGTTTGTTTTTTGTTATCATCACCTGCTCTGTGCCTTCCCAAGAACGACCAGCTGGCTCTAAATTAGAGACAGATAATTCTCCTCAGCATCAGGTGCGCGCGGAACTTTAGAAAAGAGAAAGAGGTTCTGGTGGTTAATTAGCCGTAATATTTTTACCAGTAACTCTAGCGAAATAGTAAAGGAGAGCGCAGGACTCTTGTTGGAGTCTGAATGGACACTTAAGAATTTTCTGAAATTCACGAGTCATGTTCTGTGATTTTTTTCGTGAATTAACGAAGCATATCTTTTCCTTGCAATGACAGGAAACCCCTGAATTTCATGGCTTTCTCATAGGCGAATTGACAGAAACACTTCTGTTTATCTATCTCCAGTTAATAACGAAAATCTGCTCTCTATGGGAGGTGTTTCAGAAAAACCTGAATTCTCAGGAAACCTTTCCGCGATTCCTTTCGTATAAAAAAGAAAAATTTTGTTCTTACTTTTTTTCTTATTCAAAATTCCCGGTAATAATAGTAGTTCACGAAAAAACATGATTTTAGAGAGTTTAGATTAACTCTTAAATTTCAATTCAACAGTTTTGCTGAATCACTCATCGTTCAAACCATGGGTATTGTAACCGCGAAGACCCTGTTAAAATGTTTTGGTGGCAACATTCATACCCTCTTTTGTTGGAGAACCACAGTTTGACTTTATGTAGTAAGACCGAATACTGTGTACAGCGTGATATTCAGGTTACTATGGAAACGGATAGTATCGTACATATAGTATAGTAACACTCACGGACAATGAAATTTGCTCACCTAGAAGAAAACATGTTGCAACTGAGAAACTTTTCAAATAGCTAGAGTGTGTGCTGGTATGCAAATGATCCACGTTTGGTACAAGTGTGCGTGCTGGTATGCAAATGATCCACGTTTGGTGCAAGTGCGCGTGACCGCACACCCTGTGATGGCACTGCAAGCGCGAACCGGTAGCCTTATAAACCGGCGTGTAGTCCATGTTCCATGAAAGCGAAAAGCACCTGTCGACGCAAGCAAGAGTAGAGAGAGACAAGAATGCCGGGTAGACGCCAGAGACGTCGATTTACGCAACTTACTGACTTTGAGAGGGGCCAGATCGTCGGGCTGAAAACCGCAGGGTGGTCGGTGCGCCGTATAGCCCGACACGTGGATCGTTTCGACCATACCGTCAGACTGTGTTAGGAGCAATAGACACGTGACGACACTGCCACACGGCGGAGCGGCTCCGGACGGACCAGGCGGACCACCGGTAGAGAGAATAGACGGATCGCATGGGGACCCGGTCCACTAGACAGGCAGATGTAGCGGCTTCTGCGTGCCGAGAAACCATTTTCCAGTGCCTCGCAGAAGCGAAACTGCGATCTCAGCGCCCCTGACATGTTCTACCATTAACACCGGAACATCGCCGGCTCCGTGTGCAGTGGTGCCAGGCCAGAGCAACGTGGAACGCCACAGACTGGCAACATGTAGTGTTTAGCGATGAGTACTGCTTCGTTTTGGCGACAGGTGATCATCATGTCTGGGTGTGGATGTCACCGGGTCAACGGCACAATCCCAACCTCGCTATCGAGAGCCACAATTCCCACTGCACTCATTATGGTCTGGGGAGCCATTGCCTACGATAGCCGATCAGCTCTAGTAGTGGTACGTGGATCATTGACAGGCCAGTGGTATGTGGATGAGATCCTATACGGCCCCATGTGCTCCCATTCCTGGCCGGGATTCCAGGTGCGCTATACCAGCAGGATAATGCCCTCCCGTACACGGCACTGATTGCCCAGGACTGCCTACGTCGTGTCCAGACACTTCCATATCCTCCTCGCTTACCGGACATGTCCCCTATCGAGCATGTGTAGGACCAGTTGAAAGGCCGGCTGCCGCTGTGCCGCACTATCCGGGATTTGTAGCACACCGTCCAACACGTGTGGGCCAGTCTGCCGCAGGGCAACATCAGACGTCTGTTCGCCTCCATGCCGGACCGTATTGCAGGATGTATCGCCGCACGAGGAGGTGCGACGCTCTATTGAAGGTGACCAGACTCTGTGCCAGAGATTCCTCTGTAATAGTCCTGCAGCTCTGTTTTTGTCATCATATGTGTCGTTCATCTGTATCATTACGTCCATAAAAGTTCAGTTTAATCCGATGCTTCCATCTTGGTGCGCAAATTTCCTTGTCCGTGAGTGTATATATACTATATGTACGTTACTATCGTACAACGGATAGTATAGTGATGGTATCGTACAACGGATCGTACAACGGATAGTATAGTGATGGTATCGTACAACGGATCGTACAACGGATAGTATAGTGATGGTATCGTACAACGGATCGTACAACGGATAGTATAGTGAATGGTATCGTACAACGGATCGTACAACGGATAGTATAGTGATGGTATCGTACAACGGATCGTACAACGGATAGTATAGTGAAGGTATCGTACAACGGATAGTATAGTGATGGTATCGTACAACGGATAGTATAGTGATGGTATCGTACAACGGATAGTATAGTGATTGTATGGTTGTATGGTATGATGATTGTATGGTTGTATGGTATGATGATTGTATGGTTGTATGGTATGATGATTGTATGGTTGTATGGTATGATGATTGTATGGTTGTATGGTACGATGATTGTATGGATTGTATGGTATGAGGACTCCTTAATACAAAAGCTATTGTGGCTATTAAGAGAAAATTTTATGTTTAGGAGTTTTGTGAAACAACAAACAATGCTAAGAAGTAGCCCATTTCACCTTTTTTTTTTTTTTAACATATTGCAGTAATTGAAAGTCACTGAGTTTAAAAAAGAATTTCTAGTTAATCAAAAAATCGTGATGAAAAATGCATTTTGTGATATGAAATTAATATGATTTGAACATGCATTTCGCGGTAAGTGGAGATGCCATGTTCTTAAACGTAATTAGGTCATAGTCGATTCAAAAAACACTTCGATTGCTTTGAAAAATGACGATGCAAAGAAGATGCAATTTGTGGTATGAACTTCTATAGGAAAAATGAAATTATTATGAACCTATTCAGAAAAATAATAAGCTCGTACAGAAAATGAAATGAGTAATTAACCTGTATTTGAAGCGAAATGTATTTCATCATCTACGGAACATCTGCACAGTTAGTTCAAAAAATTATGCTTCCATGCATAATTTTTTCTAAATTCCATGTAGGGAATGGAAAAGTAAAAAATTAAACATTTTAGAAGCTCCGGAAATTTCTGTGAAAAAACTGGTATAACGAAGTAAATTTCTCCGTCATTTTTATCCGCGCCGGGGTTCGAACCCGGGTCTACTCATTCCGGAACAAGTTGCTCTACCAATTAAGCTACGCGGACATTGATTCTAATTGCTATCTGCCTTTATGTCGTGTGCGTCCTTCTGGCAGGTACGTCACATCTCCTGGTACGTTACATCATCTCCCCCTTATTTTTTTTTTCTTTCGAAGTGCTGCTCATATTTTTCCTATCTCGCGGTGTGGAAATAACATCACACCAATGCGAGATTTTGAACGGTCGGGTCATCCGGATAGTTCGGGCGCCATTATAACGAAGTAAATTTCTCCGTCATTTCTATCCGCGCCGGGATTCGAACCCGGGTCCCCTCATTCCGGAATAAGTTACTCTACCAATTGAGCTACGCGGACATGTATTCTGATTCCTATCTGCCTTTAAGTCATGTGCGTCCTGCTGGCAGGTACGTCACATCTCCTGGTACGTTACACTGGAAACGGACATTTCTGTAAAAAACGAAATTAATGGCAGTGGAAAATCTATCAAAACACTGAATGTTTCCGTTATAAGAAACGAAAAGTGTTCAACTCTGAAATTTCGCAAAAAAAAAAAACCGGAGTGTTGTACCAAGAACTCTCTTCTTCTTTTTCGCCTGTTGACACCACTGCAGGGTATAGGCCTCCTCCAGTCTTTTCTAATTTCCCCGATCCTTAGCCTCAGTCTACCATTTAGCACCTCTAAATCTCTAAAGGTCATCTCTCCGTCTTAATCTCTGGCGCCCTCTTCGTCTCCTTCCATCTCTCGATTGACATTCTGTTATCAATCATGTACATCTTTCATCTTTCAATCTTCCAACATGTCCAGCCCATCTCCACTTTGATTATTTTATTATTTTAATAATATCTATTATTCCTGTTCTTCCTTTTATAAGTTAATTTCTAACTCTGTCTCTTTTTGTTATATTCCTAACATTCTTCTCTCTAACTTTCTTAACGATACTCTTCATTTTTTACATTGTCCCTCTATGATACTCCATGTTTCACTTCCAAAAATAAGCACAGGGATAATACATTCATAAAAGATTTTTCATTTCAAACACAATGGAAGATCACCGGTTAAAAAGCAATGTGTGTGTGTGTGTGTGTGTGTGTGTGTGGAAATTTAATATATAAATTTTAAAAATTCCCGAAAATAGCATCGGGCAAATTTACCACACGCTATTTTCGGGAATTTTTTCATAAATTCGCACCACTTCGTTTTTACGGTGAAGCAAAATGACCACAGGATACAGCATTCCTGTCTAAAACTTGCACGAAGTTAGTTATTCACAAAGAACCATTTACGGATAAGCGAGAATTAGCGGGTAATTAGAGAAAATCTGTATGTGCTTACTTTTATGTATCAACAAAAAAGAGCGGACGAGGTTAAACATTTGACCTATAGTTTTATTATTTTACACAAGAGAAATCCACTTCAAAATCTAATTTATCAACCTTTACAAAAGACAAATCTGCACAGTTAGTTCAAAACGACAATTCAGACAGCGATATCAAGGGGGAAGGGGACTACGATTTCAATCATTTTAACTCCATTGTCTTTAGTTTTCACACCAAATGCGCCGTATACAGTCTAATTATGCACTTGCGTCTCCTGGCAAAACTGTGAGAAATTAGATAATGTACACAAATTTTATGTGTGTGTATGTGTGAGCGCGCGTGTGCGAGTGTTCCTCACAGCAGAGCAGATAAGATGACATCCTTGATGTCCCAGTGGCCGAGTGTTCTGAAGCGCTTGCTTGTAATCATTCGCTTGAGATGTGCCAGGGTCCGAATCCGAGATGAGACTTAGGTGGTGAGCATGTCTTACGGAACTACACTCTAACATTCCTGAAACCATTGGCCCAAATTAAAAAAGACGACTGCTTACAGTCGTACGAGTTACCCATGGCAGTCGTAAAATCCCCGAAACGAAGAGAACACAAAAAAGATTTTCAAAATAGGACTCGTTAAAAGAGAGATGTCGAAATAAACATAGCATACACTAATGAGCCATTACATTGTAACCACCCCCGGCCTAGAGAAATGAACGCGCTTGAAGACCGAACGGTGGCGCAGGTGAAGTTCACAGAGCAGAATATATGCAACTCGAGGAACCGGCTTTCGGTTAGTAGAGTGTTTGGAGTCAGAATGGGAAAAGCTGCCGATGTATCGGAGTTTGATAAAGGACAAATTGTGATGTCACGGAGCCTCTGAGCTACGATCTCGGAAACGGCGCGGCTTGTTAGCTGTTCAAGTGCCGCTGTAGTGAGTACGTATCAAAAGTGGTGCACAGGTGGCCAAACGACAAACCGTCGTCCAGCCGTATGTGTCGTCCGCAGCTCACTGATGCCAGAGAGAAGCGGATACTCTCGAGTATTGTTCACAGCAACCGCCGGACCGCAGTACGACAAATCACTCGTAGCTACGACAGTGGTGATCAGGGCAATGTGTCGCAGCACACAGTTCATCGCAGCCTTCTGCGCATGTGCCTGCGTAGCTGAAGACCCAGCCGGGTCCCAATGCTCACTGCACGTCATCGCCTACAACGCATGAAATGGGCGCAAGATTGGGCCGTGGATGATTGGAAGAAATTGGCCTGGTCTGACGAATCGAGATTCCTGGTGCATCATGTAGACGGCCGAGTGCGGATACGCAGATTACCAATGGAGGCTATGGCACCTGGATGCAGTGTTGAGCGGAAACAGGCTGGCGGCGGAGGTGTTATGCTGTGGGTCATGTTTTCTTGGGACACTTTAGGCACTATTACCCCAATAGCACAATCCCTGACAGCTGTCAGATATCTGAACATCGTTGCGGACCAAGTTCACCCATTCATGGCAACTGTATTTCCTGCTGGTGATAATGCACCAAGCCACACTGCTAGAGTCGTCAAAAAGCGGTTCGAGGAACATGCTGGTGACTTTCTGTTAATGCCCTGGCTTCCAGATTCACCTGACATGTACCCAATCGAACATTTGTGATTCGACTTGGAAAAGCGGGTTCGCCCTAAATGTCCACCACCCCGAAATGTACGGGAACTGGAGGAGTTGCTGTTGACATTATGCTACCAGATACTCAGGATACTTATCGCTACCTCATTGAATCGATGCCTAGCCTAGTAGCCCCTGTTCTGCGGGCTAAAAAGTCTCCTACAGCTTATTAGGTCGGTGGTCATTTTGTAATGCCTCATCGCTGTAAATTTGCATAACATTCTACGTCTCTTTCTTGCACAAAATAATGCACCATTTAGCCGCCAGGTGCGCAAATGTGTATCCTATTTTCTGCCCGAAATCGGTGCTTCTAAAAGTCCTATTTGAAAGATCATTTTAATATCGGATTCTATTCACTGACGGAAACATTTTGCACAGCATCGTTACTAACCATTCTCAATATACTGCTGAATGAAGGTCTCCTAAAATCTCTTCCACTACTTTAACGAGCAATTCTCAACCATGTCATACCGCTATGCTTTCAAATTTGATCACCTATCTCCCTTGTGGTCCTTTTCTGTATTTTTCCCCCTTGGTATCTAGTCTAGTATTGCAGTTGTCCAACGGTGGTCAACTCTTCTAACAATATGTCCAGCCCATTGACGCTTGGAGGTCTTTATTTTGAGCATGAGCCCCCACACACACACTTTTTCCAAGCTCCACTGAGTTATCTACAGCCTCTGTACATCTTTCTTAGTTCATGGCAGTAATTCTTATCCGTGACCGATAGGTCAGAACTCAAAGGATGCATTGATTAAACACTTTCCTTTCAAGACAAAATGGTGAATTGTTTTTTCTTGGACTTTTTATATTGCACCAAACTGACGCTTGGTGACGTTAACGTGCTTTTGTGTTTGCAACTGTATCATCACTTTTTAACATCCTATTAGAAAAATTCTTTTTGTACTGTACACCATTCGCTATGATAAAGATAAGGAAGGTTATTAAGTAATGAATAGCATTACCCTACGGGGTATATGTTCTTTTGGGGAGAGGAGGAATCAATGATCTATAAGAGCCACTCATTAGACTATAAGCTGTCGCCCATTCCGAATTTAGAACAATTAGTTACAGGAAGGAAAGAGAGAAAGACCCAATGCCTAACACAAACACACCACCCATTCCTCATCCGGGCCTCGAGCTAGGGTCCGCCGGACGAACGATTGGAAACTGGTTTTGAACTACTCACATCACGGCAGCCTGGGGTATACTCAAAAACGTTCTTTTTTTGTTTTGTTTTTTCTACTATCTGTGCTTCTAGAAGTCGTATTTGAAAAATCGTTTTTCGTCGAATAGCTCTCGTTAAAAAATATGTGCTCATATTTTCTAGTTTACCTTAACCGACAGTTCTGCCATCAGTAGCGACAATGTATATTTCTCTTGGGAAGAGTATCTACGATTCAGAAAATCCGTTGTCGGATTGGTTCTCGGTAGAGGTCTGCACCGGCCCCCGCTGGCCGGGTCGGGCCTTCGCTTATTTCTAAGTTGGGAAAACGGGCCGGGCCTTCAATATTCAATTTAAAACAGACACAGGCTGAGCAGTTTTTTTTTTTTTTTTTTATGAGCAAAACAATCGCTGTACGGTGCCTTTCTCGTTTGGGAAACTCGCAACGCACAGCAGCAGGATAAGATTGAATAATTTCCGCTGATGGAAGAAATAGATGTTTTACAACATCCTCCCCTCCTACAAAACAATTGGAGTGGGTCAGCACCCTTAGTTTTTCAATGCAAATGTGGTCCCTTCTCTCTCTCTCTAACTTTCACCCTCCTCTCATGCTTCAGAGCAGGCTATTAACTGAATCATTTCTAAACCGAGCCACCCGTTCGCAGTCGATCTTTTTTATTGTTCTGGTCGGCGGCACTTTATTCTCTAGATGAGTGAAAAGCTATTAAGTTGTCTTAAATGGAACGGGAGAAATGGGCTGGGAGAAGCTTACTTCTGTGTATAAATCTGTGCCGCATTTTCACCATTTGTACCGTTAGGCAACCGTTTTCAAAACTTCTGTGACACTGGTTAGCTGGGCAGTCTGTCGTTGTTTTCCCTTAGAATATGCTCAGTTCAATGTTTCTGATAAATACTCTTCCATACTTATCATGGAGTTTAAGAAAGCGAAAGATTTTCGCGAAAAAATCGCTTCCGGAGAATTTGTGCTTGTAAGACAATGTAAAGGGGAAAAGGATATTCCGAAATATTTTAAATTACTGTCCCGTTCTGAAACTAGTCGGCCGGTAAACGTTGTGCAGAGCATTGAATGCAAAAACTTTTTGAGTTACGACAGCACAAAATCTGGAACATCGCATCTTAAGCGACACAAATGTGTTCCCCCCGCACACACAAGAGACATATTGGGTTCCAGCGATATGATATGCCAGGAGAGATAGGTGCAGTTTATAATGCCATAAAATCTTCTCCCAGTAGAATGATCGGACTCATGATTCTGGATGTTTCGTACTTTTCGAATTACCCCCCCCCCACACACACACACATACTCTTATCTCCAAGGGTATTTCCGGGTCCGGCGGTAGGAAATGATAATTTGAAAACACAGAAAATTTGAAAGGCATGGAAATTGTCCTTTTTATGCAATATTTTTTAGTATACACGCCCCCCCCCTCTGACGTCACGTGACTTAAACAGAGTCTCAGAAATATTCTGAATTAACGTTTATTGTAATAGAATACGTGTAGCAATTAAGAAAACGAAAACTCCTCAGGAATCGAATGACCGAGTGCACCAGGTTTCAAATTCGTGTTTTGGTAATTGTTGAAATTTTACAGGCCGGCCCGGGCCTTGGAAACAGGAGAAATATACGGGCTGGGCTGGGCTGGGCTTTAATTACAAAATTTTAACCGGGCCGGATACCCGCCTGTCCTTGGACGTGCGGTCTTGGGCCGAGCCGGGCTTTCCAAATTAAGGCCCGTGAAGACCTCTGGTTCTCGGTGGGATACATTTCAACATGAAAAACATTTTGCTATCAATTTCTTCTTCATATAACAAATAGCTTTGCCCCTGGCAGGTATGAAGTTATATCACGTTTGCCTCCACATAACCTCATTTGATCGTTCGATTTTAAAAATTCCTTTTACCACAAATATCTTCCACTACAATGAATACTTTGTGTGCAGATTACAATTTTCCGCAGCACTCCTTTCTGCCGCTAGAGAGTGTAAATAACTACTGGTGGATGTTTTACCGATTCTGGAAATCCTGTTGAGTTTATTTATTTATTTGCAACTGGTTTCATTCACTATGAAAAACACTGAGCACATTTTGCATTTTCAGTAATTTGAAATGTTTCTATATGGGAAATTTAATGCGTAATATTTTTCGCTGAGTTTTCTCTTTTACTAAAAAACTCTATTGAGAAATTCTTTTCGTGTTGGAAATGATTTAAAAGACTTGCTCATAGCACCCAAGAATTCAGTATCACTTTTTTATTTCAATCGGATACCTGGAAACGGAGATACAGTTGTTAATAAAACAGACCGGGTTATATCACCTAGAGGTTAAAACTGTGCACTACAAAAATTTAGTCAATGTATGCAAAATGTCCTTCGAAGTTACAAATGATGATGATGATATATTATATCATCATGATCATTGTCAACCACAATCATTCCACAGCTGGATGTAGGCCTCCCCAAGTTTCCTCCACAGTTGTCTGTCTTGAGCCACTCTCTTCCATGTTACTCCAGCATGTTTTCGAATTTCATCCATCCATCTCCCATGTGGTCTTCTTCTGGGTCTTTTTCTGTCCCTTGGGATCCAGTCTAGAATTTCGGTTGTCCATCGGTGGTCCGTTCTTCTGGCAACATGTCCAGCCCATTGCCATTTCAGAGATTTTTCTCTAATCATGATGTCTTCCACTCTTGTCATTTTCCTTCTCCACGAGTTCCTCACTTTATGAAGACCACATGGGAGATGGGTGGATGAAATTCGAAAGCATACGGGAGTGACATGGAGGAGACTGGCGCAAGATAGACCGTTGTGAAAGAAACTTGGGGAGATCTTCATCCAGCAGTGGATTGATAATGGTTGACAATGTCGATGACGATGACATATAAGAGTATATATAAGTATGTGTGTGTGTTCGTGTTGAAAGACATAGAACAGAACAAAATCAATTGGGCTTTTGGAAACAATGGAATACTCTAAGTATCAATATCTACATTAACGCCACCTACCCGTACTATTAAGCATCGACAAAGCACCAAAAGGTGTCGAACATTTTTCTTCTATTTCGAGTTTCCAATGGAAAAGGAATTTTTCAAAACTTGACTTGCAGGCGACAACGTGTGGGCCCGCAGACAGACAGGAAGGAGAGACAAAGTTATAACATAAGTGCATGTTTTGTTGTTGTTGTTTTCTTATCAAAAGTTGTGCTGATAAAAAATGAAATGAAACTGTGTTGGACACATTCTAAAAGGGTCAGCGAGTCTGGAATGATAATAGGAAGAAAGAGAAAAGTCAGAAAGAATATCGTTGAAATTAATGAAATATTAATCCCCAAATCGCATGTGAGAAAGTCTAAGAAAAGAATGCATTAATTCTTTAACAGAGTGGTAAGGCATACGCGGATTTAAAGAGAACGTGAGAGGAAATTTTCCTTGGAGATCACAAGCGAAACGATGACATTGGAATTTCCTTCCACTTGAACATATCTGCATTTTTAAAGAAGATGACAAAGTTTCCATTATAAATGAAAGTTTTTACCTTCCGTGATCAGCGCTCCATGAAAGAAAAAACGAGCAAGTTTTATGGCGCAGTTGTTAAACTGCTTTTTTTATTTAATGAAAAACGGAAAGAAATTCTATGAAACGCGCCTAATTTGTGGAACATGGTCGAATGCAGTTTCTAAGGTATTATTATAGGGGGGATAGGAAATATTATACTGCAGTAAAAATAAACGATGCCTTTGTACTGTTGCAATAAGCAGTAACTTATGGTCGGCATGCTGGGGATGAGACGACTGGATTGAATCATCGTCAGAGTGACTTAGAGCTTTTGGTGAGACCCGGTGTCGTAGGTCATCAACCTGCATACCACGTTGACAACACACAGCTCCAGCATTTTCAATCATCGAGGCCACACAAAAGTCAACAATTTATCTGGATTAAGAATCGCAAAACTCCTCGAACACCGCGAAGAGTCACAAACTCGTTGAACGGCCGTACATGGAATACACGTGTTCTGCATAACTTCGCAAAATAGAGGACTAAACATGAATCAGCGACTGGAACTTTTGAACAGAAATATTTAACTTTCCTGCCCTTTTCACTCTCTTCCTTCCTTCGCTTATGTTTTTTTTTTTTTTTGGAATAGCGGATTACTAGCACGTAATTTTTCTTGCCTTTCGTGAGTGGGAGTTTCAGTTCGCATTTCTTCTCCAGTTGCCCTATGCATTTTCCTTTTCTTTTTTTTTTTTAGTTGTTCTCCTCATAAATGCAAAATTATTCCAGGCGTACTCTCAGGTATATCATTTCTGACAATGCTGTTTTTATCTTGAATATCCTCGTTTGAGGAAAGAACTCATCTCGATTAAGAGAATTAACCTGGTTTTAAACAAAGATACCGAATTTTGTGATGAAATGACTCTTATGACTTTTTTGAATTTTCAACAACACCTGAGACACTTTCATAATACACAGTTAAGGAATTTATGTATGTATGGTTAACTTAATCTTAAAATTTTGTCTTACATGGTTAGAATTCTATGCAATGTTACCATAAGGGCAACTACGGCGGTCGCTTCGGACCCTGAGGCCCGTAAAAAGACGTTTTTTAATTATTATTATTATTATTATTTTATTTTTTGGTTTCCAATCCCCCCATTTCCGAATAGGTTCTCGCCCTTCACCGTACAGATACTATGATTTTCAGATTTCAAGTTATTATTGTAACCACCTTAACATTTTACACGTTCATGAAATAGCAAATTAAATTTAATCGTTTTGTGGCCCTTCCTTTTATACATTTGACAATTTGCGTGCAAACTAGATATTTAAATTTAAAGAAATAAAAAGAACAATATCAAAGTTGGTTTCGGGTTACCTGTGAAGGCCAATCATTCAATGAATTTAAAATCATAACTAGAAATGAAAAAAAAAAAAAAGCAATTTTCATGTATGAGCGAGTAAAAAGTTAAAAAAGTAACTAATTTGTCAGTTACTCTACTTTGCATTAAAAGTCAATAACTAAAACATGTATCAGGGGAAAAAAACTATTTACACGAATTTATTTTACATAGATTTTATTATTTCCTACACAAATCGTGGATTTTAACAATCTCTCTTTTTCTTTCTCTCTCTCTCTCTCTCTCTCTCTCCCTCTCTGTCCCTCTCTCTCTCTCTTTCTCTTTCTCTCTTTCTCTCTCCTTCCCTCCTTCTCTCTCCCTCTCTCTTTCTCTCCCCTCACTCTTTTTCACTCTTTTTCTCTCTCCCTCCCTCTCTCTTTCTCTCTCTCTTTCTTTCTCTCCCTCTCCCTCTCCCTCTCTCTCTCGGAACGTTCAATCCATATTATGTTGTTTTTTTCTCAAGCTTAAAGCAAATACTTCTCTTAGATAATCAATTTATCTTTATGATAACTTAGTTTTCGTTATGGCGTACTACAGAGATGAAGCACATGTCAAGACGGAAAAGTTGCAGCAATCAATTCCGTCGGTGTAGCTTATTTTGTAAAGCATTCGGCTCCGGAGCAGAGTGATGCGAGTACGTATTGTCACCGGCAAATTTGTAGATTTCACATCGCGAGTGTTCTTTCGGACATTTTTCACGTACCGACTTTATTAAAATATGAGATTTATTTCCCAGACAATGAAATTTTGCTCCACGGCTCCGTAATGAAATTTTGCCCTGGGCACCGCAAAAGCTCCATCTGCTCCTGGGGGATTTTCTGAACAAGTTCACGCCTTTTTTGTTTTGGAAAGTTGTGTGGACCTTGGGTAAACTCAAGGCTTTATATAATACGCTTCGAATTTGTGTATAGCATTTCGGAGCTTCAAAAGCGCATGGGCTATTTTCTGAGAATAGTGTAATGTCATTGAGGTCTGTGTAACGTTCCATAATTATGTAATTTTTAGATTATTTATTGTATAAGGAGCATAAGCTACATTCTTCATAATTTGTGTGATGTTTCAGTGCTGCGAGTAATTTTTCTCAGAATTTCAATTCATTTGTCGAAAGGCTAATGCCCAGACTTTTAGTAAAATGCTTTATAGTTCAGCAAACTTTTAAGAATTTTGGCAATATTAGTTTCTTTCCCTAAGTAACATGCACAGGTTTACTGTAAATTTGGGCAATAATTCAGAATTTTATTATGTGAGAATTGTGTTTCAGAATTCCTATAAGACAATTCCTTTGGCCTGAGGAACATGCGGACCTTTCACTTACCGCAATTCCGAAATATTCCAGGTTTGTTGTGGAACGTTCCACAAAATCAGCTTGCCATAGCGTTTCGGATTTCTTCAAAATGTGTAAAGCATTTGGTGGGTTTTCTTGTATAACTTTTTCAAAAATGTTAAGGCAGCAACGGATCAAGCGGGGGCGACTAGACAATCCATCCCCCCTAAAACACACTTTTCCTTTTTAAACGGCCAACATCGTAAATAATTAATGTTTTTATTTTTTGTAAAATTATAGAAATAAATGTGCAGATTTTCGTAAACGTTTATGAAAGGTTTAAAATTTTCTGTGAATTTTTATATAAAATGTTCTGTTCCAGCTTCAGAGAGAAAGAGAGAGGGAGAAAGCGGGAAAAGGGGGAGATAAAAAGAGAAAGGGGGAGAAAGGGAGAGAAAGGGGGATTGAGACGAGAGAGAGAGAGTGCAGAAACAGAAAGAACAAAAGTTACTGATCACGAAAAGCAATGGGGGTGCTTTGTTGGATTTAATAATTCCACAAAATTGTAGGAGAAAATCGCCAGTAAGACATTGTATGGCACAAGAATGACTTGATGAAATGAAGTAAGTGGGAGTTCCTTTCAAAAAAAGTGGGAATCATGTATTGCAAAAGAATGAGCGAATATTATAAAAAAGAATTACCAGTCATATTGCTTAGGAATAATCCGGTGATACAAAACGGAATTTTTTCTATTAAGTTAAGCTTGTCCGAAAAGAAAAACTCAAATTTATTTTGGAAGATCCTATCCGGACTTGATATTTAGAAAGTAGGTAATTGAACACCTGGAAAATAGTGCTGAATTTCAAGTTTTTCTTCCCAATTTAGGATTTAAAAATTTAATACATAAATTTTTTTGATGGAAGGAGTTCTTAAAAAGCAGAGAGAAAGAGAGAGAGGGGGAAGCGGAAGCTGTGCAAGTTAACGTGTGCATGTGCGTGAGTGCGCGCGTGTGTGTGTGAAAAACATTAAAGAAACACTTCTGAAACAGTTTAGACAAAAAAAATAAAAATAAAGAAGATAATGATTAAAAGTTAACACTTCCTCTCGCTCCTATTGACGTCTTGCATATCCGAAGGGGCATCCTTGATTAATAATTATGATGGCATTAATTAGATGATGAGAAAGAAGAAGATAGAGCGATGAATACCGTTCAAGATGAGCCTGTTGCTGGAGAGAATGGACCTGGTGCTCGAATTTTTAATATAATGGGCTTCACAGGGCTTGTTCATAAATACGGTTAGTACGTAAGTTGGACGTTCGTAACCAGGGTGTTGCCTGTATTGGTGCAAAAAATATGCGCGAAATGTTTTCCGTCGAAAGCGGTATCGGACTGAAAAATAACTTTTTCAGTCGAGATTTTAGAGCGCATACACTACTGTGAATATATATCAAAAACAGATACATATGCTTACATATATATATAGGCGGAATTACTCGCTGCGGAAATTTAGAAATTACATAAAAAATCATTTTTCACCTTGAATTCTATCACACGCAGATAGAATGTTACAAATTGGACTATTTTGAATAGCAGCAGAGATGCTGAGGAAGCGTAACATAATTTCCCTACAGGGAAAACTAAATATTATTTAAAAAAAAAATTCACGCGAAATGGTTTCCGTTCTAAAGGTATGGAACGAAAAACGGAATTGTTTCAGTCTGGGTTTTAGAAGCAATGATACGGTATAAAATATCTTTTGAATTCGATAACATTTTGAAAAAGTCAAGGATTATCAAAATATCTTTTGAATTCGATAACATTTAAAAAAGTCAAGGATTATCAAAATATCTTTTGAATTCGACAACATTAAGAAAGTCAAGGATCATCAGGACCAGATGGATCTTTTGCGGGGTCCGGGGCAAAATTTCATTGCGGGCACTAGGAAAAAAATCTCTTGTTTTAATAAAGTTGTTACGTGAAAAATGTCTTCCTTAAAGAACACACACGAAAACTATCACAGAGACAAAGTGATTATCTCAAAAAAGTATTTGCTTTCAGCTTAAGGAAAACCCCATAATATGGACTGAAAGTTCCGAGGGAGACAGAGAAAGAGACGGACTGAAAGTTCCGAGGAAGACAGAGAAAGAGACGGACTGAAAGTTCCGAGGGAGACCTCGCTCAAAGTCCGGTAACTGCTAAAATCGTACACGTCTTCCATGTCCAGGCATTACAGCTTCTTCAGGATCTTCGCACGTGTCCGTACGCCGACGACTGATTACATTCACTTCGCCGTATTCCTTGAATACCACCGATGATAATTTGCATATTATGTCATGCTATGGCATAAGCGCTCACCGGTTGGTCCCGAAATTAACATCACACCTACGTAAACTCGACCCATTAACATATGCAAATTTCATGATCGTCCACCAATTCCTTCTTGTTTTGTTTTTTTTTCACTTTCCGCCAGTGTATATGAACCAATCCTCCCGCCGCCCCGATGGCGCAATGGCACAAGCACTAGCTCTCACCGTTCATCAGAGACGGGTCCGGGTTGGAATCCAGTGAGCTATGGATGTGGTGTTTGTCTCACAACACTGGCTATCTTCCTTCCCTGGAGCCAGTGGCCCTAAATTAGGAACTGGCGACGGCTTATAGCTCATCGAGTTGCCCGCTACGGTAATTAATCCCCTTCCTCCTTCACCCAAGGAAAAAGATCCTCTTTTTGTCCAGGAGTAAGGCGCCTGTTTTCAACTCTACCGACGTTACACTCCCACGATACTCGCCCTTGGCGTTGGGGGGAGGGGGACAAAACACTCGGCCGCCCCGGTGGCGCAGTGGTCTAAGCGATGGCTTCTGATCCTTCATCCGAAAGGGGTCGGGGTTGAAATCGCGGTGAGGCATGGATGTTGTGTTTGTCTTACGGCAATGGCTCTCTCCCTTCCCTGGAGTCAGTGGCCCTAAATTAGGAATGGGCGACTGCTTAGAGCCCATTGAGTTGCTCACGGTGGTAGTTAAACCTCCAATAAAAAACAAAAACAAAAAAACACTCGCTTGTTGATCATTTGATGTCCTTTCGCACTGCTTTTCTATCAGCATTCTTCCACTAACACACACAGATTCCACTGCGCTGTTTTGCCCTATAAGCTACATTCTTTCATTTCAGAACAATAGGCGAAGGTTTTCTCTAAACATGGAATTTCATAAAATTTGTTACTTCGCTTATTAAACTGGTCATCTTAGCTGTCCTCCCCAGCGTTAAATCCAGGGTTTTTCCAAAATTTGTCCGTTAAGAACGATCAACTTAGCTTTGAACTAGAATTACGCGAAACAAGAAAAATTTGGCGCCTCTCGCTGAATACGGGCTCGTTATAAGTAGATTTGACTGTAGTACTAATTGTAAAAGAGATGTGGTGTTTACAGACAAACGGACAGACATAATGATACACTTAAGCACGTCCTTCTCGAAATATGTGTGACGTATACCACTACTTTAACCTTTCTTTCGAGTTCCTGTGTTCTTACGTAAATTTAGTTTCTTCTCGCTAAAGATTTTCTGCCTGAACGCTACATTATTTTCCCAGAGGAGCTTTTCAGCTTGGCATTACTGATAGTGAGTCGAAACAACATACACGGTAAACATCAAATGCACACGAGAGACAAGTTCGTAGACGTGTGTCACTCAGAGAATCGCAAAGGCTGAGACGTTGGCAGAGCAGATTTGTTGAACGAATATTACGCCGAATTACAAGGATTTACATGTGCGGAGACTGACATAAGAGAGTTGTTGTTCGAGCTACATAATCATTGTATTGAAATTGTTGTCTGGACTGAAGCCAGCGAGTTCACATTCTGGCAAGAGTTTTTATTTTTTTTTTTTTTATTGGAGGTTTAACGACCACCGTGAGCAACTCAATGGGCTATAAGCAGTCGCCCATCCCTAATTTAGCGTCACTGGTTCCAGGGAAGGGAGAGAGCCAGTGCCGTAAGACAAACACATCCGAACCCGGACCCCTTACAGACGAATGATCAGAGGCCATCGCTTAGACCACTGCGCCACCGTGGCGGCCTGGCAAGTGTTTATCTTCATGTCCTGAAAAGCTAGTGACGAGCTAATAATCAAGGGGCAAGCATAAGTTGTCTTGTTGATTCAGTCCATGGCCGTTTTAAATTATATTCTGACAAGTGCTCACGAAGTTTATTATGACCAGTATTGAAGAGACACATAGTTAAGCATACGTAAGCACCTAAAAACATTTAAACTTACAGCATATAATTTAAACAGAAACATAATAACCGTGAAAAAAAGTTGTAGCAAAATCCCTTTGGACAGTAATTGATTGTACTGTATAACATATCACTCACACACGCACATAACGTAAAACAAGAAAGATGACGCAGAATTTTCAGTTGTAAGGAGCACGTCTTTTGAGTTCTTTCTGAAACGGAAAAAAATATTTCAAAGCAGATTTTTAGAAAGAATAAATCAGCGGAAAAAAGAATACATTTAGCCTACAAAGAGAACATCCGCGCGTAATTTAAAATAGGTGATGTAAGCAATGTTCTTTATAGTGTATGGAACTGGTAACAAAAAACAAACGAAAAATATATCAAAGAAAGCGAAAAATCACAAATTCTACAGAAAGCATTTCTTACATAGGAAGTTATCCAAGGAGGTCTTTTAAATCGAACTCTTAGAAACGAAGTACGTTTCCAAGTAAGAAACAAAGAGAAATACAGGCCCTAAATATGGTTGCCCAACAAATAATCCCGGCATCGCAACTGCCCAGGCGCGGACTGGGCAATCGCGATGCTAACCACTCTCAGAACTACTACTGTTGTATTTTATCTAACCACTTTCAGAACTACTACTGTTGTATTTTATCTGACCACTCTCAGAACTACTACTGCTGTATCTTATCTGACCACTCTCAGAACTACTACTGTTGTATTTTATCTGACCACTCTCAGAACTACTACTGCTGTATCTTATCTGACCACTCTCAGAACTACTACTGTTGTATTTTATCTAACCACTCTCAGAACTACTACTGTTGTATTTTATCTAACCACTTTCAGAACTACTACTGTTGTATTTTATCTGACCACTCTCAGAACTACTACTGCTGTATCTTATCTGACCACTCTCAGAACTACTACTGCTGTATCTTATCTGACCACTCTCAGAACTACTACTGTTGTATTTTATCTAACCACTTTCAGAACTACTACTGTTGTATTTTATCTGACCACTCTCAGAACTACTACTGCTGTATCTTATCTGACCACTCTCAGAACTACTACTGCTGTATCTTATCTGACCACTCTCAGAACTACTACTGTTGTATTTTATCTTACCACTTTCAGAACTACTACTGTTGTATTTTATCTGACCACTCTCAGAACTACTACTGCTGTATCTTATCTGACCACTTTCAGAACTACTACTGTTGTATTTAATCTAACCACTTTCAGAACTACTACTGTTGTATTTTATCTAACCACTCTCAGAACCCAGTCTAGGCCTCCCAGATGATCTCAATGAATTTCCAACAACTCTCGGGCGATCTCATTTGAACGATCTCTGCGAAGAAAGTTCAGGAATGCTTCCATTTCACTGTCGACTGCTCGTCATCGGACATTGTGCTGAATGCTTCCATTTCTCGCACACCACGAACAACCCTCGTCGCTTGAACCCATTATTTCTATACAGCGAACTCTCACAGCTGTCACGTACTTGAACATCATGGCTAACCAAGTACACCCCTTTATGGCGACTGTATTCCCTAGCGGAAATGGTGTCTTTCAACAAGATAATCCTCCATGCCATACTGCGAAGAAGGTTCAGGAATGCTTCCAAGGACACGAAGGGGAATTCCATTTATTGTAGTGGCCATCAAATTCGCCGGACATGAATCCCATCGAGCATTTGTGGTTTCATATGGAGAAACGGGTATGAGCCGCATCACCTGAGCCACGTAATTTACGGGAACTCAGAGATCTTCTGTTGCAGTCATGGTACCAAATATTAAGAGAGACTCGATGAAGCATCGATTCAATGAACACCTACCAGCATTTCATTGAATCGATGCTTCATCGAGTGAGTGCTCTTTTGGGGGCGAGAGGAGGACCTACATTATATCAGGTAGGTGGCTTTAATGTTTGGCTAGGAAGTGCATATGCAAGTCCCTGACAGCAAATTCATGGGCTGAACTGGAAATTTATGAAAAGTGAGAAAATTCATGCTGAAAAGTACCCATTAGTTTATGAAAAACATAAATACATCTTAATACAGTATTAGCAGCACCACACACACATTCAACAACCAAAAACGGAACTCATTTCCAAAACTTGATAACGACCTGTTACACGTACAGCATTGGGTCATAAAGCTGATGGTCGTTCCCGTGGCGCAGTTTTCTTCTGATCTTTCGTCCGAGATGGGTCAGGCTCGAGGGCCGGGGATGAAGCGTGAGAGGCATATCTGTCACATGGCACTGGCTCTGTTCCTTCCCTGGAACCAGTAGCCAAAATTTAGGGATGAGTTGCTGCTTATAGCCATAAATTTTCTCAAAACGATGATTAAACCCCTAAATAATAATCAAAAACAAAATGATGCATTAAGAGAGCATATTTACAAACTTACAAAAGACAGCAGTAATAGAAATCTACGTATCATGTAAAATACACATTCTTTGTGACTTTTTTTATTAATATATATTTTTGAATGAGCGTTTTCAGTGAAAATGTTTAAGCTTACGAATTTTAGAAACTTCCCATGAACCAAATAATGTAAATCAAAGCTTTCATAAATAGACATATTTCCATAATGAATATGTGTGACTACTATTCACTTGAGATTTCAGTTCATATATATTTCTCATGTTAATTCTAATTTAATTCTCTTCCCCATTTTTTCTCTAGATGTTCTTCCAGTTTAAGAAGATAAAGTTACATCTACAGAACTAATAATAATATCCAAGATCGAAATCATCAATGTGAAGTATCATCAATAACCAAATTCATCATGATCCTAGGCTAGAAGAACATTTCAGAATTTTTATCATCATGATCTGTGAATTCTGTTGAGTAACGAATTGAATTTCTTATGTTTGGTGAACGCATTTTAATTATTTCAATGTTAAACACATTCAATTGCTCTAGTTTTAGAACATGTTCTCTGTAGCAGTAAGGCAGAGGATTCACAGTTCTTTTACTGGACATGCGTTATTTCTAGGCCGACATTCCGCTTGTCGTTTCTAAATGAGCAGTCTGTTTTCCAGCACTGATTCGTACCATGATCATCTATCATGAACTGTCAATGAACGATAAAGCAAACGCTCTTCCAGAAACTCTGTATTAAGTGAAACTCTGTATTAACGCCAAGATATCATTAGGAAGAAAAGCGCCATCCATTCTGCTGAGTACAATCACTTTTATTCGTATTAAAGTTTCAAGATCTTTTTTACGTGAAAACCTACAAATCGCTGTTCTCCGATTCAAATTTAGGGAATTATGACTTTTAATTCAACATGAAGTACGTAAAAAGCGAACATCAAGTACGTAAAAAAGCGAACATCAAATACGTAGAAAGCTAACATCAAGCACGTAAAAAGCGAACATCAAGTACGTAGAAAGCGAACATCAAATACGTAAAAAGCGAACATCAAAAAAGTACGTAGAAAGTGAACATCAAGTACGTAGAAAACGAACATTACGTACGTAGAAAGCGAACATCAAGTACATAAAAAACGAACATCAAAGTACGTAGAAAGCGAACATCAAGTACGTAGAAAACGAACATTACGTACGTAGAAAGCGCACATCAAGTACATAAAAAACGAACATCAAATACGTAGAAAGCGAACATCAAGTACGTAGAAAACGAGCATCAAGTATGTAGAAAGCGAACATCAAGTACGTAGAAAACTAACATCAAATACGTAGAAAGCGAACATCTAGTATGTAGAAAGCGAACATCAAATACGTAAAAAACGAACATCAAATACGTAGAAAGCCAACATCAAGTAGGCAGAAAGCGAACATCAAGTACGTAGAAAGCTAACATCAAGCACGTAGAAAGCGAACATCAAGTACGTAGAAAGCGAACATCAAGTACGTAGAAAGCGAACATCAAATCCGTAAAAAGCGAACATCAAAAAAGTACGTAAAAAGCGAACATCAAAAAAGTACGTAGAAAGTGAACATCAAGTACGTAGAGAGTGAATATCAAGTACGTAGAAAGCGAACTTCAAGTACGTAGAAAGCGAACTTCAAGTACGTAGAAAGCGAACTTCAAGTACTGCATGCGCGCTTAGCTTCACCGTGGATAAAGTGAACATCAGTACGTAGAATATGATAGAAAGTGAACATCAAGTACGTAGAAAGTGAACATCAAGTACGTAGAAAACGAACTTCAAGTACGTAGAAAGCGAACTTCAAGTACGTAGAAAGCGAACATCAAGTACGTAGAAAGCGAACTTCAAGTACGTAGAAAGCGAACTTCAAGTACGTAGAAAGCGAACTTCAAGTACGTAGAAAGTGAACTTCAAGTACTGCATGCGCGCTTAGCTTCACCATGGATCTCTTAGAAGAAGATTGAATGAATCTGCATCTCTTTTTATTCCTACCAGTTCTCAGTATTGGTGTCTTACCTGATCAAAACGGATGAAATAGAAGAGAAAATAATACAGTGAAAAATAATTGACTTTTCAGCATTAAATTTATGATAATTCAGAAATTATCTATTTATCTATATCTATCAATCTGTCTATCTATCTATCTATCTATCTATCTGTTTCGTCGGATCGGCTTGTTTAACACGTACTTACACCGAGGTGACAAAAAAAAAAAATGGGAAAAGACAGCTTATTAGGATTTAAGTATTAGGTGGCAATTTATCTAATACTTAAATGTTTTATCAGGATTAGATGGCAGCTTATCAGGATTTAAGCGATTTCGAACGTGATATGATAGTCAGCGCCCGGGAGATGGGTCACTCCATCTCGGAAATCACCACGAGATTTGGATGTACGCGGTCAACAAATTCGAGGGTGTACCTGTACTACATAAGCTCAGGGAAAACATCCAGAGTGCGACACTGGTGTGGTCGAAGAAAAGCCTTGGAAAATCGTGGAAAGCGGCGTCGCGCACGCATCCTAACATCAACCGGACGTGCAACATTACAGCAAGCCCCAGCCCAATTCAATGCTGGAGCCAATAGTAGCGTTAGCGTCCGGACAGTGAAACGTTCCCATGTATTCCATGGAGTTACAGAGCGACGGCCAACTCGGGTGTCATTGTTGACCCGACGACATAAGATAGTGTGCCTCGCCTTGGCTTGGGAACACAGCCATTGGGTGCGAGATGGCTGAAAGCGTGTAGCCTGCTCTGATGGATCGTGATACCAACTGTTTCGACAACCCCACGATGCAATGGATCCTGCATACCTACAAAAGACAGAGCAGGCCAGCGGTGGCTCTGTTATGGTGTGGGGTGTTTTCCGCTGACACGCATTAGGATCCACCTCATACTTTTGCAGACCGCTCTGACCGGTAGAGGCTACGTAACCCTCCTTGGGGATCATTTGCAGCCGTTCATGTCGCGCAACCACTCCGATGGGCACGACCTCTTTCAACAAGTCAACGCGCCACCGCACACGTCACATTCGGCTGATCATGTCTGGAGGAACATTCCACGGAATTTGGTATCCTGACTTGGTCCCCTCGTTCGCCTGATTTAAACGCCGTCGAACACATGTTTGGGATGATGTTCAACGTGCCGTCAATGCCAGAAATCCTTCACCGGCGAATATTACGGAATTGTGGGAAGCTCTTCAAGAAGTATACATAGTGTGCACTGTCTCCACAGTACTACAGAGAGCTCATGGGGTTCATACACCGTCGCGTTGCTGCTGTCATCCGATCGCGAGGAGGCCCAACGCGGCATTAAAAATGTATCCCAGTTTTCTTGGCACTTTAGTGTATATGAGTGTGGGTGTGTGCCCAATGTTGTTAAGGGGCTCTCTTTGTGTTCTGCTGATTATTGCAGGAGTAAGTGCTCCATCTTTTAAAATTTCAATTTTTGTCACCAGGAAAAAAGGTTCAATAGGAGTCACGATTTTCTCAAACTGAACTGAACTGAACTGAACTGAATGTCAGGCTGTTAATCAATCTGTGTTGCCCGGATGCAGCCTTTCTCTGTAGTTGTGATTTCAATTAACGAAGCCAAATTACAATCCCATTTACTTTACGAGCGATATCATCTACAACGGGAAATTTTCTGAAATGATTTTGAGTTCTGGTGGAATCAAACGGAACGCTTGTGCAGCGGAACGAATGCATGCTATCCTATAAAATATGCTATGCTGTCCTTGCTATCCTGTAAAATGAGTATTCCATTTATCGAGTGATGTCTTGAGACTGTTAGAGATTCGTTTTTTTGTTTGTTTTTTTTTGTCAAAACCTGAAGTACTTTGCCCAAAAATTAAACAAGCAAGGTCATTCCTTCTCCGTGTGTGTTCTTTCATGCGTAATGTTTTTGTTGTTCAGAAGTGTGAGTTTATGTTCTGCTGACAGCGCAAGAGACAACAGCCACATCGTAAAATGGTCTGGACTCTTTCACGATATTTAACTCACGTTCGTCAAACATGCGACGAATGTCACTCAACCAACCTGGACGAGGGTCACACAGATTTTTCTTTTCTCCAGCACAGTACTGGCAGAAGGCGAAGCTGGATGGTTCACCATATTGTGTTGAAGCTAATATTTGTGTACGTAAGTATTTCGCTTTTAAAAAGACACATTGTTTTCTGAGATTGTACAGATCGTCATTTTATATGGTGAGGAGGCGTGGACATTGTTGAATAAAAGACATCAACAAAGATTATTGGCAACAGAGATGGACTTTTGGAGGCGTTTTGAAAGAAAAATCCAGATGCAAAAAAGTGCGTAATACAGAAACTCGAGATATCATGAGTGTTAAAGTAGACATTTTTTAAACTATTGAGATGCGGAGATTGCAATGGTTCTGTCATGTAAGGAGAATGTCATCAGAAAGACTTCCTAAAATTCTGATGGAGTGGGAGGCTACAGAAAAGAGGGAAAGAGGAAGACCAAGGAGAAAGTGGATGGAGGAGATTAAATCAAGTTTAAAAAATAATGGACTGGATGAAGTGATGACCCTGAATAGAGAGAAGTGGAGGAAGACCCTGGCGGAACTATACAAACGAGGTATACTTCATCATCATTAGGAATAATACTTCATCATCATTAGGAATAATACTTCACCATCATTAGGAATAATACTTCATCATCATTAGGAATAATACTTCACCATCATTAGGAATAATACTTCACCATCATTAGGAATAATACTTCATCATCATTAGGAATAATACTTCATTATCATTATGAATAATACTTCATCATCATTAGGAATAATACTTCACCATCATTAGGAATAATACTTCACCATCATTAGGAATAATACTTCACCATCATTAGGAATAATACTTCATCATCATTAGGAATAATACTTCATCATCATTAGGAGTAATACTTCATTATCATTATGAATAATACTTCATCATCATTAGGAATAATACTTCATCATCATTAGGAATAATACTTCACCATCATTAGGAATAATACTTCATCATCATTAGGAATAATACTTCACCATCATTAGGAATAATACTTCATCACGATTAGGAATAATACTTCACCATCATTAGGAATAATACTTCATCATCATTAGAAATAATACTTCACCATCATTAGGAATAATACTTCATCATCATTAGGAATAATACTTCACCATCATTAGGAATAATACTTCACCATCATTAGGAATAATACTTCATCATCATTAGGAATAATACTTCATTATCATTATGAATAATACTTCATCATCATTAGGAATAATACTTCACCATCATTAGGAATAATACTTCATCATCATTAGGAATAATACTTCACCATCATTAGGAATAATACTTCATCATCATTAGGAATAATACTTCATCATCATTAGGAATAATACTTCATTATCATTATGAATAATACTTCATCATCATTAGGAATAATACTTCATCATCATTAGGAATAATACTTCACCATCATTAGGAATAATACTTCATCATCATTTGGAATAATACTTCACCATCATTAGGAATAATACTTCATCACGATTAGGAATAATACTTCACCATCATTAGGAATAATACTTCATCATCATTAGGAATAATACTTCACCATCATTAGGAATAATACTTCATCATCATTAGGAATAATACTTCACCATCATTAGGAATAATACTTCATCATCATTAGGAATAATACTTCACCATCATTAGGAATAATACTTCATCATCATTAGGAATAATACTTCATTATCATTCTGAATAATACTTCATCATCATCAGGAATTTCCACAAGGAATCCTGATGATCATGAAGTATTTTGTTTCAAATCAAGTCAAAAAGGTCTTCAACTTCACATTCATTTGTCTTCATCAGCATACATTAAATCTCTACATACATTATCACTATTGAAGTTTTCATATTTATCTTCTTAAAATGATGAGTGAAATGTGCATTGTATTATTTTGTTCAACTGAATTGCTTGTTCTGTTCAAGGGTCAGACTTCACCGGGCACACCCAATTTCCTGTAATCCTTATTTGTGAGAGTAATCTACTGTGTAATTAGAGATTTCCTCACGCCGTCACCGATATTCACTTGATAATTGGAACTGTTCATGTGTAATTTTTTTTTTAATTCTGAAGTAGTAGTTAATTAGTGTCCTAAGATGAATTCCTCTTGAACACATATACGTAACTAAAAAACTAATGGAAAACTCGGTCAGGAGTCAAAAGAATTAGAAGACGTACGTAGCAAATCCACTTTTTTATTTCCCAAACGGTAGATCCTACATTAAAATTGAAAATTTGCACGGAAAATCCCCTACCGAAATTCATAAAGATTTGTGTGAAGTTTGTGAGGTTACTGTATAGTGGATCGCAGCGCATTCTCACGTTGGGTTTCTCGTTTCCGCCAAGCATCGAAGACGACCCAAGAAGCGGCCGGCTATCAGATGCAACGGACGACGACGCTTCTGTGGTTACCGTCAACCCAGTTTTGGAAGAAGATCGACGGAAAACATGTGAAAAGATTTTTTTTATATATATAAAGCAAACATGTCTACCGCTTCGGTTTTCCGAATCCTAACTAAACAAGAAAAATGACACGGAATTTTCGGGTGTAATAAGCACGTCTTTTTGAGTCCGTTCTGACGCAAATAAATTTATCAAAGCTATTCAAAGTCAATGAAACCGGTATGGAACACAATAATATCTGACGGAAGAAAGAAGTTTTTCAATGGGGTTTTTAATCCCTCAGATATTTCTGTAAACGCAATCGTGAGCTTACGTCCTCTGGTTGCAGACTTGTGGGTTAAGAAAAACATGAATTTATATGAGAAACATTTCTCACCGGAAAGAGAACACAGGAATAATTTTTCAAATCGGACTCTTAGAAACACCGACGAAAATAAAATGTGACTTTACGTCCTCTGGTGGGGAAACCATGCATTATTTTAGAAAGAAAGTTTTCTCAAAAGATTTTTCCATATGAGCGGTATCGGTCCAAGAAAAAAAATTTAGTCGAGGTTTCAGGAGCCCAGATTTTGCTACAAATACATCAGAAGCAGAAATTAACACTTATGCCCCCTGGTGGTCAAACCATTCTTTACCAAACATTAGAAATTATGTGAAAAACATTTTCCATCATGTCTTGTATGCGATACAGGAAGAATTTTTCAAATCGGAGTTTCTGAATCATAAATAACGCAGAAAACGTAATTTACCTTTGAGCCCAGTAGCGGAAAGTCTGTGATTTACTTGAAAAATTTGTATTTATAGGAAAAACATTTCGCATCGGAAACTATCCAACAAAGAAGGAATTTTTCAAATCGGACTCCTTGAAGTAGAGATATTGACAAAAATAAGATATATATCTACGCCCCCTGGCGTAGAAACCATGCATTATTTCAAGAAGAAAATGTTCTTAAAAGGTTTGTTGACATGAGTAGTATCGGTCAACAAACGACTTTTTTTTACTATCGAGATTTTAGAAGCTCATATTTTGCTGCAAATACATCAGAAGCGGAAATTAAGGCTTACGCCACCTGGTGGCCAAACCATTTTTTTACAAAAATTTGAAATTATGTGCAAAGGATTTCCCATCAGGAGCTGTATCCGGTGAAGAATTTTTTTTTTTTTGAAATCGGAGATTTAGAAACTGAGATATAGGGGAGAAGCAATTTACCTTTACGCCCCCGAGCGGAAAGTTATGAATTACTTGAAAATTTTGAAATTATATGAAAAACATGTCACACTGGAGACACTATCCAACAAAGAAGGAATTTTTCGAATCGGACTTCTAGATGTAGAGATATTGACGAAAATAAGATATACGTCTACGTCCCCTGGCGGAGAAACTGTGGAATATTTTAAGAAGAAAATATTCCAAAAAGGTTTATCTATGTGAGTGGCATCAGTCCACGAAATAATTTTTTCAATCGATATTTTAGAAGCTCAGATTTCATGGCAAATACATCAGAAGCAAAAATTAACACTTACGCCCCCTGGTGGCCAAAGTATTCATTACCAAAAATTTGAAATTATATGCAAAAGATTTTCCATCCAGAGGTGTAACCTCTGAAGAAAAAATTTTCAAATCGGAGTTTTAGAAGACGAATTGTCGGGAAAAATGTAATTTTCGTTTACGCCCCCTAGCGGAAAATCTATGCGTAATTTGAAAAAGTAACTATATCTAAAATACTCCTCGACATAAATGGAATTGAAACATAAAAGATTTTTTTCAATCGGATGTTTAGAAGCAAATATGTGGAATAAAACATATTTTTGAATTCGACATCATCTGTATTTACGCCCTCTAGCGGCAAAATTTAACATCGTAAAAAAAATCGAAATAAGGGATCATCATTCGCATATTTCAAGCTTCCCAATGCAAAAAGAATGTTTCAAATCGGACTAATAGTTGCAGAGATATCGTGGGTACAGACAGACGGACGGACGGACGGACAAACCGGTAACATAAGCACGATCTTTTTTTACAAAAGACGTGATGAAAATTACAGAAGAGAAAAGTGGCTGCTAAAGGGATTCCGCATAAACTGAGTGAAGAGCAGCAAGCATTTCGCAGAGGGATCGCAGAAGAATTACTTCAGCGGTACGAGACAGAAGGCGAGAACATTTTGGACAGAATTGCTGATATAGGCGAAACCTGGATACGAGATTTAGAACCAGAACTGAAATCTCAGTCCGCTCAGTGGAAACATCCAGAATCACCTAGCCAGAAAAATTCTACCACCAACAATCGATGGTTAAGCTGATGGTGATATTATGGCCTATGACAAGGTTGGAGTGATACCAACAGACAGAGTGCCAGAGGGGACGGGACTACTGTGACAGCGGAATACTACAGAAGGTTTCTGCAAAATGTTTTGCACCCAAAGATTCGTCAAAGAAGGCCCGACATGCTCGAAGCTGGTGTCATCATTTTGCACAACAACCCGAGACCGCATCATGTCAGTACAGTAAGAGACATTCTAGAAAATTGTAGATGGGAATTGATTTCCCACGGGCCATACAGTCCTGACATGAGCCCAACATACTATGACTTGTCCTCAAAACTGAAGAATCCACTCCGCCGCGAAAAACGATTCAGAACGATTTAAGATGTTTCTAATGAAATGACCCGAGTAATCCGACGCCTCAACAATGGAGGTGTCCTGACTGGAATACAAGACTTGACAAAACGTTGGGCCGCGTTCATAAAGAAACATGGAGATTACTTCGAAGGCCTGTAAAGGTATGTTGAGGTGTGCCGAGTAATCCGACGCCTCAACAATGCAGGTGTCCTGACTGGAATACAAGACTTGTCCAAACGTTGGGCCGCTGTCATAAAGAAACATGGAGATTACTTCGAAGGCTTCTAAAGGTATGTTGAGGTGACCCGAGTAATCTGATGCCTCAATAATGGAGGTATCCTAACTGGAATACAAGACTTGCCCAAACGTTGGGCCGCTATCATAAAGAAACATGGAGATTACTTCGAAGGCCTGTAAAGGTATGTTGAGGTGACCCGAGTAATCTGATGCCTCAACATTGGAGGTGTCCTGACTGGAATACAAGACATGCCCAAACGTCGGGCCTCTGTCATAAAGAAACATGGAGATTACTTCGAAGGCCTGTAAAGGTATGTTGAGGTGAGCCGAGTAATCCGACGCTTCAACAATGGAGGTGTCCTGACTGGAATACAAGACTTGCCGAAACGTTGGGCCGCTGTCATAAAGAAACATGGAGATTACTTCGAAGGCCTGTAAAGGTATGTTGAGGTGAGTCGAGTAATTCAACGCCTCAACAATGGAGGTGTCCTGACTGGAATACAAGACTTGACGAAACGTTGGGCTGCTGTCATAAAGAAACATGGAGATTACTTCAAAGGCCTGTAAAGGTATGTTGAGGTGAGCCGAGTAATCGGACGCCTCAACAATGGAGGTGTCCTGACTGGAATACAAGACTTGCCCAAACGTTGGGCGGCTGTCATAAAGAAACATGGAGATTACTTCGAAGGCCTGTAAAGGTATCTTGAGGTGTGCCGAGTAATCCGACGCCTCAACAATGGAGGTGTCCTGACTGGAATACAAGACTTGCCGAAACGTTGGGCCGCTGTCATAAAGAAACATGGAGATTACTTCGAAGGCCTGTAAAGGTATGTTGAGGTGAGCCGAGTAATCCGACGCTTCAACAATGGAGGTGTCCTGACTGGAATACAAGACTTGCCGAAACGTTGGGCCGCTGTCATAAAGAAACAAGGAGATTACTTCGAAGGCCTGTAAAGGTATGTTGAGGTGAGTCGAGTAATTCGGACGCCTCAACAATGGAGGTGTCCTGACTGGAATACAAGACTTGCCGAAACGTTGGGCCGCTGTCATAAAGAAACATGGAGATTACTTCAAAGGCCTGTAAAGGTATGTTCAGGTGACCCGAGTAATCCGACGCCTCAACAATGGATGTGTCCTGACTGGAATACAAGACTTGCCCAAACGTTGGTCCGCTGTCATAAAGAAACATGGAGATTACTTCGAAGGACTGTAAAGGCATGTTGAGGTGACCCAAGTAATCCGACGCCTCAACAATGGAGGTGTCCTGACTGGAATACAAGACTTGCCCAAATGTTGGGCCGCTATCATAAAGAAACATGGAGATTACTTCGAAGGACTGTAAAGGTATGTTGAGGTGTGCCGAGTAATCGGACGCCTCAACAATGGAGGTGTCCTGACTGGAATACAAGACTTGCCCAAATGTTGGGCCTCTATCATAAAGAAGCATGGAGATTACTTCGAAGGACTGTAAAGGTATGTTGAGGTGACCCGAGTAATCGGACGCCTCAACAATGGAGGTGTCCTGACTGGAATACAAGACTTGCCCAAACGTTGGGCCGCTGCCATACAGAAACGCGGAGACCTCGTAATAAGGAACATGAAGGTTTTTTTTTTTTTTTTTTTGACGAAAAACATGAGTCATTCACAAGGAAGTTCTCTCGGTTTATGATAAAACTTTCTGCATGGTGTTCCCTGGTCTCTGTGTGTGACATAAGGAGGAAACTCGTCGACAACTTTAAAATCTCAATACATAAAAACTTTCTTCTAGAATCCTTAAAAATACTGTAGCTCCTACAAAAATAAAATATAATACATCAAAAACGAATTGGGATAACATACCTTTCACCGTAGTGTCATTCGTTGAGTGATTACGTTATTACCCGTAGGTTGTTTCAACCAAGTCTTCGATATGACGGGATTCCTTTAAAGTATACCACACTCTGAAATTCTATTCTCAACCCAGTATGTCCCCAAACTTCTCGAAAAAGAATATGAAATAACCCACAAAAATACCAACTTAAAACACGAAAAATCTCCAGTACGAAAATAGTGGAACTCATGTCATATACGACGTGCAAACACAGCTGAAACATTACAATACTGCATTAAAACGAAGTGGAAATTATACTGAATAACATAAAAACCTCCCGAAATGACCGAAAACACGGTGACTTAAGCATAAGGAATGATGTCCTTCCGATACTCTCTTCCTATACATTTCGGTACCGTGTGCGTCACCATCTTCAGAAGCAATGTCTGTTGTGTCCTTTGTGATCACATTCGCTCTGCCACTTTCGACTAAACCGCAGTCTCATCTTCGTCAAGATCCGTGACGTTATTTTGGGATGTTGTGACTTCACGGTTTCGAAAAATCGAAGTTCCGTGCGCCCATCGCCACCGCTGACTCTCCGCTCTCGGTACTTCGTCAGCAACCTCCCCTTCTATCTATCGCACCCTTCTGTTCCTCTTTTATCAATATTTTCCAAGGGAGTGGTAGGTTGATACTGCAGAAAGTTTTATCATAAACAGAGAGAACTTTCTTGTGAAGGACTCATATTTTTCGTCAAAAATGACATTTCAGCATGTTATTGGAAACTTAAAATGTCATATTGGTGAAGCTCACATACTTGGGTTGTCGCTAAGGTTATTTAAAAAGGTTTTTCTGTGAATATCAAGTAGTACTCACAAAGTGACTTCTATTTGACAATTGTCAAGCGCAAACCATCTGATCATAACAACATATCTACAATGTCCGCTCTTTTCAGTCTTTTCACCTCTCCACCCTTCAGTACAATCGTCACCTAGTTTTTTATTTTCATTTGACTCCCTGTAAGTGCTGCCATATCATACAAGCACTTCACGGAAATAGCATGCCGTTCAGCTTGAAATTTAAACGGAGAAGTAACAAATTTTACATAAGAAACAGAAACTCAAAAAGTCTGTTAAATTAGAGATATACGACCCGAGCGTTATGTGAAAACACAAATTTGTCCGTGATGGGGATCGAATTTGGGCTAGAGGGCACGACAGGAAAGTCAACGGAATCGAGGTGGAAAGAAGAAAGGAAGACGCCCTTTATAATGAACAGGGTATCAGTACCCACAGCCCGACGGCTTAACATGCCCATCCGACGCAATGCGGATTTTCAGTGGTTCAACCGTTCGATCGATCCTGACACTTTCCGTAGCAGTCACAAACGTTGACCACTAGGCTACCCCCCCCCCCCGTTAAGATTCCTTGTTACATCCATTAAGGCTTCTTTCCGGGTCACTTTTTTTTTTTCTATTGGAGGTTTAACGACCACCGTGAGCTTCAACAATATTTTATTTGGAGCAAACATGGACAGGAAGATACAGATGGCCTGTGCTTAACAGTTACCAAAAGATAAACAAGTGGATGACCTATTTACAATGACAATGAGATATTTACATTATGTGGATGCACTATATAC
Organism: Macrothele yani; assembly: GCA_039090855.1. Lineage (NCBI taxonomy): Eukaryota > Metazoa > Arthropoda > Arachnida > Araneae > Macrothelidae > Macrothele > Macrothele yani. Next base: position 37,182,453 of record CM076989.1, read on the forward strand.
AATGTAAGCAAATTCATAACACTGACAATACTGGACTGATGGGTTGACTTACTCTATGTACAACATATGTTCGCAATGTGCATCAGCAGAGTGCCATCTCTAATAGGTGAACACCAGTACAAGGTATAACTATAAATTTTACAGTGCAAAAACAAACATGTATATTTTGAACAATCTTGAAAAAAAGAAGAAAAGAGAAGAAAAGAGCAGAAGGTTTATACTTTTCAGTATCTGAAAGATAAGCGAATAAATGATCTATCCACAATGATGGTGTGAACTCTATACAAATTGAATGCAATATCTCTCTTGTGAAACGCTGTCAAATTACAAAAAGAACTATTACTTAGGCTTAAACAAGTGCCTCAATCACAGTGCTATAGATTAACTTGTAATGAACAACAACATATGTACACAAGATGCAACGGCATAGGGAAGACACTAATAAGGAATTACAATTCCATGGTACAACTGTAAATTTCACAGTGCAAAGAGTAAAGTATATTAGTACAAACAGAACTTGCGTTTTACAGAAAATTTATACTTCGAGTACAATACAAATAATGAAAATATGAAACTGACTCTTTGTACAGCAAATATGCAATACAGCGCAGAACATTATCTAATAGACTGATTATTTCCTATTAGGCACATGTGACATGAGAAAAACCACACTGTGTAACATTAACATATAATTGAAATACTATCAAAGCGTTTGCTCCGCACCATGAGCATAAAACTTAAGACATGTAATCGTGACCCAACATGCGAAATGTGCCAAACATAAATTTTACAGTGCAATTAGGAAAGTACATTAGTATATACAAAACTGAGCTTTTGGCATAGCAACTATACTTCAGGTACAGTACAAATAACCGAATGATGAACAATTACCCCTGCACTACAAAAGTGCTAAACCTTGCAGAACATGGTGTAATCGACTGATCATATCCCTTTATGTACATGTAACATGATCAGAAACCACACTGTGCAAAATCAATAAGACAATTTAAACACTATCAAACAGTTGCTTAGCACCGTGAGCAAAAACCATATATTATAAAGCCCGGCAGACATAAGAAAAGTGCCGAAAAAAAAAAAAAAAAAACTTTAAACTTATTTTAAGTGCCTGTGGTATAACAAGAAACTCACCTACAGGACCTTGTTGGTGAGAAACATGCAAACATGCAGTAACATTAAGAAGCGATTATGACAAGGGCACCTAAGAACACGATAATCACAAAACTATATTTCAATTAGTCCAAACAATTTCATAGACGTCAGAACAAAAGTCTAAGGTCTTCTGATGGACCAGAAAACCATTGACGAAAAGGTGACCACACTGACATAAAGTGTGGGATTCGATTCGCAGCCTTAGCAACAGTGAAAGCAAGCCTCAAGCGTGAAATCATTCTGTTCCGGAACTGACTGCACATCGCAGCTCCCGCCTGAAAGATGGTAGGCTGTATAGGGGTAGAACGTAGCTGTTGATAGTAGCAAAAAATCACATGTTTTGCTAATATGAATACATAAGCACATGACTCTGATATAGGAATAGGCGGAGTACTTGAGCTGAGTAGCGTGCTATAGGCTGAGAAGGAGAGATCATTAGTACTAAGGCACTGTGCAGTAGTGAAGGTCAGATGTAGCAAGGGAAGAAGCACTGTGCAATGTTGATACACATGATCTACATCCGCAATCGTAGAGCAAAACATGCAGTTAGGCGAATCAACAAGCGTCATCCTGAATAATTTGGTAGGAACTGGTAACCGCCGATGAAGAAACAACCATTGGATGTTTCTTTCTGCTGGAATAGATAGTGACGAATTAGACATGGACCACACTTGTGAAAGGGCGACATTCGGAACATCTGGAATCATCAATGGTGTAGCATACAGTGGATCAATGAGACAACGGTAAAGAGACGAGACAGAAAAACTGGAGAGAGGAAGCGATGAGCCCCGAACGGAAAGGAAAAAGGGAAGAAGAAGAGAGGCAGAGGGAACAAGAGTTAACCCAGCTTGAGAGGCAAGGTTAGGGAAGAGGGTAATGATTGAAGAACGGAAGGAATCATACAGCGAAAGAGAGGAAGAGGTAGGGGAGATGTGGGGGGACAGATCAGAGAAGGGTTTCCAAGAAAGATCTGGAGAAATTAGATCCTGAACAGATACTATTCCGGCGGGGAGCCAGGAAAGGTCAGTAAAGTAGGGAGCATTAGGGGGATGAAGGATGGAAGAAAAGAACAGGGGCTCAGCTAATAGTTCAGTGGTGGAAGCCGGTGGAGCACGGAAGAGGGGTAGAGAACGGAGAAAGGAAAGGACCTCTTTATAGAAAGGGGAAAGTTTAGAATGAAAAAAAGGAGATTGATCCATTAGAAGATACGTGATGAAAGTGATTCGGGGATTCCTAGGCGATATCATGACATCTCTAACGAGCGTAACTGGCGACTCTGGTGCACTTAGTAGCCGCAGGAAAGAAACCACTTTATGTGCTTTATAGTAGGTGCGAACTTCCAGCAGTGAAATACCTCCATCAGTGACTCGACGACAGAGAGTGGAGACCTGGATCCAATGGTACCTGTTCCATATTGTCGTTGAGATGATTCGAGTGATTTCATTGAGGTGATAAATGGGCATACGTTCTGCTGACCATGCATATAAGCATGGTGAAAGAATATAAGTCTGAGCTATTCTAGCTCTTGAGAAGTAAGAAGTACAAAACTGGGAACCTCGCCAGAATGCAGCAGTTCGAGTAAGGCGTGTTCTGAGAGCATTCCATGTTTCATTTTGAGCAGAAAGACGGACTCCGAGATGGACCCCAAGGAATTTTTTGGGATGAAGCAGTCCATGAGGCGCCCCACGGGGTGTCAGTCCTAGAGGCCCACGCTCCGCTCCATAGGCCTGCACTCTTGGATGTATTAAGTGATGCCGCTGAACATGAAGAATATTGATCGTAAATCTGGAGCAAGATGTCGAATTGAGCGTCTGTCCTTACACAAAAGGTCGCGTCATCGGCATATGCAGAGTATGTCACAGAAAAGTGCCTAGTACTTGCAGTAGGTGGTGGCAGTGCATCTATAAAGGCTCGATGGACAGACCGAAGAAACGGCTCAAAAGCAATGGCAAAGAGCTGCCCAGAAAGTGGGCAACCCTGCCGAATGCCTCGCCGAAAAGGAATAGGTGCAGTCAAGAAGGCGGCCGTCTTGACATGGAAAGCAGCGTCCTGATAAAGGGCAAGAATAGAGGTAACAAAAGCAAAAGGAAAGCCGAAAGCAATAAGAACAGCAGAAAGATACGAATGTGAGATATTGTCGAAAGCTGCTCTTTGGTCAAGATTAAAGAGGGCAAGTGGTTCAGAGTTAGTACGAGCCAGATGTAGGAGATCTCGAAGGAGATTGAGATTAGAAGTGATGGACCGACCAGGAACCGTGTAGGTCTGGTCGGGAGAAAGAAGAAATGGAAGAACTTGGTTGAGTCGACTGGAAAGGAGTTTAGTGAAGAGTTTATAGTCAATGTTTAGTAGCGAGATAGGACGCCAGTTTCCCAAGTCAAGCAGATCGCCTTTCTTGGGAAATAACACCATATGAGCCTCTGTGAAACCCCTCGGAAGAAAAGAGGAAGAAAGAGCAGCATTGAAAGCGGCGAGAAGAAATGGAAGCAACGAAGGGAGAAACGTACGGTAGAAAAGGAGCGGAAGGCCATCTGGACCTGGGACAGCACGGGAATTTAGAGAGACTAGAATGGTCCGAAGTTCAGTCTGCGAAATAGGTTGTAAAAGGGAATCAGAGAGATTGGAAGGAACTTGGGGAAGAGCAGAGAGTAAAGTAGCAGAAGCAGAAACAGAAGGCTGAGGAGTTTCACTGTATTTGATAGTAAAATACCGACGAACCTGAGAGCAAACTGCATCCGGATCAGAGATGATTTCACCATCAGGCCGCCGAAGTAGTCGAAGCTGATGCGACGAGCGGCGTTTTTCTTCTAACGCGGATAGAAACTCAAAGGAACAGTCCTCTGGTGATAGATGTTGTAGACGGAGACGAAGAATTACCTGACGTGCACGAGGCTCAAGAAGTGCTTTAAGATCCGCTTGGTAAGCTGTATACATGGGATGACTCGCACCAAGCTGTAACAGGATGTTTCGGAGATTTTGCTCTTCCATGGAGCGCTTCGTGCCTTCGGAGAAGGAATGACGTCTAAGAAGATAAATTAGGTAAGATTTTACCTCGAGCCAGTAATTGATGGCACAAGGTGCAGTGTACAGGCCTCTCGCATATGATCAAGAAGATCTCTGATCTCGGTGCATATATTCTCATCAGCTAGGAGAGAAGTGTCTAGTGTCCATGACCGAGACCTAACATGCAGACGAGATGAAGAGTTACAGGAGATAGTGATGGCACAATGATCCGATGAAGCTGTAGGAGAGTGCATACAATCCGTTGTAATGGGCAATAACGGAGCAGAAGCGTAAAATCGATCCAGCCTGGCAGAAAGAGAGGAGGATGCAGATGCAGCTCTCCAGGTATGTGAAATGGATGTCGGATGCAATCGTCGGAACACGTCATGTAAATCAAAATCAGACACTAATGATCGCAATTGCTCCACAAGACGTGAACGATGTTCAATCCTCGAAGGAGCGCGATCGAGCTCTGGTTGAAGTGTACAGTTAAAGTCTCCTCCAATGAGCACATGATCTGATGGTAATGCTGACTGAAGTGCAGTGCGGAGCGACAAAAATAACAACGTTAGATGTGTAGATGAACATGGAATATATATGTTGAAAACTAAATATCGTTGTCCATCTAGGACGAAAGTGAGTCGCTGCAATAAATCTCGGCACAGGTTATGAACTTTAACAGAGAAGAGTGCTTGACGAAATCTATTATGTACACCAATCGCTAAACCTCCACGAAGAGAGAGCCTATATGCGTGATGAAATTGATAGTCCCATCTCCTCCAGCGATGGAAGGGTGAAGTGGAGAGACAATTTGTCTCTTGCAAAAGTAGGAGATCTGCTTTGAGGTGGTGGACGTCTTCATATGCTAAAGCATTGGCCAAAGGGGTACACATACCCCTACTATTCAGTGAGACTGTCTTGAACAGAATAGTCTGATGATGGTTGGAGGATGTTGTCGGCTGCGTTCTGTAACTTGGCCAGACGGCTACGGAACTTCTTTGCCCAGTAGGGACCACCCAGATCTCTGCCCGGAACGGTGCGTAAATGAGAATGTATCGCCAACATTTGATTCATGGTGTCAGACAGACAGTGGGAGTAACCTTCCAAAAAATTGCGAGACAGCTTGTCTCTACGGGGACTTATTAGGAACGCATACACCTTCTCTCCAGACACAGGTGTCTGTGGAAGAGAGGATGCCTCTAGAATATGTAAAAAGTTTTCACAGGAGATCGGAATAATTGTTCCATCATCTGTATCAGATTCCATAGAGCCTTCAGACGTGAGCATCTGACTACTAGAAGGATCACGTCCTGCCCTAAGGGTGGTTGTCATTCTAAACTTCTTATTCTGGGCGCGTGAAGTTCTACGTCGCTTTGCCCGTCCACGACTTTGTGCTGTAACCGGAATTGGAACTTCCGGCAATTTAAAAGGAGCTGAAGAAACAACCTCAACGGTCGGTGTAGCAGTATGACCAGAATCGTCATCAACCATCTCTATAGGAGACTTGGGATTAACAATTGATGCCTCTTTCGACTGAAGAGATGATGGGGACGCCAATGCATCACCCGAGGTCGAGGGTTTACCCGTAGACGTCGGTTGACCAACGGCTGTCTCACTACTTCTGGTAGACGTCGGCCCACCAACGGCTGTCTCACTACTTATGGTAGACGTTGGTCGACCAACGGTTGTCTCACTACTTTTTGTAGACGTCGGTTGACCAACTGCTGCATCACTACTTTTTGAGGAAGTCTGCCGTTGCTGGTCTTTAGCACCAGAAGAGGAAGCCGATTGACGTGACAAAGAGGAAGAAGGTCGTGCTGTTGACTTGGAAAGAGTGTTCGCATTATGAGGGCATAGAGCGCGGGGATGTCCCGTGCCTTTACAATTCGGACAGACGGAGCCTACTGTGATGAATATCTCTCTAATGTGCGTGTAGCAGCGTACACGTAAAGTGGGTGGAATACGCAGCATGTGCTCCTCTGAAGGGAAGACCACACGAACATTGCGGCGAAACCCGAGTAGGTATCTGTCTTCTGGCACCTCTGGAAACGAAGAGTAGGTAGTTACACCTCCAATGATCCGGCCATAAGGAAGAAGAGCGGCAATCAAGAGATCATCTGAAACTTCAGGTGGAACTGGTGAGAAACTTACAACAACGGAACTCTGTGAAACAGGTTCGGCATGGATGTGACGATCACCAATTGAGATGCCCTTGGTCAGTACATGTAGGGAATGGGCAGGAGTAGAGAAGTAAACAACTACTTTGTAAGGCTTCCTGCCCACATGAGTTATGGCTGATGCAGGAACAATCTCTCGAAGAGCAGCAGTATATGCAGTGAGTTTTGTATTTCTCAGGCTCGGAAACACAACACCATTCTCCATAGTTTGAAGGAATTTCAGCCCAGAAGGGGTATCTTCTTTAAGGACAACCTCAATGACTTCGGCATTATGCGTCATCACATATTGTCCAGGAGAAAAAGAAGACTGGGAAGGTCCCGACTTAGATGCGGTTACGTCAGCATATGAGAGGGTAGATGTACGTTGCTTTGGAGATGACTCCGGCATGGAGTGCGAAACATCCATGGCGTCATCATTAGCTTTCAGAGAGGACATCGTATAACCGCTGGGAGACTTGGAAGAAGAGGCGATATCCGATGGTAAGGCAGCAACAGAAGGCTGCAAGGAGGAGTGGTTTATCGAGATAGACACGTCATTGGTAGTAGTATTTAGAGAAGCTGTTATCGGGAGATCATCATTTCCGGTAGCAAGGGTTAGGACGTCATTCTCCCCGGAAGCCGCCATTTGCAATGGCGAGGAGAAGCTTAGCCCTTAGCCAGCTTGGCCAAGGCAGAAAAATAAGGATAACTAATCAAAATAAGCACTTACCAGCTCGGCAGGCATATAAAAAGAAACACGGGACCTTCACACACAACACACACACGAAATAGAACACTGACAACGAAGAAAAATAACACACACCGACGAAAACTTGAGGAGCACAGAAAAACACGACTAACCCACCGTGAGCAACTCAATGGGCTATAAGCAGTCGCCCATCCCTAATTCAGGGTCACTGGTTCCAGGAAAGAGAGAAAGAGAGCCAGTGCCGTAAGCCAAACACAACATCCATGCCTCACGGGATTCGAACCCGGACCCCTTTCGGGCGAATGATCAAAAGCCATCCACTGCGCCACCGGGGACGGCCCGGGGTCATTTAGCCCATTTTGTATCATAAGTATTGTCCAGGCCCGGTATCATTTTTTTCGAGTTTCAACGACCACCAGTTGAAATTCTTGAGTACAAGCAGTCTTCCATCTCTAACTTCGGGCACTGCTTCAAGGAAAGGGATAGAACCAGCGCAATAAGGCACACGCTCCACCTATGCCTAAAGGTCTGCACGTGCCTAATTTAGTGAGCCCGGCCCTGCCAAAGCCCGTGCGCTAAAGGCCCATGCCGGGCCAGTCAATTGCAGCTCTTGTTTAAGCCCGGCTTGGCCCGTTTTGTGCCATTTGGTATTATTTGTCTTTCTATTGTATTTTATTAAAATGTGAAAATTAAATAATGAAATGAGATATTATTGAAAATATTTAGTTGAATGTAAACCTAAAAATATTAGCTAAACTTTGACAATTATCGAAAAATATAACCTTTAAAAAGAGAGAAAAAGGAAGATTAAGCGCGTTCAGAATCTCCCTTTTTCTGAACTATTAAGCAACAAAAGTCAATTTCTATAGAGATTAGGGATAGGAGAAAAAAATCGATGTTGTCCCTCTCTCTCATACAAACACACAGAGACCCCACTTCCACTGCAGACAACCTCCGTACCCCACTCTACACAGACACTCGCTCGGGGTCGAATCTTTTTGCTGTCAACAAGTCTCAAAATGGTTTTACCATCTTAATACATACAGATTGGTAAAAACACTGTGAGTGCCTCTCCTTTTCTAATTACGTCCTGGGCTATGTCATGTAAGTAAATAAAGTCAGCTAAACAGTTAAACACACCAGAAAATTGGGAAACACGACTTTTTTCTTTCTTTACCATTGCGATAAAACAATGTGTCGGCTTAACCCGGCCCGGTTGTAAATGTCTGGGAAAAAGCCCGGTCCGGCCCGTTGCTTTGTTCTCTAAATTAAAAAAGGCCCGACCCTGCCCGTGCAGACCTGTACCCATGCCTCATCCTAAACTCGATCCCGGATTCATCTCGGACGAATGATCAGAGGCCAGCGCCTCATACCACCCAATCACCGGAGAGTTGGAGGATGGCAGCTCTTAATTATGCGAAATAGATTTTTCGTAATGTACATAAGGTGTACAAGGTACTGAAAGTGATTTGGCATCGGAAGAAACAAAACTGAAAGAGTCGGAAAGATTTTCAAAGTGCCTGAAAAGATCACCACGACCTCATGAATATGTAATGAAGAAATATGAATACATCAGAACAGCAACTCTGTCATCTCCAAATTTTTATCAGTTTGCGGCAATATATTTTAATGAGGGTCTGTTGTTATACTTTTGTCGGATTATTATTTCTTTTTTTTTTTTTTTTTTTCTCGAATGGGAAAGAGGCTTCCTTTCTAAATAGAGGTCAGAAGGCGACCATGTACCCCCACGCCGTATCCGTTCCGCATCGGTGCGTTTATTTTCCGAGTGATAATCACACACCCGTCACAGCATGAGGTGCGCTGCACTTAATTAGCTGACGCGGATGAATCGAGATCACAGATAATATCGCTCCTCTTCAAAAGATTCCGCTGCCACACGTCATCGCAGAAAGAAATGTAGCAACTCCTAGCTTTCTTTCTTCTTTTCTCACTTCTTTAAGTGTTACTGTTTTGATTTTTGACCCTTCAAGGGGTTAATGATTTTGATTTCTGCCTCTCTTAGAGTTTTCGCTCTGCAGAGCATTTCGTGGAAAGACCCTCCCATTATTGACGCTCTTAAATCACCGATAGAAATCATGACCGCCTTCTCAGCAATAGCCGAAGATTGCGATAATGAATCACATCTATCACTGTAATATGACAGAGAGAAAACCAAAACTCTGGGAAAGAAATTTTAATACACTTAAGACATTTAAAACATCATGGAACCAGTATCGTTTTTAACTCATCTAATTGTGAAAGTACAACGGCTTTTCCATTCAAACATAGAGTAAAATCACACAGAATAAAAAAAATATAGGTACAGCAAAATATATGTTATTCTTTCTCAAAGTATCTTCCCTCGGATGACAAGCAATCCCATCGTTCAGTCCCCTTTTCAAAGCATGTGGCGAAGGAATTTTGTGGAAGCTGCTTTAGAGATCCCTGGACATCTTGAATAACGTCAGCATCTGTGTTGAATGTTGATTCACGGAACTTCTCTTTCATTGCTGGAAACAACCAGAAATCTCATGGGGCGAGGTCAGGACTGTAGGCAGGCTGTGACATGATTTCAGTACTGCATTTCGTAAGAAACTGTTGAACACAGGTATCCACATGTGGACGGGTATTATCATGGTGTAAGGTCCACTTGCCCACCAGTTTCGGTCGATTAATCGACATGTGTCGTCGCAGACGCTTCAAGACTGAAATCTAATACTCAGCATTGACAGTAATTTGTGGAGGAACGGCATGCCGGTAGACTATACCATTATGATTAAAGAAAATTATCATCATCACCTTCCCAGCTGATTTGGTTTGGCGGATTTTTTCGGAGGAGGCGAGCCTGTGTGTTTCCAGGCGCTCGTGGCGCGCTTCGTGAGAAGTCAAAAAGCGGACTCATCAAGAGCTGTATGCAGTAAAGGAAGGATTTTTCAAATCGGAGTTTTAGAAGCAGAAATAACGCAAAAGAACGCAATTTACCTTTGCGCCCCTTAACGGAAAGTCTATGATTTACTTGAAAATTTTGAATTTTTATGAAAAACATTTGGCATCGGAAACACTATCCAACAAAGAAGGAATTTTTTACCAATTGGACTCCTAGAAGTAGAAATATTGACAAAAATAAGATATACATCTACGCCCCCTGGCGTAGAAACAATGCGTTATGTTAAGAATATTCCTTAAATGTTTGTCGACGTGAGTAGTATCGGTCCACAAACGAATGTTTTTCAATCGAGATTTAAAAGCTCAGATTTTGCTGCAAATGCATCAGAAGTGGAAATTAAGACATATGTCCCCTGGACACCAAACCATTTTTTACCAAAATTAGAAATTAAGTTCAAAGGGCCGCCCCGGTGGCGCAGTGGTCTAAGCGATGGCCTCTGATCATTCGTCCGAACGGGTTCCGGGTTCGAATCCCGGTGAGGCATGGATGTTGCGTTTGTCTTACGGCACTGGCTCTCTCCCTTCCCTGGAACCAGTGACCCTAAATTAGGGAAGGGCGACTGCTTATAGCCCATTGAGTTGCTCACGGTGGTCGTTAAACCTCCAATCAAAAAAAAAAAAAAAAAAAAAAAAAAAGTTCAAAGGACACATCTGTATCCTGTATCCGGTGCAGCAAGAATATTTCAAATCGGAGTTTTAGAAGCTGAGACATCGGGGAAAGCGCATTTTACCTTTACGCCCCCTAGTGGAAAGTCTATGGATTACTTGAAAATTTTGAAATTATAGGGGAAACATGTCACACCGGGAACTCTATCTAATAAAGAAAGAATTCTTCAAATCGGACCATTAGAAGCAGAGATATTGGCAAAAATAAGATATACATCTGTGCCCCCTGGCGGAGAAACCATGCAATATTTTGAGAAGAAAATATCCCGAAAAGGTTTATCGACATCAGTGGCATCGGTCCACGATACAATTATTTCAATCGAGATATTAGAAGCTCAGATTTCATGGAAAATACATCAGAAACAAAGATTACCACTTACGCCCCTGGTAGCCAAAGGATTTTTTTTTACCAAAAATTAGAAATTATATACAAAAGATTTTGCATTAGGCTCTGTATCCGCTGAAGAAAATGTTTTTCAAATCGAAGTTTTAGAAGAAGATATATCGGGGAAAACGTAATTAATTTTAAGCCCCTAGCGGAAAATCTATGCGCAACTTGAAAAAGTGAGTATACCTAAAATAGTTTTCAACATAAATGGAATCGAAAGGTAAAATAATTTTTTCAATCGGATATTTAGAAGCAAATATATGGAATAAAATGTATTTTGAATTCGACATCATCTGCATTTACGCCCTGTAGCGGCTAAATTGTACATCGTAAAAAAAAACGGAATAAAGGATCATCATTTGAATATTTCAAGCTTCCAAGTGTAAAAAGATTTTTTCAAATCGGTCTAATAAGTTTCAGAGATATGGTGTCTACAGACGGACGGGCGGTAGGACGGGACGGAGGGACAAACCGTTAGCATAAGCACGATTTTTTTTTACAAAACACGTGCTAAAAATACGAAGCGAAATACGACACAAACATTGAAAAACACGTGAAGCACTTCAAACTGTGTTACAATAAGCAAAGGGAAACCAACACATGCAATGGGTATAATTATACATAAAAACACCGGACAAAAAATTACGGAATGCTGATTGAAACATGCACATTAGTGTAAAGTTGATGAATGTAACGAATTGTGTATAAATATGGAGAGTGGGATTACTGCATTATGATTTCGGATACCTGTGGTGTGTATTTAAAATATCTGTAACATTCTGTATTTCCTTTTACACAGGCACAACCATGGGACGTAAAAGTGACGTTAGTAAGTGGCAAAAGGGAGGCTATTGCTTTTGACAGAGAAAGTGGTCACTCCTTGCTAGACGTAGCGAAGTTTGTTGGACAGTCCTAATCAACAATCAATAGTGTCCATTTCTAGTGGAGGAAGTATAGAAGCTATCACCGTAGGCGGAGCAACTGTGGTAGAAGCTCTATGATAACAAATCGAGATCGCAGGTTTTTGGGTGGGGCTATTAGCAACTGCTACACGTTTCCAGACTCGTCAAGAACTGCTTCAACAGTATAATGCTAGACCCAGTAAACCAGTCTCAGAACGAACGGTACGGTGAGAACTGCATGGCTTAGGCATTTTCAGTCGTGTTTCTCTGGTACATCTGAAGTTAACAACTGTTGAAAAGAAAAGTCTCCTTTGGCAAAACCGCATCGTCTCTTACCATGGCGACGAATAATATGGTCAGACGGATCCAGATTCTGCTTGTATTCTAATGATGGTAGCCCCAGAATCATGCTGAAGGCTGTAGAAGTACAGTGTGTCCCACTCGCTACCGAACCCGGCATTTCTTTAACAATATTAACAGCAATGGAGATATTGAAACGAAATTTGAAGTGGATTTACCTCATTTCGTGCGAAATGTGATGACATCACAACATGTGCTGGACGTGACCACCATTTTCGTCCAGACAGCATTGAACCCGGCGCTGTCCGCCAGCCAGCTGAAGTTCTCCTTAGTGGCAGACACATTCCTAAGCGTGGCGCCAATGAGGAGCAGTCCGCCAGCCAGCCGGACGCGCCTCTCTGCTGCTTTGTTACGCCATTTTGCTGAGCGTGTCTACACAATATGATTGTTGAAACGGAGTGCTCGTGCTCGTGGCTGTTTGCGTAAGTATGAAAATGTATCGGTATACTCTGGAGGGCCGAGTGTTTATTTTTCGCACTTGTTGGAAATTATAATCGATAAAGTCTTGTCAACAGCAATTCCTGGAGAGGTTTGCAGGCAGACATCCGCAGTGCAAATCCACCATTTGGGCATTGTCGAAGAAATTGGAAACCAAGGGGACTTTATTAGAAGACCATGCAGGAGGTCGTTCACAAATGTCAGCGGAAACGATCGAGAATGTAAAGGGCCGACTACGTGCGTCAACCAGGAAGTCACTTGGCCAACAGTCATAGGAAACAGGGTTGTGCAATATGAGGATATCTAAATGGGAGAGTTTACCAAAAGAAACCGCGAACCATAGATGCCTTGAAAGCAAAGATCACCGAAGAAATTCAGGCAGTGACGGCGGACATACTGACAAGGACTTTCCACAATATGGTGCGCCGGGTTCAATGCTGTCTGGACGCAAATGGTGGCCACTTCCAGCACATGTTGTGATGTCATCACATTTCGCACGAAATGAGGTAAGTTCACTTCGAATTTCCTTGCAATATCTTCATTGGTGTTAATATTATTAAAGAAATGCCGGGTTCGGTAGCGAGTGGGACACCGTGTATTTAACCCAGAATGTGTCTGCCGTGTTTTGGGGCTGTATTTCAGTACTGGAGTTGGACCATTCGTTGAGGTGACCAATCGCATGAAACCTACGGATTATGTGCCACTTTTAAATAATGCATTATTGACATCTGTGCAGTTTCTGGAAAAAGAAGGACACATTATGGTTTCTGTTTTTTCAAGATGATAACTCTCGTGTCCATCGAGCTACAACTATGATGATAGAGATTGTCATGAGAGAAACGTTCCACATCTCAAATGACCTGCAAATTCACCCGATCTAAATGTGATTGAGGAAATCTGAGACATGTTAAAAAAGGCAATGAATAAGAAAAACAACAACCTGCATTTTTAGAGGGATTAAGGAATCTTTTGAGCACAGAGTGAAATAAACTTCATATGCACGTGATAATGAGTCATATTGATAGCATGCGAAACAAAATTAAAGCTATAATTAAAGCATGTCGTGATATAACTCGATATTAAGGAATAAAATTTACATTCCGTAATTTTGTGTCCGGTGTGTTTAGTTATGACACAAAAGATGGCGCCCTTGTCAGCCTTGAGTTCCCAAAATTTATGCTATTCTCTTGTGTGGGTAAAAATATCCTATTAATTCAGTAATTCGCAGTAGCAAAATGGAAAGGAGTTAATGGTAACTAGTAGAGGTCTGCACGGGCCTTAATTTGGAAAGCCCGGCAAATTTCAAATATTTTAATTAAAGCCTGGCCCAGCACGTATATTTCTCCTGTTTCCAAGGCCCGAGCCCTCCAGTAAAATTTCAACAATTACTAAAACACGAATTTGACACCTGGTGCACTCGGTCATTCGACTCCTGAAGAGTTTTCGTTTTCTTAATTGCTACACGTATTCTATAACAATGAACGTTAATTCAGAATATTTCTGAGACTCTGTATAAGTCACGTGACGTCTGAGGAGGGGGGGGGGTCTTGTATACTCAGAAATATTTGCATAAAAAGGACAATTTTCAATCCTTTCAAAATTTTCTGGGTTTTCAAATTATCATTCCCTACCCCCGGACCCGGAAATATTCTTTGGGATAAGGAGGGAAGGGGTTCATTCGAACAGTACGAAATATCCAGAATTATGAGTCCGATCTTTCTACTGGGAGGAGATTTTATGGCTTCATAAACTGCACCTATCTCTACTGGCATATCATGTCGCTGAAACCCAATACGTCTCTCGTGTGTGTGTGTGTGAGGGGGGGGGGACACATTTGTGCCGCTTAAGATGCGATGTTCCAGATTTTATGCTGTCGTAACTCAAAAAGTTTTTTTTTTTGCATTTAGTGCACTGCACAACGTTTTCTAGACGACTAGTAATTTTACAATATTTCCAAATATCGCTTTTCCCCTTTGCATTGTTTACAAACACATATTCTCCGGAAGCGATTTTTTTCACGAAAATCTTTCGCTTTCTTAAACTCCATAATAAGTATGGAACAGTATTTATCAGCAACGCTGAACTGAGCATATGATAAGAGAAAACAACGACAGACTGCCCAGCTAACCAGTATCACAGAAGTTTTGAAAACGGCTGCCCGAGAGTACAAATGGAGAAAATACGGCACAGATTTCACAGAAGTAAGTTTGTCCCAACCCATTTCTCCCTTGCTATTTAAGACAACTTAAAAGCTTTTCACACATCTGGAGAACAAAGTGCCGCCGACCAGAACAATAAAAAAGATCGTCTGCGAGCGAGTGGCTCGGTTTAGAAATGCTGCAGTTAATAGACTGCTCTGAAGCATGAGAGGAGGGTGAAAGTTAGAGAGAGAGAAGGGACCACATTCGCATTGAAAAACTAAGGGAGCTGACCCACTCCAATTGTTTTGTAGGAGGGGAGGACGTCGTAAAACTTCTATTTTTTCCATCAGCGGAAATTATTCAATCTTATCCTGCTGCTGTATGTTGCGAGTTTTCCAAAGCGAGAAAGGCACCGTACAGCGATTCTTTTGCTCATAAAAAAAAAAACTTTCTCGGCCCGTGTCTATTTTACAATGAAAATTGAAGGCCCGGCACGTTTTCCCAAATTAGAAATGAGCAAAGGCCCGGCCCGGGCTTGTGTAGACCTCTAGTAACTACATCTATTTACTTATTGTTCCAATGTAAATTGGCATTTCATTCTGTGTGTTTTATTGTTCGCCCTATGTCACAGGTAATTTCTTGTTCTATCGGTAACGTGGATTACCCAACAAAGTTCTTCTTTCCTGGATCAAAAAAGAAAAAAAAAGGAAAAGAAACCACGAACAAGAATTTCAGCGGAATAAATATAAAATAATATAATGGTACAGCCCATCTTACCCTTGCCCCTGTTCTCATTAAAAATACACTATATTATGAAAAGTATTCGGACACCACAATGTTTTGGGACAAATGGCTTTATTAGCGAAATTAGTAGTTAGTTAATACACCTTTGCTTGTATGACAGCAGCAACACGTCGGCGCATATTATCAACCAACCTCCTGTAAGAATGGCTTGCCGTTGATCCAGCAAAACTGCTGCCAGAGTGGAGAGAGAAGACGGTCTTTGTGGTCTATTTCGTATCCGCTGCTCCAGTTCGTCCCAGATGTGTTCTATGGGATTAAGATCAGGACTCTGAGCAGGCCAGTCTAACAATTCCAGCTCATTTTCAAGAAACAAATTCTGCACACGCCGTGCAGTGTGGCAGGGAGCTCTATCGTGTTAGAAGAGAGACAACGGTCATTTCTATAATACTGCTACATTGTTGGTCGGGCAGGATTATCTAGAACGTCGAGATACACTACAGAGATCATGGTTTGTGGTATAATAACTAACGGGCTGAGTCCCATCCACGTAAAACAACTCCATACCATGGTGGAGCCTCCGCCGAACTTAACAGTTGGAAAAAGGCCCAGTCTGACTAAAATCGTTCACCGGGTTGTCGCCAAATCCAAACACATCCATATGATTGGAAAATTGAAAAGCGTGACTCGTCACTCCAAAGAACAGCTTTCTAGTCACCCACAGTCCAGGAACCACAGGGGGCACACCACTCCAAACGGACTTTCGCATTCATAGTAGTGAAGTGTGGCGTGTGTGCCGCTGCTCTACCATAATAACCCACATTCTGCAACATCTACGGATATTTATGGTACTAACCGAGCCGTCAGACGCAATTTCCTACTTCAGCCGCGATGGAAACGGCAAAGAAAGAACGGGATTTCTTAGCATTTCTTACCATGGCTCTTCTGTCACGTTCCATCAGTTTCCTGCGGCCTTCCTGAGCGCTTTTCTGCTTCCATCTCTTCACGACATTACTTACAATCGATTTTGGTATATTTACACTGGCGGAAAGTGAAAACAGAACACCAAGAAGGATTTGGCGGACGATCATGAAATTTACATATGTTAATGAGGTCGAGTTTACGTAGCTCTGATGTTAATTTCGGGACCAACCGGTGAGCGTTTACGCCAAAGCACGGCATATTATGCAAATTATCGTCAGTGGTATTTAAGGAGTACGGCGAAGTGAATGTAATCAGTCGTCGGCGTACGGAAACGTGCGAAGACCCTGAAGAAGCTGCAATGCCTGGACAAGGAAGACGTGTACGATTTCAACAGTTACCGGACTTTGAGCAAAGTCGTCTAGTCGGACTCCGCGAGGCCGGGTGGTCGTATCGTCGTATTGTGGAGCGAATTGGACGGTAAGTATCGGTGGTGGTACAATGGTGGCGTAGATGGTCCGAGGAACATTCCCACACGAGAAGACGTGGAACCGGGAGTCACAGACGGACTGATGAGCGGACCGATCGACGCATAAGAAGAGCGTCGTTGTCAAGCAGAACATCCATTGCGACGCAAATCCGAGCTGCCGTTGCACCTGAGGTGACTGTGCGAACAATCCGCAACCGTCTACTGGATGCAGGACTACGTGCACGTGTGCCTCTGGCATGTGTACCTCTGACTCCAGCCCACCGTCAGGAACGGCGGCAGTGGTGTCGCCAACGTCTGCACTGGAGAACGCAATGGCGATCTGTCGTGTTCAGCGATAAAAGCAGATTCTGCTTGGGAGCCTCCGATGGCCGTATGCGTGTTCGCAGACGCACAGGGGAGCGTCTCCACCCTTCTTGCATCCGCCAGCGACACACAGGGCCTACACCTGGTCTCCTGGTGTGAGGAGCGATCAGCTATCACTCCTGTACACAACTAGTGTTTGTACCGGGTACGTTAAACAGCACCTCCTACATCAACAACATCATTTAGCCCGTTGTTGTGCCATTTGTAAGGTCGGTCCATCGTGCTGTTTTCCAGCAAGATAACGCACGCCCACACACCGCACGTGCAACGCAACATGCACTTCAGGGTGTGAGACAACTTCCATGGCCTGCACGTTCACCGGATTTGTCCTCCATTGAGCACGTGTGGGATTTTATGGGACAACGACTTATCCGGTCTCCACGGCCAGCCACGACCATCCCCGATTTACGCGTCCAGGTTGAGGATGCTTGGAACTCAATACCCCAAACTTACATCCAACATCTGTACGACAGACTCCATGCCAGAATTGCACAGTGTGACGCAGTTCATGGCGTTTCAACCTCGTATTAACCATGTTACATGGAAATGTTATTTTTCAGTTTACCAGCAAATACAGCTGTATTTTGCCATAATGTTTTGATTACGTTATCCTCTGTATTCCGTTGTTATGCTGTATAAATTTCGTTGGTATCAGACGTCTCCTTCTTGGTTTTCGTTTTTCACTTTCCGCCAGTGTAGTTTAGCTGCAATTCTCCGTATGGAAGCATTACTTAAATGACATCACTCTGGAAATCGGAAAGTTCGCGTTCAAGCAAGATATCCGTTCCAAAGTTACTAATTACACGACAGAACATCTCACCTTTATATATGTACCTTCCCACCCACATCGCACCTTCCTGTGCAGCTGTTCTTTGCACTTATGCAAATATTTAGTAGTGTCCGATAACTTTTGATGATATAGTGTAGTCTGAGTGTGCCAGTTGCTGGCCTTTAGGCATTGAGCAGTGCCAGTACTTCTGACAGAAGTGAAGCGGGCAGTCTTGATATTTCTATTGAAAGCCGGATAATACAGAATCTATAAATAATTTTCTTTAAAAACATTTTGGGCCGTCCACATTAGTTCCCTGCAATATAGTGACGGTCCTGGTGTGTGGCACTTATTATCCGCAGATGCACGCTTTTGCGTCGGCGTGGGATTTACTTCAGGTAGACTTACCCTGTTTATAAGCACAGATTTCCGTTTCTCCCTTTTAAAGAATAAGAATTCGTAAGTGATTAAGCATATGAATTTATTATATTTTAAAATATCCTGGTACACAAAATTGTGGTTAATACGTAAACTAAAAAAGAATTTGGAAAATAAGACGATAAAGACTAATGGAGATTATACCCATCTTCGTTTTCCTGATGACACAGTCGTTCCACGAAGTACCCCTTCAGAGCAGAAGACGAACTAGATGACAAAAGTAAAAAGCACATACATACATACACTGACGGAAAAAAATCCCAACACCAAGAGGGGGTTGTGTTAGATAAACGACATTTGATAGGCGGTGAGAGTACATCTGTTAGATGATGTCTACGCAAATTTCGCGCTCGGCGCATATGTGTGGCGCTAGTAGCGCCCCTCGGAACATGCAAAGCAGGTTTGCTGTAAATACGCGCTGTAACGTTCGTGAGCGTTAGTTATCGTTGAGATTCGACGTAGGGTGTTGATGTTAGTCAAGAATGCCTTTAAGAAAACGAAGAAGCCATTATCAACAGCTCACGGAGTTTGAACAAGGTCGTGTAATAAGGCTACGAGAAGGTATATATTCTTTCCGCAATATTGCAAAACGACTTGGCAGGAATGTAGCCACTGTGCATGATTGTTGGCAGCGGTGGTCAAGGGAAGGTACTGCCTCAAGAAGACCGGTTTCCGGCCGGCCACGTGGCACTACTGAGAGGGAAGACCGCCGTGTATGGCCTTGGCGCATCGTACCGCGTCTGCGACAGCAATTTGAGCTGCAGTTGCCACCACAGTGACACAACGAACTGTTACAAATCGGTTACTTGAAGGACAGCTCCGAGCCAGACGCCCTGTAGCGTGCATTCCACTTACTCCAAACCACTGCCGTTTGCGACGTCAGTGGTGTCAAGCTAGAGCTCATTGGAGGACGCATCTCTCCAGCACACAAACGACTCACTCCTATGTCTCTTCTGCAATACCCAGAGAATCCATCATTCCTATGAAAACCTTCTGAGGCAGCTATGACTTTCAGAGAATAATTCACTCGCCTACTAATTTCACCGTCTAATTTGTTCTGTCTGTCAAACATACTTCCTAAACATAAATTCGCATTCACCTGGTCAATCACTGAGCTATTTAGACTTATCTTGCATTCAGTACTAACAATTCCTCGCTCAAAAACCATAACTTTGGTTTTTCCCTTATTTATACTAAGTTTGAATTTCATACAAACTTCGTACATTCCGGACAACATACTCTGCAACTCACTTTTGCTCTCTGCCAAAAAGACTGTGTCATCAGCATACAGCAATCTGCACACACGAATATTACCAAGAAATAAACCAGTATTGTCCATCTTGGCATCACACATGCACGCATCCATACATGCAAAGGTTGTTCAAAATAAAGGAAACACCTCGCTGAAAACAGTGACTTTGGTATGTGCTGCTTTTTGAGTAAAACGAACATGTAGCTACAGTTGTTTTTACAAAAAAATGTTGCTTATAGTCTCAAGGGTCTGTGTGATTGCATTGTAAATCGGTGTTTGCATAATTTCGTTCCAGGTGAAGGCACAATGAGTGACCTGTCGGAGTTCCAAAGAGGGCAGATAGTAGGAGCCCGTCTGGTTTGTGCGTCGGTAACCACAGTGGTACAGGTATTGGGGATATCGAGGGGTACCGTGTCGAAGGTCATGACAGCATACTATGTTCACGGCACAGCATCATCTGGGAGACACAACTGTGGAAGGAAAACCAAAC
Organism: Macrothele yani; assembly: GCA_039090855.1. Lineage (NCBI taxonomy): Eukaryota > Metazoa > Arthropoda > Arachnida > Araneae > Macrothelidae > Macrothele > Macrothele yani. Next base: position 37,202,793 of record CM076989.1, read on the forward strand.
TCACTGCGAGAGACAGGAGGACATTAAAGAAGATTGTGACCGCAAGGAGGAAGACCACGGTGACAAAAGCGACTGCTGAGCTTAATGCACATCTCTAAAAACCAGTGTCAACCCATACCGTGCGAAAGGAATTGCATAAGCACAATATTAACGGAAAAGCTGCGATTGCAAAACCCCTGGTGTCACAGGTGAATATGAAACGGAGACTACAGTGGTGCCAGGAACATAAAACGTGGACTGCGAATCAATGGAAACATGTCTTGTTTTCCGATGAATCAAGTTTCTCACTATTCCCCACCACAGGAGGGGTTTACGTGTGGAGAACCCCCGCAGAAGCCTACAACATAGACTGTCTCCTTCCTACAGTGAAGCATGAGGGCGGTTCCGTAATGGTTTGGGCCATGATCTCGTGGTCTGCAGCAGGTCCCATTATCACCTTACACGCATGGATCACTAGCGGGGCCTATGTCACTCTTTTGACCGACCATGTGCATTCAATGGCGCAGACATTGTTTTCGTCAGGGGATTGCACCTTTCAAGATGATAGTGCCCCGATTCACAGAAGTCGAACTGTTCAATCATGGTTTGAGGAACATGAGGATGAAGTTGCACACCTTCCCTGGCCTGCACAATCACCGGACTTAAACATCATTGAGCAATCGTGGTCTGTGTTGGAAAACAGAGTGCGATCCCGTTATCCTCGTCGGGCGTCTCTCAAGGAATTGGAGCAGTTTTTTCAGGAAGAATGGTACAACATACCACTTACCATTTTCCAGGACTTGTTTTCGTCCATTCGAAGGAGGATTCAAGCAGTTTTAAATGCCAAGGATGCTCCCACACCATATTAGGTGCGTACCAGCTCTATTATTTCAAGGTGTTTCCATTATTTTGGACAACCATTACACAACCTTGTATAATAAACAGCCATGATGACATTACACAACCTTGTGTGACTCCTGCACCAATAGAAAACCATTTCGATAAAACACCATTCACCCGCACATATACAGCGTCTGGGTGAAAATTGCGCATATGATTATTTACGCTGTCCATGACGTCATTCGGTGGAAGAACATTGTCACGGCTCTGTCATGGAGCAGGTAACTGTTTGAAAATCGGTTAAACTGCATCTGAGACAGCTGAATTTCTGCGTGATGTGTATAAGGCTAATTGCATATCTCGTGCACAAATATTTCGATGGTATGCATGTTTCAAGGATGGGCGGGAAGATTTGGAAAATGACGAAAGGCCCGGGCGCCCGATTTCAGTGCACACGGCTGACCTCATTGAGAAAATTCGTGGAAGTATGAAAAGGGATCGTTGTATTACCTTGAGGATCCTGGAATGTGAGCTCGGTGTTAATAAGAAGACTATTAAAATTTTAGTGCACGATTTGGAGGAGGGGGGAGTTTGTACTCATTTCGTTCAGCATGCTTTGTCAAACCAGAAACATGCACGAGTGAAATACGCAAAAGACATCAGGGAGACTTCAGAAACAATGCGACATTTTCTTCAAAGTATTGTGGCAGATGACGGCGTTCTCGTTAAGATCCTGAAATGAAGCGTCAGAGTGGACAGTGAAAGTCGCCACAAATCACCCAAAGGAAAGAAGATCAAGTTACAGAATTTCTGAATTAATACAATGCTTGCGTGCTTTTACGACAGCAAGGGAATTCTGCATCACGAGTTCATTCCTGAAGGTACAACTGTCACTGGTCATGCTTACACATTAATTTTGGAACGATTGTGGAAGAGGTTTGTTCGTGTCAGGTTTGACTACAAAAGCATGCAACGGTTCCTTCTTCACGCTTCTGCACGAAAACAAGTTTGTGTACTCATACATCCCCCTATTCATCAGATTTTTCACCGTATGGTTGTTTTCTATTTCCTAAATTAAGGCTGCCTTTTAAAGGAAAAGTTTTTCAAGATATAATCAGAGAACTGTGACATTGCCGCCCCAGTGGCGCAGTGGTCTAAGGCGCTGGCCTCTGAGCATTCGTCCGTAAGGGGTCCGGGTTCGAATCCCGGTCAGGCATGGATGTTGTGTTTGTCTTACGGCACTGGCTCTCTCCCTTCCCTGGAACCAGTGACCCTAAATTAGGGACGGACGACTGCTTATAGCCCATTGAGTTGCTTACGGTGGTCGTTAAACCTCCAATCAAAAAAAAAAAAAAAAATTGTGACATCAACTCTTCACTCCGTCCCAAAAAATGGCCTCTGTAAGTCCTTTCTTTCCTTGGCTGAGCGTGCCACTTCTTGTATTAACTCAGGAGGAATGTACTTCGAATAAAATATATTCACGTAAGTTTTTCTGCTTTTCCATTTTTCTAATTCAATCTTATTACTTAGTTGCCGCACTGCGTATAAAACTTGGTTGGAGAGCATTTGAAAGAAACAGCGCAATTTTTTTTAGAACAATATACCCTTATTCTTAAAAGAAAAGTGTTTAATCAATGCATCCTTCCATTTCTTACTTATGGATCAGAAACATGGATCTTAACCATAAAAAAGACATGCAGAGGCTGCAGAAAACTGTAGGAACCATGGAGAGGAGCATACTTGGAATAACCAAGAAATATAGTAAGAGGAACTCATGGATCACTGAAACGACAAGCACAGAAGACATCATAAACAAAGTGAAATTTCTGAAATTGTAATGGACTGGACATTTTGCAAGAACTTGTCACTGTTGGGCAGCCAAAATCTCAAACTGGATACCAAGGGACAGAAAAAGACCTAGAAGAAGAATAAGTGGGAGAACGGATGGATGAAATTTTGAAGCATGCTGGAGTGATGTGGAGGAGACTGGCTCAAGGCAGAAAGTTGTGGAAGGAACTTGGGAAGATTTTTACCCTGAAGTGGATTGATAATGGTTGATGATGACGATATAAGCATGCTGTAATATGTTAATAAAATCACACTTAAGAAAAGCTGTTCCTATCCTATTGAAATAATTTTGTTTTCTTATATTGTAAAAGATTTAGAATATATGTTAGAAGGTGCAACTTTATATTTCACTTCAATCAAAGTACGCAAAAGACAAAGCCAATAAAGGAATATAATGTAATTTGCAGCTACAGATCTATGTTCAGTTAACAAGTGTCTTTCTAGTATTCAAATGATCATTTAGTAATTTCAGAGCAAAGTTAATAGACAGTAAGGTTTGCTCATCCCGCCTTCCTCGCAAACGAATAATCGTGATGTCACTGAGTGACATCCCCGTCCTCATACGTAAATCGTAGATCCGAACTGTAGCTATGGAGGAAAATCTCTTGTCAACAATTTTTGTAACTCAAACACAGAACAGCCGCCCCGGTGGCGCAGTGGTCTAAGGCGCTGGCCTATGATCATTCGTCCGTAAGGGGTCCGGGTTCGAATCCCGGTCAGGCATGGATGTTGTGTTTGTCTTACGGCACTGGCTCTCTCCCTTCCCTGGAACCAGTGACCCTAAATTAGGGACGGGCGACTGCTTATAGCCCATTGAGTTGCTCACGGTGGTCGTTAAACCTCCAATCAAAAAAAAAAAAAAAAAAAAAACACAGAACAAAAGCTTATGAAAAAGTACTTTAAAATTAAATACAGAAGAAATTCTTCTTTTTTTTTATTTTGATTGAAGGTTTAACGACTACAGAAGGAGGTTAGAATAATACTTCTGGAGATGCCCTGGTCTCTTAACCGTGAAGCCGTAATGTGTGGGAATTTGCCATTGTTTACATGATACTTATGTGATTTCATCTGTTTGTATTTGGAAATTGCGTGGTTTTTGGTTGCGGAAACCGTGTTAATATCAAACCGGAATGAATTATACTTCTTACACGAGTTAAGTTTTCAATTTTAGCGTTATATATATATATATATATATTTTTTTTAGAATTCGCACTAACGTTCGTGTATTTCAATTTAAAATAAAAACGGGAAGGAGCCTCAAATTAATTAAGAATTTTATAAATTCAGCAGTTTTTCCTTTTCCCACATTCACAAAAATTTACGATGCGAAATTGGAAACATTTGCGACGAAAGAAGGCGATTCGGCTAACACAAAATGAGTTGCAATAGCCTTGAAAACCATCTGCTTTCCCACACTTTGACGGCCGTCGTTCAGGGTTATAAGCTTCAAGAGAAGTCGTACTGCTTCATTAATACGGGCATCTCCATATAACTTATTCTAACCTCCTTGCGACTACCATGAGGAACTCGATGGGCTAATTTAGGGCCATTGGCTCCAGGGAAGAGAGAGAGCCAGTGCCGTAAGACAAACACAACATCCATGCCTCACCGGGATTCTAACCCGGACCCATCTCGGACGAATGGTCATAAGCCAGCGCTTAGACCACTGCGCTACCAGGAGAAATTCACAATCATGTGAATATTTTAGTAACGGAGTTTTTTAAAAATACCTCCTGCACATTTTTGTTACGTAAAAGACTGGAAAACGGTTTTACTTTTTAATGTTAATTTAGTTACAAGGGGGAATTTTGCTGTTTTTACATAAATTTAGAAGGGAAAACTCACAGCAGGACATATTATTGTCATATCATAAAGAATTTATGGCCGCCCCCGGTGGCGCAGTGGTCTAAGCGATGGCCTCTGATCATTCGCCCGAAAGGGGTCCAGGTTCGAATCCTGGTGAGGCATGGATGTTGTGTTTGTCTTACGGCACCGGCTCTTTCCCTTCCCTGGAACCAGTGACCCTAAATTAGGGACGGGCGACTGCTTATAGCCCATTGAGTTGCTCACGGTGGTCGTTAAACCTCCAATCAAAAAAAAAATAATAATAATTTATTTATGAGGAATAGGAAAAGCATTTCAGCAACATTCCCCAAATTTTTTAAATTAAAAATCGAAAACATTGTGCATAAAAAAATCTGGTAGAATTTATGAAGATTATTTGAGCTGGTTTACAAATAATAATTCCGACACGCTGCTATGATGTAGATACACAGAAACGTGGCGATTAGGTAGTCTTACGACGGCGACTTGGACAGTGACGTCACAAAGCAATCACCGGAAGTGCAGGTTGACATAACCTTGCCATCTACTAACCTTGATTTCAGAATAGAGTGGGCTGGTAATTCATCGTATTCCTTAGAACAATATTAACTTTTCAAACACCTTTCTTGAACCTGCACTGTAAGAAATAAGCAAGGTGAATTCACTGAAAATTCCTGAAAATAACGTGCAGCAAATGTACCGGTAGGTTCCAGCCTTCTAACGAAATTTCAGTTTTTAAAAGTTCCTGTTTTTTTAAGGTCCGTATTTTTACAGAGTTTTGGTAGTCAATAACTCCATTTATTTCGGAAAAGTCCGCTTCGGGTTTTTCCGTTTTTATACAGAAATTTCGCAAAAGCGAAGACCCTAAATTTTTCAGCACTTAGACGAGAAAATCCATTCGCACCGGGATGATTCGAACCCCTGTCGTTTGCGTTGGTTCAACAGAAACTGCGCGTATTAACCACTGAGCCAGAAAGACTCAGGAACAACTGTCATGTTCAAGGTAAAACTCTAATTGCACGATCTGAATTTTTTTTCTCATTAATGCGAGTGAATTAGTCCTTTTATTTTCTGTTGGAGATTATAAGTTTTTGAATCGGTTTGTAATAATTTTATCTTTTTGTAGGACTTATCACAAATTAAGTATTTTTTCATCGTAATTTTTGAATGCAGCAGAATACTTTGGAACTCGAAATCTTTAAAACTAACAATGACTTTCAATTATCTTTAAGGTGGTTCCACCTAAAATCTTTGCCTTATGTTTCCAATGGTAAAAAATTCTTTACATATTTTCTTCGCAATTCGTGTATTCCCAAGGATGAAAATTTGCACATCGATAAAACTAACTTTAAGTTATAGCATGGCATACTTAATACTTGCTGAAACATAGCCATGATTAAGTAATCCAACATTTGTCTACTGACGTCATCAATGTACAGACAACGCCATCTATTAACAGGTCTGAACTATACTAAAAGAAAAATGATTAATTTTTAATATAATTATGGTTATGTTTTGGCAAGTATTAAGTATCCCATGCTATAACTTAAAATTAACTTTATCGATGTGCAAATTTTCATTCTTGAGAATGCATTAATTGCGAAGAAAATACATAAAGAAGTTTTACCATTGGAAACATAAGGCAGAGATTTTAGTTGGAACCACCTTAAAAAAGGTGAAGTGTATTGTTTTACAGTATTATTTCCCAAAACTCCTAAATATGGCATTTACTCCTGATATGTACAATAGATTTTGTCTCAAAGACTCCACAGACTGATACACAGACATACAATTACCTACACAATAATTTAAGTACCCGGTTTCTTACGATAACACTATACAATAACCGGTGCACAAAATAAAGGAGAGAGAAAAGAATATCCGGTGCCACAATAACTAAAATTTCATGCAATATGCTACCACAATATCTGATCTCATTACAAAACTTTCAATTCTGCTCAGATCATATGTAGAGGATTTTAGGAAGGGAGTGTTGACCCTAGGTCTTAAACAACCCTTAGAAATAGGAAGCTAGGAGATTTGGGCTAGAGTGCCCGATAGGAAAGTGACACGGAAGCGAGGTAAAAGACGCCCTTATTTACTACCGGCAGGTTGCCGTACAAACATATTACCAGCTCTTTCTTAAAGCAATGAAGATTTCCACCGACTGACGATACTGCACAGACACTAGATTGTAGAGGATTTTGGGAAGGGAGTGTCTGACCCCAGGCCTTAAACAACCCTTAGAAATAGGAAGCTAGGAGATTTGGGATAGAGTGCCCGATAGGAAAGTGACACGGAAGCGAGGTAAAAGACGCCCTTATTTACTACCGGGAGGTTGCCGTACAAACATATTACCAGCTCTTTCTTAAAGCAACGAAGATTTCCACCGACTGACGATACTGCACAGACACTAGATTGTAGAGGATTTTGGGAAGGGAGTGTCTGACCCCAGGCCTTAAACAACCCTTAGAAATAGGAAGCTAGGAGATTTGGGCTAGAGTGCCCGATAGGAAAGTGACACGGAAGCGAGGTAAAAGACGCCCTTATTTACTACCGGGAGGTTGCCGTACAAACATATTACCAGCTCTTTCTTAAAGCAACGAAGATTTCCACCGACTGACGATACTGCACAGACACTAGATTGTAGAGGATTTTGGGAAGGGAGTGTCTGACCCCAGGCCTTAAACAACCCTTAGAAATAGGAAGCTAGGAGATTTGGGATAGAGTGCCCGATAGGAAAGTGACACGGAAGCGAGGTAAAAGACGCCCTTATTTACTACCGGGAGGTTGCCGTACAAACATATTACCAGCTCTTTCTTAAAGCAACGAAGATTTCCACCGACTGACAATACTGCGCAGACACTAGATTGTAGAGGATTTTGGGAAGGGAGTGTCTGACCCCAGGTCTTAAAGAACCCTTAGAAATAGGAAGCTTGGAGATTTGGACTAGAGTACCCGATAGAAAAGTGACACGGAAGCGAGGTAGAAGACGCCCTTATTTACTACCGGGAGGTTGCCATACAAACATATTACCAGCTCTTTTCTTAAAGCAACGAAGATTTCCACCGACTGACGATGCTGCGCAGACACTAGATTGTAGAGGATTTTGGGAAGGGAGTGTCTGACCCCAGGTCTTAAAGAACCCTTAGAAATAGGAAGCTAGGAGATTTGGACTAGAGTACCCGATAGAAAAGTGACACGGAAGCGAGGTAGAAGACGCCCTTATTTACTACCGGGAGGTTGCCATACAAACATATTACCAGCTCTTTCTTAAAGCAACGAAGATTTCCACCGACTGACAATACTGCGCAGACACTAGATTGTAGAGGATTTTGGGGAAGGGAGTGTCTGACCCCAGGTCTTAAAGAACCCTTAGAAATAGGAAGCTAGGAGATTTGGACTAGAGTACCCGATAGAAAAGTGACACGGAAGCGAGGTAGAAGACGCCCTTATTTACTACCGGGAGGTTGCCATACAAACATATTACCAGCTCTTTCTTAAAGCAACGAAGATTTCCACCGACTGACAATACTGCGCAGACACTAGATTGTAGAGGATTTTGGGAAGGGAGTGTCTGACCCCAGGTCTTAAAGAACCCTTAGAAATAGGAAGCTAGGAGATTTGGACTAGAGTACCCGATAGGAAAGTGACACGGAAGCGAGGTAAAAGACGCCCTTATTTACTACCGGGAGGTTGCCATACAAACACATTACCAGCTCTTTTTTAAAGCAACGAAGATTTCCACCGACTGACGATGCTGCGCAGACACTAGATTGTAGAGGATTTTAGGAATGGAGTGTCTGACCTCAGGTCTTAAACAACCCTTAGAAATAGGAAGCTAGGAGATTTGGGCTAGAGTGCTCGATAGGAAAGTGACACGGAATTGAGGTAGAAGACGCCCTTATTTACTAACGGGAGGGGGGGCAGTACACGGGGTCCGACAGCTTAACGTGCCCATCCGACGCACGGCGGATAGTTAGTGGTTCGAGCGTTCGTACCTGCCTGGGATCGAACCTGTGATTTTCTCTTGGCAGTTACGAACGTTGACCACTAGGCCATCCGCAACATTTCAATTCATATCCTTCGACAGAAGATTGAAATTTAACCAGTAACGTGGTACGACGGCTTAACGTGCCTATACGACGAACAGCGGATATTTAGCGGTTCGAACGTGTGTACCTGCTGCTTGGGATCGAACTTTAGGTTTCTCCTTGGCAGTTACGAACGTTGACCACTACCCCCCCAGCCCTTCTATTCATATCCTCCGACAGACGATTGAAATTTAACCAGTACCCGGGGTCCGACGGCTTAACGTGCCCATACGACGCACAGCGGATATTTAGTGCTTCGAGCTTAGTACCTTCCTGGGATCGAACCTGAGATTTCTCCTTGGCAGTTACGAACGTTGACTACTAGGCCATCCGCGGCCCTTTAATTCAGATCCTCCGACAGACGATTGAAATTTAACCAGTACCCGGCGTTCGACGGTATAACGTGCCCATACGACGCAAAGCGGATATTCAGTGGTTCGAGCGTTCGGACCTGTCTGGGATCGAACCTGAGGTTTCTCCTTGGCAGTTTCGAACGTTGACCACAAGGCCATTCCCGGGCCTTCAATTCAGATCCTTCGACAGGCGATTGAAATTTAACATTTAATCAAATCTCAAGTATTCCCTCGAATCGCTTCGGAAATTTTTCGTTTCATGGATACGAAAAAAGTGAGAACAAAGTTTTCCGTTAATTTACGGAGGGAGTTGTGGGAAAGTTTCTGAAAATTTAGAATTTTTCCCAAACACATTTTAACAACGTCAATTCACTCTTAATATAAGAATGGAATTGCGGAAAGATTTCTAAAAATCCTAAATTTTCCTGGCGTACGAAATATTCATGAAATTCAGATTTCTTTCCGTCATTTCACGGAAAAGGTTGCGTCAGAAATCTGCTTCGTTAATTCACGAAAGAAATCACGAAAAATGACTTGTGAATTTCAGGAAATGTTTTACAATGTGGGTGAACAGCTTATCAAATGCTTGATCGCCTAGACCATGACGCGAACGGTTTAAAAACTTGATAATAATGGTTATATGATGTTATATGATTGTTCATGTAGAGGTAACATTACCTGTTTCGAAGGGCGAACTGAAAAGAACCCCAGAAAACCAGTTCAAGTGCAAACAGTTGAAACAGCATGCTATCGTCTGCTGCATGCAAATGATATTGTTTCTGAGAAAAGGAAGGGGATTAGAATTTCGGAAGACAAATTGCACCTACATTTTCAGCACGCCAAAAGCACCTACATAACAAACCATGAATATCGCATGAATTAATGATCTTCGGAGTCGCAGAACGATGTGGTTCGTCATTTATACGTGATTTTGAGGATACTTCGTCTGCACCGGAAATTCTCTATCTTTAGAAATTTCATTGATTCGCAAATACGATGTTAAAAGTGTGTGAATGTTTTAATTAATAACATTCATGTGCTTTTAACGGGTTCCAGCTTCTGAAAGGCTACTGAAAGCTTTTCACAATTTTTATTCTATGACGGTGTTTATTCCCATATGTTTCGTAAGTTGTATCCAGAACATAAAGGGAGTTTTGCATTATGTGATTACTCGGAACGCAGCAGATATGACCATTAAAGGCAGGATCCTTAAAGTAGTGTGTGCATGGAAGATTTATTCTTATAATAAACGCGATCCCCCGCCTGACAGCCAAATAAAATAGAACAAATCAAATTATCCCCCGGATGTTTAATTTTCTGTTTACTTTGTGGTTTCGATTAGGTTGTTGCAAATTCGTGCAGATCATTTTGGAGTAAGCACATTACACAATGTGACTTTGCTGCCTATAAAGCAATGCTCATTTTGTCAGTTTCGGGGTTGTTTTTTACGCTTTCCAACCGTAGGTTGAAGAAGCGTATCTGCTCCAGCTTTGTCCGTCTGTCCGCACGATAACTCCCGTAAAAATGGTTTGATTTCGATGAAATTTTAGTATGAAGTAGGGGACCACCTGGGGACGAACCCTATTGAAAATGGATGAAATGGGGTTATAGGTCACGACATAGAAGCGGGATCCATTCCATAGCCCTTATGCATCATAACTTGCGTAAATATTGTTCGATTTCAATGAAATTTTAGTATGCGGTAGGGGACTACCTGGAGACGAACCCTATTGATAATGGGTGAAGTGGGGTCAATGGTCAGGACATAGGAGCGGGATGCATTCCATTGCCTTTATGCGTCATAACTTGCGTAAATATAGTTCGGTTGCTATGAAATTTTAGTATATGGTAGGGGACCACCTGGGGACGAACCCTATTGAAAATGGAAGAAATGGGGTCATAGGTCACGACATAGCAGCGGGATCTATATCATAGCCCTTATGAATCATAACTTGCGTAAATATAGTTCGATTACTATGAAATTTTAGTATGTCGTAGGGGACCACATGGGGACGAACCCTATTGAAAATGGGTGGAGTGGGGTCAAAGGTCAGGACATAGAAGTGGGATGCATTCCATTGCCCTTATGCGTCATAACTTCGTAAAAATGGTTCGATATCGATTAAATTTTTGTATGTGGTAGGGGACCACCTAGGGACGAACCCTATTGAAAATGGACGAAATGGGTCAAAGGTCAGGACATAGGATTGGTATCCATTCCATCACCCTTATGCGTTATAACTTATGTAAAAATGCTTCGATTGAGACAAAACTTTATCATGTTGTTCCGGAAGTATACTTTACTGGTTCTGTTGAATATCATTGAAATGGCGTCAAAGGTCAGGTCATAGGAGCGAGATTTATTCTACAGCCATTATCCTCATAACTTGAGTAATGATTTCTGGTATGTTGGAAAGCGTATCATAATCAATGCACTGCATGATTTTACTAACTTGTTCCTTTTTATTGGAGGTTTTGATTTGATTTGATTTATTTTATTTAGCTGTCACATCCAATACATACAGAATATCACAGACATGCGACGACTGAGAAAATAAAGAGGAAAAAGGCAGAATGTCCTCTCAAGTCCTCTTCTCCCAACTCAAAACAAGCAAAAACAAAAATACAAGTCAAGTCAGAACTGTTCAATTATTAAATTATAAACTGAAATCAGTAGATGTAAGTAAAAAAAAATCATGTTTGTTAATAGTAAAAAAAAAAGAAATCGGGTTATTTTCAAGAATAATAAAGCAGTAGCATCATAAGACCCTAAGAAATGCCCATTACAGTTTTACAAATTGAGTTTTGCAAATTGGGCAATTGCATTAAGCATTTTTTAAGCTTTGGTTTAAATAATTTTAAACTGTTGATTGATTGCAAGGATATGGGTAAGGTGTTCCAAAACGTTGGACCAGCAAAATGTATGTGAAATTTCAATCGTTTAGTGTTTATTGACGTAGGGACCAATAAATGAGCATTACGAGTAGACTGTGGATGAATACGAATATTTAATTGAATTAAATCTTGAAAAAGGTTAAGTTTCATCCTTTTAAACATTATAATGCCAAAATTATATTTGATAAGTTGATCAATTGTTAGTAGATTAAAATCGTTAGGATGAGCACGCCTAACATTGAGCAGAGTGCGGTGTTGAGAAAATTGACTTTTCAATTGCAATAATTTTATAAATTGTTTTGAAGCCTTTGCAGTTTATCAATTTTATTGAGACCACCGAAGCCTTTGCAGAAGGCTTCGGTGATCTCAATATAATATTGATAAACTTGAAGCCTTTTCAGTTTATCAGTATTATATTAGATATACGACCACCGTAAGAAACTCAACAGGATACAAGCAGTCGCCCGTCCCTAATTTAGGTCCAATGACTCCAGGGAAGGGAGAGAGCCAGCGCTGTAAGACAAACATGACATCCATGCCTCACCGGTACTCAAACCCAGACCCTTCTCCGACGAATGATCAGAAGCCAGCGCTTAGACTACTGCGCCACCGGGACGACCGAGGGGGTTGAGCTACAGTGATGGGGAGGATGAATCAAAGCCAAATTTGTGCTAAATTCTCATATGAGTTTGAATTCGGACGTCATACATCGGAAGCAGCTCGCAATATCATTGCAGCATTTTTTCTTTTTTTTTAATTTTGATTGGGGATTTAACGATCAGCGTGAGCAACGCAATGGGCTATAAGCAGTCGCCCATCTCTGAATTAGAGACACTGACTCCAGGAAAAGGAGAAAACCATCGCCATAAGGCAAACACAACATCCATGCCTCACCGGGATTCAAACCCGGACCCATTTCGGACAAATGGTCATTAGACCACTGCGCCACCGGGACGGTTAAAAAAAACACATCATTTGGGAAAGACACCGTTAGTGAACGCAGAAAACAAATTTTGGTTTGTTAAATTCAGGTCCGGCAATACGAGCCTTAAAAAATGAACCACGCGATCAGTGCCGGCTTTAAGACGATTCGACTGATTGTTTCCAATTAGGCCCCGCGCCTAAGCGGAAAGGCACTAGAATCATGTTAAATACACACTATAGAACATATTGTAACATACACCTAACACCACATTGTAGGTTTTACGGAGAACAGAAGCGGTTTTAATTTTCGGTACGTATAAACACTTTATGTCAGCAGGAAGCGCGCGACTATTCCACCGCTAGCTTGATCATCCTTACACTCATGATCATCCCAAGCTTATAGCTATTCCACCGCTAGCTTGATCATCCTTATACTCCTCATCCCAAGCTTATAGCTATTCCACCGCTAGCTTGATCATCCTTACACTCCTCAACCGAAGCTTACAGCTATTCCACCACTAGCTTGATCATCCTAACACTCCTCCTCCCAAGCTTATAGCTATTCCACCGCTAGCTTGATCATCCTAACACTCCTCCTCCCAAGCTTATAGCTATTCCACCGCTAGCTTGATCATCCTTACACTCCTCATCCCAAGCTTACAGCTATTCCACCGCTAGCTTGATCATCCTTACACTCCTCATCCCAAGCTTATAGCTATTCCACCGCTAGCTTGATCATCCTTACACTCCTCATCCCAAGCTTATAGCTATTCCACCGCTAGCTTGATCATCCTTACACTCCTCATCCCAAGCTTACAGCTATTCTACCGCTATCTTGATCATCCTTACACTCCTCATCCCAAGCTTACAGCTATTCTACCGCTATCTTGATCATCCTTACACTCCTCATCCCAAGCTTATAGCTAACACCATGTATGTGGCTTTGACTTAACCCGTGGAGAGAAATAGTAAGGTGAGTGCAGAAGTAATCAAGCAAGCGGCGGAATACTTCAGCACTTCCTGTTGATGTACCGTTAATACGTAAGTACCTGATATATTTACGAATTCTTAACAAATTAGTACCGTATAATTTGAAGTATTAGTTCGGTCGTGGATGCCACTTTTAATACCGGCATTTTGTTGTATACCTTAGAATTCTGTGAGCGTAGTTCCTGTAAACATGAGTGGAAGACCAAGGGGCATCGGAAGGAAATATTAGCACCGATGAGTCATTATATTATGACCACCTCCAGCCTAAAAAAATGACCGCGCCTGTTGACCGAACGGTGACGCAGGTGAAGTTCACACAGCAGTATATATACAACCCGAGGACCGTCTTTCGGTTAGTAGAGTGTTCGGAGTCAGAATGGGACAAGATGCTAATTTATCGGAGTTTGACAAAGGACAAATTGTGATGACCCGGCGCCTGGGAGCTACGATCTCGAAAACGGCGCGGCTTGTGTGCTGTTCACGTGCCGCTGTAATAAGTGCGTATCAAAAGTGGTGCACAGATGGCCAAACGACGAACTGTTGTCCAGCCGTGTGTTGTCCGCAGCTTGTTGATGCCAGAGGGAAGCGGAGACTGTCGCGCGTTCTTCACAGCGACCGCAGGACCACAGTGCGACAAATCGCCCGCAGCTACAACAGTGGTGATCAGAGTAATGTGTCACAGCACACAGTTCACCGCAGCCTTCTGCGCATGGCCCTGCGCAGCCGAAGATCCAGCCGGGTCCCCATGCTCACTGCACGTCATCGCCAACAAAGCCTGAAATGGGCCCGGGATCATCGAGATTGGACTCTGGATGATGGGTAGAGAGTGGCCTGGTCTGACGAACCAAAACTCCTGGTGCATCACGTGGACGGCAGTGCCCAGATACGCAGATTACCAACGGAGGCTATAGCACCTAGATGCACTGGTAGGCGGAAACAGGCCGGCGGTGGCGGTGTTGTGCTGTGGGCGATGTTTTTTTAGACATTTTACGCCCCATTATCCCATTAGCACATTCCCTGACATCTGTTAGGTATCTGAACATCGTTGCTGACCAAGTTCACCCATTCATGGCAACTGTGTTCCCTGCTGGTGATTACCATTACCAACAGGATAATGCTCCTTACCACACTACCTGAATCGTCAAGGATTGGTTTGAGCAACATGCTGGTGACTTTGTGTTAATGCCCTGGCCTTTGAATTCACCTGACATGAACCCAATCGAACATTTGTGGTACTACTGGGAAAAGCGGGTTCGCGCTAAATCGCTACCACCCCGAAATGTACGGGAACTGGGGGACCTGCTGTTTACATTATGGTACCAGATACCCCAGGATACCTATCGGCACCTCATCGAATCGCTGCCTCGCCGAGTGGCTGCTGTTTTGCGGGCTAAAAAGGGTCCTACAGCTCATCAGGAGGTAGGTGGTCATAATGTAATGGTTCATCGGTTAAGTGGCAGGAAGAAGAGGGGCAATTGCCAAGACAAATAAGGTCCAAATGGAAAAGGAGAAAATTGCATTAGATAAATACTTTATAACGAAGAAAATTTCTCCGTCATTTTTATCCGCGCCGGGGTTCGAACCCGGGTCCCCTCATTCCGGAATAAGTTGCTCTACCAATTGAGCTACGAGGACGTTTTTTATTCTGATTCCTATCTGCCTTTACGTCCTTCTGGCAGGTACGTCACATCATTTCCCCCTTATTTTTTTTTTTTTTTTTTTTTTTTTCGAAGTGCTGGAGAAGTGATTCTCTGATTTTTCCTATCTCGCGGTGTGGAAATAACATCACACCAATGCGAGATTTTGAACGGTCGGTTCATCCGGATAGTTCGGGCGCCATTATAACGAAGTAAATTTCTCCGTCATTTTTATCCACGCCGGGGTTCGAACCCGGGTCCCCTCATTCCGGAATAAGTTGCTCTACCAATTGAGCTACGAGGACGTTTTTTATTCTGATTCCTATCTACCTTTGCTTCGTGTGCGTCCTTCTGGCAGGTACGTCACATCTCCTGGTACGTTACAACTTCAGTAACCCTTTTTCATAAAATGCAGAAGAGCAAGTGGAACCACAGCACATTGAATATGATGACACCGAATGAAGCCAGTTTGAAGGACTTATGCAAGACAATGAAAGTGTCAATTTATTTAAGAAAAATGATATCAGCCATTTCGAAAGCGTTGAATTTAACAAACAAGGAAAACCGTTCATTGACATCAATGATAGTACCTTTGGGGGAAGGGACTATCATTGATGTCAACGAAGCCCTCCCGGAAATGACCATCCCCCCCTTCTTCCGAGACATTTTCTGTTACAGAGCCAAATGTTAATAAATTCAAGCTATGATGAAAAAGGAAGTTTCATTTCTTTTGAGGCTACAAATTTTTGAAGTTTTCTCCAATTATAATATTTTTAACATTTGTTCACGTATTGTAGTTTATTTTGCTAAAAAGTGTATTAAGACGCATGCCATGGTGCAAAATATAATAAGTAGACTAATCATACCTCATAGTTAGGTAATCGCGATTGAGGATTAGGAGCGCGTTGAATGCATTTTAAGAGATAAAAATTTCAAGCCTGTCGAAACAAGCACCCACACTGTGAACCGCTCCCACCCCTGTTTAGCTGACGAAAGTTTGTTCTTGAAATGCTTGAAGAAGTAATTACTATAGGAGCATATATGGAATTTTCTGCGGGAGGGGGAAGGCGACGAAAAATGGAAGTTTTTGAAATTCACCAGAATAAAATTAAAGTTAACAAAAAATAGAAGAAAAATTACAGCATTTCTTCTAATGTGAGTTGACGCATTTTTATTAAATTAAGGCATTTTTTTTTTAATATAAGTCGCATTTTAACGAAAAACAAAAAAAAAATTTAAAAACTATCGGGGGTGCCTCCTTTAAATACGCACCTGTAATATATATCTATAGTAATTACTTCTATATATGCAGATGTAGTAGTAAAAAATTATATATATATATATATATATATATATACACTGCCGGAAAGTGAAAAAAGAACACCAAGAAAGAATTGGCTGACAATCATGAAATTTACATATGTTAATGGGGTCGAGTTTACGTAGGTGTGATGTTAATTTCGGGACCAACCGGTGAGCGCTTACGCCAAAGCACGGCATAATATGCAAATTATCGTCGGTAGTGTTTAAGGAGTACGGCGAAGTGAATGTAATCAGTCTTCGGCGTACGGACACGTGCGAAGACCCTGAAGAAGCTGCAATACCTGGACAAGGAAGACGTGTACGATTTGAGCAGTTATCGGACTTTGAGCGAGGTCGTCTAGTCGGACTCCGCTAGGCCGGGTGGTCGTATCGTCGTATTGCGGAGCGAATTGGACGGGAAGTATCAGTGGTGGTACGATGGTGGCGTAGATGGTCCGAGGAACATTCCCACACGAGGAGACGTGGAACCGGGAGTCACAGACGGGCTGATGAGCGGACCAATCGACGCATAAAAAGAGCGGCGGTATCAAGCAGAACATCCACTGCGACGCAAATCCGAGCTACCGTTGCACCTGAGGTGACTGTGCGAACAATCCGCAACCGTCTACTGGATGCAGGACTACGTGCATGTGTGCCTCTGACTCCAGACCACCGTCAGGAACGGCTACAGTGGTGTCGCCAACGTCTGCACTAGAGAACGCAATGGCGATCTGTCGTGTTCAGCGATGAAAGCAGATTCTGCTTGGGTGCCTCCGATGGCCGTATGCGTGTTCGCAGACACACAGGGGAGCGTCTCCACCCTTCTTGCATCCGCCAGCGACACACAGGGCCTACACCTGGTCTCCTGGTGTGGGGAGCGATCAGCTATCACTCCCGTACACAACTAGTGTTTTTACCGGGTACGTTAAACAGCACCTCCTACACCAACAACATCATTCAGCCTATTGTTGTGCCATTTGTAAGGTCGGTCCATCGTGCTGTTTTCCAGCAAGAAAACGCACGCCCACACACGGCACGTGCAACGCAACATGCACTTCAGGGTGTGAGAAAACTTCCATGGCCTGCACGTTCACCGGATTTGTCACCCATTGAGCACGTGTGGGATTTTATGGGACAACGACTTATTCGGTCTCCACGGCCAGCCACGACCATCCCCGATTTACGCGTCCAGGTTGATGATGCTTGGAACTCAATACCCCAAACTTACATCCAACATCTGTACGACAGACTCCATGCCGGAATTGCACAGTGTGACGCAGTTCATGGCGGTTCAACCTCGTACTAACCATGTTACATGGAAATGTTATTTTTCAGTTTACCAGCAAATACAGCTGTATTTTGCCAAAATGTTTTGATCACGTTATCCTCTGTATTCCGTTATCATGCTGTATAAATTTCGTTGGTATCAGACGTTTCCTTCTTGGTGTTCTTTTTTCACTTTCCGCCAGTGTATATATACAATATATAGCAAATAAAAAACTTGCCCCCTCTATGGTTCCATTCGCCACCCCCCACCACCCCGGTTAAAAAGTCCTGAAAGAAACACTGCCCACGACCGACGTCTAACTGTAGTTAGCTTTTGCTTAATTAACTTAAAACAATGTACTTGGTCCGGCTGCAACTTACTCGTTTAAGTCTAAAGAGTTTTGCTACGTGTTTTCAGAGCAAACACTCAAATTGCAGATAGAAGGAAACGCTTTTTTCTTAGGGAAATAACTTTTCACACAGATATAAAGCACAAATTGAGTTACTTATTATTATTCACAAGTAACACAATAATTATTATTTTGTTAAAAATTTTCAGACAAAAAAATTGCGAAAAAATGGGCCATTTCTCGCGTGATCCACCGAGAAATGTCCCGGTGTCCCGGTGGGCCAATCTGCCCCTGGATATAAAGTCTACAATAAACTTTATTTACTGGTATAGATTCTGCAGACCTTAGCTGTGAACCCGGGATCTCCAAAAACTGTTTCCAATCGAGCACCGCAACTCCTAAGACCGGCTCTACATGCGGTTGGCCAAAAGGAACTAATGATAACGTCGAGTCGGAGGGCTTCACCGAGTCCGATTCACGTCAAACAGTACGAGAACTTGGGGAGAAACTTGGAGTACGATAAGCAACTATTTCCCAGTTAACGCTCATAGACAAAGTGAAGAAGACGGATAAACGGGTCCCACATGAGTTAACGGAGCGGGACAAAACACGACGATTTGATGCCTGCCCTTCTGTGTTTATCCGCAACCAAACAAAAGACATTTTGAGGAGCCTCGTCACGTGTGAATACTGTATAAAAGTCACCAGTGTTCGACACAATGGCTTGACTGCAGTCAAGCCCTTCCTTCTTACAACCAAGTGAAGCCATCACGGAGTTTCATTCATAATGTCAAGTGTAGAACGGCTGTATTCGTTGATTAAAAGCCCCGTTCAGGTTCAATGCTTAAGCCTCATTGCAGCTCCTTGCAGAAATTATTTAACAACTGAATATCTGAGGAATTCCCAGTTTCAATTTATTCTTCGCTTTAACTTATAGTGCTGGTTGTCCTAGAATTTCCTTGCGAAATTATATGAGTATTATTGGAGGTTTAACGACCACAGTGAGCAACTCATTGGACTATAAGCAGTCGCCCGTCCCTAATCTAGGACAACTGGTTCCAGGGAAGGGAGAGAGCTAGTTCCGTGAGACAAACAGGGCATCCATGCCTCACCGGGATTTGAACTTGGACACATCTCAAGCGAACAGTCTGAAGCCAGAGCTTAGACAACTACGCCACCGGATTGGCTACTAAATAAATTCTTGATTCTCTCAGTTCATTCGCTACTTATTCTGTTCCTTGAGGTGGTTCCACCTTATATTTCTGCCTTATGTTTCCAATGGTAAAACTTCTTTACATATTTTCTTCGCAATTAATGTATTCCCAAGGATGAAAATTTGCACATCGATAAAGCTGATTTTAAGTTATAGCATGGGATACTTAATACTTCTTAAAACATTACCATAATTATATTAAAAATCAATCATTTTTTTAGTAATGTTCTGACCTGTTAATAGATGGCGCGACCTGTACATTGATGACGTCAGTAGACAAACAAATGTTTGAATGCTTACTTATGGTTATGTTTTAGCAAGTATTAAGTGTCCCATGCTATAACTTAAAGCTAGTTTTATCGATGTGCAAATTTTCATCCTTTGGAATGCATTAATTGCGAAGAAAATATGTAAAGAAGTTTTACTATTGGAAACATATGACAGAGATTTTAGGTGGAACCACCTTGATAGCTCAAACTATCGTGCTTAGTCTAATTCTGCGTCACTTTTCATTCTGTTTCGCTGCCTTTGTCAGGACACCCGAAAAAATGTTTATTCTCAAACCATCATCTTGCGACTTCTGCCTGTTAGCTCCTTTCCTAGACGCCGTTCGTCCCAGCCTCTCCTCTTAGCTAGAAGAGGACAACGGTTCCCCGACACCTCCTGAGTAATAAACTGATTTAGCTGTCTCGATGCGCTTTTCGGATTAAAATGTACATGATTGCAGCGTAGGCCAATATAACGATAAAAAGCACTTAACGTTTTCTGAACAGTCTCTTCCGTACAAAGAATGATTACCTCGGAAACACATTTTTACAGCTCTAGTTAATTGTTGTTGGCGCCGTAGATACCTCTTCGAACATTCCCGTGCTGACTGAAAAAACTTGTCGCTAAAAATTCCTGACTTGGAAAAGAATTCATAATAAAATTTTGTAAAATCTCCATAACCCTCGTAACAGAAGTACTTAGCATTATTCATGGAAAAATCTTCCAAATATCCGCTAAAAAGCTTGCATTAGTCAACTGCTGGGGGCACCATACTTATCCATGATAACACGCCACCACACGTTGCACATGAGTTAATTCATTTGAACTGATGCCTGTAATTCAGGCATTAGTTGAACCTTACCTCAACCCCATCTTCAGTGATGTCGCTAGGAATGATGGATTGGGGGAGGGGGAGCCAAGCCCGTACGTTATGTGTATATACTGAATTTGAATAAAATTGAAAATAAATAGAGCAATTTTGTTTGAAATGCATTTCTTGTGTGTCAGAGATTTCGTGCAAACAGTGACGACTTAGGTAAAAAACCGTTGTTTGACGCTGGTTTCCAAGTAGCTCTGAAAGTATACACTGAATTGCCAGAAAAATTGGTACACCAGTCTAATACTTGGAAGGGCCCCTACGGGAGCGCAGGACTGCAGAAATACGACCGGGCATGGACTCCACTAGCTTCTGGAAATATGTTGTACGCAATGCACACCATACTTCCTGCAGAGCTTTCCACAATTCGGGTGTATTCCGAGGTCTCGGATTCCTGTGTTCGATAGCGCGTAACATGGCATCCCAAATGTGTTCTATCACGTTCAGATCTGGGGACTTGGGTGGGAATTGCATCACTCCAAACCCAGATGAACACTCCTCTAACCATAATGTGGTGTCCCGACACTTGTGTGGAAGTGCATTGTCCTGTTGGAACAGGCCCAACCCATCAGCATGAATGCAGGACATGAACAGGTGTACCTCGTCAGAAAGGATGCGCACATAGCGTTGGCCAGTCACAGATGTTTGTAGACGTACCAGGGGTCCCAGTGAAGTCCAGCTAAACACACCCCATACCATTACGAACCCCTCCCCCTCCAGCCGGTACAGTTCCCTGTTGACAGTCGGGATCCATGGCTTCATGGGGTTTATGCCACACACGAATCCTTCCATCTGCTGCATACAGTTGGAAACGCAACTCGTCAGACCAGGCTACTTGTTTCCAGTCATCAAGTGTCCAGTGGCGGTGTTGTCGTGCACAAGCGAGGCGCATAGCTCTGTGTCGTGCATCCATCAAGGGGACTCGAGTTGGGCCTGGGCTCCCAAAGCCCATATTGTGCAGGGTACGTTGCAGAGTCCGGACGCTGATCCTTGTTGAGGCTTCAGCATTGAATTCCGATGATACCTGCGAGAGTGTTGCACGCCTACGGCGTGAAACGATTCTTGACAGCCGACGATGGTCACGTTAACCCAATGTCTTTTTACGGCCACACTGGTATCGTAGGTTGGAGGTTTTGCCGGAATTCTTGTAGTCATGGTACACCCTTGCGATGGTCGTTAGTGAAAATCCGAACTTCGTTTCTACCTCCGAAATACTATGGCTCATCTCACGAGCCCCAACTATGACACCGCGCTGAAAATCGCTTAAATCATTATTACTTGTCATTCTCAGCTGGCAAGGATGTCTATCGCTTTATATACGCACTGGCGGACGCAACCGAGTACGCGCATAGGTGACGTTGCTCTGTATTTTGTATAAGCTCGTCAGTACCAGTTTTTCTGGCACTTCAGTGTAGCTTGCAGTGGACACAAGAAATCAACTGTACTTAATTGAGAAGAATACGTAGTGACATTGTTTTGTGAAAAAGAATCTATCATACGACCGTTCTCCACTCTCAACGCCAGGCGACGAGATTATCCCAACTAGAATAATGTTATCTTAATGCTGTTGCAGTGACACCTGACCCACTCATTGGAAAAAAAGGGGGGAATCGAAGAGGTTTTTTTGCTTTGACAACAAAATATTTAAGAATTCCTCATTAAAATATACAAAATATTTAAGAATTCCTCATTAAAATATACAAAATATTTAAGAATTCCTCATTAAAATATACAAAATATTTAAGAGCCCCATTCTTCATCTACGTTTAAAACCTAAAAATATCATTATAAGAATTTTCAGGCTCCTAAACATTTCCTTTCGTCCAGCACTGCCCCCATTCCCCCTCAGTGATTCAGCACCCCTCCAATATGAAATTCCTGAATAAACCCCTGTCGGAAACTCTACAGAATTTAAATCATTTCACGGAGAAATGTGTTTTTTAACTTATACAGCTCTCTGCAAATAAGATACATGTCTAATAATGCTATGTTTTGTATTGCATTTCTGTTGTGCCTAAGACATTGAGATTCCCCCATCTTTCGTGCCATGACTATGTGCACTGAAGTGCCAAAGCAACTGGTAAGGGCGCTACATACATACATATCACTAAGCTGTTCTCTGAGATTCAGAGGTTAGCTCCAAAAAGAAATACAAACTTCCAAATATTTTTACCTTTTGTTGTCGTATCAAACTTCTCCATTTACATCGATGTCGACACACAACTCGTGCTTCACTGATATCCATTACACACCGCACACAAGATCTTTTATACTTCATTCTCATAATCCTTTTCTCATGCAGACACTCCTGAATCTGATCCACCCATGCCTTACTTGGCTTTCCTCTGCCTTTCCTTCCTGCCACTTGGGCTGAAAATATTTTCTTAGTAAGCATTTCATCACTCATTCTTTCAACATGGCCAAACCACCGAAGCATATTGGTCTCCACCTTGCTAACAACATTTTGCTTCACATCGCACAACTGCAATACATCTTCATTCCTCACACAATCAGATCGTATCTTGCCACAAACCCCACGTAAGTAACGCATTTCTTCAGCACACAAACGACTCCTATGTTTCTTCTGCAGTACCCAGGTTTCACTGCCATACATCACAGTAGGAACAATGACAGTTTCATACACACCCATGCGGGACTCTTTAGAGAACCCATCATTCCTGTGAAAACCTCCCAGAGCAGCTATGACTTTCAAAGAATTCACTCACCTACTGATTTCACCATCCAACTTGTTCTCTCTGTCAAACATATTTCCTAAATACACAAACTCACTCACCTGGTCAATCACAGTGCCATTTATACTTACATTACATTCAGTGCTACCAGTTCCTCTCAAACACCATAACTTTGGATTTTCCCTTATTTATACTCAGTTTGAATTTCATGCAAACTTCGTGCATCCGAGTCAACATACTCAGCAACTCTCTTTTGCTCTCTGCCAACAGGACAGTGTCATCAGCATACAGCAATCTGCACACATGGATATCACCAAGACATAAACCACTATTATCTATTTTGGCATCACGCGTGCATGCGTCCATAAATATATTAAACAGCCATGGTGACATTACACAACCTTGTCTAACTCCTGCACCAATGGAAAACCATTTTGATAAAACACCATTCACTCGTACACAAGCTCTACTACTAGCATACATGGCTTTTACACTATTAAGTAGATTCCCAGTAACACCATATTCATTCAATACCTTCCACAAAAGTGTCCTATTCACTCGGTCGTAAGCTTTCTCTAAATCTATGAAGTCAGTAAAAACTTTCTTCCCAACAGCCAGATACTTTTCAATCATCGTGCGTAATGCAAAAATCTGGTTAGTGCAGCCTTTACCAGGCATAAGACCACTCTGAACTTCCCACACTTTCAATGATGTAAGACCCCGTACTTTTTCAATAACAACCTTACCAAACACTTTCCCTGGCACACTCGGTAGGTTAATACCACGATAGTTTTTGCATTCAATCTGATCACCTTTTCCCTTATACAAGGGAACAATAATAGCATCCTTCGAATCCCGAGGGACCATTCCTAACTCCAAGCACAACTGGCAAATTTCAGTTAACCAGTTGTGACGTACCTGCCAGCAGGACGCACACGACATAAAGGCAGATAGCAATCAGAATGAACGACTGCGTAGCTCAGTTGGTAGAGCGCTTGTTCCGGAATAAGCGGACTCGGGTTCGAATCCCGGCGTAGACCAAAAATGACGGAGAAATTTACTTCGTTATAATTGCGCCTGAACTATCCGGATGACCCGGACGTTCAAAATCTCGCAATGGTGGGATGTTATTTCCACACCGCGAGATAGGAAAAATCAGAGAATCTCTTCTCCAGCGCTTCGAAAAATAAATGTGTGTGACGTTGCATTCCACACACCGGATTGACTGGGAGTTCTCAAGTGCACGTTCTACAGTGGATGGCTGCCTGCAACGATTCATGGTCACGGCTGACCCGTGGGCCATGGCCCCGGCCCACTTTTGGGGGGGGGATGTGACGTACCTGCCAGCAGGACGCACACGACATAAAGGCAGATAGCAATCCGAATGAACGTCTGCGTAGCTCAGTTGGTAGAGTGACTTGTTCCGGAATAAGCGGACTCGGGTTCGAATCCCGGCGTAGACCAAAAATGACGGAGAAATTTACTTCGTTATACAGTCAATTATAGAGTCACCACCATATTTCAACATCTCTGCAGTTATGCCATCAACTCCTGGAGCCTTACCATTCTGAAGAGATTTTACAGCTTTACACACTTCTTCTCTTGAGATCCCTTCTGTGCTTTCATCCCTCATTGTGACATCATCTGCACTTGTCTCAGAATCATCTTTGCTTTCCTGATCTAATAACTCACAGAAGTATTCACCCCATCTGTCACTTAACTCATTGGGCTCCCATATCATTTCCCCAATCTCATTCTTCACACAACTTACAACTTTGTTTCCCCTATTTTTCCCGAGTCTCATGTACTTCCAGAAGGACTTTCTATCTTTCCAAAAAGCCAGTTCATGCCTTTCCACTTTCTGCTTCCTATCTTTTGCCTTACTGTGGCGAACCAGCTTAGCAGCTTCACGCTTCTTACAGCGATATTCATCCATAGAGACTCTACCTTGCAACATCCCCAAATAGGCTTCCTTCTTTCTCTTTACTGCCTCTTCAATCTCACTATTCCACCAAGCATCACCTCTATTTTTACCCACTATTGTGGTGCCACAGACCTCTTTAGCAGCAGTGACAACACAGTTCTTAAAACATTCCCACTTCTTTTCTATATCCCTCTCACCAGACTTCAGGTCCTTCAGTCGTTCTCTGAGTACGTCAGAATACCGCTGATGATCTTCAAGGAGCCTATCAACCTTTATTTTTTCTATCCTGGGTCTCTTCCAATTCCTTTTCCTCCAACCAACATTAAGTTTCACTCGTGACACTACCAAGTAATGATCAGAACCAACATCTGCACCTCTCATCACACGGGTGTCAACAACTAAGTGTTTCAAACGCTGATCGTACACAACAAAATCTATCACACTCTTTTGACCAAGAGTACCATTTTCCCAAGTATATGTGTGGATATACTTGTGGTTGAAAAATCTATTAGATACACACAAACCATTCTCAATGCAGAGTTCAGTTAATCTTTCACCATTATCATTCACACAAGGATTATTAAACTTACCCAGAACATTGTCAGAAATTGCATTCTGCATACCTACTCAAGCATTGAAATCCCCTGCTATTATAACTTTTTCTTTAGCACCCAACTGACTCAAAACAGCTTTTAGCTCATTCCAGAAATCTTCTTTTTATCAGAAGGTTCCGAGTCACAAGGAGCATACACTACAACAATTACAATTCTCTGCAGTTTCACTTTCAAACGAATCCAGAGAATTCTCTCACTTATGCAACTATAGTGAATCAAGTTGTTCTTCATCTTTTCACTTAAAATCACACCTACACCAGCCTGTCCTCTCATATTATCCAATACTCCAGACCACACACTCACCGTGCCATTCACTTCTTCTACCCCAATTTCCTTCTTTTTGGTTTCACTTACACACAGCACATCCAGTCTATACTTATTCATCTCCTCAATCACTTCACTCATCTTGCCATTTATACCTCTAGTATTCCATACACGAATCTTACATTCACTCAGCCAAGATCTCTTTCTCATACGACGTTTAGAAAGTCCAGGTCGATTTCGTGGTGGACCGTCCTTCTCAAGTGTGGTAGGCCCACCATAACCCACACTTGAGTCATTCTTAATATTTCTTTTTGTCTTTTTAATCAGGTAAGTACATCAGTGTGGGGGATTAGCCCACAGCTGAGAGTTCCAGTTGGTCATTCAACCTAAGGATTCTGGAACAAAACCCAGTGAGTTGGGGTCTTTTCGCCAATGTCACACAGAACTAGCTTGCACCTCTCCACGATTCACAGAGGCGATAGTTTCTGTTGTGTTTGCCATTGTTACCACGGAGCGCTACCACACACATGAGATAAATGGTATCGTTCACAAACGACGTATATATACTCACGTACAATGAAATTTGCGCACCTACAAGAAAGCATGCCACAACTGCGAAACTTTAAAATAACTAGAGTGCGTGCTGGTATGCACCTGATCCACGTTTGCTGCTAGTGCGCATGACCGCACCCCCGGTGATGGCGCTGCAAGCACGAACCAGCAGCCTTATAAACCGGCGGGTACTCGATGCCCCATAAAAGTGAAAAGCACCGGCCGACGCAAGCAAAAGTACAGAATGACAAGAATGCCGGGTAAACGCCAGAGACGTCGATTTACGCAACTTACGGACTTTGTGAGAGGCCGGGATCATCGGGCTGCAGAGTGGTCGGCGCACCGTATAGCCAGCCACGTGGATCGTTCTGACCATACCATCCGACTGTGTTGGGAGCAGTGGACACGTGACGGCACTGCCACACGGCGGAGCAGCTCCGAACGGACCAGGAGGACCTCCGTTCGAGAGGATTGGCGGATCGTGAGCCAGGCATGAACGGATCTCACAAGGACCCGGTCCACTCTATAGGCAGATGTAGCGGTTCCTGTGTGCCTACGAAACATTTCCCGAGGCTTCGCGGAAGCGAATCTGCGATCCCAGCGCCTCTTAGGTGTGCTGCCTTTAACACCGGGACATCGCCTGCTCCGTGTGCAGTGGTACCAAGCCAGAGTGACGTGAAACGCCTCAGACTGGCGACGTGTGGTGTTTAGCGATGAGTTCCGCTTCGTTTTGGGGACAGGATCACCGTATCCGGGTGTGGAGATCCCCGGGTCAACGACACAATCCCAACCTTGCTATCGAGTGCCACACCTCCCCCGCTGCAGGCATTATGGTCTGGGAAGCTATTGCCTACAATAGCCGATCAGCTCTAGAACGGACCAGGAGGAACACCGACAGACCAGCTGTATGTGGGTGAGATCCTACGGCCCCAGGTGCTCCCATTCACGGCCGGTATTCCAGGTGCGCTATACCAGCAGGATAATGCCAGCCCATACACGGCTCGGGTTGCCCAGGACTTCCTACGACATGTCCAGACACTTCCATGGTCAGCCCGCTCCACGGACATGTCCTCTATCGAGCATGTGTCGGACCAGTTGAAACGCCAGCGTGCCGACCGAACTATCCGGGATTTGGAGCACACCGTTCAACATGTGTGTGCCGGTCTGCCGCAGGACAACATCAGGCGTCTGCTCGCCTCCATGTGAGACTGTATTGCAGCATGTGTCGCCGCACGAGGCGGTGCAATGCCCTATCGAAGATGATCGGACTGCGTGCCAAAGATACCTATGTAATTATCTTGCAGCTCTGTTTTTGCCATCATGTGTATCATTTATCTGTATCATTACGTCCATGAAATTTCAGTTCAATCCGATGCTTCCTTCTTGGTGCGCAAATTTCATTGTCCGTGAGTATATATAGAGGTAGACATCTCCGCAAGCTCAAGTGGTAGCATTTACAGTTCAGATGGCAGTTTATCAGGATTTAAGCGATTTTCGAACGTATTATGATAGTCGGAGCCCTGAAGATGAGTCACTCCAACTCGGAAATTATCATGAAATTTGGATTTACACGACCAACAATTTCAAGGGTGTACCTGGACTACACAAACTCAGGGAACAAAATCCAGAGTGCGGTGCCAGTGATGCCGTAGAAAATCCTTGGACGATCGTGGACAGCGGTGTCAGCCATGAATCGTAAATTACACCCGGAGCGCAACATTGCCGGAAATCACAGCGCAGTTCAATGTTAGGGCCAGTAGTAGCATGAGCGTTTGGACAGTGCAATGTTCTGTGCTTTGTCCTCTGTTCTACAGGGTTCCGGAGTCGATGGCACACTTGGTGCCACTTCCGACCTGACGACACACAGTTGCGCGCCACGCCTCGGCTCCAGGACACTACCATTGGACTCAAGATGACTGAAAATGTGTAGCCTGGGCTCCGAAACACCCCCATTGGACTCAAGATGGATGGAAACGTGTAGCCAGGACCGACGAATCGGCAGATGGCTGACTGGCAGATGGCCGACTCTGGATGTGACGACAACCTCACGAGTCAATGGATCCCGCATGTCCGAAAAGAACAGTGCAGGGCTGCGGTGGCTCTGTTATGGTGTGAAGTGTTTTTAGTTGGCATGCATAACGACCCCTCATACGTCTGCAGACCGCTCTGACCGGTGGGGACTACGTAACCATCCTTGGGGATCATTTCCACCCGTTCATGTCATGCAACCATTCCGTCGGGTGCGATCTCTTTTCAACAAGACAATGCCCCGTCACCCGATTATGACTGGAGAAACATTCCACGGAGTTTGGCATCTTGATTGGCTCCCTCATTCGCCGGGATTAAAACACCATCAAACACATTTGAGATTATGTTCAACGTGCAGCCAATGCCAGGAGTCCTCCACCAGCGAATGTTACGAAATTGTGGGACACTCTTCAGCAAGCATGGTGTGCACTGTTTCCACAGTGCAACAGAGAGCTCGTGGAGTCCGTGCCCTGTTGTTCAACATGCAGCCAAAGCCGGAAATCCTCCACCGGCGAATATTACGGAATTGTGGGACGCTCTTCAGGAAGCATGGTGTGCATTGTCTCTCCACAGTACTACAGAGAGCTCGTAGAGTCCATGCCCTTTTTTCAACGTGCAGCCAATGCCAGGAATACTCCACCGGCGATTATTACGGAATTGTGGGACACTCTTCAGGAAGCATGGTGTGCAGTGCCTCCACAGTGCAACACAGAGCTCGTGGTGTCCATGCCTTGTCGTGTTGCTGCTGTTATCCGACAGCTAGGACACACGCGGTATTACAGAGGTATCCCAGTTTTTTGACACTTCAGAGTTTATCCATTGCATGTATTGATTTCCCATTGCGTTTGAAATATTTCAGGTATACTTTTCAGTGTTTGAGTTTCTTTGATAAGTATTTTTACGTTTCAGCTTCTATATTTATTTGTGATTAAACTTTTCCAACGGAACCCACTCAATTCATGGTATTTCACAAATGCAGTATGCAATCGTAATATGTTTGGGGAAATGGACTCGTATATACACTGAAGAGCAATTGAATTAGAGAGATCTGGCGTTATGCAAATGTGGCGCAGTGGGCGGCCCTCTAAACGGAAACGACGACATATGCAGCGATCTGACAATATAAGGAGTGATGAGACGGGAATAAGTAAGAGTCGGACGCCGTATGGGTAAGACGAAGGATCTAAGCGCATTTGATCGTGGGCAAATTGTCGGGGCCCGACGAATAGGTTACTCCATCTCGGAAGTCGTGCAGGCACTGGGATTTTCACGAGCTACTGTGCCACGTGTTCACCGTGAGTACATCGAATCCGGTAAAACCATCCCTGCAAGGGCCAACTGCCGTGGACAACAGCGTGTGGATGAGCGGGGTCATCGTCGGCTAGCTCGCATTGTGGCACACGGCAAGAAAATCACTCGACAATTTAACACTGGTGCACAAAAACGCGTAAGCAGCCACACCATGCAGAACCATCTGCTCGCTATGGGGTACAGAAGCCATCGTCCCACGAGGGTACCGGTGCTGACCGCACATCAAGATTAGCATGGGCGCGGGAACATCGCCACTGGACCCTAGACATGTGGGAAAATGTTGCCTGGACTGATGAGTCGAGATTCACGTTGGTACATGTCGATGGCAGGATACGAGTACGGCGCAAACCACATGAAGCGATGGATCCTTCTTGCCAGCAGGGTACTCTTCAAGCTGTTGGGGGTGGCATTCTCTTCTGGGGACTGTTTACGTGGACTGAAATGGGACCCCTGGTACGTGTGATATCGTCCCTCACAGTTTAACGTTACCGGGA
Organism: Macrothele yani; assembly: GCA_039090855.1. Lineage (NCBI taxonomy): Eukaryota > Metazoa > Arthropoda > Arachnida > Araneae > Macrothelidae > Macrothele > Macrothele yani. Next base: position 37,233,332 of record CM076989.1, read on the forward strand.
TATCCTGGACGACCATTTGCTCCCGTTTGTGCGTCTTCAACATCGCACTGGGGACCTCATCCTGCAACAAGACAATGCACCGTGCCATCGCTCCCGAATTGTACCCGAATGGTTGGATCAACACTCCACCGACGTGACCTCGCTTCCTTGGCCAGCTAGGTCACCTGACCTCAATCCCATCGAGAACATCTGGGATGCCATCAAGAGAGATGTTTGAGGCTCTGATCCCACTCCATCAAATCTTCGTGAACTGTGGTTGCTTGTTCAGGGGTCGTGGATCCGTATGGCTTCCCAACGCTTCCGGTGTCTTGTCGAGTCCATGCCGAGATCAATCGTCGCCGTCATCAGGGCGAAAGGTGGTGCTACACGTTACTAGACAGGTATCTATAATTCAATTGCTATTCAGTGTACGTTGTAGAATTGATTTTCTGCCAATGATATTGCTGTATTTTAAATAAGCTTCTGTAAAAACACTTCGGTGTTTTAAAAGTTTAAATTTTCATATCAATGCCTCGACCGACATGATCTTGAATCAGCTGATTTAAAGGGTTTATTTCTTCTCAGAGAGATAAATTTATGTGTGTTACTAAAAAAAATTTCCGCAGTAAGATCGCTTTAATTGTGATAAAAATTGTTCGTTTTTTTTTTTTTTTGTTTGTTTTTTCAAGTATGGCATGTGCTAGTTACTATTACGTCTTGAGTCATTCATAGGCGTTGAGTCTCCCCTGGTGACCCCCAAGTTAGTGGACGTTGAGTCTCCCCTGGTGACCCCCAAGTTAGTGGACGTTGAGTCACCCCTGGTGACCCCCAAGTTAGGGCCCTGCGTTTGCCAATTATCAAGAGTCTGGTGGATTAGTAAACCTTGGGATATTTGTCTCTCTAAATTTCATTTTTTATTCGTACAAAACTCATAGATGGCAGCACCAGACAAGTGAAATTTACGCACTGCCTTACAACGGAATAAATAATACTTCTTGGACGACTATTTATGCTTTGTTCTAAGGTATATTTTACCACATTTATTTTTTTATTCGAGTTCAGTTTTTATTTACAGCTACAATAGTTTTAAAACTGTGAGGGCTTTTATGAAACTTTTGGCTATTTCTGTTACTATCCTTTGCCAAACGATTTGCAATGTATCTCAGTTCTTCAAAACGACTATAAAGGTTGAATTTGTATTTTTTAATTTAGCTGCATTTTTCAGTGGGTAAAATTATGCTTAACACTTAAACAACTTTAATCTTTGTGTGCGTGTGTGTGTGTTTTCACACACTTGTTTTCTCACATTTTGTGGGTTTTTTTTATTTTTTACAAAGTACCCCTGGTTTTTTTCTGTCGGCGAATGACTTTAGATGCAAAGGTTTATTTCTGCCATTGTCTCATTGTCTCAAGGAACCAATTGAGTGGCGTTGCACTCAATTGGTTCCTTTCGTTCCCTGGAATTATTACATACGAGTCTCGTTCTCTAACAAAAAAAAAAAAAAAAAAAAAAAGTTTGTTTTGCACATTCTTGCAATTTTGGAGAGGTGGTTGCAATTTTTAATCGTTATTATTACTGCAATTATTATTACCACGGGTTTTATTAGAAAATATCGTGCTTGTGTTATCGGTTTGTCCCTCTGTAGAAACCATATCTCTGTAAATCTTAGTCCCATTTAATTTTTTTTTATTTTTTTTTTTTTTTGCGTTGGAAAGCTTGAAATGCGAATGATGATCCTTCATTTCGTTTCTTTTTCTTTTTTTTTTTAAATTATGTACAGTTTCTCTGCTAGAAGGCGTAAATGCAGATGATATCGAATTCAAAATATAAGTTATTTCATATATTTGTTTCTAAACGTACGACTGAAACAATTCTTTTATCTTTCGATTCCATTTATGTCGAAGAGTATTTTTGGTATAGTTACTTTTTCAAGTTACGCATAGATTATCCGCTGGGGAGCGTAAACGTAAACTACGTTTTCCCAATATCCCCTCTTCTAAAACTCCGATTTGAAAAATTTCTCCTTCAGCGGATACAGCTCCAGATGGAAAATTTTTTGCATGCAATTTCTAATTTTTGGCAAAGAATACTTTGTCCCAGAGGGCGTAAGTGTTAATTCTTGCTTCTCATGTGTTTGCCACAAAATCTGAGCTTGTAAATTCTCGATTGAAAAAATTCGTTCGTAGACCGATGACACTCACGTCGATAAACCTTTTCGGAATATTTTCTTCTTAAAATATTGCATGATTTCTCCGCCAGGGAGCCTAGATTTATATCTTACTTTTGTCAATATCTCTACTTCTAGGAGTCCAATTGGAAAAATTCCTTCTTTGTCGGATAGTGTTTCCAATGCGAAATGTTTTTTTTATATAAATTAAAAAATTTCAAGTAAATCATAGACTTTCCGCCAAGGGGCGCAAATGTAAATTGCGTTTTCCCCGATATTTCTGCTTCTAAAACTCAGAAAATTCTTCCTGTTATCGCATACAGCTCGTGGTGGAAAAGGTTTTTTCATATATTTCTAATATTTTGTAAAGAATGGTTTGGCCACCAGGGGGCGTAAGTGTTAATTTCTGCTTCTGGTGTATTTGCAGCAAAATCTGAGGTCCTGAAACTCGACAAAAAAAAAATTTTTGTTGGACCGATACTGCTCACATCGAAAAAAGCTTTTCAGCATACTTTCTTCCTAAACTAATGCGTGATTTTCCCGCCATGGGAGTAGATGCATATCTTACTTGTATATTTGCACGTATCTCTGCTTCGAAGAGTCCGATTTGAAAAGTTCTTCCTTTGTCAAAGAGCGTTTCCGCTGCGAAATGTTTCTCATATAAATAAAAAATTTTCTTAACGCACAAGTCTGTAACCAGAGAACGTAAGTTCATGATTCCGTTTAAAGATCTGATCAGATCATATGTAGAGGATTTTAGGAAGGGAGTGTCTGACCCCAGGTCTTAAACAACCCTTAGAAATAGGAAGCTAGGTGATTTGGGCTACAATGCCCGATAGGAAAGTGACTCGGAAGCGAGGTAGAAAGTTGGAGGAAAACGCCCTTATTTATTACCGGGGGACAAGTACCCGGGGCCCGATGGCTTAACGTGCCCATCCGACGCACGGCGGATATTTAGTGGTTCGAGCCTTTGTACCAGCTTGGAATCCAACCCGAGGTCGTCTCCACGAAAGTTGACCACTAGGCCACCCGCTGCCCAATTCTGTTTGCAGCAATATCTGCGGGATTAAAAACCCGATTGAAAAACGTCTTTCTTCGGCCAGGTACTATTGTTTTCCGTACCGGTTCCACTGACTTTGAATAGCTTTGTTGAATTTAATTTGCGTCAGAACGGATTCAAAAGACGTGCTCATTACACCCGAAAATTCGATGTCATCTTTCTTGTTACTATTATTATTGAAAATATCATCATCATCATCATCATCATTGTCAACCATTATCAATCCACTGCTGGACGAAGGTCTCCCAAGTTTCCTCCACAACGGTCTGTCTTGTGCCAGTCTCCTCCATGTCACTCCCGCATACTTTCGAATTTCATCCACCCATCTTCCATGTGGTCTTCTTCTGGGTCTTTTCCTGTCCCTTGGAATCCAATCTAAAATTTCGGCTGTCCATCGATGGTCTGTTCTTCTGGTAGTATGTCCAGCCCATTGCCATTTCAGGGATTTAACTCTGATCATGATGTCTTCCACTCTTGTCATTTTTCGGATCCACGTGTTCCTCTTCTTATCTCTCCTGGTTACACCAAGCATGCACCTCTCCATGCTACTTTGAGTTGTCTGCAGCCTTTGTATGTCTCATTTAGCTAAGGTCCACGTCTCTGCACCATACGTAAGCACTGGAAGGATGCATTGATCAAACACTTTTCTTTTAAGACATAATGGCATATTGCTCTTGAAAATTATGCTGTTTCTTCCAAAAGCTCTCCAGGCAAGTTTTGTACGCCGATTAATTTCTTCACCAATGTGACCCTCACTTGATATCTGCTGTCCAAGATAAATGTACGTGTCTGTTATCTCCAGCTTTTCTCCATCAATCGATAAATCTTCATTTCTTGTAAAAGCATTTTACAACACTTTTGTCTTCTGAAAGTTCATTTTTAATCCCACTTCTTTACTCTTGTCAGCAAGTTCCTGGATCATACTCTGTAGCTCTGATGGGGTAGTTGCAAAAATGACTATGTCATCAGCAAAACGAAGGTGGGTTAGATAATCTCCATTAATCTTTATCCCTTTGTTTTCCCAGTTCAGTGATTGAAAGACATTTTCCAATGTGGCATTAAAGAGCTTCGGAGATATGGTGTCACCTTGTCTCACTCCTTTTCCAATTTTTATGTGTGTTGTATTTTCAAACAGCCGAATCTTTGCACTTGCATTTTCATTGATGTTATTAATAATATTAATGTATGCATCTTCAATACCGCAGGATTTCAGAGCCATTGCAACTGCTGATGGTTTCACCGAATCAAAGGCTTTTTCATAATCGATAAAATCCATGCACAATGGAAGCTCATATTCCCTCGCTCTTTCAATTAGTTCTCTCAGTACGTGGATATGATCTATTGTGCTGTAGCCACTCCTGAATCCAGCTTGTTCTCTCGGTTGAGCCATGTCCAGTGTCACCTTCAAGCGGTGTGAAAGAACTTTAGTGAAGAATAAACCACTGATAGGAGGCTGATAGGTCTGTAGTTCCTGAGATCCTCAATGTCACCTTTTTTATGTAGCAAGATCATTGTACCGTTGTTCCAATCCTCAGGAATTTTCCCTTCATTAAGGCATCGAGTGAAAATTTGGGCGAGTACTGTTTCGATTTCTCCACTTGCTTCTTGTATGATGTCTACAGTAATTCCATCTTCTCCTGGAACTTTTCCCCGCTTCATGTTCTTGATTGCATGTGCAACTTCTGCTGGAAGGACTGGAAGAACTCTGGTACTGGTACCTTTCATGATGTCTGGAGTACATGTATCATCCCTTTCATATAATTTGGAGTAGAAATCTTTCACTCTTGTCAAAATTTCGCCTCTATTTCTTGTTACAGAACCATCTTCTTTTCTCAGTGCCATAATCTGTTTTTTCCCCTTACTGAGATGTCCCTTTGCTATCTTTAGGCTTTGGTTGTTTTCAATTGCTTTCCTTACTAGTTCACAGTTGAATTTCCTTACGTCTTCAGTGATACTTTTTCGTACTGTCTTGCATAGCTCTATATATTCCACTTTGGAAGTCACATCTTCTTTAGTTGTCCTCATCACTCTTCTTTTTTGCATCAACATTTTGGTTTTTCCTGATAATTTGTTCACATGCAATTTGTTCTTAGACCCAGCTAATTTTGTTGCTGTTTCCATAAGAGCTTTGGTTACTTTTCTGTTTACTTCAGAAATATCCACTTCTTCCGATGTTAGGCCTTCTAAAGCAGAGAACCTGTTCTTCAGTTCCAACTTGAAGGTATTATGGTGTTTTTTAAGGTTGGTTATGTCAATACATTTTGTTTGTCTTATGAGCTTGCTACGTTCGAGTTTAGTGTTGAGGTGCATCTTACATCTCACCAATCTATGGTCACTGCCTGTGTTGAACTTGTTTAGCACACTGCAGTCTTCTATGATGAATTTTTTGTTACACATAATAAAATCAATTTCACTTGTCGTCCCATTTGGATGTCTCCATGTCCATTTCCTGTGTGGCTTTTTCTTGAAAAAGGAGTTCAAGATTAAAAACCCTTCTGCCTCTGCAAACTCAACGAGAGTATTTCCACGCTGGTTTCTGCTGCCGTGACCGAATTTACTTACTGAAGTTTCATTCTGTTGCCGTTGCCCTATTTTTGCATTGAAATCTCCCATAATTATCTTCAAGTGCTGCTTACCTTTATTATTTAGATCACGAATTTCCTCATAAAATTCTTCAATTTCTTCTTCAGGATGACTTGTGGTGGGTGCATAAGTTTGAATAATCTGAGCCTGGTATCTTCTCGAGAGTTGGATAACGAGTCGTGCAGCTATGTCAGAGGAACTTTCAACTTCTACAACTTTATCCTTCAGTTTCTTGTTTATTATAAATCCAACACCACTAGTTCTGCCAGTATCTGTCCCACGATAGTAGAAGAGATGTCCACTTTTCAGTTCAATGAGATCTTCTCCTTTTCTCCTTACCTCACTTAGCCCGACGATGTCCCACTTGATCCTTTGTAGTTCCTCTTCCAATTCAAGAAGCCTTGAATCAGAAGATAGGGAGCGTCCGTTGTACGTAGCCAAGGTCAGCATCAGATGGCAGCCTAGTCCGGTCCTCCGGGGATTCTTAGCACCCTCTGCCTTCATGTTGCACTGGCCGCTGCCTTGGCCAGGTACATTCCAGCTGCCGGAGACTGAGGGCCAAGATTTAAGTTGTGGAGTCATTTTGGAGGGGTTTGGCCATAACTCACCACGCTGGCCAAGCGGGTTGGTGAGTGTGGGATAGCATTTCCTCTAATCCCGATGGTATAGTTATACCGCTATTGGCGGTCGTCAGAGCCCCTTTAGTGGGAACAGGATGTACCACGAGAAGGCGGGGTTGACATTTGTCAAGGAGAGGCTGTGATGTTACGCATCACCTGACCTTACATCCCATTGAAAATATACTGTATAATAAATATGGATGTTACTCGTAAAAGGAAATTGACAGTCTTTGTGGCAGGGTGGTGTGAGGCGTTGGGTTCTGACCATTCCTTCGGGAAGGAAAGGAACCAATGGCTTCAAATTAGGAACGGGTGACTACAATAACCCGCTGAGGTGAAACTAAGGCGTGGTAAATGGGGCGGTTGTTTAGGGTGGAGCTTACTATATATAAGGCGCAAAAGTCACTGCTTACGATCTCATTAAAATTTGAATACAAACTTTTGATCAGTTTCTTGTCTTTCTTCGCGCCTTAATTTGTCATTTGTCAATTTACCGAATTTTCTTAATATGTTTTGTTAGTTTCGGTAGCTTTGGCGAATTCGCATTTCTTCCTTAAAATGTTTAGGGGATGTTACACTGGCGCAAAGTGAAAACAAAAAACACCAAGAAGGAGACGTCTGATACCAACGAAATTTATACAGCATAATAACGGAAAACAGAGGATAACGTGATCAAAACATTATAGCAAAATACAGCTGTATTTGCTGGTAAACTGAAAAATAACATTTCCATGTAACATGGTTAGTACGAGGTTGAACCGCCATGAACTGCGTCACACTGTGCAATTCCGGCATGGAGTCTGTCGTACAGATGTTGGATGTAAGTTTGGGGTATTGAGTTCCAAGCATCCTCAACCTGGACGCGTAAATCGGGGATGGTCGTGCCTGGCCGTGGAGACCGGATAAGTCGTTGTCCCATAAAATCCCACACGTGCTCAATGGGTGACAAATCCGGTGAACGTGCAGGCCATGGAAGTTTTCTCACACCCTGAAGTGCATGGTTGCACGTGCCGTGTGTGGGCGTGCGTTATCTTGCTGGAAAACACCACGATGGACCGACCTTACAAATGGCACAACAACAGGCTGAATGATGTTGTTGATGTAGGAGGTGCTGTTTAACGTACCCGATACAAACACTAGTTGTGTACGGGAGTGATAGCTGATCGCTCCCCACACCAGGAGACCAGGTGTAGGCCCTGTTTGTCGCTGGCGGATGCAAGAAGGGTGGAGACGCTCCCCTGTGCGTCTACGAACAGGCATACGGCCATCGGAGGCTCCCAAGCAGAATCTGCTTTCATCGCTGAACACGACAGATTGCCATTGCGTTCTCCAGTGCAGACGTTGGCGATACCACTGCAGCTGTTCCTGACGGTGGGCTGGAGTCAGAGGTACACATGCCAGAGGCACACGTGCACGTTGTCCTGCACCCAGTAGACGGTTGCGGATTGTTCGCACAGTCACCTCAGGTGCAACGGCAGCTCGGATTTGCGTCGCAGTGGATGCTCTGCTCGACAACGCCGCTCTTCTTATGCGTCGATCGGTCCACTCATCAGTCCGTCTGTGACTCCCGGTTCCACGTCTTCTCGTGTGGGAATGTTCCTCGGACCATCTACGCCACCATCGTACCATCACCGGTACTTCCCGTCCAATTCGCTCCGTAATACGACGATACGACCACCCGGCCTCGCGGAGTCCGACTAGACGACCTCGCTCGAAGTCCGATAACTGCTCAAATCCTACACGTCTTCCATGTCCAGGCATTGCAGCTTCTTCAGGGTCTTCGCACGTGTCCGTACGCCGACGACTGATTACATTCACTGCGTCGTACTGCTTAAATGCCACCGACGATAATTTGCATATTATGACGATCTGTGGCGTAAGCGCTCGCCGGTTGGTCCCGATATTAACATCACACCTACGTATACTCGACCCTATTAACATATGTAAATTTCATGATCGTCCGCCAATTCCTTCTTGGTGTTCTTTTTTCACTTTCCGCCAGTGTATTTGCTCTCTCAGAAACGATAAATAAAAAAACAACAAGAAACATTTTGTAAAATAAAAATACATTTATAATCGTTGCTTACCAATAGAAAATCAAAATATTTGTATTCGCCGGTTCTTTTGACCTTAAATTTTCTGAAAAGTAAGTCCATGTCAAAGTTTATGTACGGTTTTGTTCGAATGCAAGAAGAGTCAAATTGGACTTTCGTTGGTTGCATATCAAAAGCCGTTGTGCGCAGTTAATTCTCATTAAAACAGAAAAGGTGGATTCTCCAGTAGCCGTACTACATCCGAAAGTCCTGGCTGTGGCCAATAAATTATAAGTATCTCTGAAAACTACTCGCTGCTTAAAAATTTCATCAAAAATGACTGAATTTGGGTTTTCTTTCTTATGGGTTTGTATGAATCTGTTGACTTCTGCAATTTCTTCTGGAGATGGAAGTTTGATACCTAAAGTTTGCAAATATGTATTTGACTTTATCTAAATCAATATTTTCGTCTTCAGCACTGGAGACTGCAATTAGGAGTTTTTCATTTTCTACGAATCATTGGCAGGATAGGTCAGGGCAGGCTAGGCCTGTCCTGGCGTCTCCCTGGCTACGGCCCTGATTATACGGTTTTTCAATATATAAAACATTTTACTCATATGAGCGACATTAAATTGTATTGGTTTGAACATCGCCACATTAGTGTGAATTCCATAAGAACCGTAGCTCTTACGTAACGACATAGTTTAAAAATACGTCACATTCCTTTCTCTCTCTCTCTCTCCCGTTTCATTTGCTTTCTGTAAATAAAAACTGATTCTATTATACTTAAATACAAGGCCGGCCCGTGATATTGGTCATGCGTGGGCAAGGTGGAGCTCTGGCTGCCTTTAGATGAAATTAAGATGTTTTGTTACACACATACCCCCCCCCCCCTACACACTTTTCTTAAGGCACGCAGTCCACATAGTGATAGCATTATTTATGGAATTATCTTCCAAAAATTCAATGAAAATCTGCACAAATTGCCACTTTGTATTTCGAGGGAGAATACTCTAATAATACACATCAGCAAAAAATACTTCCTATAAGAATACTTCCAAAAACTTTCAGAATACACAACACAAAAATGAAACATTGAAAAGCGACGATGGAATGTATATCAGAAATGACGACGGGGTATGTTTCCTTCACAGAGCCGGGGGTAGTTCAAACACTAACTTACATGGAAAATTCCCAAATACTGATTTTACACTTTAAAGTTCTCAGGAAGTTTCTTTTTTTTTCCTTTCGATTAAAACATTAAGTTGGAGTACCTTGATTTATGCGAGGCTCGACACCAACTCATTAAAATAGCACTGTATGTATACGAAGGTATCTAAAGAAATACAGGGATTGAGGAGTTACCTGAATTTTGCAGTGCACGCGTTTTTATTTTAGCTTCTGTTTTTATTATATTAGCAATCTGGATTTCATTAGCAATTAGGTTAAAACAAATAATTCAAAATCCTTCGAAAATGAAATTTAAAGAAAAAAAAAACGTATTTCCTTACCTACTAAAATACCGGCCAGCCGCCCTCCATATAACCGCCGAGGTGGGCCCTAGCCCACGTCACCCACGCCTAGGGCCGGCCCTGCTTAAATGAGATAGAAAACACACCTGTTGTTTCAATAAAACACAATACCTTTCAGAAATGTCAGTGCCCCTTTTTTTAAAAGACCTGGTACTTCGCGAGACCGTTTTATTTCTCATAGTGGTAACTATTCAGATATTAAGGTGGAGATAAAAGCATATCCAATGCACCCTTCTGCTCATAGATGACGCTGCGCTGGTTTTGCGACCCCTTCTTGTGGTGGCTTAGTTTTGTGATGGGTGAATTTCGTGAGGTCACTCCTTTATCAGATGGTGATATCTGAAAAATCTTCTGTTAGAATCTTAGATGACCAGCATCTAATTTCTGATGTACATAACTTTGCGGGTAGAAAAGCTAACGAACTGTAAAGTAAGTGATTTAAATATTTACTGGCATCCTAAACAAAAGTCTATAACTGCACACTTGTTATGATTTGTATAAAAACTTTTAATATTCAGCAAAACAGGTAAAGAAGTGTCACTTTACGTACGTAGAGCGCACACCTATAACGGTATGCAACACAACTCCAATACGCGGAAATATGATTTTGAAAAATTCATTATAATTTTTTTCTCAAATTTGCAAGCCACTTACTATATTTCAGTGTCTTCTTCGTCCTTGTGCCAATTTTCACGAGTCAGGAAGCATTTTTTGTATGTGAACTTAAAGTAACTCAATGTTCACCATTGGAAGTATAGTATAGCTGCGCATTTTCACTTGACATCCACCTTAATACATGGTTCGTACCATAGGCAACCACTCGGGGGTCGTGGGGTTAGGACCTTCCCCAGATTTTCAGAGTTAGGGATCCTCAATGTAAAAGACTTCCCAAATTTTTCGGGAATATAATGGCATAATGCACACTTTTTTATGATATGAACCGACTAAATTTAATAATATCTATATATTAATTCTATAAGTTTTTTTACTATGAGTCCTATTTTGAGAGAACGGCTGAACGTAAAGATATGGTTGAGGTACCAAATAAACGTTTTAGATGTACCAGTCGAAGAGAAAAATCGGATTGGGGTAACGGTTCGAGCATTTTGGGGCCTCGAAGTTGCCATGTAAAGTCTATGGGACAAGCGTGCGGTTGACATTCGATCGCCTGCGGTTGACATTCGATCGCCTGCGGTTGACTCACGCGCTGCTGAAAGCGGAAGCATGCAGGGACTCAGATAGTCCAAAGTCTGAAGTCTTTTTATTTTTTCTGAGTGAACCGTTGCGCAAAGCAACGCTAGCAGGCATTCATATCAAAGTTCTTCTTATCGGAACAGCGAATACTCTCGAAGACCTGATTGCGTTATGCCGTTGGACTGTGTGATGTACATATATAATTTCATATTCATTCGATCCAGTTTATTCACGTAGGTAAGACGTTTCCCATTATGTAAAGATGTAAATAAACATTCCGTTGACCATTGTTAGTGAAAATATTTAGAATGTACATATTGAGTTGCGCCATCTATATCTTTATTCTATAAGGTTTTTTACTGTGATACCTATTTTGAGAGAACGGCTGAAAACACATGAACAGTCAAATATGGTTCAGGTATCAAAATAAAGTTCTTACCATGTAGATGCTCCAGCAAAAGAGAAAACTGAGATTGGGGCAACGGTTCTGGCGTGGCGTGGCGGTAAAGTTCCCATGTTAAGTCTATGGTAAAAGCGTGCGGCCGTTTTCTACATCAGGCGCTCAGTTCAGTGTCAAACTTGGTGTGTGCATGGTGTTCTGTGATCAGTCCTAAAGTAAGGAAATACTTTATTGCATACTTAACCTTAACTAATACAGACATTTGACGTGGACTAGGAACAACACCCTTAACAGAATGTCTTTCCCGCAGAAAAAAAAAAAAAAAAAAAAAAAGGCATAAGAGCCGTACTGGAAGGCATGGGCGATCAATGGGTCGCAACTACTGTATATGTCGCTGACAAGAGAGAATGGAGAGTATTCGCAACACGAATCTCATTCCAACAACATTTACAAACACAGTTGTGACTGAAGATGAGAGTGAAAAAGTGCGCTATTCAGTTGAATTTTTGCACACGATCGAGATGAGTGGACTTCCGCCTCACATTTTACGACTGAAAAAGGTGCAGTCGTGATGCTCATCACGAACCTGGCCGCCGCTGTGGCGCAGTGGTCTAAGCGCTGGCTTATGATGATTCGTTCGTGCGGGGTCCGGATTCGAATCTTGTGAGGCATGGATGTTATGTTTGTCCTAAGGCACTGGCAGTCTCCCTTCCCTGGAACCAGTGACCCTAAATTGAAAAAACTAACCATCGATTCCGACGGGTTACGTCTAGTAAGATTGTAATTTTTCGTGGAATGCAAAAAACACGTGTATAATATGTACTTAATAAAACTCGATGTCGATTCCTAACAAACAAAGTCAGTTCTACAACTTTGTAATTTGCATTTCTGCCCCATCGACCATAGTTTTACAGTTGTCTTCGCTAAGTTCCACAACTCGCCAGCAGAGGCGCCTATGTCGTGCCCGTTAGATTGCTCCTCAGCAACTGTTTTGCTCCTGCGTGTGTGTGTGTGTGTGTAGGAGGTCCCAAACTCTATCTTATACAGTATGTATATAATATTGTATATATATGTAAACATATAATGTGTGTATGTGGGATCAGAACCTTCCCCCCGTATTTTGAAACATGGTTACGCCCCTGGCTGGTACTTTGTCAAAAGTTCTTGCTTTCATCAGGGCACATTTAAGGAGGGGTGAGGGTGGGGGTGGACAGTATTTTGTTACCCCAGTATTAGTGGCACATCTAGGATTTCGCAATGGGTGGATGTATAAAAATGCTCTGGAAAAAACATTCCCAAAATTTCACGAGGAAGTCATAAAAATATCCCCGCCGTTTTGAAATGCGTGTCCCATAATTCATGAAACAGTCAGTGTTAGCAAGAAAATGTAAAAATGCATGGTTGAAAAATGGATATCAGTTCAGTTCTGTTTTAATCCCCCACCCCTCCCCTCAAGGGTTCAGCTTGTTGAAATTATATCGAAGTAGTTTGCAAAATAATATGATCGAAATATCATGATTCAAACAAATTCTTTAATGTATGAAAATTTCCCCAATTACAAATGTGTACGAAGAAACATTTGTAAAGATTTGAGGATGGACTGAGGGCGACTATGCTTTTTACTGACTCCTCCTAAAACAGCGGAGAGAAATAGAAAAAAATTTCGAACGGTAGTTTTTTATAATTTTTGCTGTGCTATCTGAAAAAAAACTGTAGAACTGTCAATTTTTCGAGCATCCTGCATAATTCTTGGGCCCCATGAAACTGAGGGGTCCAGGGCTGCAGCCACCCTAGCCTCCCGCTTAAATGTGTTCTGCTTCTCATACTGGACGAGCGAGGAGAATTGAACCCGCGTCTGAGAAGTGGCAATAAAAGTTCTAGATTGTTAACAAAGATAATTAAAATAGAAAATAATATTTCTTTTATCACAAGGAATTTTAAATGGCAGGAAATAAAAAAAAATCCGGTGTCTGATCGCAGACATAATTGAAAAATAAGAAAAGTGAGGGGGAGATGTAATGCTTTGCCCCTGAAGTACGGGGTCAACTGCTTCCTCTGCTCCCGCGGTTTCGACGCCAGTCTCTTTCCTTCCATTTACGAGACGAATTTTTCCTTTCTTCAAGCGTTGATTGCTTTCAGTTGCTTTTTTCAATGATTTACAAATGAACTTCCTTATGTCTTCAGTGATACTCTCCGCACTATTTTGCACAGTTTAATATATTCGACTTTGGAAGTTACATTTCCTTTATTTATATTGATCACCTCTTTTGCATCAGAAATTTTTGTTTGTCTCTTCGTGTGGTTTTTGTTCTCAGAACCGAGTGGCGGTTCTAGGCCAGGGTCGGGGGTTCTTCAGTCCCCAAATATAACCGGATTTTTTTCAATTACATATTAATTTTAATTAATTATAGGCACATGCATGTATTAGTGCCCCATTGCCCAATTTCTTTTGTCTAGAACCACCACTGTTAGTACCACCTACACAGTGTGGCAAAGAATTTTAAGACTGGGTGTGTAAAATGAAATAGAAACAAGAAATTATAATTTGTTTTGGTTTGTTATTCAAAATAAGTCCCTCCGGCTTCAATACACATGTTACAGCGATTTAATAATGATTCGAATACCTGTTCCAGTTCACTTTGCGGAATTGCCTCCAAAGCAAGCGTCGAAGCTGTTTGTATGGTTGAAATATCATCAAAATAACACCCTTTTAACGTCATTTTAAGTTTTGGGAATAAAGAAATGTCGCAAGGTGCTAAATCAGGCGAATACGGTGGATGATTCAACACACACAGACGTTATTTTTCGCCAAAAATGTACGAACAAGAAGTGAGGTGTGACTGGGTGCATTATCGTGCAACAAACACCAACTGTTTTCATCCCGATATTCTGGACGAATGCGACGAATTCTGCCCATCAAACGCCTCAAAACATTTAAATAAAACTCACCAGTAATTGTTTGTCCACTTGGAACAAATTCTTTGTGAATAATACCCTTACTATCGAAGAATGTAATGAGCATTGTTTTGATTTTCGATGGAACTTTTCTTGTTTTTTTTTTGGCTTGTGGTGAGTTTTTTGACTTCCATTCCGCACTTTGTCGCTTTGTTTTAGGATCATATTAAAAACACCATGTTTCATCACCAGTAACAATCTATTTTAAGAAGTTTGGATCATTTTCAGCGGCTGAAATGATGTCTCTGCAATGTGCACTTCTCCTTGATTTGTGTTCATTGGTTAACGTGTGTGGAACAAATTTAGCACAGACTTTTTGTTTTGCCCAAATCAATCGTTTCTTTGTTGATGTTTAAAGACTCTTCCATCATTCTTAGTGACGCACATCGATTTGGTTTGCCCCAAAATCACGCACTTCTTCAATAATCTCAGGTGTCCTAGATGAACTTGGTCTTCCGGTATGCTTATCATCTTCTAGCGTATCTCTTCCGTCCAAAAAACGTTTGTGCAACAGGAAAACATTTGATCTACTTAAACAAAACTCACCGTAAGCTTGTTTCATGATTTGGTACATTTCCGAGGCACTTTTACCAAGTTTTGCGTTAAATTAAATAACAGCCCTTCGTTCCATCTTAATAATTCAACATGAAAAAATTTTACTTCTCTAATGAACGGCCGTTCAAAACAACTGCGCAGTACTTTTGTCAGAAAGCAAGCAGATGGTCACGGTTTATAACGCATTCGCGATTACACTGGTGGCGCCACCGTAGGCTGAAATATAGCGCCGGTTTTAAAAATTCTTTGACGCACTGTGTATTTTTGTCACTGTTCATAAAGGACTTAGCACAATAACTTTTTGTTAATTTCAAAATGTCTACCTCTTCCGTTATTGGATCTTCTAGTAAAGAGAATCGGTTTCTCAGTTCCAATTTGAACGTTTTGCGATAAGACGCATCTTACATCTTACCATTCCGTGGTAACTTCCAGCGTTGAATCTGTTCATCACACTACAATGTTCGACGACGATTTTTTTACTGCAGTCGATGAAATTAATTTCACTTGCCATCCCATTTGAGTGCCTTCGTGTTCATTTCCTGTGCAGCCGTTTTTTCTTGAAAAAAGAGCTCATGATATTTAAACTATTTTGCACAGTATAATATGTTCGTTGCATTTTTAAATATATTTTGTTGCATTTTTTTTTCATTTTTGGAGGATTTTCTTCCTTTTCGGCATTCCTCAGCAGTTAAATTTTTCTATGAACCCAAAAGCAATTTGCAAGTATTTAAATTGGTCTTTTGAAGCAGAGATATAGAGAAAAACAAATTAAATATTTGCATCCCCTAGTGGATAAATTGTGTATAAATTTGGGCAGGAAATGATCATAAAATGATTTTGTAGTTAGTGATTCAACTGTACGCCGTAGGCTTCTGGAAGTTGGCCGGGAGGCAAGAAGACCAACCAAAAAACAATATTGAATGCGAAAATGAAGATAAAACGTTTAGCATGGGCCAAAAAATATAAATCATGGACTGCCGACTACTGGAAAAAGGTAATTTTCAGTGATGAAACTCATTTATTTGTGCAGGGTTACCAAGCAAATGTCGTTAGACGAAGCAACTGTGAACCCTTAAGACCTGAGCATGTCAAACAAACAGTAAAACACCCTCTGAAACAGATGTTTTGGGGTTTTTTCACATCAAATGGCACTGGAAGCTTAGTTCCTGTTCAAGGTATGATGAATTCAGCCAAGTACGTAGAAATATTACAACGTAGGATTGTTCCATTCTTGCAAACGTTTGACGGAACATTTCAACATGATTTGGCCCCATGTTACAATTCGAAATTGGTCAAGAATTTCATGCTGGAAAATCCAATTCATTTGCTTGATTGGCCTGGAAATTTACCAGACTTAAATCCCATAGAAAACTTGTGGAATATTTTGAAGAGACGTTTAGGTAAAATGGACTGTACAATCAAAGAACGCATGATAAAGAATGCTATAAAGGTGTGGTTCCACGATTATGAAGTCAAAAATATGTGCACTCAATTAGTGGAGTCAATGCCAAAGCGAATTCAAGAGGTCATTTCTGCTAAAGGAGGACATACTTCATACTAATACAGGTATTTATCAGTGTATATCAAGGCACAGAATGATATAAAGACATAGTTTTGGAAAAAAGAGGGATTTTTTACTTTATCCCAATTAATTTGCACAGTATAGTACGTAGTGCGATCAAAAAGTTCCGAGATTAGGTACGTAGCGCGCCAACAGATGGCAGTACGCGGATGCGCGAGCAGAAGTCGAGGGCTGTGACCTTCATGAGTCATTGTGCCGAGTGGTGTCGTTCTGTGAACATCGGAAGCTGTGCTACACGATATTTGGTGACCACGTGCAGAACACAGCTGCTATTTCGGTATGGACTGCAAATTAAAACAGCGAGCGAACCTCAAATTCTGCGTCAAACTCGGCAAATCGGGAACGGAGACGCATGAAATGTTCCTGTCGCGGGTCATCCCTAGAGCTGAGACTTGAGTCTACGGTTACGACCCAGAGACCAAACAACAGTCGTCGCAGTGGAAGAACCCGGCATCTCCACGGCCGAAGAAGGCCCTACCAAAAGCATACTCATCGTGTTTTTCGACATTCTTGGGGTTGTGCACCGTGAATTCGTCACCCAGGGCCAGACCGTCACAGGCCTTTTTTACTGCGATGTTCTGCGGCGCCTTAGAGAAGACATTGGACACAAACGACGTGAAATGTAGCGCAGGGGCGATTTCCTGCTCCATCACGACAATGCAGCAGCTCACAGAGCGTTAGCAACACGCCAGTTTTTCATCCGCAACAGCATGACTACCTTTCCTCACCCGCCATACTCGCCGGATTTGGCCACTTGCGACTTTTTTCTGTTCCCGAAGATAAAGTTGAAGCTCAAGGGTCGGCGTTTTTGAAACTGTGGACGAGATACAGCGCGAACCTCAGACAGTGCTTGATACGATTCGCGAACAGGACTTCTAGGGAGCGTTCAAACAGTGGCAAAAACGCTGCAAAAAAGGAGACTACTTTGAGGGAGATCATAGCTAGACTGAAACAACGTAAGTACTTTGTTGTATATCAACCTAGTCTCGGAACTTTTTGATCGGACCTCGTACATATATGTATCATCATCATCATCATCATCATCATCATCATCATCATCATTGTCAGCCATTATCAATTCACTGCTGGACGAAGGTCTCCCCAAGTTTCCTCCACAACGGTCTGTCTTGTGCCAGTCTCCTCCATGTCACTCCCGCATACTTTCGAATTTCATCCACCCATCTCCCATGTGGTCTTGGAATCCAATCTGCCGCCCCGGTGGCGCAGTGGTCTAAGGCGCTGGCCTCTGATCATTCGTCCGTAAGGGGTCCGGGTTCGAATCCCGGTGAGGCATGGATGTTGTGTTTGTCTTTCGGCACTGGCTCTCTCCCTTCCCTGGAACCAGTGACCCTAAATTAGGGACGGGCGACTGCTTATAGCCCATTGAGTTGCTCACGGTGGTCGTTAAACCTCCAACCAAAAAAAAAAAAAAAAAATCCAATCTAAAATTTCGGCTGTCCATCGATGGTCTGTCCTTCTGGCAGTATGTCCAGCCCATTGCCATTTCAGGGATTTAACTCAGATCATGATGTCTTCCACTCTTGTCCTTTTTCGGATCCATGCCCTGGCCGGTATATGGCCTTTTCGCCTCCATTTCGCCACTTACACGAATGAGTTGCTGACAGTAACGCTCAGCATTGACCGTTTCACCAGGTTTGAGCAACTCATAGTGTACGACACCGCGCTGATCCCACCATATGCACAGCAACAACTTCCTGGCATGGATATTCGGTTTGGCGGTACTGGTGGTAGGCTGACCTGGATAAACCCACGATTTGTGCCACTTATGATTGTCGTAGAGGATCCACTTCTCATCACAGGTCAAAATCTTGTGGAGGAAATCCTTGAATCTGGAGAGCAGGGACACAGCAACATCGTAGCGCCTGGACTTGTTCGTAGCTGTGAGTTGGTGTTGCACCCAACGGCCCTCCTTGTGAATCCGTCCAAGCTTGTGCAGGTACTTTGCAATGGCTTGCCGTGTTACTCCGAGTTCCTGGGCGAGCTCTGACTGTGTACGACAGGGATCCGCGTCCAACAGTTGTTCCAGTTCCTCATCGTCAACTTTCAGTGGCTGTCCCGGACGTTCTGCATCACAGAGATCGAAATTTCCCTGCTTAAACCGCTGGAACCACTTCTTACATGTACTGTAGGACACAGCAGCTTCATTCAAAGCAGCACATATCATTAGATGGGCTTCCGTGGCACTTTTTTCAGCTGAAACGGGACCAGAAGGCAGTGCCTCAAATGTTGCTTCTCGAACGACATTGCTTTCACCGTCAACTTTCTTCCCTTCTGTCACGCAAGCTGTGAGCGGTTACGGTTGCGTGGAAAGGTGTTGGATGACGCTGCAATTGGCCATTATCGCACACAGCTATTTGCATTTGGCGACGTTCTATGATCGCTTGTGGTTAGGGGCCGAGAATTAAGTTGTACACCTAATATATGCAAAACATTCTGCATAAGGTACGCTGTTCAACAAGTAATTTTTAAAACCCGACAGTTAGAAGCATAGATATCTTGAAACAAAAAAAAAAAAAAAAAAAAAAGAAATACATCTACGCCTTCTGGCAAAAAAAAAAAAAACTATTATTTTAAGCAGAAAATATAAGCAAAATATTTAAAACGGAATCTGATCGCAAAGGGGCTTTTTAAATCGAGCTTTTAAAAGCACAAATATTGCTGTAAATACATCGGAAAAATAAAATTATGTGACGCAAAGCACATAAAAACTGGGTTGTTAAAGACTGGCAACGTGTCAGCAGGTTTCATGAATCGCGATTCACATTTTTTCCCACCACTGCACTGTTAAAAATTTTGTGGTAGGTTGCACCAAAAAGTGGTGCTACACCAGCTGCACCACTTTCTAAGAAAAGATGCACCATCGTGATTTGCAAACAAAACCCAATTAATTGGTGAAACCTTGTACCATACGGTGGTTAAACTTTTCACCACGTTATGGTACAAGGTTGCACCATGTTGTTGGGTTTATTTTGTAACACAGAATGGTACATCTTTTTTAAGAAATTTTTGGTGCACCCTACCACAAAATTTTTAACAGTGTGGTAGAGTGTATACGTCTGGCGAATACTTGAAAAAAAGTACCACTCCGACTGCTTGGTTCTGACTGTGAAGCATGGAAGTAGATTCCTAATTGCTCTGTGATTCCACATCATGACATTACTTAGGACCATTGATTAGTAACTACTTTATAAAAAATTATTTCGCCGCCTAGATGGAAATAGATTCCTAATTGCTCTATGATTTCACATCATGACATTCCTTAGTGCCATTGATTAGTAACTACTTTTTAAAGAATTATTTCGCCGCCTAGATGGAAGTAGATTCCTAATTGCTCTATGATTTCACATCATGACATTCGTCAGGGCCATTGATTAGTAACTACTTTATAAAGAATTATTTCGCCGCCTAGTGGAAAAATACAGTTCTTCATAAAAATTGCACTATATTGACAAAACTCACCGGACATCCCTTCAAAATTAAATGAACGGATCCGCTGCGTAGTTGAGATGCACGGTTCTGCTGCAAAAGGTGTAAAAACAATCTTGCAGCTGACCGCGATCATATTTCACCGCGAGGTTGAGTGAAAATGTCGCGGCGGGAGACAACTGACTTTGAGAAAGGAAAGATTGTTGGGTATTATATTAGTAGGTTGTCCATAAAAGAAACCTAGAGGCGTTTAAACATACCCAAGGCAACTGTTTTGGATGTACTGAAAATTGGAAGACACATGGCATGCATGAAGCAGCAAAACGTACCGGCAGACCAAAGAAAATCAGTGACAGTGAACGTCGAGGCCTTAGAACAGTCGTTACAGCTAATCGACGGAGTACTGCTCAAAACCTCAGTGTTCAGGTGAGTAAAAATGCTGGAATCTCGGTATGTACAAGTACCATTCGCAAAGAACTTTATTCCATGGGTTACCGTGGTCGTGCAGCTGCTCATAATCCTTCCACTCGGAATGCTACTCGTCGTTTAGTATGGTATGAAGAGCATTTATCCTGGACCGTAGATCAATGGAAACGGGTCCTATGGACTGATGAATCCAGATACACGATCCGTCAGTCTGATCGCCGTGTGTGGGTATGGAGCCAGCCGTGAGAACGCTATTTACCACAGTGTACTGCTCCTACGGTCAAGTTTGGAGCTGGCAGTGTACTCGTGTGGGGGTGTTTTTCGTGGCATGGTCCCGGCTCATTGGTTATCGCGGACAAACCTGTTAACCAGCACGTCTACCTTGATATTCTGGATAATTGTGCCCTTCCAACTCTGTGGAAATACTATGGAACTGAGCCTTGTTGGTACCAACAAGGACTGTTACGGCATGGTTTGACAATAATTCCGTATCGTCTGTGGACCGGCCAGCACAGAGCCCTGATCTCATTCCCACAGAGCACCTATGGGATGAATTAGAGCGCCGCATAAGAAGTTTGGAACCAAGGCCTACTACCAAGCAACAGTTAGTGGCACCATTATGTATTGAATGAAAGCGCATACCTATCGCTGTGTTCCAAGACCTTGTCGAAAGCCTGTCTCGAAGGGTCAGTGCATGCATTAAAGCCAAAGGTGGTTTTAGAATCGCTTTAATGTAACAAACAGAGGAGACGAGCAACATGGAATCGTCTCAAAGAAAAAAAAAGAACAGGAATAATACTAACTGATAAAAGCGATGATATGTACATTGAATGGGTAATGGCAAATTTACAACGTGATGCAAACAGAGCAATGCTTGAGGAAGAACAAAATGATCACAGGTGGGGCACCGCAATGCGAAAGAACATCAAAAGGTTAAAGCAGAGTCTTAACTCACCGTGAGATGTAACGGACTTGGTGTAACAGCGAACCACGGGGTCACTGGCGACCGCGTAGCATAGAAGGAGCTTTCACGGCATGCGGAGATGGCAGACTGATATTCCGTGCTGTACCACCGTGCACAAAGTACCAGAAAGCATGGCGAAAGGTGAAGTCCCAAGTGCACCATCTACGAAAAAGTGTCGAGGAGTGGCAGTTCGTCTCTTTAAGGAGGAGTAATTCGGCCCCAAAAGGCAAGAGATCTTCCAGAACGAAAGCGTTAGTGAGGGGGTTCCCAAACCCCCTACAATTCAGAGTGGCGACCTTGAATGGGTAAATCCGATGTCGGATGAAGGGCAGCTATGGCAGCTTTCTGCAGTGTGTCGAAGCGATTGATGATACGACGACACTACAAGACGTAGTCGGGTTGCTTGGCATTATGCCGGAGGAATTAGAGGATGGAGGTTGCTTGGTCGAAGACCTCGGGAAGAACTGCTTCAAACTGCTGTAAAAAGATGAGTGAAGCCTCCCGATTTGTTTTATGAGTGAGAAACTCGTAAAGATCTTCAAAGGAGACAGGTTCTGAAGGAAGAGAGGCATTTGTAAGCAGAGTTGAGAAATCTTCAAACGTCGGCAAATGACCCTTGGACTTTGAAGAGGAAGAGCTAGAATGTGACAGGGAGACTTGGAACCTGCTAAACGGGTGAACGATGTGGGCGGCCAGTCGGAGAAGGTAACTTCTTCTTTTTCCTCCGGGCCTCGGTACTGGTAGTCGAGCGACGTTTGCCGTGGATCGATGACACGAGATGTGGAATCAGAGGAAAGGTTCACCTCATCGCCGGGAGCAAAAGTGCCAACGGTGAATGAAGCTTGAAGATCAGCCGTGATGTCCTTTGATGGAGAGAGAACACGGGAAGGCAAGGATGAGTCAAGCCGGGGAAAATCCGACAGAGTGGAGAAAGCAACATCGGAAGACACATGTTGATCGAATGCTTTAATCAGATTTTCGGCAGAACTGGGTCCAGGAGGTGCAGACGCAGGGGGAGGCATTGCAGCAGAAACGGAGGACGAGGTAGAATGCTGCCTTGGAGCTGCAGGAGTCAGTGGCTCTGCATGAGAGCAATGAGCCTGCTGATGGCCGTAAGCCTTGCAGCGTGAGCAATGAGCAGAGGTGAGGAGCTCAATCCAGTGGTGCTCGTTACCGCAACGAACATCGAGGAACCGTGGAAACTTTATGACATGCTCTTCCGATGGGAAGATGATGCAAGCAGTTCTACGGAAGCCACAGATATGTTTATCATCAGGGTCAAAGGGGAAAGAGGAGAGAGTCTTCACTGGGCCGACAACTCTGCCGCATCGAGTAAGTGCAGCGCACAGCATATCATCAGAGATCTCCGGAGGTATCGGATATAGAGAGACCAGAGCAGGACGCTGGCCGATGGATTCGGCTAAGAAGTGACGATCGCCAATTGATAGGCCCCGAGGCAAGACAAGCTCGGCATATTCTTTCTTCGAAAAATAAACAATCTCAGTTCGTGGCTTTCGGGTGAGGTGAGTGATGGCACCAGAAGGAAGAATCTTCTTGAGAGCGGAGCTGTACTGCTTCAAAGGAGTGTTGGGCAGCGCATCAAAACAAACCCCCAACTCGAGGGTCGAATGAAGATGTTGACCAGCAGAAGAGTTCTCGGGAATGTATAATAAGATAGTGTCACCGTTGAGAGTAACGTAAAAATCCATAGGGAGCAGACGAGACGAGGAGGAAGCCGGTGGAATACCAGAGGCAACTGCAGAATACGTGCGTGCAGAAGCGCCTCCTCTGGAAGGCAATGACGCAGCATGAGACAATGTACTGGAAGCAGAGGCAGTAGAAACTGTAGGGGTGTATTAGCGACGCCATCAGAGACATCCATGAATTCATCATCGTCAGCAGAGGCCAGGGACGTCACATCCACGTTCTCAAAGGCAAAGTCGGAGACCTAAGCAGGAGAAGACGTGCAAATGACAGGAGGAAAATTAAGAGGCTCTCCACTAGCAAGCGAAGATGATTGATCGGCTGCGTCTGTCATTGAAGAGGCGACGCGAGGAGTTGCAGCGATGCGGGCGAGAACAGCGCCCTCATCGGCAGATGCCATAATTAATGGCAAGGATTAACGAAGAAAAACGACCAGCTCGGTGTGTAAATTAAAACAGTGATAATGAAAAAAAGGAGCACTCGCTCACTCGTGAGAGATCTTAAAGGAAAGCACAGACCTTTAACTTCGGCACACACACAGAAGAACAATGATGGGGCACACAAAACACGTACGTGAAGCACTCAAACACGCAGCGCGTGAAAACACATGTAGGCCAAAGGTGGACCGACACCGCACTAATGTATGTCAATAAATGCTATGTTGTGTTTCTCTTCTAGGTGTCCAGTGACCTTTGTCAATATATTGTATATGCTGAACATTTCCCACTCGGAACTCTATCAGAAGGAAAAACGATTTTTCAAATCGGACTTTTAGAAGCAGAGATATTGGAGAAATCGCAATTTACCTTTACGCCCGGCCCGCTAGCGGAAAAACTGTGTATTACTTGAAAAATGTTGAAATTTTTGCATCCAAAAGTTTCTTGTATCTTTTTGAATGTACAGTTTCCAACACTCAAAATTTATCAGTTTTTCTTGGAAATGAGACCAGAAAAAGCTGTCTTTGACAGAGTTTTGTGTCCTTAAGCTTGTGGAAAAGAAAACCCACTTTGACGGAGGAAAAGGAGCAAAATTGTACTTCAGAGCTTGGCTGTTATTTTATCTTAATCCATTCTGCTGCATTTTCCTACTTCTCCCCTCCTTCTGAACCAGGCAGAACAGGTTCTAAGTGGTTGTCAAATAGATGTTACAGGCAGATTGGCGCCATATTAATCATACGAGGATCATTTAATGTGCGCACTGGGGTATACACAGTATGTCATTATGGTATACACAGTATTTCAAACGATCTCTGAAAAAACGAATTTACAGGCTACCTTTACAGGCTACCTTTACAGGCTACCTTTACAGGCTACCAATACCTTTACAGGCTACCTTAAAAAACATTAAAAATCGCAGGCATCTCAACGTTAACTTGTACAAAGTAATTAATCGACACTATCTAAGAAGTCGCCGTTTTATAAAGTGTTATGTGAGCATTAAAATGCACCTAATGGTTCAATGCAATTCTGATGTGCTCACATAAAAAAAGTACTTCAGTAAATAAAATGTATTCGTGACGGGTGTGTACCGTTTCTTTATTTTTCTCCTTCTGAAGTATTTCAGCCAATTTGGCATTTAATATTTATTTAAAAGACCAGAAATTTAATTAATTAGTTCGCTGAAGATGATTTAACTCAATTTTTGACGAAAGTTAAGGAAAAACTGTAATAGGCAGGTTTTGTTTTTCAATTTTTAAGGGTATTTTTTTCTCGATTTCATGAATCAGATAATCAAAATCCGGGTCTTTTTTTATTGGAGGTTTATATTTATTGGACTTGGTTGACCGATACATTGGCATATACAGTATAAACATTTTTTTGTACAGAGACAGGAACAGTTTTACATCAACAAGTACAAATCAAACATGGTGCACAGTATGTCAAATGATCAATGTGCACAGAGCCAAAGTTGATCAAAGAACTCAAGGAGAGATAGTGCTGAAAGAAAAACACAAACGCAGCCATGCCTCACCTGGGATTCGAACCCAGACCCCTCCCTGGGCGAAGGATCACAAGCCATCGCTTAGACCAATGCGCCACCGGGCCGGCCGCCAGGTCATCGTTACTACTCAGTCCATTACGATAGGATTGACGAATGAAATAGAATTGAACAATAATACACCGTGAATAACTGCATCTTCGGGTTGCACTTTCTGTAGAAATCATCTATTTTATTCAGTAACCTACATATATTTCGGACATGAGAGTACAGTACTTTAAAAATATAAAGTACTGTACTATCATATCCGGAATTGAGCATAATGTATATACTTTTTTTATTCGTAACACTGCGTTCTGAAATACAGAAAGCTGGCTGAGTGGTCAGAGGCGCTGGTTTCTGGCTAGTCGTCCGAGCTGGGCTAGAGGTTTGGATCCCGGAGGAGACGACTTTAAAACTACTGGAAAGATTGTTTTCGGCAGCCACGATCAGAGTCAACTTTAGCATTGTGTGTGTGTGTGTGTGTGTGTGTGTGTGTTGAATTGTATAGTTTTTCAGCTACATAGAAAAGATATACGATATACACTGGAGTGCAAAACTTGCGGACGAGCTAGGCTTTGACTTGTAGCATCGCACAGGAGTGTCCTGGATGCGTAAAATTCAAACCATAGGAATTCCATTACTTACCGAAATCGTGACGGAAACAAAACCGATACAACTGAAGATACTAAAGGATATAGTGAAACTTTATTTACAATTCACTACGTAGTACTGAGTGTCATGATACAGATGCATCACTGAAAAAGACTGTATGAGAAAAGAGGAGGTCCCAGTAGGGAATGTGATCACCCATAACCACGTTGCATGATTTTTACCGTCCGTCCATACATCTCACTAAGTTGTTGATGAGCCCTTGCGGTCCCCCATTCTTCCGTCACCGCCTTCTTCAGCTGTTGGACAGCTTCTGGGGTTTGTTGACGTCTCGCAACTCGTCTTTCCAGAGCGTTCCATGCGCGTTCTATAGGATTTCGGCCAGGGGAACATGCTGGCAACCCATCCGCTGAATGTCTTCACTTTCCAACAGCTCATCAACAGTTCCCGTATCATGGGGTGTGGCGTTCACACGAACTGTGGGCCAATGGCACCTGGGAACAGACGAACATGGGGAAGGATTACCTCATTACAGTAGCGCGCACCTGTTGAAGTACTTCCAGTATCTGGAGTTCCTTACGTCCATCGATCAGAATGCCTCCCCGTACGAGAACACCGTGGTCAACATGTCTATTCTTTTCTTTCATGCTTTCAGGGCGATAACGAGTGCCTACTTCACGCCAGATTAGCTGACGTCCACAACCGCTAGAGAAACTAAATCTACTCTCACCGGTAAAAAGTACCGTAACCCACTGTTCTGCTGTCCAGTCCTTATGTTCTCTGGACCATGTCTCCGGTAAGCAGTTGCTAATGGAACACAGCGTACTGGTCGTCGGGCAAACAGTCCACCTTTGTGTAGTCGCCTGGTCACTGCAAACCACAATATTGTTCCCCTTGTGCTAGTTTAACAGTTTTTTTGCAAGGTTATTTGCTGTCTGGTGTCGATGCCTCTTGGCCTGTAAGAGCAGACGGTCCTAAGTTAATGGTTTTGTGGTCAACCATCACCGGTCTTTCACACAACTGTACCTGTAGTCCTGAAAGAGGACCACGCACGTGATTCGATTCAATGAGCGATACCGAACTCTTGAGCCACACTCATCACAGTTCGCCCCACCTCGAGGCGTTGAATTATTCGACCACGAGTCAAATCATGAAGGCGTTTTCGACGGGCCATTTCGTCGTCTCTAGCACACAACAAACACAATCGAGCGTCTGCGGCACTGACGCTATTGGACTGCGTGAGTGCATTTCGTTCTCACGTCACGCAAAACCACACGTCATGCTCCATTATTACGCAACTGTTCTTGCTCCTCTTCCCAGACAAACACGGTCCTAATTTAATTTGTGTTTGAATACTGCTGCTATTTAGGACGGAATTTTACTTTTTGCACTTCGTCCTTAAATTTTGCACACCATTGCAAATCAACGGCCGCACGCGTTGACCCCAAGTTCATCTCCAAAACCATTGCACTTAATTGTAACAATACTCTATTGTGATGATTTGGATTGTTCCAGTGACAACGAGACCTTTCATCGTCTTCAGTCGTCATCGCTCATCGTCTAGAATTGTATTACACTCGCAGGATACTGTATTTTTTTTTACACGCTCTACCATTTTACACACACACACACTCCCACAAGTATAGAAAACAAAAAGTTCAGCTCAGCGAGGCAGCCCCCCCCTCTCCCTTCCTGAGCTTGACGCCCGGTGCGGGCTAAGGCCACCCTGGCCACGCCAACGGCTTTTCTTTCGGTCTTAACTTAGACACAGAGGGTGAGCCGAAGGTTTCGCAGTATTTGCATAAACGCATGTGCTACGGCGGTTATGTCACATGTTTAAACTAGTCCAAGTCGCGCACTGCAGTCAGTCGAAAGGGATATTAAGTAGTAGTGGTTGCTGTGAACAGGATTGCATGTCGTCGTTCTGTCTGTGGTTGGGACGCCTAAAAGATGAACAGCTACAACCGGCCAATTAGGGAACTTTTGCTTTACGAGTCTGAAATCGGCCATAACGCTGCTCAATCAACACGAAACATTTGTCATGCGAAATGGGAAGGTTCCGTGGACCACAGCACCGCAACCAGATTGTTCAAGAAATTTTGCTCAGGTGACAGAAACCTTGACGTTTAGCCAAGGTCAGGTAGGTCGCGGAACGTGGATTCGGAGGCCGTGTGCCAGGCCGTAGAGGCAGATCCGACAACCAGCACTCGGAGATTATCAGGCGAGCTGGGCATATCACAGAACACCGTGGTTCGTCACCTTCAGGACCTCGGCAAGGTCTACAGGAGCTGCTGCATTGTTCCTCACGAACTGACGCCAGCTGAAGCAAACCGTCGTGCGGAAGTGTGCACGAAAATCGTAGAAAACTCGCGCGGTGAACGTTTCATCAGGAGAATTGTTACGTGCGATGAAAAGTGGGTCTATATCCGTAATTCTCACACACAGCGGAAGTGGTTGAGCCCAGGCTAAGTTCCAGTTAAAATATACTGGAATGGAGGATGATATTATTGGGTTGGAAAGAAAGTAATGTCTGCAAATGCAAGGCAATAGAAAAGAGCTGATTACCGCATATACAAGTACAAATCAGTCCAAAATGTAGACGCCATGGTTTGCCACGACCTGCTCTCATGGTCTAGGCAGTTGTATGATATTGCACTGGTATAATTGTGTTTGTCCCTGCAGAACTGTGGCGTACATGTAAATGCGCGTTCGACAAGGTCGCGGTTGGAGAACCGATGCCCGTCCAAGAAATGCTGCAACGACCTGAAAAGGTAGAAGTCGTTTGGGGGCAATGCCCGGGGAATAGGCTAGGTGCAGCACAGCTCCCAACCCAGATCTCTGATCTTTTGATAGGTCACTCGTGCTGATTAAGATCTCGCTCCTTCCTGCTGTGGGAGCATGTCCTTGAGGTTCAGCAGTGCTGGTCGTTTCGACGCGAGCGATGCGTGCAAATCGTCGAGCTGATTGTATTGCACATCGGCGGTGACAGTGGTATTGTCAGAATACCCTGCATATCTCACCAAACAGACAACAGGATCTTAAGTGGATGTAGGCCGGCTTTGGGGGACGGACTTCTGTTTTGGGTCCAACCCCTGTTTCCGGGCGCTGACATTGCCATACAGGACCCATTTCTCGTCATCTGTCACAATGAGGTCCAAGAACGGTTCAACATGGTCGCGTGCAAGAAGATAAACACATGCACTCATGTGATTTGCTTTCTGTTCAACTGTAATTTGATGGGATACCCAAACTTCCCTCTTGTGCACCTTCCCAATTTGATGCAGGTAGGTGATAATGCTCGTGTTGGTAGTCTCCAGCTGTTTGGCCAAATCCAGCTTGGTCAAACGAGGTCGGTCTCTATACTAAGATCTTCAGCATGTCCATATCCACTGTTGCTAGTCTTCAGGGTTTGGGATGGTCTGACAGGTCAAAATTTATCTCTCGAAACCATCCGAATCAACGACAGCACTGATGATGTGATGTGGCATAGTGGTAGACACTGGTAATGTTCCTTACAGCACTTCCGGGGTGCTACCGCGACGCAGGATGCAATGGCGGATGTGCTTCTTGTCCACTTCCATGTTGGCTGGAGCTTACACTCTTCGCCTTTTGACTGCTAACTGCCACTGACTTAAGCCACCAACTTGCTGATGTCATGCCGGTGTGTTGCGCAATCTCAGTGGCCAATCTGCGCCATGGCCGGGCAACGACTTCGGGTACCTCATCGTTGGACATTACTTTCTTTTCAACCCAATAGATAGAAAACCTGCAGCACCACACTTTCGAAACTAATCCTCGAATCCTGTGGAGTGAACACCAACCAACTGTTATTGTTTTATTCTACTTTATTTGATATGAGGTCCGATAAAAAAGTTCCGAAACTAGGTCTATATACAACAAAGTACTTATGTTACTTACGTCTAGCTATGATCTCCCTCAAAGTAGTCTCCTTGGGTAGCGATACACCGCTGGCAGCGTTTTTACCACTATTGGAACGCTTACTCGAAGTCCTGTTCGTGAATCGTGTCAAGCACCGTCTGCGATGCGCGCTGTATCTGGTCCCACGGTTTCAAAACGGCGACCCTTGTGCTTCTGCTTCAGCTTCGGAAACAGAAAGAAGTAGCAGGGGGACAAATCCGGAAAACAAGGGGGTGAGGAAGGGTAGTCATTCTGTTGCGGCTGCAAAACTGGCGTGCTGCTAAAGCTCTGTGAGCCGCTGCATTGTCGTAATGGAGCAGGAAATCGCCCCTGCGCCACATTTCAGGTCGTTTGCGGCTAATGTCCTCTCTAAGATGCCGTAGAACATCTCAGAAAAAAGGGCGGTGACGGTATCGCCCTGGGGGCGAATTCACGGTGCACAACCCCACGAATGTCGAAGAACACGAAGGCGTGCTTTTGGTTGCGTTCCTGACCTGTCGGGAATTCTTTGGTCGTGGAGATGCCAGGCTCTACCACTGCGACGACTGTTGTTTAGTCTCCAGGTCGTAACAGCAGACCCAGATCTCCTCCCCAGTGATGACCCGCAACAGGAACGTTGGTTCATTCACCACCTACTGACGAAGATCTTGACAGAGTTCGACACGGAGCGCCTTCTTCTCGCTGTTCAAAATCTTTGGCACAAACTTTGCAGCAATGCGGTGCATGTTCAAAACCGACATCTGAATTTCTTGCACTGTTCCGTGTGACACATTGACGATAGTAGCAATGTCTTGAATGGTTCTCCGACGATCCTCCTGCACCAGTTCCCTAATGTTGTCCACATTTTCCGGGGGTTTGCTTGTGAACGGTCGCCCTGACCTCTCGTCGTTTTCCAATGCCGTTCTGCTGCTCTTGAAGCGCGAGCGCCACTCAAAACACCTCGCACGACTCACTGTTTCATTGCCATAAGCCTGCCGCAACATTTCATGCGTCTCCGTTCCCGATTTGCCAAGTTTGACGCAGAATTTGATGTTCGCTCGCTGCTCTAGTTTGCAGTCCATACCGAAATCACAGCTGTGTTCTGCACGTGGTCACCAAATATCGTGTAGCACAGCTCCCGATGTTCACAGAACGACGCCACTCGACACAATGACTCATGAAGGTCACTGCCCTCGACCGCTGCTCGCGCATCCGTGTACTACCATCTGTTGATGCGCTACGTACCTAGTCTTGGAACTTTTTGATCGCACTACGTATCGACTGCTGAAACGTAATTGGCTTTAACCAACGGTTCTCCCAGCTAAGTTCCTCTGTTCGTTCTCTGTGTCCCCTTATCTCCGCAACGAGAAGCGATATCCCCTCTCTCTCTCTTTCATCCTCCAAATAAACTTTCTCTCCGGGACTGCGTCGCCTTCTACTCACAAAGACGACACCTCTCCCAGGCATAGTCTTGCCATAAAACTGGAGACTGACCGTTCTGTGTGAAGAAAAGATCGAATGCTCCGCCGAACAAAGTTCTCCTAGTATTAACAACCTTCCATTCGCTTCTCCGTAGCAAAGAAATGCACTTGACAACGCACAAAACCACACACAATGAGATGTCAAAGTGCTCATAAGTCACAGAGAGTTCCCACACACACAGTTTATGAACATTTTACTGTATTCGATTATTTTGCATATAAGCTACGTGAATGAAATCTGAAATGAGATTCTTCTACCGATTTGTAGTTATTTAAAATTGTATATTGAATGGCGAATATGTTGATATCCCTCCATATCTGAAAATTTCTTCTCATAAAATGCGGCTTTTCTTTGTACAAATTGAAAAGCAGAGTGTCTGAAATTTGAAACTGCCAGAGCAATCACTTTCTTGAATCTCTGGGAAAAGTAAATACACCTCTAAATTCGACGAATTGCCGAAGATCATTTTCCTATGCTACAGCTGGAAGTTGTGTTTCTAAATATGAAATTATGTTTTCCGAAGCTCAAAGCTCCAATATGAAATCTATACTTTCCGAAACTATAGTCTGCGTTTCTTGAAGTGGCAATTAATGCTTTAAAAACTTGCAATCTATATTTTTCTAACCTGCAGTCAATATTTTTCCAAACTGCAACCTAGGCTTTCCGGAGATGCAACCTGTGTGTTTGCCGCCCCAGTGGTGCCGTGATCTAAGTGCTGTCTTATGAACATTCGTCTAAGAAGGGTCAGGTTCTAATCCAGAGGGGGAAGGGGTGGGCATTGCGTGTCCGGATTTGGGGTTGTACTGAGGAGAGTGCTATTTCTGCAGCATCTCTTGATTGTGAGCTCTACTAATCCCTGCCCTGTCATGTCTTTTGGCGGTACAAGACATTGTTATCAGCTTACAGCCCTGGCTCTCTCCCTTCCCTGAAATCAGTGGCCCTCAGTTAGGGACGGCGACTGCTTACAGCTCATCGGGGTCGCTATACGCGCAATCTATTAGGCCCAAGCTACAATCTGTGTATTTTAGCACGTCTTTTGTAAAAAAAGATCGTGCTTATGTTACCGGTTTGTCCGTCCGTCCATCTGTGCCCACGATATCTCTGCAACTATTAGTCCGATTTGAAATTTTTTTTTTTACATTGGGAATCTTGAAATATGCGAATGATGATCCTTCATTTCGCTTTTTTTTTTTTTACGATGTAAAATTTCGCCGCTAGAGGGCTAAATGCAGATGATGTCGATTTCAAAAATATGTTTTATTCCACATATTTGCTTCTAAACATCCGATTGAAAAAATTATTTTATCTTTCGATTCCATTTATGTCGAAGAGTATTTTAGATACAGTTACTTTTTTCAAATTACGCATGGATTTTCCGCTAGGGGGCGTAAAAGTAAATTACCTTTTTCCCGATAACTCTTCTTCTAAAACTCCGATTTGAAATTTTATTTTTCCTTCAGCGGTTACAACTCCTGATGAAAAATCTTTTGCATATAATTTCAAATTTTTGGTAAAGAATACTTTGGCCATCAGGGGGCGTAAGTGTTAATAATTGCTTCTGATGTATTTGCCTGATGTATCTAAAATATCGATTGAAATAAATTATTCGTGGACTAATGCCACCCACATCGATAAACGTTTTCGCAATATTTTCTTCTTAAAATATTCCACAGTTTCTCCGCCAGGGGGCGTAAATGTATATCTTATTTTTGTCAATATCTCAACTTCTAGGAGTCCGATTTGAAAAATTCCTTATTTTTTGGATAGTGTTTTCAGCGTGACATGTTTTTCATATAATTCCAAAAATTTTAGCTTCTGATGGGAAATCGTTTCCACATAATTTCTAATATTAAAAAAAATCGTTTGGCCACCACGGGGCGTAAACCTTAATTTCCGCTTCTGATGTATTTGCAGCAAAATATGAGCTTCTCAATTCTCGATTGAAAAAACACGTCATTTGTACCCCGATACTACTCATGTCGAAAAACCTTTAAGAAACATTTTCTTCTTAAAATAATGCATGGTTTCTACGCCAGAGGGCGTAGATGCATACCTTATTTTTGTCAATATCTCTACTTCAAGAAGTCCGATTTGAAAAATTCCTTCTTTGTTGGATAGTGTTTCCGATGCGAAATGTTTTTTTCCTATAAATTCAAAATTTTCAAGTAAATCATAAACTTTCCGCTAGGGGGCTGAAAGGTAAATTGCGTTTTCTGCGTTATTTCTGCTTCTAAAACTCCGATTTGAAATATTCTTCCTGTATCGCACACAAGACCTGATGGAAAATATTTTTCACATAATTTTTAATGTTTGGTAAAAAATGGTTTGGCCACCAGGGGGCATTTGTGTTAATCTCTGCTTCTGATGTGTTTGTAGCAAAATCTGGGCTCCTGAAAACTCGACTAAATTTTTTTTTTCTTGGACCGATACCTCTCATATGGAAAAACCTTTTGAGAATACTTTCTTCCTAAAATAATGCATGGTTTTCCCACCAGGGGACGTAAAGTCACATCTTATTTTTGTCGATATTTCTGTTTCTAAGAGCCCGATTTGAAAAATTATTTCGGTGTTGGAGAGCGTTTCCGGTGCGAAATGTTTCTCATATAAATTCATGAATTTCTTAACGCAAAAGTTTTCAACCAGAGGGCGTAAGCTCACGATTCCGTTCACAGTAATATCTGAGGGATTAAAAACCCGATTGAAAAACTTCTTTCCTCCGTCATATACTATTGTTTTTAATACCGGTTCCATTGACTTTGAATAGCTTTGATAAATTTAATTTGCTTCAGAACGGACTAAAAAGACGGCTTATTACACCCGAAAATTCGGTGTCATCTTTCTTGTTCAATCTGCGGTCAATATTCTCTGAAAACGGGAAATTGAATGATGCATATGCAATTAAACATCAGGACAGAGAAACCTTCGGGAGGTACAAATGCACCATGATAGATCCATGGGTACGCCATTATTTACATTCGATACTGTATGTTTGCTTATAATTTTCTGCTTTAGTCTGCTTCCTCTTAAGCAACATCATGCATGGAAGCTTTGGGTAGATATCGTAGGAATTGAAAAAGATGAAACTGCATGTTACCCGTAAGTATGCTGGCTTCTTTATTTTTCTGATGATCGGAAGCATTAAAATTCCGAAGTTAGCATGAAACAGCCATCACGAAAGAGATATATGTGGTGTCCCTGTCACGTGTTCCATCCTGGCCTCATCACCACTATACGGGAGCTGGTCGACCTGCTATTGGATGAAGAGGTTATCTCACTTCCTGTTTCATCCCAGTTCACTCGAGTAGTTCTGATTTTGCTGTCGACTCTTCCAGTGACAAGTTGCAATTTGCCTAAAGATCTAGCGTAACGGAACCCAGGTCACCAAATCACAGTATTAATGAATGCCTCTCCATCTCGTGGGTAAGTTCAATTTTTTCTATCGAATTTTTTAAAGTTTCAGATAATAAGCTGTTGCTAAAGAAAAAGTTAAGGTATTCTGAGACCGTACAGATTACCCAGGACAGCAGAATTCTGCTATACTTAAACAGTTTAGTTAGTTCAAATACAAGAGCGATATCATTTAAGAGAATCGCATGCAAAACGAGTTTCTTTCACCAACTCACTGCATGGATAATGGCGAGATACGCAAAACAGTGTAATCTCGGTAAAAGCCGAAAAATGGGTTTCGTTGTAAAAGGCGATTAATGCGTTTATAGCCAAAAAACATTAATGGAGAAAAACCGTAGATTTTAAAACTCTTCAAAGATCCCAGATTCATGGAGTAATAATAAAGTGTAAACTTCCAGACATGATATATACAGGGTCGTAGCTAGCAGGGAACTAGAGAAGGCTCGGCCTCCTGCAAGGCAAGCAGCTCCCCTCCCCCCTCCTCCGGAAAAAACACATTATTGTAAATTCTCTGAAATTCGTTGGTTTGTGGAAATGACTTTTGCTTTCAATTTCATTGTAAGCACAAATGCCTTTCCTTATTTTGCCGTGCATTGCATTTAAAAAAAAAAAAAAAAAAAAAAGAATTGAAGTGATACAGCATAAACGATGAATAACTACAGAGAAATTACTTTTAAAGATAAATCAGTAGGAGCAGCTGATCCAGTGATTCTCTGCCAATGGCAACAGTACTTGTTGGTGTTATGGGCCAGGGAAGAGAGAAGTGCTGTTTTTAACATGTCTTTTGTAAAAAAAGATCGTGCTTATGTTACCGGTTTGTCCATCCGTCTGTCTGTACCCACGATATCTCTGCAACTGTTAGTCCGATTTGAAAAATTCTTTTTGCATTGGGATGCTTAAAATATGCGAATGATGATCCTTTATTTCGTTTATTTTTACGATGCACAATTTCGCCGCTAGAGGGCGTAAACGCAGATGTCGATTTCAAAAATACGTTTTATTCCACATATTTGCTTCTAAACATCCGATTGAAAAAAATCTTTTATGTTTCGATTCCATTTATGTCTAAGAGTATTTTAGATATAGTTACTTTTTTTAAATTTCGCGTAGATTTTTTGCTAGGGGACGTAAAAATAAATTACATTTTCCCCGATAACTCTTCTTCTAAAACTCCGATTTGAATTTTTTTTTTCTTCAGGGAATACACCTCCTGATGGAAAATATTTTGCATATAATTTCAAATTTTTGGAAAAGAATACTTTAGCCACCAGGGGGCGTAAGTCTTAATTTTTGCTTCTGATGTATTTGCCATAAATATGAATTACATAAAATCTGAGCTTCTAAAATATCGATTGAAAAAATTATTTCATGGACTAATGCCACCCACATCGATAAACGTTTTCGCAATATTTTCTTCTTAAAATATTCCAAAGTTTCTCCGTCAGGGGGCGTAGATGTATATTATATTTTTGTCAATATCTCTTCTTCTAGAAGTCCGATTTAAGAAATTCCTTCTTTGTTGGCTAGTGTTTTCTGTGTGACACGTTACTCATATAATTTCAAAATTTTCAAGTAATTGATAGACTTTCTGCTAGGGGGCGTAGAGGTAAATTGCGTTTCCTCCTATATCTCTGCTTCTAAATCTCCGATCTGAAAAATTATTTCTGCACCGTATACCGCTCCTGATGGGAAATCCTTCGCACATAATTTCTAATTTTTGTAAAAAAAAAAATGGTTTGGCAACCAGGGGGCGTAAATCTTAATTTCCGCTTCTGATGTGTTTGCAGCAAATTATGAGCTTCTAAATTCTCGACTGAAAAAAACGTCGTTTGTAGACCGATAGTGCTCATGTCGACAAACCTTTTAGAAACATTTTCTTAAAATAATGCATGGTTTTTACGCCAAGGGGCGTAGATGTATATCCTATTTTTGTCAATATCTCTACTTCTAGGAGTCCGATTTGAAAAATTATTTCTTTGTTGGTGAGCGTTTCCGGTGCGAAATGTTTCTCATATAAATTCATGTTTTTTTTAACGCGCAAGTCTGCAACCAGAGGGCGTAAGCTCACGATTCCCTTTACAGCAATATCTGAGGGATTAAAAACCCGATTGAAAAACTTCTTTCTTCCGTCAGATAGTATTGTTTTCCATACCGGCTCCATTGACTTTGAATAGCTTTGATAAATTTAATTTGCGTCAGAACGGATTCAAAAGACGTGCTTATTACACCCGAAAATTCGGTGTCATCTTTCTTGTTGTTGTTTTTTTTTCTGTTTTTTTTTGAGAAAATTAAAATTTTAAAGAACATTACCAGGAAAAAAAGAAAATAGTAAAAAGAAAGAATAACGAAGATGGAGGCGTAGTTGGACAGAAGGCGCTAAACACCTGTTCGCCGTTTGGCAAATGACTATGATATACTAAACTGCTGTTTAAATGCTTCCATGTAGTTCGTTGCATACAAAGAAGTGCTGTCGTGTTGAGATTTTAACTAAATGTATCCATCTACGCGTTGGAAAATAGTGCTAAAGGGAAATCCTTGCGTGTGCGTGAGAGAAAGTTCTTCCAGCATATCGTTCATTGTTTTTTGTCCAGTAGGAGTGATTTTACGATGCTTGTGCTGGAGAAAACAGAATGTGTTTTTTTTTTTTTTTTTGATGGAATTGCAGTGCTCTTGTTTTTTTGAGAGGGAAAGGAGTATGGCTATTGACTACGGTAAGAAACTCCTACCACCGAGCACCAGCGAAGGAGAACACGCGATTAAAGATTGAAAAAAAAGTGAAGCCGAAGAAGTGGAGTAGCAAAAGTTGAAGTGTGGCATCAGCAAATGCTCGATACCATTGCGTAGTTCCACGGAAAAAAGACCACGTAAAGCTCAACCAGTATCTAGCAAATCCAAAGAATGCAATTTACTTTTTATATTTCAAGATAATTCTGTCTTCTTTGTCCCTTTTTTTAATTTCATGTTTTATATTGTATCTAATTGTTTTTATTTTTTGGCATAATTATTCGCTAATGAAGTAAATTAACAAAAGGAGATTTTTAAAAAAGCAAAACCTGCTTCTGTATTTATTGGAAGATTCAGTTTGTAGTTGAGCGCAGACCCCGAATGGTCCTTCAGCTTCACAGATGAATCTTCAACCCTTCTGGTTCTGTACCTTGCTATATATACTCCCAACTTACAATGTATCGCTAAATTCGGTTATAAAAGTAACGCGTTTCTATCTCAATGGGTATACTTAATATTCCAATGTGTCTTCATACAATTACCCCCGCACGGGGATAACTGGTTTTCCAGTTATTTGGGGAGCGGCGCCCCCACGGCCCGAGCTGACCTTGTGACAGAACATCTTGCTTTTTCGTCTTGCACGATTATGTTACCGAAGGGACAGCTGTTCATCCAGCTGCTGGGGGATGGCATCCCCACGGCCCGAGCCGACATGTACTATATGTGATGATTTTCACATTTCATTTTTTATGTTTTTTGTTTTTTCGCTTGACACGCAGCCACCTCAGTTGTAGGTTGCTGAGGTTGTGATTATGCGCCAGCTCAGGATTTTAGTTTCTCGTTTTCTTTCCTGTCTTCTCCATTTTATGTTCCCTTATTTGGTTTTCCGAGCTGCTAGATTTATATCATTGTATCATCGCAGCTGGGATGTAAGGTCAGGTGATGCG
This sequence comes from Macrothele yani, assembly GCA_039090855.1. NCBI lineage: Eukaryota > Metazoa > Arthropoda > Arachnida > Araneae > Macrothelidae > Macrothele > Macrothele yani. The sequence goes on from CM076989.1 coordinate 37,271,581, forward strand.
TAACATCACAGCCTCTCCTTGACAAATGTCAACCCCGCCTTCTCGTGGTGCATCCTGTTCCCACTAAAGGGGCTCTGACGACCGCCCATAGCGGTATAACTATACCATCGGGATAAGAGGAAATTCTATCCCACACTCACCAACCCGCTTGGCCAGCGTGGTGAGTTATGGCCAAACCCCTCCAAAATGATTCCACAACTTAAATCTTGGCCCTCAGTCTCCGGCAGCTGGAATGTACCTGGCCAAGGCAGCGGCCAGTGCGACATGAAGGCAGAGGGTGCTAAGAATCCCCGGAGGACCGGACTAGGCTGCCATCTGATGCTGACCTTGGCTACTTACAATGGACGCTCCCTATCTTCTGATTCAAGGCTTCTTGAATTGGAAGAGGAACTACAAAGGATCAAGTGGGACATCGTGGGGCTAAGTGAGGTAAGGAGAAAAGGAGAAGATCTCATCGAACTGAAAAGTGGACATCTCTTCTACTATCGTGGGACAGATACTGGCAGAACTAGTGGTGTTGGATTTATAATAAACAAGAAACTGAAGGATAAAGTTGTAGAAGTTGAAAGTTCCTCTGACAGAGCTGCACGACTTGTTATCCAACTCTCGAAAAGATACCAGGCTCAGATTATTCAAACTTATGCACCCACCACAAGTCATCCTGAAGAAGAAATTGAAGAATTTTATGAGGAAATTTGTCATCTAAATAATAAAGGTAAGTAGCACTTGAAAATAATTATGGGAGATTTCAATGCAAAAATAGGGCAACGGCAACAGAATGAAACTTCAGTAGGTAAATTCGGTCACGGCAACAGAAACCAGCGTGGAAATACTCTCGTTGAGTTTGCAGAGGCAGAAGGGTTTTTCATCTTGAACTCCTTCTTCAAGAAAAAGCCACACAGGAAATGGACATGGAGACATCCAAATGGGACGACAAGTGAAATTGATTTTATTATGTGTAACAAAAAATTCGTCATAGAAGACTGCAGTGTGCTAAACAAGTTCAACACAGGTAGTGACCATAGATTGGTGAGATGTAAGATGCACCTCAACACTAAACTTGAACGTGGCAAGCTCATAAGACAAACAAAATCTATTGACATAACCAACCTTAAAAAACACCATAATACCTTCAAGTTAGAACTGAAGAACAGGTTCTCTGCTTTAGAAGGCCTAACATCGGAAGAAGTGGACATCTCTGAAGTTAACAGAAAAATAACCAAAGCTCTTATGGAAACAGCAACAAAATTAGCTGGGTCTAAGAACAAGTTGCATGTGAACAAATTATCAGGAAAAACCAAAATGTTGATGCAAAAAAGAAGAGAGATGAGGACAACTAAAGAAGATGTGACTTCCAAAGTGGAATATATAGAGCTATGCAAGACAGTAAGAAAAAGTATCACTGAAGACGTAAGAAAATTCAACTGTGAACTAGTGAGGAAAGCAATTGAAAACAACCAAAGCCTAAAGATAGCAAAGGGACATCTCAGTAAGGGAAGAAAACAGATTATGGCACTGAGAAAAGAAGATGGTTCTGTAACAAGAAATAGAGGCGAAATTTTGACAAGAGTGAAAGATTTCTACTCCAAATTATATGGAAGGGATGATATATGCACTCCAGACATCATGAAAGATACCAGTACCAGAGTTCCTCCAGTCCTTCCAGCAGAAGTTGCACATGCAATCAAGAACATGAAGCGAGGAAAAGCTCCAGGAGAAGATGGAATTACTGTAGACATCATACAAGAAGCAAGTGGAGAAATCGAAACAGTACTCGCCCAAATTTTCACTCGATGCCTTAATGAAGGAAAGATTCCTGAGGATTGGAACACCGCTACAATGATCCTGCTACATAAGAAAGGTGACATTGAGGATCTCGGAAACTACAGACCTATCAGCCTCCTATCAGTAGTTTATAAAATCTTCACTAAAGTTCTTTCACACCGCTTGAAGGTAACACTGGACATGGCTCAACCGAGAGAACAAGCTGGATTCAGGAGTGGCTACAGCACAATAGATCATATCCACGTGCTGAGAGAACTAATTGAAAGAGCGAGGGAATATGAACTTCCATTGTGCATGGCTTTTATCGATTATGAAAAAGCCTTTGATTCGGTGAAACCATCAGCAGTTACAATGGCTCTGAAAACCTGCGGTATTGAAGATGCATACATTAATATTATTAGTAACATCTATGAAAATGCAAGTGCAAAGATTAGGCTGTTTGAAAATACAACACACGTAAAAATTGGAAAGGGAGTGAGACAAGGTGACACCATATCTCCGAAGCTCTTTAATGCCACATTGGAGGGTGTTTTTCAGTCGCTGAGCTGGGAAAACAAGGGGATAAAGATTAATGGAGATTATCTAACCCACCTTCGTTTTGCTGATGACGTAGTCATTTTTGCAACTACCCCATCAGAGCTGCAGAGTATGATCCAGGAACTTGCTGACAAGAGTAAAGAAGTGGGATTAAAAATGAACTTTCAGAAGACAAAAGTGATGTTCAATGCTTTTACAAGAAATGAAGATTTATCGATTGATGGAGAAAAGCTGGAGATAACAGACACGTACGTTTATCTTGGACAGCAGATATCAAGTGAGGGTCACATTGATGAAGAAATTAATCGGCGTACAAAACTTGCCTGGAGAGCTTTTGGAAGAAACAGCATAATTTTCAAGAGCAATATGCCATTATGTCTTAAAAGAAAAGTGTTTGATCAATGCATCCTTCCAGTGCTTACGTATGGTGCAGAGACGTGGACCTTAACTAAAAGAGACATACAAAGGCTGCAGACAACTCAAAGAAGCATGGAGAGGTGCATACTTGGTGTAACCAGGAGAGATAAGAAGAGGAACTCGTGGATCCGAAAAATGACAAGAGTGGAAGACATCATGATCAGAGTTAAATCCCTGAAATGGCAATGGGCTGGACATACTGCCAGAAGGACAGATCATCGATGGACAGCCGAAATTTTAGATTGGATTCCAAGGGACAGGAAAAGACCCAGAAGAAGACCACATGGGAGGTGGGTTGATGAAATTCGAAAGTATGCAGGGGTGACATGGAGGAGACTGGCACAAGACAGACCGTTGTGGAGGAAACTTGGGGAGACCCTCGTCCAGCAGTGGATTGATAATGGTTGACAATGATGATGATGATGATGATCATCGCAGCTAGATTTTAATCATTGCATCATGTTTTTAATACTGTTTGTTTCATTATCTTTTTTAGCCCTTCCATCGTTCTCATTTTTCAGTCTTACTTGATCAGCCAGATTTTAAGTTTTATACCACTTTTTTAATACTGTTTGTTTGTCTTGTGTCTGGCGCTCTTTGGCCAAACATGGCCCTTGCGCCATAAAAATCAATCAACCAACCAACCAACTTCATACAATTGCGTGGAGGACTCATTTTTTTTTTAAATATTAATTCCTCCACCCTGGAGAAACCGCTTTCATAGCCTAAGAATTTTTGTTCTTGAGCTTCAAACAAATTCATGCTTAATTTCTATTTTATTTCAGATAGATTTTGCCCAGACCTCTCTCTCTTTGCACAGTTTCTCCATGAAAGCTTGATTTGTTCGTTAATTGCGTCTACCTATCGAGGCAGCATATTCTGGAAATGTTCTGCGAAATTCTATAGCTAAAAGTTTTGTGCCTGATAGACTGACTAGATGAAAAAATAAATAAATAAATAAATAAATAAATAAATAAAACAAGAAAAATGACCCCGAATTTTCAGTTCATGTCTTTTGAATCCTTTCCGACGAGAATAAAATTTATCAAAGTTATTCATGGTCACTGGCAACTGTGAGAAAAAATAATCAATCGGATTTCTACACTTGATAAAATATCCACAAAGGGAAACAGTTACTTACTTCCACTAGCAGCTAAGAAGTATGTTACCACGAAAATGAACAAATAGTGCACAACACGTTTCTTATAGTAGAAGAAGTATCAGAGACAAAGAGATTTTCAAATCGAACAGTTAAAAACAGAAATATGGAAGGAAACATAACACGAAACTGCGCCTCCAAGTAAAAGAATTTTGCGTAATCCAAAGGTTGAAGATATGTTAAAGGTATATTTCATGGCAAAAGCTATGCTAAGGAAAATGAATTTTTCAAATACGTCTCCGGGAAGCAAAGATAGAGAGTAAAAGGTTGTGACTTTTACACCCCTAACGGAAAAAATGTGGATTATTTAAAAAGGATAATTTTCCCCATTTCTATTGTGGCGAATGGCATATAGTAAAAAACAAAAATTTTCAATAGGGTTTTTAGAAGCGGAGATACAGCTGCAAACAGAAGTACACAAAAACCATCTAGCGATAGAACTGTGAACTAAAATCCTCAAGTACAAACCTGAAATGTTCTACAAGGTAAATGGTATGAAGCGTTAAAAGATCTTTTTTAATTGGACATTTAGAAGCAGCGATATCAAGAAAATGATTCAAAATGTGCCCCTAGCGGCGAAATCGGGCATAATTTTGGGAAGAAAATGCACACAAAATATTTTCATAGTTAGTAATATCCATCAGGAAAAGAATGTTTTCAATTGGGTTTTTAGTCCCACAGATATTGCTGCAAATATGCTGTTAACGGGAACGTGAACTTACGCCCTCTAGTGGCACACTTGCGCTTTAAGAAAAATTTGAAATTATATGAAAAACATTTCGCACCGGGCATGCTTTCCGATAAAGAGAGCTTTTCAAATTGGACTTTTAGAAGAAAAGATATAAATAAAAAATGAGATATGCGTCTATTTTCCCTGGCAAAAAAACTAGACACTATTTTAGGCAAAAGATGTACTCAAAATGTTTTCCGAGGTGAGCGGCATCGTTCCACGAAAAAAATTTGCAAATCGAGTTTTCAGGAGTTCAGGGTGCTGCTAATACTTCGGAAACAGAAAGAACTTACGCCCCCTGGTGGCCAAGTTATTAGCTGCAAAAAATTACAAATCATAATGTGGGACACTTTCCACGAGAAGATGTATCCGATGCGGAAAGAATTTTTCAAATATGACTTTTAGAAGCAGAGATATCGGGGAAATCGCAATTTACCTCTTTCCCCCTGGCGGAAAATCTATGTGTTACTTGAAAAAAAAGACTGTATCCAAAATATCCTTCTTTGTAAATGGCATCGAAGGGAAGAAAGATTTTTTTCAATCGGATATTTAGAAGCAAATATATGGAACAAAATGTATTTTGAATTCAATAGCATCTGCATTTACGCCCTTTAGCGGGGAATTTGTGCATCTGAAAGAACCGAAAAGCAAGTATCATCCATCTCACATTTTAAGCTTTCCAATGGAGAAAAAGTTTTTCAAATCGGATTAATAGTTGCAGAGACATGGTGTCCACAGGCGGACGGACAAAGTGATACTATAAACACGTACTTTTTTTTACAAAAGACAGGCTAAAAAAATGGTGCTAGATCTTTCCAATCGAAACGATGTTGAATTTGGCAAACGTAGCTTTTCGTTCATGGCCATAATACTACATTTCTTCATTTTTCGCGAATTATTTAGAACATTAGCCGGAGTTCATTTTGCTTTTTTTCGCCTCTTTCCACAATATTTTGGCTTCTAAGAGTCTGCCTGTCAACAGGAAACTGTACTGGCTGGTGGGGGATCCGTAATGGTATGGCGTGTATTTAGCCGGACTTCACGGGGACCCCTGGTACGTCTACAAGCGTCTGTGACCGGCCAACCTTATGTGCGCATCCTTTCTGAGGAGGTACATCCGTTCATGTCCTGCATTCATGCTGATGGGTTGGGCCTGTTCCAACAGGACAATGCACCTCCACACAAGTGTCGGGACGCTACATTATGGTTAGAGGAGCATTCATCTGAGTTTGGGGTGTTGCCATTTCCACCCAAGTCCCCAGATATGAACGTGATAGAACACATTTGGGATGCCATTGAACGCGCTATCGAACACCGGAATCCGACACCTCGGAATACACCCAAATTGTGGAACGCTCTGCAGGAAGTATGGTGTGCATTGCCAACAGCATATTTCCAGAAGTTAGTGGAGTCCATGCCCCGTCGTATTTCTGCAGTCCTGCGCTCCCGTGGGGGACCTACCAAGTATTAGACTGGTGTTGCCAGTTTTTGTGGCACTTCAGTGTATATGTGTATCAAATTAAGATAATAAGGACCAAATATATGCAAAATATTTCCAGATTTTCATGGAGCGTAGTTTTCCGGCTAGGTGTGGCAGATGAGTATTTGCATTTTGCGTTACATTTATGTTTGTAAATCACCAATTAGGCATCTTTCTTTTCGTTTTTTTTTTTTTTGTTTTTGTTTTTTCCAGAGTGGGGTAAATTTTGTCACTTAATCTGAATTACGATTCTTCCTGTGAGGCAAGCGTGTATTTCTTCATTAAACAAGTCACCTCTGAGTTCCATGGTTTGTATTACAAAAATTTCGTTTTGATCAGACAGACGCAAGCATGACTACGTTTGTGCGCATATTTTTTACTTCTTTTTATTACGATATCTCTCGGCATGGATTGGAAAAATTACTTTTTTCGCACAAGAGATACCATTTTATACATGTACGAATATTTTCCCCAGATTTTTCAGATTTATTTGGGTGCACAATATTTTATTTAATTTTTCGGGTGTATTTTATTGCAACGGACATCGCGAGAAATTGGTTGGTTGAGTGGTGCCAGAGTCTCGGTAGACCATAGCGTCAAACACCCTGATTTTTTTTTTTATGGATCTTCAGCTAAGTTGTGTAAGCGTATAATGAGATTTGATACAATACGTTCGGAGGCGTGATAGGCCGCCCAAGGTGCCACAGTGGTCTACGCGATGACTTCTGATCATTCAGCCGAGAGGAGTCGGGGTTCGAATCCCGTGAGGCATGGATGTTGTGCCTTGGCTCTCTCCCTTCCCTGGAACCAATTGGTCCAAAATTACGGACGGGCGACTGCTTATAACCCATTGAATTACTCACGGTGGTCGTTAAACCTCCTCCAATAAAAAAAAAAGAAAAAAAAAGAGGCGTGACTAGGGCGACGCACGAAATTGTTTATAAGTCCCCGCTTCCGCAGACGACGTCGAACGGTACGTGCTGACACAGATTGTTGCGCAACACACCCTAATTCCTGCGCTAACGTTCGTGATGTGGCGGTGCGAGCCATCAATGCCCGATGCACAACATGCCAGTCCTCTCGTTCGGTGGTGTGTCGCGGCTGCGGCAATCGCCCAAGTCGGTCTGTCCGTCCCTCCTGCACCCACCGAATCCATACTCGCCTCACTACTGTGTCTGGATGTCGTCCCACACGGGCGCCAATGTCTCGGTGCGATAAACCGCTGTCGCGATAAGCCACTATTCGTCCTCTGTCGAACTCCGAAACGTGCTGGAATGACTGCCGTATTTTGCGACGAGGCATCATGAAGCTTTCCACGCACAGGTCCGGCAGCACAACACACTTCCACTACTTACACCCCGCCTTCTGTGCACCCTTCTTATAGAGCTTCTCAGTGGCGTGCCGGGCGCACATGATTTGCATATGCACTGCAATGCTATTCGTTTGCATGTCCTCTCGCGGGTGACGCATGCTGCGAATTTCAGGCCAATCGGATGCTCCCTTCTTGGTGTTGCATTTTGGGTGGCCAGCGGTGTAGGTTAACATTTCGCACCGAATTGTTCTAGGCGTTCTGTTCCGACATTTCGCTTGTAATATTCGAGCATACACGAATCACCAATGTTTTTATTTTTATACAGCGTCATGACAACACGGTTTCATCAGCGTATGAATAAACGAGATTGCGATTTTGAAGTTCTTATATTCATTCAAAAGACTACTTGTTTGGTACTGATATTTTTACCATTTCTCTATAGACCTGCATTTTAAAAACATTTGGGGTAATACTTCGTTTCGCAAAAGGTTTTTAAGTACTACATTCTATGCAATAGAAGGGCATGAAGTCATTCTGCTTCCACCTTCATTATGCAATTCGCTTGCGCTTAACTACCAAAAATTGTGACCAGATCACCAAGTGATCAGATCAGATCCCTCCATATCTGGAAATAACTTTTCACAAAATGCGTCTTTTGTTTGTTCAGATTAAAAGGCAGGTGTCCAAAACTTGAAACTGCCAAAACACTGGCTTTCTTGAATCTTTGGGAAAGTAAATACACCTGAAAGTTTGAAAAATGTGTCGAACATCATTTTCTTACGATACGGCTCAGAGTTGTGTTTCCAAACATGAAATTGTGTTTTCCGAACCTGCAGCCTTTTCCCCTCAAAGCTCCAATCTGTTTCAAAAATCTATATTTTCCGAAATTGTAATCTGCGTTTCCTGAAGTTGCAATTTGCTCTAAAAAGTTGCAGTCTATCGTCAATACAGCATTCAAACATGTCTGAATTGCCTGTATTTACTGGTCTTTACGTGACATTAAGTCTATGCAGTCTATGTTTTTCCAAACTGCAAGCAAGGCTCCCCGAATCTGCAATCTATGTTTTTTACAGGTGCAATACATTTTTTTTCAAGCTACAATCTGTTTTTTTCCTTTGTACAACCAAGCTGCACGAAGTTTCACTCTATGTTTTCCAAAGTATATTTTTTCTGAAGCTGCAGTCTACGTTTTGCGCATCTGCAATCTGTGTTCAGCATGGTTTGCCATCAACGTTAACGAAGCTTCATTCAAAGTTCTATAAAGCATCAGTTTGTGTTTTCCGAATCTTCAACTACGTTTTTCGAAGTTGTAATTTGTTTTTTTCGAATCTTCTACTACGTTTTTCGAAGTTGTAATTTGTGTTTTCCGAATCTTCAACTACGTTTTTCGAAGTTGTAATTTGTGTTTTCCGAATCCTCAACTACGTTTTTCGAAGATGTAATTTGTGTTTTTCGAATCTTCAACTACGTTTTTCGAAGTTGTAATTTGTGTTTTTAGAATCTTCAACTACGTTTTTCGAAGTTGTAATTTGTGTTTTCCGAATCTTCAACTACGTTTTCGAAGTTGTAATTTGTGTTTTCAGAATCTTCAACTACGTTTTTCGAAGTTGTAATTTGTGGTTTTCCGAATCTTCAACTACGTTTTTCGAAGTTGTAATTTGTGGTTTCTGAAATCGTAACTACATCTTCCAAAAGCTACTAATTGTGTCTTTCGAGAAAAACAAATCCTGCATTTTCTGAAGCTGCAATCAATGTTTTGCGAAGCTTCAGTCACTGTTTTGGTAAGCTTCAATCTGTGTTCTCTGGAGCTGCGATCTGTGTATCTCGTCCTTTCAAGTTGCATCCAATGATTTACAAAGCTGTAGTCAATATTTTCTAAAGCATTGATCTATATTTTCCAAAACTGCAAATATACTTGTAATCAATGTTTTCCAAATCTACGTTCTGGGCTTTCTGATGATGCAATCTATGTTTTCCAAAGCACCAATGAATTTTCGCAAAAACTGAAGTCTATGCTTTTCGGAAGTGTACTCCATGTTTACATCCCCAAACTGAAATAAATTTTTCCCATAGCTTATTCTAAGTTGCTGTGTTTTTCGGAATTTTCAGAAAATTAATGGTGCATTCGTTTCGCACTCCTATTAATATTTGCATATCTATAAATTTTGACTTGGAAAAATAAAAACAAACGTACGTCAAAAAATTGCAAAAACATCTGACTTTTCAAATAGAACACTGAAAATTGCATCTAACTTTTGTCTCGTTGACAAAAAGAAATCCTTCAAAATTAGTCAGAGATGCTTACAGCACTGACGGATTAAGGAACTGTATGTGTTTTGGGATAAAAAGTTTTCCAGAAAAACAAAATCTAGCAAATGTTGAATTCGGAGAAATGTGAACTGTACTGTGTTCGATAGAGTTTCTGAAATTCTATGGATTCTTTTCTTTTTATTAGCAAATTTTTTAACAATTTCAGTCATGTCCGAAGGCGACATTTTTCTATTTTTCGTTTCGTTAAATAGAAGCTTTAGTTCGTCAAAAAGCAAATTTATGAGGCTTATATTTCTCACTAATATATTTAATGTTTTAAACAGTAAGAACAGATAAAACTCGTATAAGCCTGTACATATATATACATCATACCCGTATATAATATTTCAACATAATCACCAAAACATTAATGGACTTGTCGTTACGTGTTATGAGGTTTTTTTTTACCCTGTATCCATGCTTTGATAACAAATTTCACGTCATCTGTGGCAAAGATACGTTATTTCAGCTGATTTTTCAGCAGTGGAGAGAGGTGAAAATCGTAAGATGCGAGAGGCGAGCCGTATGAAGGATGCTGGAGAGGGCACCACCAAAACTTTTGCATAATTTTCATACCAATCGCAAACATTTGCATAATTTTCATACCAGCCGCAAACTTTTGAGTCCACATTCCATTTTCTTCATGCATTTCAATAAGCTGTCGATGTATATCGACAGCCGAAACTTTCTTTACTAGCGAAAATTGAATTACATGTCAAAACTTTTCCGAAAACCATTATAGTCACCATTTTGAACTGCGCAACACAACTGAAATGTGCGCATGCGTCTTCAGAGAGCTCAGTATTTTCATTTGGTGACACTCTTATTAACACAGGTCTGAGAGAATGGTGTGAACAACAAGGAAAAGAAGGTTTTACGTACCTAATAGGGTATGGGACCATCTTTGGCATTTAAAACTGCCTGAATCCTCCTTGGAAGGAACGCATACAAATTCTGGATGGTGGTTAGTGAGATGTTACACCATTCTTCACGCAGAAACTGCTCCAGGTCTTTGTGAGATGCAGGAGGAGGATAACGGGTTCTTACTCTGTTTTCCAACACAGACCACAATGGCTCGATGATGCTTAAATTTGGTGATTGGGGAGGCCAACGAAAGTTCGTCCTCATGTTCCTCAAACTATAATTGGACATTCCGAGCTTTATGAATAGGGGCGTTATCATCTTGATAAATGGCATCCCCTGCAAGAAATACTGCCTGAGCCATTGGATGGACTTGGTCGGCCAGACTGGTTTCATACGCAGAGTCATCCGTCCTTTCAAGGGGATCACGGACCCGCTGAAAACCACGATATGACCGCCCAGAGTATGACGCAACCACAACCATGCTGCACTGTTGGGAGCAGATAGCCTGGGTTGCACGCTTCTGATTGTGTTCTCCACACGTAAACACGTCCTGCGGAATATTGTGAAGGTGGATTCATCCGCCCACATTACACGCTTCCAAGCATCGGCAGTCCACGGTGTATGCTTCTGGCACCACTGCCGTCACCGTTGTGCATTCACCCGGGTCACCAGAGGTTTTGCAATAGCAGCTTTGCCATGAATATCTTGTTTATGCAGTTCCCTGCCCACTGTTTCCGTTGATACTGCGGTCTGGAAATGCACATTGAACTCCACACTAATTTACGGCGCCGTGGTTTTCTTATTACGGGTAACAATCCTTTTTAATGCTCTCTTGTCTCTATCAGTCACGGTCGTCTTTCGGCCGCTCTTGTGTTTCGCAGACGAGATTTTACCACGAATACGGTATGCTGTCATGACGCTAAACGCAGTAGGTCTCGATATCCCTACTACCTTGGCAACTGCTGCCACTGAGGCACCAACCAGCCAGCCACAACAATTAGCCCTCTTTCGAAGTCCGTTAGGTCGCTGATTTCGTTGTCACCCTGAAAGAAATTTTAGCCCTCTTTCGAAGTCCGTTAGGTCGCTGATTTCGTGGTCACCCTGAAAGAAATCTTAGACCTCTTTCGAAGTCCGTTAGGTCGCTGATTTCGTTGACACCCGGAAAGAAATTTCAGCCCTCTTTCGAAGTCCGTTAGGTCGCTGATTTCGTTGACACCCTGAAAGAAGTTTTAGCCCTCTTTCGAATTCCGTTAGGTCGCTGATTTCGTTGTCACCCTGAAAGAAATTTTAGCCCTCTTTCGAAGTCCGTTAGGTCGCTCATTTAGTCGTCACCCTGAAAGAAATTTTGCAACAATACTCTTTAAATGCACTTAAACAGGACCTTGAGGTTCCGAATAAAGCTTTTATAACCAAAAGGTGGTGGATACCTTCGCGTATTGCGACGTACGCAGCTGCATTAACAGTTACATCTCTGACCGTGGTGCTCACACTATTCTGTCCAACCCCTGTATATTCACGGCTTCCTACCAAGTGATCGTGAAATGATCAATCTTGCAATATCATTTTAGGATTAACCCTTGTAAAATAAAGTTTGATAGATATATCGGTACATTTAAAACTGAAAACCCTCACTGACTTACTCACTGACTCAACACCGAATCTCAGAAACTACTGAACTTAGAATTTTCATATTTGGCAGGAATGTTACTTTTTCAACCTAGATGCGCACTAAGAAATATTTTTTTTTTAAATAACCCAGCTTTGATAACGCTAGGACATTTTGCAAGGATCGGGCTATTGTTGCCTAGCAACTGAAGCCCCGCCCTAAGTTTTGAATGACTTGACTTGACCTTCTCAGTATATATTTTGTTCTAAATTTATTTGTTCTGAATTTATTTGCTCTGAAATTGTTTAATAAAAAACCCCTAAAAATCATGTAAAAAGCGCTATATCATAATATGCTTTGCATTTAAACATTTATATTATCGTTTGACATATCGAATGTCAAGGTTTTTTGAGTTAAAATCAAATTACCAACATTCGTTTTCACCGATGCAACGATAACGTCATATAAGTGGTAAGGTAACTGCAATAAATATAAATATGCGGGCAGATTTTCATAGTAATTGTAATTTGAAAAATAAAAGTTTCCCCTTTGAGATATTAACGAGGGCAACACAGTTTTTCTCACACTTCCAAAAACATCTGACTTGCTAGCTTTTAAATGTACAGTTTCGAACGAAACTGTTAACGAAATTGTTTATAAGAAAGGTTCTTTTTACATTTATGCTGAAAGTAACAACGTATTTTGTTTTGTTTTCTATTATTATTGTGTTCTGTTGTCTATTAATATTTTAACGATGAAATTGAAGAATAACGACGTATTTGGATTTGTTTCGTGTAGGCTTGAAGTTCCAAATTTACAGTTATGAACTAAATTGCTTATGTGTCGTCTGGCAGAATACGTCAGGCAGACATGTGTTTTCCAAAAGAGCGAACAAATATGCAGTGTATGATCATTTCAACTGTATGTCATATTCACTGAAGAGCAATTGAATTAGAGACAGCTGGCGTTACGCAAATGTGGCGCCGTGGGCGGCCCTGTAAACTGAAATGACATGACGTATGCAGCGATCCGACAATATAAGGAGTGATGAGACGGGAATCAGTAAGAGTCGGACGCAGTATGGGTAAGACGAAGGATCTAAGCTCATTTGATCGTGGGCAAATTGTCCGGGCCCGACGAATGGGTCACTCCCTCTTGGAAGTCGTACAGGCACTGGGATTTTCACGAGCCACTGTGCCACGGGTGCACCGTGAGTACATGGAATCCGGTAAAAACATCCCTGCAAGGGCCAACTGCCGTGGCCAACAGCGTGTGGATGAGCGAGGTCATCGTCGGCTAGCTCGCATTGTAACAGCGGATAGACGGGCCACAGTGCAAGAAATCACTCGGCAATTTAACGCTGGTGCACACAAACGTGTAAGCAGCCACACCATCCAGAACTATCTCCTCGCTATGGGGTACAGAAGCCATCGTCCCACGAGAGTACCGCTGCTGACCTCACATCACAGGGTACAAAGATTAGCATGCGCGCGAGAACATCACCACTGGACCCTAGACATGTAGGAAAATGTTGCCTGGACTGATGAGTCAAGATTCACGTTGGTACATGCGGTTGGCAAGATACGAGTACGGTGTAAACCACATGGAGCGATGGATCCTTCTTGCCGGCAGGGTTCTCGTCTGAGGACTGTTTACGTGGACTTAAATGGGACCCCTGGTACGTGTGATATCGTCCCTCACAGGTCAACGTTACCGGAATATCCTGGACGACCATTTGCTCCCGTTTGTGCGTCTTCAACATCCCACTGGGGACCTCATCCTGCAACAAGACAATGCACCGTGCCATCGCTCCCGAATTGTATCCGAATGGTTGGATGAACACTCCACCGACGTTACCTCGCTTCCTTGGCTAGCTACGTCACCTGACCTCAATCCCATCGAGCACATCTGGGATGCCATCGAAAGAGACGTTCGAGGCTCTGACCCCCCCCCCTCCATCAAATATTCGTGAACTGTGGGAGCTTGTTCAGGGGTCGTGCATCCGTATGGCTTCCCAACGCTTCCGGTGTGTTGTCGAGTCCATGCCGAGACGAATCGCCACCGTCATCAGGGCGAAATGTGGTGCTATACGTTACTAGACAGGTATCTCTAATTCAATTGCTCTTCAGTGTATATCATCTGTATTTCAACTGTATGTCATATACATGTATATCATTTGTATTTCAAGTGTATTTTAATATCATCACGTTCAAAGAACGGGTATTTAGCTAGTAGATATATAAGTATATAGATTCTAATGAAATGTGTCATATAGTGCTGCTATGATTGACTCAATACAAACGTCTATGGGAAGGGTGGCTTTTGTCCTTCGATCCGGGCTGGAGCTTCAGCGCATGAGCTAGGCGGTTTCAGTCAATTGCTAGTGGTGGCTTCACCATTCGAAGACAATCGATTGGGAAAGACGTTCTGTGTCCAACAAAAAAGAAGAAAAAAGAAAGTAAAACAGAGAAGAAATAAAGAAAGCGAAAAAGAAAAGGATATTGTGGTTTAGGTATTTTCATATCTTTTGAAAAAGACATCCTGTTTCACCCCGGAAATTTGTCTTTGCTGCAATACAGGAGGAACATGAACATCCACGCATTATCTAAAAAAATATTACTGAGCTGACACTGTCGTGGCAGGTAGCTTTTCTATTTCAGTACTCGGAAAACATCTTGTACGAACAGATTGTTTTCCGAGCATTGCAGTGAAGCGTTCTTGGTATCGTAAATATACCAGAACGTTCGCTGTGACAAAACATCAATTGGACTGTTTGGATTACAGAATCCACGAGTTGTCTAATGACGTCATCGAGCACATGCGCAGATGGTTCAAACTGAATCGCTACAGCATGACATTCAACTTATTGCGCATCTGTCGGTTGCTTTATAAACACACAGCAGCTAGCTTTCGTGCACGTCCTCTGACCAGAATTAAAAAATATTTCAGACCTCAAGACAAATTTGGAAGAACCTACGGAAATGATCTTAAATTTTCCGTCTTTATCTTACATTTCGAATGCTTCTTCGCCCTCTCTTCCTTTTCCGCTATTTTGCAACAGGAATATGAAAGAGTTCAGCTACTACGGCATTTCTACATTATTGCCATTCAGTACCGCAATGGTGCCTATAGTGTATGATCAGGTTATCATAAGGGAAGTGGTAAGCTGACAACACAGCTCACGGAAACAAAGCTGAAATTATGCGGAAGTTTACTGTAGTACTGTTATCAATTCACCATGCAGGATGCACTTTTGAGATTTCCGAAGGAAAAGTTCCAGAAATAAATTTGACTACATTAAAAGCTTTCAGTTATTTATTGGGTTTCTGTTATACGCTGGGCCGTAGCTAAGAGGGATCTGTACAAGGTGCACCCCCCCTCCCCGTTCAAAGTAAGCAAGCCCCGCCCGGGACATAGACGATGTACATAAATTCTCTGAACTTTTATTCTCTGTAGCTTATGGAAACTTCACCTTACATATTCGTGATATCACGTTTCTAGAAGAAAACAAGAAAGATGACACCGAATTTTCGGGTGTAATAAGCACGTCTTTTGAATACGTTCTGACGCATATTAAATTTATCAAAGCTATTCAAAGTCAATGGAACGAGTATGGAAAACAATAGTATCTGTCGGAAGAAGGAAGTTTTTCAATCGGGTCTTTAATTCCTCAGATATTGCTGTAAACGGAATCGTAAGCTTACGAACTCTTAGTAACAGAGTTATCGACAAAAATAAGATGTGACTTTACGTCCCTTGATGGAAAAACCATGCATTATTTTAGGAAGAAAGTATTCACAAAAGGTTTATCCATATGAGCGGTATCGATCCAAGGAAAAAAAAATTTAGTCGAGTTTTCAGGAGCCCAGATTTTGCTACAAATACATCAGAAGTAGAAAATAACACTTATGACCCCTGGTGGCCAAACCATTCTTTACCAAACATTAGAAATTACGTGAAAAATATTTTCCGTCAGGTTTTGTATGCGATACAGGAAGAATTTTTCAAATAGGAGTTTTAGGAGCAGAAAATGCAATTTACCATTGTGCGCCCTAGCGGAAACTCTATGATTTACTTGAAAATTTTGAATTTATAGGGAAAACATTTCGCATCGGAAACACTATCCAACAAAGAAGGAATTTTTTAAATCGGACTTTTAGAAGTACAGATATTGACAAAAATAAGATATACACCTACGCCCTTGACGTAGAAACCATACATTATTTCAAGAAGAAAATGTTCTGAAAATGTTTGTTGACATGAGTAGTATCGGTCCACAATAGACTTTTTTTCAATCGAGATTTTAGAAGCTTATATTTTGCTGCAAATACATCAGAAGCGGAAATTAAGACTTACGCCACCTGGTGGCCAAACAATTTTTTACAAACATTTGAAATTACGTACAAACGATTTCCCATCAGGAGGTGTATCCGCTGAAAAAAAAATTTTAAATCGGAGTTTTAGAAGAAGAGTTATCGGTAAAAATGCAATTTACTTTTACGCCCCCTAGCGGAAAATGTATGAGTAATTTGAAAAAGAAACTATATCCAAAATACTCTTCGACGTAAATGGAATCGAAAGATAAAAGATTTTTTTCAATCGGATGATTAGAAGCAAATATGTGGAATAAAACGTATTTTTGAATTCGACATCATCTGCATTTACGCCCTCTAGCGGCGAAATTGTACATCGTAAAAAAACGAAATGAAGGATCATCATTCGCATATTTCAAGCTTTCGAATGCAAAAATAATTTTTCAAATCGGACTAATAGTTGCAGAGATACCGTGGGTACAGACGGACGGACAAACTGATAACATAAGCACGATCTTTTTTTACAAAAGACGTGCTAAAAAAAGCAAAATTAAAATGATACAGCCAATGGTGTAGTGGGGCCGGAACGGCATTCCGGTACTTCTTTTTTCTTTTTTGGGTAGTTGTCTACTTGCTATAATGGGTTTCGTAAGAATTTGTTGTGTTAGAAGGACTACGAAAATTCAAAGAATATATGTTGTTTCTGAACAACAATGGGCTGGAAAGGGTTAAACCAACAAAAAAATACAGCAACATTTATTAAGTAAAAATACAATTTTGAGATATGAGATACCGCGCATTTACGTTAAATGAAAGGTGAATAATATATTAATATAAGTCAGTATGTCGGACTCTTCCTAACTGAAGACTTCAGCAATCAAACAATTTCCTTGGCACTGAAGGCAATAGCATAGGCTCTGCAAATCTTTTCTTTAATTCATTAAAGATCTCAGTCGTCGCTAACATAAATGATCTACTTACCTTACACATGGCGAAAGTGCAATCCACTTGCGCTTCTGTTCTTCAACAGAAACAACAGAGAGACACTAGTTTCGCACATGCACATAACGACGCCCGTCATAAAACCCGAAAGTATCTTCCCACTCTCACTAGAACACTGTCTTTTCAACCCGTTGCTTACTTTTTGGATTCACACACGATGTCATCACGTGACTCACGCTCAGCTCCCACACTCTAAGAATAACGTTAATAGATTCTTCTTTAAACTTAGATCGAAGTTCGCTGCTGGCAAAATTTTCCCACGGTGAGAGAAAAGACAGATGGCAACACTCTCCATTAACACAGCTGTAACGCTTGATTTCGAAACGACACATTTTTTTACCAAATTACCGGCAAAGCACTTAAGGCTCTACGAGACCCGCCATCTTGTATTGTTGCCTTCTCTTATTAACCAACGGGCAAGCGTATTTCACAAATTGCTTGGGCAATTTTGCACATTTTGGAACACCGTTTGTGGCTAACGCAAGATAAATAATAAATAAAGAGTTCCCTGGTTTCAGAATTGTTATTGACCTTTCCTTTCATTTTTTATCTACAGCGAAAGTCGTACCAAGGCGTCTTCCATAGTTTTATTAATTAATAAAAAATACTTAAAGGGTCCAAAATGAAAATCTGAAACCAGGGAACTCTTTATTTATCATATATCTTGCTTTAGCCACAAACGGTGTTCCAAAATGTGCAAAATTGCCAGCGTAATTTGTGAAATACTCTTGCTCGTTGGTTAATAAGAGAAGGCAGCAATACAAGATGGCAGGTCTCGTAGAGCCTTAAGATTACTCTTTGTATTAAAAGGAATAAGTATGCTACATAATAATATTTACTTTGTTTAAATTAAGTGCTAACTGAATTGCCACCACTTACCTAACCCTCATAGTCCCTCCTTTCGCCCAGAGTACGGGCATAACCGGGGGTAGCATCGACACCACGGGGGGTCTGCATCGTTGTGAGAGAATTTGCAACCAAGCTGTTTGTATTGCGCTTCACGGTTCTGGTAAGGAGCGGGATGCTGTGTCCAGCTGCATCACTTGGCGTTCCACGGCATCTCACAGATGTTCAATTGGATTTATATCAGGCGATTTTGGGGGACATTCGAAATGTCTCATATCAGGTCGATCTATTCCTGAAGAGGTGAGCCCGATGACATGAGACATCATCTGCCAGGAAGAAATTATTCCCCTCTACGTGGGGTACAACGTTGTGGTATGTTCGCGGTCCACAAGCAGTCCTGTTATTAGCCGACGTTAGTACCTTGGTCCACATGCACCAAGAATCCCAGTTCATGCCAGCTAAACATTCCCCATTTCAAACAGCTGCCCCCAACAGGTCTGGATAGTTGATGCCATGCATAAGGGATCTATAGTGTCATGCTGATGATGCCAAATATGGATTCCACTATCGGTTGGACGGAGATAGTTATCATGACTCATGAGACCAGCACATGAGCAATACTTAAGTAAATGGATTAATAGAGTTAAAATACAAAAACGCACGTCATATATGATAAAATGATTAAAAAACCGTCTCTGTGCGTTCGCACAGAGACGGTTTTTTAATCAAATGGATTAATGAATGTTGTTGTCGTAAAACCAATGCAAGAAAATATGTGAGTCATGAAAGTACGTAGTTAGTAAATTATGGCAATGGCAATAGTAAACATTTCGACTGTTCAGTTATTCAAAAACATTATTATTATTATCATTATTATTATTATCATTATTATTATTATTATTACTATTAGTATTACATATGTCCAACAAAGTATCACAAATTTAGTTCTTTTCAAATATATATCAACCTTTGTAAGTAGGACTGCTAGACGCGACTGATATTACCCACACGCCTTCTGATTTTTTAGATGTACTAATTTTTCAACGGGAGGACAATAACACATTTGCAGTTGACACGATATATGTCCTCTCCAAAGTCCTGTTTTTACAATTCTTTTTTCATCCGATTGCTATGGCTTCGACAATTGTATATGATTAATTTTCCATCACTTCTGGAATAAAATTTTGATGCTACTTGATGTAATGTTAAATTTTTATTAGAGTAATACTTATAATAATTGAAAAGTGAAAAATAAAATCATTAAAATATTTTCAGCTTGGTAAATTTGAAATAAGTGCCATAAAACATGCAAAAATTTTGTCATTTTTATTTTTTTGAAGACTGGGGTTAATTTTTTTAACTGCGGTGTCTCATTATTAAGTATATAATTTGATAAGATTATATATTACTTTACAGGAAATATAAGTAGCTTAATAGAATTGCTTCTTTTCTTCCAACAGAAACGTATTGCGGTGGAAACGAATCGAGATCTGCAAGACTACAAACGTTTTGTGGTGCTTTTGTTTCATTGACTTCAAAAATTATGTTCTTTCATGAACCTGTGATGCGTACATTTACGTAGCAAAAACCTCGTGTGCAACAGTAGGTGCAATGTAAGTACTTTCTGGGCAGGTGTAGTGAAAAGATTCATCACTTGAAGTCTTGAAAAAATTGTTGCAATTCGAATTATTGAATCAAACAGGAAAGAAAATACCTCATTACTGCTGCATATTTTAGAAAGTATGAATAACCTCTTCCTATTACCAGCTGCTTATTTGTTTCTGTATCTATGATATGAATGTATGCAGGAGTAATTAAAATAATTTAGCACTTGCAATATTTCTAAATAGACCGTAATATAAAAAAGCAAATGCTTCTTGAAGAATTTTCTTATGTATTTAAGCACTGCACGTGTATTTTTTCGTTAAAGAGGCAAGAAAACAGGAGGGTATTGTATACAAAATTGCAAATCCTGTATGAAGTCGGCCTATTCAAAAACTAAATCATTTGGCTTTGCTGTATCACATTCGAGTATTTAAAAAAAACTCTTTATGTACATGGATGAGATATGTCTATGAGAACCTCATGGTGTTACGGAGAGATGTTCCGCTTGGACTTTTTGCTGGAAAACAAATGTTATTTCCAGTACAGAGAATGCACGACGTAAATAGAACAATCAGTTGTTGATTACACTGCACCATTAAAAATAAAATAAGTTCCTCGATTTATTTCGACCCAACCTACTGAATGCAGATAGAAGAATCGTCTTTTCTCCATCGTTTTTAGAATAAATGTGTGCTTCCTGAAACAAAAGCAAAATAGCAATAATAAAGCATCTGTGAGATTTTCTACTTCTTAAAATTGTGTTCCATTTGTTGTATGCGTTTAGGCTTCAAGTTTTATAAGAGTGAGTAACACATCTTTAGAAGATGGAATTACCTCAGCCTTTCCCAAAGAAGTCACAACCAATGGAAGGCGAGAGAAAACGAGCAGTGTGTTCCCCTGTAGCTCAAACATCAGGAAGATCCAAATGCTCATTCATGATCGCTGATATTTTGGGAAACAAAGACAGTGAACTAATTCACAAAGAACAAAGTAGTGGCCGAAAATGTGAAGATGATGACGACCCTGAAAAACCACCTGAAAATCCACCTGAAAATCCATCAAACTCGCCTAAGGCAATGATACCGAGCCCACAGTCGTCATTTAGACAATTGCAGTCATCATTCAGACAACTGCCGAGACCACCAGATATACCAATTCCTTCGCCAATCTCCCCTTTGTGTACGGGATTTACGCGTTTCGGTCTCTGCTCGCCATTTTCGACGATGACGTCATCACCTTCGACTTGCAGCACTTTTACGTTTACGCCGACGGCACCGCTACCGCTAACATTGGATCCTCCAATTCTGTTATTCCGAAACGACCTGTTGCACTCTCAGCATCAGCAGACACTCCGGCCTTGTCACCACAGCAGTGGTAATGATTTAAGTAGCCAAGCTCAGTCTTCGCAGAACCTACCTACCGCACCTTATCATTGTGCTCGGCAAAGAAATGATGCTTTCCTATCTTCAGAGCGCATAGACCACAAAGTTAGCGGTAAGTCACTTTCTCTTGTAGAAACTTTTGATTTTCCAGCAATTTATTCCTCGTTTTATATGAAAGAATTAATTGAAGCCTGCTCTAGTGGCCGAATGATCAAAGGCGCAGGCTTCTTATATGCTGTATGTTGCGATGCACAATATTTTGAAACTGGAAATACAGTGAAACCTCTCTCGCAAGGTCATTCACGGTTCAGAGATAAAACGGCCGTCAAATAGAGTGGTTCAATTTGCCAAATTATCTTCTCTTCCTACTTGAAAATAAATGAAAAAGACTTGACTTTATTAATGCAGCCGGCTGCGAAATGCTTGCTCTTTCTTTCTTCCCAGCCATTTTGCTATTTTTTTTTCGATTGGAGGTTTAACGACCACCGTGAGCAACTCAATGGGCTATAAGCAGTCGCCCGTCCCTAATTTAGGGTCACTGGTTCCAGGGAAGGGAGAGAGCCAGTGCCGTAAGACAAACACAACATCCATGCCTGACGGGATTCGAACCCGGACCCCTTACGGACGAATGATCAGAGGCCAGCGCCTTAGACCACTGCGCCACCGGAGCGGCCATTTTTTGTTATTTAGGAATATAATCTTTTACTAAGAGCTAGAAGTAAGACTTAGAATTGGGGTAAGATGTTCGAAACATAACTACGTTGTCATAAATTGAGCGCTGCTACAACATGTTCCCGCAGGAAATGGAAGGTAAAGACGCGCCGAATGCAATAGCAGTATTACTATGGTTGAGCTTTGAAACCCACTTCCACCCTGCCCTTCCTTATTATTACTATGGTTGAGCTTTGAACCCACTTCCACCCTGCCCTTCCTTTTCCTTCCTTAAAGTCAGAGATACGTTATTTTGCCATCTGGAGTGAGCCATCAAACATGCTCAAACAATACGGCCACTACGTGAGAAGGCTAGGTTCGTTAGGATGAAGGGGAATGAACACCACCGTGGGCATCTCATTTAGAGCAGATAAAGATTAAACATGCGTACTCTAGTTAATAGAAAATACATACCCCCAAGTGCCATCCACCATTTACAACCTGGTGAAGGGTGGTGACTGAAAGAGATATATATATATATATATATATATATATATATATATTGTCAACCATTATCAATCCACTGCTGGACGAAGGTCTCCCCAAGTTTCCTCCACAACGGTCTGTCTTGTGCCAGTCTCCTCCATGTCACTCCCGCATACTTTCGAATTTCATCCACCCATCTTCCATGAGGTCTTCTTCTGGGTCTTTTCCTGTCCCTTGGAATCCAATCTAAAATTTCGTCTGTCCATCGATGGTCTGTCCTTCTGGCAGTATGTCCAGCTCATTGCCATTTCAGGGATTTAACTCTGATCATGATGTCTTCCACTCTTGTCATTTTTCTGATCCACGTGTTCCTCTTCTTATCTCTCCTGGTTACACCAAGCATGCACCTCTCCATGCTGCTTTGAGTTGTATGCAGCCTTTGTATGTCTCTTTTAGGTAAGGTCCACGCCTCTGCACCATACGTAAGCACTGGAAGGATGCATTGATCAAACACTTTTCTTTTAAGACATAATGGCATATTGCTCTTGAAAATTATGCTGTTTCTTCCAAAAGCTCTCCAGGCAAGTTTTGTACGCCGATTAATTTCTTCACCAATGTGACCCTCACGTGATATCTGCTGTCCAAGATAAACGTACGTGTCTGTTATCTCCAGCTTTTCTCCATCAATCGATAAATCTTCATTTCTTGTAAAAGCATTGTACATCACTTTTGTCTTCTGAAAGTTCATTTTTAATCCCACTTCTTTACTCTTGTCAGCAAGTTCCTGGATCATACTCTGTAGCACTGACGGGGTAGTTGCAAAAATGACTATGTCATCAGCAAAACGAAGGTGGGTTAGATAATCTCCATTAATCTTTATCCCTTTGTTTTCCCAGTTCAGTGATTAAAAGACATTTTCCAATGTGGCATTAAAGAGCTTCGGGGATATGGTGTCACCTTGTCTCACTCCTTTTCCAATTTTTATGTGTGTTGTATTTTCAAACAGCCGAATCTTTGCACTTGCATTTTCATAGATGTTATTAATAATATTAATGTATGCATCTTCAATACCGCAGGATTTCAGAGCCATTGCAACTGCTGATGGTTTCACCGAATCAAAGGCTTTTTCATAATCGATAAAAGCCATGCACAATGGAAGTTCATATTCCCTCGCTCTTTCAATTAGTTCTCTCAGTACGTGGATATGATCTATTGTGCTGTAGCCACTCCTGAATCCAGCTTGTTCTCTCGGTTGAGCCATGTCCAGTGTCACCTTCAAGCGGTGTGAAAGAACTTTTGTGATGATTTTATAAACCACTGATAGGAGGCTGATAGGTCTGTAGTTCCTGAGATCCTCAATGTCACCTTTTTTATGTAGCAAGATCATTGTAGCGTTGTTCCAATCCTCAGGAATTTTCCCTTCATTAAGGCATCGAGTGAAAATTTGGGCGAGTACTGTTTCGATTTCTCCACTTGCTTCTTGTATGATGTCTACAGTAATTCCATCTTCTCCTGGAGCTTTTCCCTGCTTCATGTTCTTGATTGCATGTGCAACTTCTGCTGGAAGGACTGGAAGAACTCTGGTACTGGTACCTTTCATGATGTCTGGAGTACATGTATCATCCCTTTCATATAATTTGGAGTAGAAATCTTTCACTCTTGTCAAAATTTCGCCTCTATTTCTTGTTACAGAACCATCTTCTTTTCTCAGTGCCAGTATCTGTTTTTTCCCCTTACTGAGATGTCCCTTTGCTATCTTTAGGCTTTGGTTGTTTTCAATTGCTTTCCTTACCAGTTCACAGTTGAATTTCCTTACGTCTTCAGTGATACTTTTTCGTACTGTCTTGCATAGCTCTATATATTCCACTTTGGAAGTCACATCTTCTTTAGTTGTCCTCATCACTCTTCTTTTTTGCATCAACATTTTGGTTTTTCCTGATAATTTGTTCACATGCAATTTGTTCTTAGACCCAGCTAATTTTGTTGCTGTTTCCATAAGAGCTTTGGTTACTTTTCTGTATATATATATACATATATATATATATATACTGAAGAGCAAAACTGAAGACTAAGGAAAAACTTTAGAATTTAAAACGAAAGTTGCAAAAAAAAAAAAAAAAAAACCTGAAGGTCAAAACGCGCAACGCAGCAGTTTTGAAAATTCAGAATTCACATTCTATTAAGAAGATACCTAAGCAAAAAAATACATATATAATTTTGACTCACACCAAGTACAACATAGAAAAGGTTATGTATCTACCTGTGTGAGTAAAAGGAGAAAAAGATAAAAAAATAAAATAAAACAACTGAATGTAGAAGGTGTCGAGAATACTGAGCCTTGGCTTTATCAAGGACCAGCAAAAACTCTGCATTTTCTCACTTCCACAAAGACCTAGTTGGAAATGGGGTTCTGCAAGGCCATAGATGCAAGTAACATTTTCCCACCTAAAATTGTTTTAAAAAATATATATATGTCATGTCCTCCGCAGAGTTGTATGACCTAGCACTAGTTAACAATTTCGCTTGCATCCATGAACCTTCCTGGCCCGACCCATGCTCTTCATCTGTTACTATTAAACAGAGAGAAGAAGATTAAAGAGAACTCAAGCTGTGAGAGTGACATAATAATTAGAAATAATTTTCAGCTATAACGAAATGCCAAGTTCGTTTGAGAGAGAATTTAAACCTGAAAAACAATGCAAAAGAAATCCAAATTTTTCAGTGCAATTAAAAAAAGGAAATATTAATTTTTAAAAACAGATTTTTGAAAGAAAACTTGAGTCTAAAACCCCCTACTCTACAACTTATGACAGCACGAAAACGAGAATAAGTTAAAGACAATAATTAACTAAAGAAAACTTTGTGAAAGTTATATGACTTAAACAGTTAGTTGCAATATGTACAAAGTATTTCAGCAGTGCTTTAAGTGCATAATTAATTAGTTATTAAGTACTTAACTACTTTGAAAATACAGCGCAAAGAAAAGGAACAAGCTTAGCCATCTGCTGTTAATAGGTTCCCCAAAAGACGCGCAAAGTTACAAAGAAAACAAAGAGTTAAAACCCGCAAAAATGTTAACAGACAAGCCAGTGCCTAAAAGCTGAAAAGCAAAAAATCAACAGAGAAAAAGTACATGAAGTACAAACATTGAACTTATAAAACCTAAAACCCAAATACAAGGAAGAGAGCTTACCTCTTGTGCGACGAAACTTTCTCCTCACAAGAGTAAAACATGGCGGACCTCTTCCGCCACTCCCTAGTCGCTGGGGGGCAGTGTGGGTGGGGCTGATGGCCTCCTCATACAGAAAGAAACCAACTCGCGGAGATTTTAACCAGAGAAAAAAATATATAAACTTAAGACTGTGGATCTGTATGATCAGAAAGAGCAGAATTAACTCTCCAGAATACATGAGAAATATTATAAAATACACGAGTAGTGTATTTAATAATCTTTGCATGTATTAAATCACCTTAGTGAGCTTCTATAGATTAATCAGAATCTTATTAATTTTAATGTTGGTTTTACTATTTTTAGTATAGCTATCCTAGTGATGAATAACTAGTTTTCTTTTTTATTTGTTTTTATTTTCTTTTATAAACAGATTTTTAAGCTTTTTTTTTGTGATTTTGTTTATATAATTTAATTTTTTGTTTTAATAGGACCTTCATATCCATAGCACTAAGGTTCCTTTAGGTAGTTAATAGGCATCCTCTAGCCAACTTCCTTACGGCTTTGATTGGTCAGAATCATATTATTAACTGTGTAGAAAATTAAAGCAGATCTGCCAACCTTACTCTATTATTCAGAATAATTTTTCTTAAAGTTCTTTTGATGAAAGAAGAAGGAATTTCGTTCTCTAGAAAACTATCTAATAGTATATTAATGTGGTAATTGAAGTCCAAATTGTTGCTGCAAATTCTTGAAATTCTTAGGACCTGAGAAATTAGTACATTCTCAATTACTTTGGTTGATATGTTATTATTCCAGTGTAGATATTTAATTACTTTGAAAGGAAAATTAACTCTTTTATCAAAGAGGCTAATAGATGGGTTACCTCTGTTGAGCTTAATGCTTAAGTCTAGGAACTCAAGTTCCTGATTACTGTGGTTGGTTTTTACATAAGTTAAGAGAGCTAGGATAGATATTATCAAAATCACTCTCTATAACTTCTGAATTATTGATACACAGCAGATCATCAATATATCTAAAAGTGTAAAGGTAGTTATCTGAGCAGGTGGGGTGATTTTTAATGAATTTATATTCCTTAAAGAACAGGAATAGATTAGCGATATTCGTGGACGTTGATGTTCCCATGGGAATACCGTTCACTTGCTTATAGAGAGTATTATTATATAGGATATGGTTATTTTTTATGCAGCAATTGAGATAAGAGTTCCAAGTTCCTACATTAACAAATTGGTTAAGTTTAAATTCTGCATACAGCTCTTTAAAGGTAGTGATTATATCTGATAAAGGCAGATTAGTATATAGGTTTTCAAAATCATAACTATTAATATCTAGGGGGCAAACTTTGAGTATAGTAGAAATTACTTCTGCATTATTGTTAATTATCCAAAAATCTCTGTACATCAAGTTAGTACAGTTTCTAATGTGTTTCAAAGCCTTCTTTAAGACATCTTCAAAAGCAAGATCTATTTTCTTTTTATGACTCCTTACTCCACTAGCTATGAACCTGAACTTCACAGGATCCTTATGAAACTTAACCGTTGCAAAAAGAAATGGAAATTCAAGCTCATATCTTCTAGTTTGTGGAATTTTAAGTTTCTTGAAGAATGCCTTAAACCGATTTTCTAACTGCTTGGTAGAATAACTTACGGGCTCGTATGTTACTCTATTATTGAGTTCCATAGTTAACAATTCAAAATAGAACTTCTTACAGATAATTGCAAAATTATTGCTAGCTTTATCCGTAGTGGTAAAAATAAATTGGTCTTGCAGATTGGAGAGTGACCTTTTAGCTTCTCCAGAGAAAAAGAGATTTCTGTCGAAACAAAAGTCCAGACCTGCCAACTCACCGGTGAAGCTATTGATTATATTATATTTCCATTCTGCGAAGGCCTCAATAGGCTGATTGTACGTTAAACTGGTTTTTACGATGTACCTATTAACATCTTGAGTGAAGCTCTCAAGAATCCTTTCTTTGGAAATTGTGAAGGAAGGTCTGAATTTAGAGCCATACTCTAATAAATTCCTAAGCTTTTCATTTTCAACAAAACTCAAGTTTCCGGTGATAATATGGTTGTAATTCTTATCATAGTGAACTGTTTCTCTATGTTCATCACAAGAACATGCAGTAATTACAGGAATGTAGCTCGAAGAGTTAAGTTTGTAGTTTTTAACTATTGACCCTAAGGTCTTAACATATTTAAAACTTACAATAGACTGGTGCCTGTGGATGGGAAAAAAAATTGCATTATTGTAGAACAGCTTCCTTACATTGAGATTATCGTAGGCTTTATTTAGAAACCTGATGGTTACAAAATTACTGGAAAATTCTTTAAGAGAAATTTTATCTTTAAGAATATGTTTAAGAATGTCCAGAACCAAAGCAAAAACATGCTTATCAACATGGTCAGCAGTTTCATTCCAGAATTTGAAAAAACTTTTAAGGACAGAGTGCTTGAAGGACTTGAGAATTTTGTAAGTATTTTTAACAAAATTAGTGCCAGTTTTAAAGCTTTCCAGAGTTATTAGCAAGTTAGCAAAATCAACTTTGCTTGATGTGCGAAATAACCTCTGTCCTCTATTACCTCTAGTGCAGCTCTTATTATTAACAAGAAAGAAGAGTTCACGAATTGAAAATTTATGCTGATTATGCTTATTGTCAGATAGAGTGGAATAAAGACCATAGGGATAAAGAGACTGATGCTGCAAAATTTCAAGGGATTCAGTTTCTAGCCGAGCATAGAGGTCAGGGATAATATGTAGTACCTCTATTTTCACTTTGTCAAAACCATGAGTATGGAAATGCTCTAATTCAAAGGTAGAGTACTGGTTGGCGTTTGTGGAGGGGTTCACTCCTGAATTAGAGAACTTGTTAACTAGAGACCTGTGTCCATTAATCCTAAGATGAAGAGGATTTTTACTTTGGCCAATATAGCTAAGGTTGCAGACAGTACAGGTGAGCTTATAGATGGTATTGTAGGCTTTGCAAAACTTGTTGGAGCAATTATCCTCAACAGAAGAATACAGGTTAGGATCTGCAGATTTACATGTCAAACAACGTTTGTCATTTCATAACTTTAGATTACCTTTGCCAGCGAGTTCATACACTATGGGAAAGGGTGCTAGCCTAACCGAGCGGGAGGACTTAAAATATCTGAGCTGACCTCCAATCCTTTCATCGTCCTTAGAACTCCACTTGGGCCAAAACATACAAATTCTGAGCAAACCAACTAGGAAAAACGTTTTAGAAATAAGCAGTCCAAGAAAATACCAAACTCGAGTATAAACTACACTCCAAAAGGCTGCATCCAAAACATACTAAAAATAAAAATTAGAAATAAAAATAAGAGTGAATTGTAAATAAATAGAAAATGAAAGAAACCTCAAATAAAAAAATAGTAATAAAAAAAATAATAAAACATTTCAACTAGAATTTGCGCATGAGCTGCTAAATAATAAATTGAAATTAGTTACTGAAGAGCAAAACTGAAGACTAAGGAAAAACTTTAGAATTTAAAACGAAAGTTGCAAAAAAAAAAAAAAAAAAAAAAAAAAAAACCTGAAGATCAAAACGCGCAACGCAGCAGTTTTGAAAATTCAGAATTCACATTCTATTAAGAAGTTACCTAAGCAAAAAAATACATATATAATTTTGACTCACACCAAGTACAACATAGAAAAGGTTATGTATCTACCTGTGTGAGTAAAAGGAGAAAAGATTAAAAAATGAAATAAAACAACTGAATGTAGAAGGTGTCGAGAATACTGAGCCTTGCCTTTATCAAGGACCAGCAAAAACTCTGCATTTTCTCACTTCCACAAAGACCTAGTTGGAAATGGGTTTCTGCAAGGCCATAGATGCAAGTAACATTCCCACCTAAAATTGTTTTAAAAATATATATATGTCATGTCCTCCGCAGAGTTGTATGACCTAGCACTAGTTAACAATTTCGCTTGCATCCATGAACCTTCCTGGCCCGACCCATGCTCTTCATCTGTTACTATTAAACAGAGAGAAGAAGATTAAAGAGAACTCAAGCTGTGAGAGTGACATAATAATTAGAAATAATTTTCAGCTATAACGAAATGCCAAGTTCGTTTGAGAGAGAATTTAAACCTGAAAAACAATGCAAAAGAAATCCAAATTTTTTCAGTGCAATTAAAAAAGGAAATATTAATTTTTAAAAAACAGATTTTTGAAAGAAAACTTG
The DNA here is from genome assembly GCA_039090855.1 of Macrothele yani. NCBI lineage: Eukaryota > Metazoa > Arthropoda > Arachnida > Araneae > Macrothelidae > Macrothele > Macrothele yani. The sequence continues at coordinate 37,301,464 of CM076989.1, forward strand.
TCTAAAACCCCCTACTCTACAACTTATGACAGCACGAAAACGAGAATAAGTTAAAGACAATAATTAACTAAAGAAAACTTTGTGAAAGTTATATGACTTAAACAGTTAGTTGCAATATGTACAAAGTATTTCAGCAGTGCTTTAAGTGCATAATTAATTAGTTATTAAGTACTTAACTACTTTGAAAATACAGCGCAAAGAAAAGGAACAAGCTTAGCCATCTGCTGTTCCTAGGTTCCCCAAAAGACGCGCAAAGTTACAAAGAAAAGAAAGAGTTAAAACCCGCAAAAATGTTAACAGACAAGCCAGTGCCTAAAAGCTGAAAAGCAAAAAATCAACAGAGAAAAAAGTACATGAAGTACAAACATTGAACTTATAAAACCTAAAACCCAAATACAAGGAAGAGAGCTTACCTCTTGTGCGACGAAACTTTCTCCTCACAAGAGTAAAACATGGCGGACCTCTTCCGCCACTCCCTAGTCGCTGGGGGGCAGTGTGGGTGGGGCTGATGGCCTCCTCATACAGAAAGAAACCAACTCGCGGAGATTTTAACCAGAGAAAAATATATAAACTTAAGACTGTGGATCTGTATGATCAGAAAGAGCAGAATTAACTCTCCAGAATACATGAGAAATATTATAAAATACACGAGTAGTGTATTTAATAATCTTTGCATGTATTAAATCACCTTAGTGAGCTTCTATAGATTAATCAGAATCTTATTAATTTTAATGTTGGTTTTACTATTTTTAGTATAGCTATCCTAGTGATGAATAACTAGTTTTCCTTTTTATTTGTTTTTTTTTCTTTTTATAAACAGATTTTTAAGCTTTTTTTTTTTTTGTGATTTTGTTTATATTATTTAATTTTTTGTTTTAATAGGACCTTCATATCCATAGCACTAAGGTTCCTTTAGGTAGTTAATAGGCATCCTCTAGCCAACTTCCTTACGGCTTTGATTGGTCAGTTTCATAAGGATCCTGTGAAGTTCAGGTTCATAGCTAGTGGAGTAAGGAGTCATAAAAAAGAAAATAGATCTTGCTTTTGAAGATGTCTTAAAGAAGGCTTTGAAACACATTAGAAACTGTACTAATTTGATGTACAGAGATTTTTGGATAATTAACAATAATGCAGAAGTAATTTCTACTATACTCAAAGTTTGTCCCCTAGATATTAATAGTTATGATTTTGAAAACCTATATACTAATCTGCCTCTATCAGATATAATCACTACCTTTAAAGAGCTGTATGCAGAATTTAAACTTAACCAATTTGTTAATGTAGGAACTTGGAACTCTTATCTCAATTGCTGCATAAAAAATAACCATATCCTATATAATAATACTCTCTATAAGCAAGTGAACGGTATTCCCATGGGAACATCAACGTCCACGAATATCGCTAATCTATTCCTGTTCTTTAAGGAATATAAATTCATTAAAAATCACCCCAACTGCTCAGATAACTACCTTTACACTTTTAGATATATTGATGATCTGCTGTGTATCAATAATTCAGAAGTTATAGAGAGTGATTTTGATAATATCTATCCTAGCTCTCTTAACTTATGTAAAACCAACCACAGTAATCAGGAACTTGAGTTCCTAGACTTAAGCATTAAGCTCAACAGAGGTAACCCATCTATTAGCCTCTTTGATAAAAGAGTTAATTTTCCTTTCAAAGTAATTAAATATCTACACTGGAATAATAACATATCAACCAAAGTAATTGAGAATGTACTAATTTCTCAGGTCCTAAGAATTTCAAGAATTTGCAGCAACAATTTGGACTTCAATTACCACATTAATATACTATTAGATAGTTTTCTAGAGAACGAAATTCCTTCTTCTTTCATCAAAAGAACTTTAAGAAAAATTATTCTGAATAATAGAGTAAGGTTGGCAGATCTGCTTTAATTTTCTACACAGTTAATAATATGATTCTGACCAATCAAAGCCGTAAGGAAGTTGGCTAGAGGATGCCTATTAACTACCTAAAGGAACCTTAGTGCTATGGATATGAAGGTCCTATTAAAACAAAAAATTAAATAATATAAACAAAATCACAAAAAAAAAAAAGTTTAAAAATCTGTTTATAAAAGAAAATAAAAACAAATAAAAAAGAAAACTAGTTATTCATCACTAGGATAGCTATACTAAAAATAGTAAAACCAACATTAAAATTAATAAGATTCTGATTAATCTATAGAAGCTCACTAAGGTGATTTAATACATGCAAAAGATTATTAAATACACTACTCGTGTATTTTATAATATTTCTCATGTATTCTGGAGAGTTAATTCTGCTCTTTCTGATCATACAGATCCACAGTCTTAAGTTTATATATTTTTTCTCTGGTTAAAATCTCCGCGAGTTGGTTTCTTTCTGTATGAGGAGGCCATCAGCCCCACCCACACTGCCCCCCAGCGACTAGGGAGTGGCGGAAGAGGTCCGCCATGTTTTACTCTTGTGAGGAGAAAGTTTCGTCGCACAAGAGGTAAAGCTCTCTTCCTTGTATTTGGGTTTTAGGTTTTATAAGTTCAATGTTTGTACTTCATGTACTTTTTCTCTGTTGATTTTTTGCTTTTCAGCTTTTAGGCACTGGCTTGTCTGTTAACATTTTTGCGGGTTTTAACTCTTTCTTTTCTTTGTAACTTTGCGCGTCTTTTGGGGAACCTAGGAACAGCAGATGGCTAAGCTTGTTCCTTTTCTTTGCGCTGTATTTTCAAAGTAGTTAAGTACTTAATAACTAATTAATTATGCACTTAAAGCACTGCTGAAATACTTTGTACATATTGCAACTAACTGTTTAAGTCATATAACTTTCACAAAGTTTTCTTTAGTTAATTATTGTCTTTAACTTATTCTCGTTTTCGTGCTGTCATAAGTTGTAGAGTAGGGGTTTTAGACTCAAGTTTTCTTTCAAAAATCTGTTTTTGAAAAATTAATATTTCCTTTTTTAATTGCACTGAAAAAATTTGGATTTCTTTTGCATTGTTTTTCAGGTTTAAATTCTCTCAAACGAACTTGGCATTTCGTTATAGCTGAAAATTATTTCTAATTATTATGTCACTCTCACAGCTTGAGTTCTCTTTAATCTTCTTCTCTCTGTTTAATAGTAACAGATGAAGAGCATGGGTCGGGCCAGGAAGGTTCATGGATGCAAGCGAAATTGTTAACTAGTGCTAGGTCATACAACTCTGCGGAGGACATGACATATATATATTTTTTAAAACAATTTTAGGTGGGAATGTTACTTGCATCTATGGCCTTGCAGAAACCCATTTCCAACTAGGTCTTTGTGGAAGTGAGAAAATGCAGAGTTTTTGCTGGTCCTTGATAAAGCCAAGGCTCAGTATTCTCGACACCTTCTACATTCAGTTGTTTTATTTTATTTTTTTATCTTTTCTCCTTTTACTCACACAGGTAGATACATAACCTTTTCTATGTTGTACTTGGTGTGAGTCAAAATTATATATGTATTTTTTTGCTTAGGTATCTTCTTAATAGAATGTGAAGAGAGAAAGAGAGACAGAGAGAGAGAGAAACTGAAAGAGAGAGAAAGAGAGGCAGAGACAGAGAGAGAGACAGACAGAGAGACTGAAAGAGAGAGAGAGAGACAGGGAGAGAGAGAGAGACAGAGAGACTGAAAGAGAGAGAGCGAAACAGGTGTTTCATGGGTTTACTAAGACTCACAGCTTTTTCGTTACCTTTGTAGAGCTTCCTAAACAAGTTTTTCTATAAATTCCGCGTGTTCGCGATCGCGAAATGCCGATGCATTCTCTTATGCTTTTCAAAAATGGTTCCCCAAGCCTGCATCCAGCAGGTAACCGACAAATAAAGGTATCTTATGCATTGTTTCCATTGGTGATAACATCTGCGCCAGACAAAACAGTCTCCGCTTTGGCAGATAACCGCGGAATGCGAGTGACCGCCAACAGTTTTCATTGCATATAAAGTCAAATCCATATATAAGGAAGTTTTAGGAAGAGTTAAAAACATTCGATATACGCGAACTTCATTATAACCGGACAAATAAAAAAAATGCCAATATTTTGTACATTACATTGCGTCAGGTTAAAAATAATAAATCGTGAAATGGTTCCAATAAATCGATGGATAATAATGATCGTTAATTAAAAACTATAACTACCAATAAAAATATGAATGCAATCTGCAATAAGCAAAATATTTGTTAATATGAAATTTAAAGTAGATATTGAAAATTCCCCTTTTACGTTTGTATAATGTTTGCATTTATATCAAAAATATGAGTCAGTTGTACATTTTGTACTTGCTATGGTAACAGCCGGCCCGATTTTCTGGAACTTCCTTTAACGCAGAGGATTAGGTGCTTCTAGATGTAAAATAAACTCTAAGATTTTCTAAACTTTCAATAGTATGTCAGTTGAATATTTTTTTCCTATAGTGATTTGACTGATTAATAACAAGGAACTGTACATCAATTACACTTAAAATAGTACTAGTAATCCGAATTTCTCGGCGTAGAATATAAATCGAAGTTTCCAAGCTTTCGCACTTCAGCAGTTAGCAGTCTACCTTCCTTGAAAAAGCCATCAGGTTGATGTGCGAAAGCTTGGAAACTTCGATTTATATTCTACGCCAAGAAATTCGGATTACTACTACTATTTTAAATGATTTGACTGATTATCATTCTTGTCTAAAATGTGGTCCACAACGTGTGAATTCCCTCTCGAAAACTTTTTCTTTTAACACTCGATGAACCATCACTCAAGTCTGGTTTCAATTCATCATTCTGTTCTAAAGTTATAGAAAGAGGTTTTGCAACCCCGGTGGCGCAGTGGTCTAAGCGATGGCTTCCGATCATTCGTCTAGATTGGTCCGGGTTCGAATCCCGGTGAGGCATGGATGTTGTGTTTTTCTTACCGCGCTGGTTGTCTTCCCTCCCGGGAACCAGTGGCCCCAAATTAGTGACAGGCGACTCCTTAGAGCCCATTGAGTTGCTCACGGCGGTAGTTAAAACTTCAACAAAAAAGAAAAGGCTTTAGTGGAAAATCTAACATTTTTGCAACTTCGAATTTTTTAATTCCTCGTTTTTCCGCTGAACTGACTGCTTCGTTTTTCTCACCAAGCGTTAAAGAAATTTTTACGCTTGTATAAGGTGGTTCCATTTAAAATCTCTGCCTTATGTTTCCAATGGTAAAACTTGTTTACATATTTTTTTTTTTGTTGGAAGTTTAACGACCACCGTGAACAACTCAAATCACCCGTCCCTAATTTAGGGCCACTGGATCCAGGGAAGGGAGAGACCCAGCGCCATAAGACAAACACGACATCCATGCCTCACCGGGATTCGAACCCGGACCCCTCTCGGACGAATGATCAGAGGCCATCGCTTAGACAACCGCGTCAACGGGGCTTACATATCTTCTTCGCAATTAATGTATTCTCAAGGATGAAAATGTGTACATTGATGAAACTAACTTTAAGTTACAGCATGGAATTCTTAATACTTGCTAAAACATGATCATAATTATATTAAAAATCAATCATTTTTCTTTCAGTAATGCTCAGATCTGTTAATAAATGGCTCGACCTGTACATTGATGACGCCAATAGAAAAACAAATGTTAGATTGCTTAATTATGGTTATATTTTACCAAGTATTAAGTACCCCATGTGTAACGTACCAGGAGATGTGACGTACCTGCCCGAAGGACGCACACGACATAAAGGCAGATAGGAACCAGAATAAAATGTCTGCGTAGCTCAGTTGGTAGAGCGACTTGTTCCGGAATAAGCGGACTCGGGTTCGAATCCCGGCGTAGACCAAAAATGACGGAGAAATTTACTTCGTTATACATGGTATAACTCAAAGTTAGTTTTTTCGATGTGCAAATTTTCGTCTTTGGAAACACATTAACTGCGGAGAAAATGTGTACAAAAGTTTTAACATTGGAAATATAAGGCAGAGATTTTAAGTGAAACCACCTTAAAGTCATGATTTTTCGATTTTCGTAGGCACACACTACAGACTACTGAGCAGTTGAAGTTCGATTACTTTTGCCGAATGTGACCAACGCCATTGTCACATTCGGCAAACACCACAGACTACTGAGCAGTCGGAGTTCGATTACTTTTGCCAAATGTGACCAACGCCATTGTTATCTACGTGAGTCTTCTTGAAGAACACACATTGGACAGCAGGGTGACATTATCAAAGTGATAAGGGATCTATCTCGTCTCCAGTATGACGTCATTAACCATGTTTGCGGCGGCACCGAGCAGAGATCAAATGACTTAAAAGTGACGAAAGAAGGGAATAAAAGACAGCATCTTCTAGAAGATGTGCGTGTTATAGGGCGGAAAGGGGGAGTTTAAAAAGAACTGAAACATTCTTGTGTTCATGCAACTTGACCCGGTCGTAACGGAAACCATGGGTGTTGTAATCAGCCTCAAAATGTTCGTAATGTGCGATTAAAATATCAGGGGAGAATTTCACGAAGTTCAAGGGATATATGAAAACTTCGGTTTATGCTGAACTTCGTATTGCCCGATCTCGTTATATGTGGGTTCCACTGTATATTCATGCAAAAAATGTGATAAGCAATGTGACGTACCTGCCAGCAGGACGCACACGACATAAAGACAGATAGGAATCAGAATAAAGGCAGATAGGAATCGTAGCTCAGTTGGTAGAGCGACTTGTTCCGGAATAAGCGGCCTCGGGTTCGAATCCCGGCGTAGACCAAAAATGACGGAGAAATTTAATTCGTTATAATGGCGCCCGAACTATTCGGATGACCCGGCCGTTCAAAATCTCGCATTGGTGTGATGTTATTTCCACACCGCGAGACAGGAAAATTCAGAGAATTCCTTCTCCAGCGCTTCGAAAAATAAAAATGTGTGATGTTGCATTCCACACAGCAGATTGACTGGGAGTTCTCAAGTGCACGTTCTACAGTGGATGGCTGCCTGCAACGATTCATGGTCACGGCTGACCCGAGGGCCATGCCCCGGCCCTCTTTCGGGGGGGGGGATGTGACGTACCTGCCAGCAGGACGCACACGACATAAAGGCAGATAGGAATCAGAATAAACGTCTGCGTAGCTCAGTTGGTAGAGCGACTTGTTCCGGAATAAGCGGCCTCGGGTTCGAATCCCGGCGTAGACCAAAAATGACGGGGAAATTTACTTCGTTATAGCAAATATATGCAACACATGAGCTTACGTTTCCGTAAAAGGGGCATATTAAATTTAAAACAAAATTTAAGAACTTTACAAAAAGATGTGTTATTCTTTGCTAAAAAACACTGCTGGACGGACGGAAAGACACCATAAGTTTTGGCTGTCAAGCCTTTTCATAATCTCAGCCAACAGAAGGGTGTATGGGGACATACCATTATTAATATTTCTTCCGATCAGCAATTCACATCCATAAAAATTGGTCCCATAGAAAACTCAATTAGAAGTAAGGCGTGAAAACAAACATTCCCTGTTGGATTTGTGATTGCCGACGGCGGCTGCGAGAACTCCACCTGATGTGCTACCTATCAGTGGAGAACGGGGCTGATTCAATCAGCAAACCCGCCAAAGCGCCCGAAGAAATGAATGCAGCCGCTCTCCTTGCGGAGGAAACAGAATGACCAGGAATGCAATAAACGTACTCGGACATACAAAATTATATTTATTGCGATGCTTAACTCGCTTATATTTGAATTCGAGATGGTGTAAAAAGTTTGAGGTTCGCGCATATTCGAATTCGCACACACGAATGGAACTCGGGCTAGAGGAAGGCATATGTATGTATATTGAAGAATCATGTAGCGCTTGTTTGGTAGATTTCGATAATTTCTGTTTTTTTACTTTGCACATTTGTAGATGAAGTAAGGGCGAGAGGTGAGATGTACCAGTTCAAATCTTTTTCTACCATACACGTATTGCTGTAATATTATTGCACACACTCCACTACTTAGAATACCAGTAAGTTTTAATTTTATCTGGAGAAGTCTATTCGAACCGCCAATGCTTTGTTATACCATGGTGAAGATAAAAACGTAATCACCTATTTGTTCCAGTCCAGGTATTAAAGCTGTTTTTTTTTTTTTTTTTTTTTTTGATTGGAGGTTTAACGACCACCGTGAGCAACTCAATGGGCTATAAGCAGTCGCCCGTCCCTAATTTAGGGTCACTGGTTCCAGGGAAGGGAGAGAGCCAGTACCGTAAGACAAACACAACATCCATGCCTGACCGGGATTCGAACCCGGACCCCTTCGGACGAATGATCAGAGGCCAACGCCTTAGACCACTGCGCCACCGGGGCGGCGTATTAAAGCTGTAAAAGTAAGATATGAAATTCAACCATTTCTTATGAACATGCATTCGTCTGCTTAAAGCTTATACGTACGTATATACACTGAAGAGCAATTGAATTAGAGACAGCTGGCATTATGCAAATGTGGCGCTGTGGGCGGCCCTGTAAACGGAAACGACATGACGCATGCAGCGATCCGACAATATAAGAAGTGATAAGACGGGAATCTGTAAGAGTCGGACGCAGTATGGGTAAGACGAAGGATCTAAGCGCATTTGATCATGGGCAAATTGTCGGGGCCAGACGAATGGGTCAGTCCATCTCAAAAGTCGTGCAGGCAATGGGGTTTTCACGAGCCACTGTGTCACGGGTGCATCGTGAGTACATCGAATCTGGTAAAACCATCGCTGCAAGGGCCAACTGCCGTGGACAACAGCGAGTGGATGAGCGGGGTCATCGTCGGCTAGCTCGCATTGTAACAGCAAATAGACGGGCCACAGTGTAAGAAATCACTCGGCAATTTAAGCTGGTGCACACAAACGTGTAAGCAGCCGCACCATCCAGAACCATCTCCTCGCTATGGGATACAGAAGCCATCGTCCTACGAAGGTACCGCTGCTGACCGCACATCACAGGGTGCAAAGATTAGCATGGGGGCGGGAACATCGCCACTGGACCTGAGACATGTGGAAAAATATTGCCTGGACTAATGAGTCGAGATTCACGTTGGTACATGCGGATGGTAGGATACGAATACAACGCAAACCACATGAAGCGATGGATCCTTCTTGCCAGCAGGGCACTCTTCAAGCTCGTGGGGGTGGCATTCTCGTCTATGTACTGTTTACGTGGATTGAAATGGGACCCCTGGTACGTGTGATATCGTCCTTCACAGGTCAACGTTACCGGGATATCCTGGACGACCATTTGCTCCCGTTTGTGCGTCTTCAACATCCCACTGGGGACCTCATCCTTCAACAAGACAATGCACCGTGTCATCGCTCCCGAATTGTATCCGAATGGTTGGATGAACACTCCACCGACGTGTCCTTGCTTCCTTGGCCAGCTAGGTCACCTGACCTCAATCCCATCGAGCACACCTGGGATGCCATCGAGACAGGTGTTCGAGGCTCTGACCCCCTCCATCAAATCTTCGTGAACTGTGGGAGCTTGTTCAGAGGTCGTGGATCCGTATGGCTTCCCAACGCTTCCGGTGTCTTGTCGAGTCCATGCCGAGACGAATCGCCGCCATCAGGGCGAAAGGTGGTGCTACACGTTACTAGACAGGTATCTCTAATTCAATTATACTCGTATTAATTTACATACGTGCTGTAGCGGCTCGTGGTAAGCTGAAATGGGAGGTGTTGCATTCCAGTTTTGCAGATACCACTTCTGAAGCTAAATTATTGTGACTCTGTTAGTGCTCTACGGTTGTTGTTTTTAATAATATATATATCATTATCATAATTATTGTCAAACATTATCAATTGCACTGCTGAATGAAGGTCTCCCCAAGTATCTTCTACAACGATCTGTATTGGGCCAGTCTCCTCCATGTCAATCCCGCATCCTTTCAAATTTCATTCACACATCTCCCACGTGGTCTTCTTTTGCATCTTTCCCTGTCCCTTGGAATCCAGTCTAAATTTCGGTTATTCACCGGTGGTCCATTCTCCTGGCAATATGTCCAGCCCATTGCCATTTCCGAGATTTTATTCTGATCATGATGTCTTCCACTCTTGTCATTTTCCTTTTAACGAGTTCCTCTTCTTATCCTTCCTGGTTACACTAAGCATGCATGTCTCTATGCTTCTTTCAGTAGTCTACAATCATTGTAGGATTGACGTTTCTGTTCTTACGTAAGCACTGGAAGGATGCATTGATTAAACAGTTTTCTTTTAAGACATAATTGGATATTGCTCTTAAAAATTGGACAGTTTCTTCCAAAAACTCTCCAACCAAGTTTATACGCCGATTAATTTTTATTCATCAAAAATCATTAAATTTTTGACGAATAAAAATTTGCGTGAGTTAAAAGCGAAATTTTCGCTTTACTAGGTAAGTGAAAAAATCAATTTTTTGCAAATATTTTACTACAGAAAGTAGTTATAATTTGTTTTATTTGCAATTAATTCAGTAGCAAACACTATTTTTAATCGCAATTTATTCGCGTGTTCAGTTTGACTAGAAGAGAAAATAGCCAAAACTTTTTTATAAAAATCACGATAACAGAGATTTTGTTATTAGCAAACACTGATAATTTTCTTCAGTTCGACGGCAATCACATCACTGTTAGAACTGTTGCGTATGATACTCGCAAAAGCAGGAACAAACCAAAAATTGAAAATAATAATAATAACAGGGCAACACTTTCAAAGAATACATTGGTCATTATTCCTTTTGTTTTTTAATTCACTTCACCGTTTTGTTCCACATTCGGAGGCACAACCATAGTATTTATCAAAAAAGCTTACAGTAAAACACACAGCGATGCGTTCTAGCTACGTATTGGCAAGCTACACCGTTTACTGCTCAAATCTGCTGGATCAGCAGGGCTCTTACGAAGATAGCCCCCCAGAGACGTTTTATTCAAAGGAAACTGACTGATGTGGGAATAGGCTAAAATTCCCTCTTGAGTTGGTTTCAATAAATTCCGAGCAGTGACTAGAGCAACCCCTCCACATTTCAGCTCCCAGTGATGTTATGCAGGGAAAACACTTCCAGATAAGTTAAAAAACTTTGGTACTGCGTGAGGAAAAACGACTATTTTGGGGTAAGAAGTGAGGGCACTGCAGCTCCGCAGCACCATACCACCAGCCGCCACTGTATTCTTGCATACATGCTTACTGCATAAGGGATGGTTCACCTGTTGATCTTCAACAATTGAACAAAAATCTATTAATCCCGGACTGAAACATATTAGACAGATTATGCTTTTGCCGTCCGCTTAACAAATTTCTGTGAACTATGCATATAGTGATCCCGGAATTTTGCGTTTACCATAGATGATGATATTTATGCTTTTCATGTGTTTCCTTTTCCTCAACGGCTACACATAAGTCACTTGAGATCTATTCATCACTGTTACTTACTTGTTCAATTGTCTATGTGGTCTCCCAATTCTTTTGTCATGTTGCAAACACAGACACACAGCTGACGCACCATCTGTTCACGAGTACTCTCAATTTTTTCATGCAGCTTACGAACATCCACAAATTGACAGTGTAACACGGGCAAAGATGCTGTGAAAGAAACGCTGTCGTTAAGCTATTAGGAAAGAGTCTCAGTTGTCGCACTTTACTACAACGAAACATTTGCTTTAAAAATAGCCGTTATAGTAACGATGATCCTTTCAGTTTTTTTATCACAAATTAATATACAATTCAGTTTATGTGCTTTTCTTTTCTTTTTTTTTCTGTACTGCATTGGTGAGAGTTGTTCAAAAAGAATAAACTTAAACCGTTCAAGTTTGGTTTTTTTTAATGCACTAGTTCACGCATACATAAATGAAATGCGCCCATCCAAAGATTTTTTTACTAAATTCAAATATAATTTGAGGGAAAATCACGAATAATTATTAAAAAATATTAGGGCTTCCAGATTTACCTCCAAACATGGAAAAGCAACGATGCGAAAACATTGTCGAAGGAAAGAAAACAGCAACAGGCTTTCTAAATGCTGTGAGCAATTCAAAACTTTAATTTCGCATCTTCAAGGCATAAAATGATCTATTTATAGTTTTCACTAACCATTACGTAAAATAATATGAGATTAAAATCTTAAAATATGGTCATCGTTCTATTCCTTTCGCTCATTTCAGGAAATCAAATTCATAAAGAAAGTCCTCGTTATATTGAATACTGTAAACCTTGTAAGTTTCTGGAACCTTGGTTTCCCTAAAATATATCATCATCATCATCATCATCATTGTCAACCATTATCAATCCACTGCTGGATGAAGGTCTCCCCAAGTTTCCTCCACAATGGTCTGTCTTGTGCCAGTCTCCTCCATGTCACTCCTGCATACTTTCGAATTTCATCCACCCATCTCCCATGTGGTCTTCTTCTGGGTCTTTTCCTGTCCCTTGGAATCCAATCTAAAATTTCGGCTGTCCATCGATGATCTGTCCTTCTGGCAGTATGTCCAGCCCATTGCCATTTCAGGGATTTAACTCTGATCATGATGTCTTCCACTCTTGTCATTTTTCGGATCCACGAGTTCCTCTTCTTATCTCTCCTGGTTACACCAAGCATGCACCTCTCCATGCTGCTTTGAGTTGTCTGCAGCCTTTGTATGTCTCTTTTAGTTAAGGTCCACGTCTCTGCACCATACGTAAGCACTGGAAGGATGCATTGATCAAATACTTTTCTTTTAAGACATAATGGCATATTGCTCTTGAAAATTATGCTGTTTCTTCCAAAAGCTCTCCAGGCAAGTTTTGTAAGCCGATTAATTTCTTCATCAATGTGACCCTTCCTTGATATCTGCTGTCCAAGATAAACGTACGTGTCTGTTATCTCCAGCTTTTCTCCATCAATCGATAAATCTTCATTTCTTGTAAAAGCATTGAACATCACTTTTGTCTTCTGAAAGTTCATTTTTAATCCCACTTCTTTACTCTTGTGAGCAAGTTCCTGGATCATACTCTGCAGCTCTGATGGGCTAGTTGCAAAAATGACTACGTCATCAGCAAAACGAAGGTGGGTTAGATAATCTCCATTAATCTTTATCCCCTTTGTTTTCCCAGCTCAGTGACTGAAAGACATTTTCCAATGTGGCATTAAAGAGCTTCGGAGATATGGTGTCACCTTGTCTCACTCCCTTTCCAATTTTTATGTGTGTTGTATTTTCAAAGAGCCAAATCTTTGCACTTGCATTTTCATAGATGTTATTAATAATATTAATGTATGCATCTTCAATACCGCAGGTTTTCAGAGCCATTGTAACTGCTGATGGTTTCACCGAATCAAAGGCTTTTTCATAATCGATAAAAGCCATGCACAATGGAAGTTCATATTCCCTCGCTCTTTCAATTAGTTCTCTCAGCACATGGATATGATCTATTGTGCTGTAGCCACTCCTGAATCCAGCTTGTTCTCTCGGTTGAGCCATGTCCAGTGTTACCTTCAAGCGGTGTGAAAGAACTTTAGTGAAGATTTTATAAACCACTGATAGGAGGCTGATAGGTCTGTAGTTTCCGAGATCCTCAATGTCACCTTTCTGATGTAGCAGGATCATTGTAGCATTGTTCCAATCCTAAGGAATCTTTCCTTCATTAAGGCATCGAGTGAAAATTTGGGCGAGTACTGTTTCGATTTCTCCACTTGCTTCTTGCATGATGTCTACAGTAATTCCATCTTCTCCTGGAACTTTTCCCCGCTTCATGTTCTTGATTGCATGAGCAACTTCTGTTGGAAGGACTGGAAGAACTCTGGTACTGGTATCTTTCATGACGTCTGGAGTGCATGTATCATCCCTTTCATATAATTTGGAGTAGAAATCTTTCACTCTTGTTAAAATTTCGCCTCTATTTCTTGTTACAGAACCATCTTCTTTTCTCAGTGCCATAATCTGTTTTCTTCCCTTACTGAGATGTCCCTTTGCTATCTTTAGGCTTTGGTTGTTTTCAATTGCTTTCCTCACTAGTTCACAGTTGAATTTCCTTACGTCTTCAGTGATACTTTTTCGTACTGTCTTGCATAGCTCTATATATTCCACTTTGGAAGTCACATCTTCTTTAGTTGTCCTCATCTCTCTTCTTTTTTGCATCAACATTTTCGTTTTTCCTGATAATTTATTTACATGCAACTTGTTCTTAGACCCAGCTAATTTTGTTGCTGTTTCCATAAGAGCTTTGGTTACTTTTCTGTTAACTTCAGAGATGTCCACTTCTTCCGATGTTAGGCCTTCTAAAGCAGAGAACCTGTTCTTCAGTTCCAACTTGAAAGGTATTATGGTGTTTTTTAAGGTTGGTTATGTCAATAGATTTTGTTTGCCTTATGAGCTTGCCACGTTCCAGTTTAGTGTTGAGGTGCATCTTACATCTCACCAATCTATGGTCACTACCTGTGTTGAACTTGTTTAGCACACTGCAGTCTTCTATGACGGAATTTTTTGTTACACATAATAAAATCAATTTCACTTGTCGTCCCATTTGGATGTCTCCATGTCCATTTCCTGTGTGGCTTTTTCTTGAAGAAGGAGTTCAAGATGAAAAACCCTTCTGCCTCTGCAAACTCAACGAAAGTATTTCCACGCTGGTTTCTGTTGCCGTGACCGAATTTACCTACTGAAGTTTCATTCTGTTGTCGTTGCCCTATTTTTGCATTGAAATCTCCCATAATTATCTTCAAGTGCTGCTTACCTTTATTATTTAGATCACGAATTTCCTCATAAAATTCTTCAATTTCTTCTTCAGGATGACTTGTGGTGGGTGCATAAGGTTTGAATAATCTGAGCCTGGTATCTTTTCGATAGTTGGATAACAAGCCGTGCAGCTCTGTCAGAGGAACTTTCAACTTCTACAACTTTATCCTTCAGTTTCTTGTTTATTATAAATCCAACACCACTAGTTCTGCCAGTATCTGTCCCACGATAGTAGAAGAGATGTCCACTTTTCAGTTCGATGAGATCTTCTCCTTTTCTCCTTACCTCACTTAGCCCCAACAATGTCCCACTTGATCCTTTGTAGTTCCTCTTCCAATTCAAGAAGCCTTGAATCCGAAGATAGGGAGCGTCCATTGTACGTTGCCAAGGTCAGCATCAAATGGTCAGCCTAGTCCGGTCCTCCGGGGATTCTTAGCACCCTCTGCCTTCATGTCGCACTGGCCGCTGCCTTGGCCAGGTACATTCCAGCTGCCGGAGACTGAGGGCCAAGATTTAAGTTGTGGAGTCATTTTGGAGGTGTTTGGCCATAACTCACCACGCTGGCCAAGCGGGTTGGTGAGTGTGGGATAGCATTTCCTCTAATCCCGATGGTATGTTTATACCGCTATTGGCGATCGTCAGAGCCCCTTTAGTAGGAACAGGATGCACCACGAGAAGGCGGGGTTGACATTTGTCAAGGAGAGGCTGTGATGTTACGCATCACCTGACCTACGAGTATATATACATACAATAAAAATTGTATGAAGCAAAAAAAAAAATAAAAATTGTATGTATATATACTCGTATATATATTTTAGGGAAACTAAGGTTCCAGAAACTTACAAGGTTTACATTATTCAATATAACGAGGAGTTTGTTTATGAAATTTTGATTTCCTGAAATGAGCGAAAGGAGTAGAACGATGACCATATTTTAAGATTTTAATCTCATATTATTTTATTAAAAAATATTTTTAAAAATTGGAAAGGGAGTGAGACAAGGTGACACCATATCTCCGAAGCTCTTTAATGCTACATTGGAGGGTGTCTTTCAGTCACTGAGCTGGGAAAACAAAGGGATAAAGAATAATGGAGATTATCTAACCCACCTTCGTTTTGCTGATGACGTAGTCATTTTTGCAACTACCACATTAAAGCTGCAGAGTATGATCCAGGAACTTGCTGACAAGAGTAAAGAAGTGGGATTAAAAATGAACTTTCAGAAGACGAAAATGATGTTCAATGCTTTTGCAAGAAATGAAGATTTATCGATTGATGGAGAAAAGCTGGAGATAACAGACACGTACGTTTATCTTGGACAGCAGATATCAAGTTAGGGTCACACTGAGGAAGAAATTAATCGGCGTACAAAACTTGTCTGGAGAGCTTTTGGAAGAAACAGCATAATTTTCAAAAGCAATATGCCATTATGTCTTAAAAGAAAAGTGTTTGATCAATGCATCCTTCCAGTGCTTATGTATGGTGCTGAGACGTGGATCTTAACTAAAAGAGACATACAAAGGCTGCAGACAACTCAAAGCAGCATGGAGAGGTGCATGCTTGGTGTAACCAGGAGAGATAAGAAGAGGAACTCGTGGATCAGAAAAATGACAAGAGTGGAAGACATCGTGATCAGAGTAAAATCCCTGAAATTGCAATACGCTGGACATACTGCCAGAAGGACAGACCATCGATTGACAAACGAAATTTTAGATTGGATTCCAAGGGACAGGAAAAGACCCAGAAGAAGACCACATGGGAGATGGGTGGATGAAATTCGAAAGTATGCGGGAGTGACATGGAGGAGACTGGCACAAGATAGACCGCTGTGGAGGATACTTGGGGAGACCTTCGTCCAGCAGTGGATTGATAATGGTTAACAATGATGATGATGATATACATACATACTTCAGAGAAATTAATATAGATAAAACTATGAAACACAGTGAGATGCAGAGGCAGGTGAATTGGAAGACATGTCGTCTCTCTTCTTAAGCTTTCTCTCTCTCTCTCTCTCTCTCTCTCTCTCTCTCTTTCTTTATGCTCTTTCTTCCCAAGTTATCTGTATCCCCTTCAGTCTCTCTTTGTGCTCGTGCTTCATTCAAGGCCTTCGTTCGTTCTTCTTAAACTCATCCCCTATCACTCTTCTTCCCTTTCTCCCTCTCCCTGTGCTCTTCCTTTAAGGCCTTCTCTCATACTTCTCAAACGCATCCCTCTCTCTCTCTCTCTCTCTCTCTCTCTCTCTCTCTCTCTCTCAATTATATTAACCTCAGTATCACACTCTTTCTCTTTCTTATGAATCTAATCCTATTCTGTGTCACTTTCTCTTTCTCTTTTTTTTTATTGAAGGTTTAACGACCACTGTGGAGAATTAAATTATCTATAAGCAGTCGCTCGTCCCTAATTTAGGGTCACTGGTTCCAAGGAAGGGAGAGAGCCAGTGCCGTACGACAAACACAACATCCATGTCACACCGGGATTCATACCCGGACCCTTCGCGGACGAAGGATCATAAGCCAGCGCTTAGACCACTGCGCCACCGGGGCGGGCCCTCTCTCTCCCTCTCTCTCTATTCTTTTCCTTTTCTCTCAATACAAGTATTGTCTCTCTCTATACACATCATTTCCTTCAGTAACATGCGCACATTTATCTGTCTCAATCCCGTTTTCCTCATAGCACCAACCTTACTCTCTCAATCCGATTACATGTGTACATATATTATACACTGAAGTGCCAGAAAAACTGGTACAGACGAGCTTACGCAAAATACATAGCAACGTCACCTATGCGCGTACTCGGTTGCGTCCGCCAGGGCGTATATAAAACTATAGACATCCTTGCTAGCTGTCAGAGCTGTTTTCGGCATGAGAATGACAAGCCATAACGGTTTAAACGATTTTCAACGAGGTGTCATAGTTGGCGGTCGTAAGATGGGCCATAATATTTTGGAGGTAGAAACGAAGTTCGGAATTTCATGGACGACCATTGCAAGGGTGTACCGTGACTACAAGAATTCCGGCAAAACCTCCAACCTACGATACTAGTGTGGCCGTAAAAAGACATTGTGTGAACGTAACCATCGTCGGCTGTCAAGAATCGTTTCACGCGATAGGCGTGCAACACTCTCGCAAATATCATCGGAATTCAATGCTGGAGCCTCAACAAGTATCAGCGTCCGGACTGTGCAACGTATCCTGCACGATATGGGCTTTGGGAACCGACGCCCAACTCGAGGCCCCTTGATGGGTGCTCGACACAGAGCTATGCGCCTCGCTTGGGCACGGCAACGCCGCCACTAGACACTTGAGGACTGGAAACAAGTAGCCTGGTCTGACGAGTCGCATTTCCAACTGTATTGGGCAGATGGAAGGATTCGTGTGTGGCGCAAACCACATCAAGCCATGTATCCCGCCTGTCAACAGGGAAATGTACCGGCTGGTGGGGGTCCGTAATGGCATGGGGTGCATTTAGCTGGACTTCACTGGTACCCCTAGTACGTCTACAAACGTCTGTGACCGGACAACGCTATGTGTGCATCCTGATGAGGTACACCCGTTCATGTCCTGCATTCATGCTGATGCGTTGGGCCTGTTCCAACAGGAAAATGCACCTCCACACAAGTGTCGGGACGCCACATTATGGTTAGAGGAGCATTCATCTGAGTTTGGGGTGTTGCCATTTCCACCCAAGTCCCCAGATCTGAACGTGATATAACACATTTGGGATGCCATGCAACGTGTTATCGAACACAGGAATACGAGATCTCGGAATACTCCCGAATTGTAGAAAGCTCTGCAGGAAGTATGGTGTGTATTGCCTACGGCATATTTCCACAAGCTAATGGAGTCCATGCCCCGTGGCATTTCTGCAGTCCTGCGCTCCCGTGGGGGACCTACGAAGTATTAGACTGGTGCACCAGTTTTTCTGGCACTTCAGTGTATATTCCATTATGCTCAGCATCGTGCTCGTTCCATCTCTCTCTCTCAAACGCATTCTCGTCAATATCGCAGTCTTCCTCTTTCTCATACCTTCTCGATCTTATGCATCTGTCTCTTTTTCTCTCCTCTCTTTCAATACTGTTGCCCTCAGAGCGTAGTTTCTCTCTCAGCCCCCCATTCTCTTCAGTTACATTCTCGCCTTCACTTTTTACCCCATTTTTCTCATTACCGTTGTATCTCTCTCTCTCTCTCTCTCTCTCTCTCTCTCTCTCTCTCTCTCTCTCTCTCTCTCCCTCTCTCAAATCATTTCTCCTCAGTAAAATTTTTTTCTTACACTTTTCTTCTCCCATTCTCCTCAGTCTGATTATCTTTCTTTGTCCTCAGTCTCACCTCATTTTCGTTATATTTTTTCTCAGTCCAGTTCTTGTCAACCTCACCCCCTCTCCCCCCTCCCTTCTCTCTTCTCCTTTTTCTCAATCCCATTTTGCTTAAGCTCTTGCCCTAACTCTACTTCTCTCCAGTGCCTTTTTCCCACCCTAATCTACTCAATATCATTCTCTCTCTCTCTCTCTCTCTCTCTCTCTCTCTCTCTCTCTCTCTCTCTCTCTCTCTCTCTCTCTCTCTCTCTCTCTCTCTCTCTCTCTCTCTCTCTCTCTCTCACACACACACACATACACACACACCCTTTTGGTCCGTATTCTTTCTGATGATAATTCTCATCCATAACTTTTTTACTCTCGAAGCCCCATTTTCCTCAATCTTATCGCCTCTCCTTCCCTCCTCATTTCTTAGTGCCCACTCTGAATTCCGTTCACCTTAATATCATTCTCACTTTTTCCATTTATCTCGTTTAATCGTAACTTTCCTCTTTCTTGGAACAACTCTCCCTCACTCTCATTCTCTGTCCTCCAATGTCTCTTTAAAGCCAATGCTTCTCAATATCGTTTGCCTCCCCCTCTCTTTCTCAATTTTTAGATCTAGAAATAAGTTTTCTTTCTTACTCATATTTCTTTGTGTGTGTGTGTGTGTGTGTGTGTGTGTGTGCGTGCGTGTGTGTGTGATCGATTGCAGGCGTGATGTAGGTAAGACAAGTGATATGGATGCTTTCGATAAAGGGCGGATAGTAGGTGTCCTCAGCATGGGTCAGTTCATCTCGGAGATCGTCAACATACTGAGGTTTTCCCGCACCAGAGTGTCGAGAGGATTTCGGTAACAGGAAAACTCTTGCAAAAGAATAAGCTCCCGAATGCATTGCAGAGGTATAACAAGATTGGCAGCTCGTTGTGTACGAACAGGAAGCCATGGATCAAGAAAATGACAAAAATTGATGACATCATGATCGGGTTATAATCCCAGTAATGGAAACAGGCCGGACGTATTCTTAGAAGAACTGACCACCATTGGACAACTGGAATACTTGACTCGATTTCAAGGGGGCAGAAAAATACCCAGAAGAAGACCTCGTGGGACATGGGTGGTTGAAATTCAAAAGCACAACGGAATGACATAGGGAAGACCGACACATGACAGAAAATTGTGGAAAACATTTGGGGACGCCTTCATCCAGCAGTGTATTAATGATGCTTGAAGATGAAGTGTTTGTATGTGTGATGTGACCATCGCTCCTGGAGAGGACACTAAAGAACCACAGAAATGTTACCATCACAATCCTTGGAACCAAGAATAATTGGCTCATACTAGATTCTCTACCAGTGTGTGTGTGTGTGTGTGTGTGCGCGCGCGCGTGTGTGTGTCTGTGTGTGTGTGCGTGTTTTGATTTTTCGGGAAATGTTTAAATTCTAACTTTTAGCCCAAGTAGAGGCTGAAGAATTTTCACTTTTCAGGCAAGCTTTTGCTTGAAGCGAAGAATTTCTTCTGACGAAATGAGTTACAATCAAAGCAACTAAACTTTCGTCGAAGATATAATAGCAAACAAAAAATTAAATAACCAAAAATATAACTTTTAAATATCCATCAGTTATTAATCAAATTACATGTTATTCTTCCTCGCATTTCAATAAAAAAAATTATCCAGCATAACTGATAGAGGTAAAATTACCAAGATGCATTCCCTTGCTATGACAAATAAGTAGCGCAAAATTTACCTACTTTAACTTTGGTCAGCATTTTTGGTAAATTTTTGAACGAAATTTTTTCTACAAAAATTGTGGTACTTTAATGGATTTCCAAGTAAATAAAAAACGGACGATAATTTTTAAAAGTATGTAATACGATCACAAGCAATTCCAAATCTTCAGTTCTTGGGATGACTCTGATAAAGTAGATAAACATTATCTCCACATATTTGAAATATACTACATTGACAAAAGTCACTGGACACCCCTTCAAAAGCAAATGAACAGATCTGCTGCGTTGTTAGGATGAGCGGTACAGCTGCAAACGGTATAAAAACAAACCTGCAGCTGACCGCGATCATATCGCACTGTGAGGTTGAGTGAAAATGTCGCTAAGGGAGAGAACTGACTTTGAGAAAGGAAAGATTATTGGGTGTTATATTAGTGGGTTGTCCATAAGAGAAACCGAGAGGCGTTGAAACATACCCAAGTCAACTGTTTTGGCTGTACTGAATAAGTGGAAGACACATGGCGTGCCTGAAGTAGCAAAACGTACAGGCAGACAAAAGAAAATCAGCAATAGAGGACGTCGAAGCCTCAGGAGAGTCGTTACAGCTAATCGACGGAGTACTGCACAATACGTCAGTGTACAGGTGAGTAAAAATGCTGAAACCTTGGTATGTATACGTACCATTCACAGAGAACTTCATTCCATGGGTTACCGTGGTCGTGCAGTTGCTCATAACCCTTTCATCTGCACTCGGAGTGCTACTCGGCGTTTAGCATGGTGTAAAGAATATTTATCGTGGACCGTAGATCAATGGAAACGTGTCCTATGGACTGATGAATCCAGATACACGATCCATTAGTCTAATGGCAGTGTGTGGGTATGGCGGCAGCACAGGGAACGCTATTTACCACAGTGTACTGTTCCTACGATCAAGTTTAGAGATGACAGTGTATTCGTGTGTGTGTGTGGGGGGGTCTTGGTATAGTCCCGGCCCATTGGTTATCGTCTACAAACCTGTTAACAAGCATGTCGACCGCGATATTCTGAACAATTATGCCCTACCAGCTCTGTAGCAATACTATGGAACCGAGCATTGTTGGTACCAGTAGGATAATGCACCGTACTGGCGTGGTTTGAGGATAATTCCGTATCATGTGTGGACTGTCCAGCACAGTGCTCTGATCTTAATCCCATATAGCGCCTATGGGATGAATTAGAGCGCCGCATAAGAAGTTTGGAACCAAGGCCTACTACTAAGCAACAGTTAGCGGCAGCATTATGTACTGAATGGAAGCGCATAACAATAGCTGTGTTCCAAAACCTTATCGAAAGCATGTCTCGAAGGGTCAGTGAAACTTCAATTAGTTATTAAGGCCAAAGGTGGACTGAAACCTTACTAATGTATGTCAATAAATGCTATGATGTGTTGTTCTTCTAGGTGTCGGGTGATTTTTGTCAATATAGTGTATATTCACTGACTATGATAAAGCTACAGGTTATTGCAAAGTTAGCTGACGTAATACAAAATTCTTTTGGGAATAACATCATTACTAATCGAAGTGCTTCCACAGAAACCCGAATTTCCTTTCAATTCTATTATATTTTTTCAGCTTGTGAGACGTGCCTATGCGGGTAGAACGGAAATATTGGCAATTAAGATTTCATAATAGGAATTTAGATCATGAATTGAAGGGTTCTTTCTCAACAGGTAGCCCTCTTGCACATAGATGACACTTTTGTGAGCTTATAAAAGTAGGTCACACAATGGGATATTTCATAGCGATTCAGTTCCTGTAAGTGGAGTCATTCAAAAAAGTAGCAAACTGTGGACGCGTAAATTTTCTCTCATCCCAAAAATACTAAAGCCCCTTTTTATGCTTGGAAAGCCAAAGGAATACAGGTTAAAGTAGATGGTTTAACCCACCTTCATTTTATTGATGACCTAAGCCATTGTGTTGCAAGAACCCCCTCAGAGTTGCAGAATATGATATAGGAACTTGCTGACGAGAGTAAAAAAGTGGGATTAAAGAAAACTTGCAGAAAATAAAATTGATGTGCAACGCTTTTATAAAAACTGAAGAATTAGAGGTTGATGGCTCAAACAAAGAACAAGAAGCACAAAAAATAAATAGTTAAATAAAAATGCTAGATTATAGGTTTCTGTATTTTATTTATGGTAAAATTGTTTTGATCATCTACCACATATCATGACAGCATGTTAAACACTATTAATACTGGCCTGGTAATCCAGTTTCTTATCAAATGAGCAATGCTGAGAATGGGAAAAATGTTTTTATTTATTTTGTTATTTATTAATATTTTGTTAATAAATCGCTTTGGCCTCATAAGGTTCACCTTATGAGACCAAAGCGATTTAGTCTCATAAGGTTCAGCTTATGAGGCTAAATCGCTTTAGCCTCACAAGCTGTCATAAGGTTCAGCTTACGAGGCTGAATTGCTTTAGCCTCATAAGGTGAACCTTATGAGGCTGAAATCGTTTTAGCCTCATGAGGCTAAAGCAAATGTTTAATGAAACGGAACCAAAAATATTGGATGGGCGCTGCCCCCTCCCCAATAAAATTATTGGAGGGGCAAGAATCACCTTTCCCCCTATAGTCTTCATTAAGTTAAATTAAACCTCACGTGAGCTCAGCAGTTAATGTTCTACAGAGAAGTTAAGTTAAGGTGAAAGTAACAAACCAAATTAAATGAAACTTTATAGAGTGATATAAAGTTTTATTTAATTTCTATTTCTAACGAAAGTAGAAATTGGGTCTCGAAGTATATGATTTTAATCTATCGGAGCTCTGCTCCATAGATCCAGAAGGTCGCAAAGAAATGTTTGAGGTGTATGACATACAGTAGATTTTGCTAACAATTGACGCAAGTGTAACAAACACCAGTAATTTCCCCTTGCAATTAGCAAAGTATTACTGCATCAGTATTATGCAAAACGCAGTTTGTTAAGCTTAAAAGTCAACCGTCAAGTAACCGACAGAATTTCTATTGAACATAAGAGCAACTTGCTAATGCGCAGTTCATGGATTTGTGCAGTTTCCGTGTTGAAACAGATTATTGACGAAAATGTCTAAGGTGAAAGGTAAAGAGTATTCCCCGAAACTTTCATCAGTGCAATCGATAACCAGATAGGTGGTAATTCCAGGTAAATGCATTGATGTCAGTGTTCTTTTATCGGCAGAATTATTCAATATCCACACACAGGGCCGCTCCTGAGGTATGGGGCCCCGTCTATATTACTAATTTGATTTTAAAATCGTATTACGGAATTCTTGGGCCGGTATGAGGTATACTGATCTATCGAGGAAAATTTAGAGTAATGGGTAGAGAAGAGGTACTTACTACTTGTTTATTGTCCAATCAGTATTCTCTTCAACTCTTTAGGCCGTAATCACTGCATTCCCAGAATATGATCTTTTTCAATGCTGACCATGGTCTCTCTAGGGTTTTATATAATAGCCAAGACCACGGACATCTCACATAGCCCCCGACAATGAAACAAATGCTGAAAAGGAGGGTTTTTCGTTTGTTTTTGGAATCCCGGCGATGCCAACTTGTTGATGTCATTGCCAGCAAGCCTTATTGCCATGCGTCTCATTGAAACGAGCGTAATGATTTAAATTACGAGTGTGAGGGAAGTAAGGATGAAATCCGGATTACAAAACAGAGCCTTTTTTACGCTTTCCAAATATAGGTTGAAGAAGCGTATATGCTCCAGTTTTGTCCGTCTGTATGTCTGTCTGCCCGTCCGCACGATAACTCGCGTAAAAATGGTTCGATTTCAATGAAATTTTAGTATGTGGTAGCGGATAACCTGGGAAGGAACCCTATTGAAAATGGGTGAAATGGGGTCAAAGGTGAGGACATAGGAGCGGGATCCAAACCATTGTCCTTATGCGTCATAACTTACGTAACAATACTTGGATTGTGACAAAACTTCATCATGTTGTTCCGGAGATGTACTAAACCGGTTCTATTGAATATCGTCGAAATGGGTTCAAGGATCAGGACATAGGAGGGGATCCATACTATCGCCCTTATGCGTCATAACTTGACAAAAATGCTTCTATTGCGACAGAACTTTAGTCTTCTGTTTCGGAGGTATACTGAATCAATTCTGTTTAAAATCATTGAAATGGGGTCAAGGGTCAGGGCACAGGAGCGAGATTTATTCCACAGCCAT
This sequence comes from Macrothele yani, assembly GCA_039090855.1. NCBI lineage: Eukaryota > Metazoa > Arthropoda > Arachnida > Araneae > Macrothelidae > Macrothele > Macrothele yani. Next base: position 37,326,349 of record CM076989.1, read on the forward strand.
TATCCTCATAACTTGACTAAAAATGCTTCTATTGCGACAAAACTTTAGTATGTTGTTCCGGAGGTATACTAAACCGGTTCTGTTGAGTATCACCGAAATAGGGTTAAAGGGCTCAGGAACGAGATTTATTCCAAGCCATTATCCCATAACTTGCATAATAACTTGAGTAATGATTTCTGGTATGTTAGAAAGCGTATCATAAATCAATGCATTGCATGATTTTACTAACTTGTTTCAATATACAAGATTGTGTAATGCTTAGATGTTCAATTCATAAGATGTAAAATTACATACAAAATTTGTCAATTATCATAAGTTTATTTTAGAAAATTTATTTTTCTTGTCTTCGCGTCAGCAAAGTTATTAATTATGTTTTAATCCAGATGTTTATTAATTTCAATGGAGAGAGAGAGAGAGAGAGAGAGAGAGAGAGAGAGAGAGAGGCACACACACACAGACTGACAAACGGACAGAGAGAGAAACTTCATTCTTCTGAGGCAGTAGTAACTGGAATTGTCAATAAACTTTTTAAAGCAATACTGAAATTTGAAAAAGAATCAGAAGAAAAGTACGCTGTTAAAAACTTTATGACAAGTTGCATCAAAAAGTGGTGCTACTCCAACTGCACTGCTTTCCGAGAAAAGATACACCATCGTGTTTTACAAACAGAACTCAATAACGTGGTTCAACTTTTAATTTAACCACGTTATGGTACAGGGTTGCACGCAAGATTGTTCCATGTTTCTGGGTTTAGTTTGCACCACAGAATGGTGTATCTTTTCTAGAAAAGTTGCGCAGCTGGTGTAGCACCACTTTTTGGTACAACCTACCACAAAATTTATTACAGCTACTGGAGTCGAAACTCTTTTTTAACAGTGGGAGCAAGATGTTGGAGAACAAAATATTTCACCCTATTTATCGTACTACTGTAAAACAAGACGTGATGTCTTCATTACGAAAATTTTCTAAATTTTTTTTCGATTATACATTCATCTATAAAAAAAAAAACTTTTCATATCCGAGTGTTCATCCAACCATTCGGATACAATTCGGGAGCGATGGCACGGTGCATTACCTTGTTGCAAGATGAGGTCCCCAGTGGGATGTTGAAGACGCACAAAAGGGAGCAAATGGTCGTCCAGGATATCTCGGTAACGTTGACCTGCGAGGGGCGATGTCACACGTACCAGGGGTCCCATTTCAGTCCACGTAAACAGTCCCCAGACGAGAATGCCACCCCCACCAGCTTGAAGAGTACCCTGCTGGCAAGAAGGATCCATCGCTTTATGTGGTTTGCGCCGTACTCGTATTCTGCCATTAGCATGTACCAACGTGAATCTCAACTCATCAGTCCAGGCAACATTTTTCCACATGCCTAGGGTCCAGTGGCAATGTTCCCGCGCCCATGCTAATCTTTGCACCCTGTGATGTGCGGTCAGCAGCGGTACCTTCGTGGGACGATGGCTTCTGTACCCCATAGCGAGGAGATGGTTCTAGATGGTGTGGCTGCTTACACGTTTTTGTGCACCAGCGTTAAATTGCTGAGTGATTTCTTGCACTGTGACCCGTCTATCCGCTGTTACAATGCGAGCTAGCCGAGGATGACCCTGCTCATCCACACGCTGTTGTCCACGGCAGTTGGGCCTTTGCAGGGATGGTTTTACCGGATTCCATGTACTCACGGTGCACCCGTGACACAGTGGCTCGTGAAAATCCCAGTGCCTTAATGACTTCCGAGATGGAGTGACCCATTCGTTGGGCCCCGACAATTTGCCCACGATCAAATGCGCTTAGATCCTTCGTCTTACCCATACTGCGTCGGACTGTTACTGATTCCCGTTGCATCACTCCTTATATTGTCGGATCGCTGCACACGTCATGTCGTTTCCGTTTACAGGGCCGCCCACAGTTCCACTTTTGCATCTCTAATTCAATTGCTCGTCAGTGTAGTTTCGCAATGTAAACTAACTGTACACATGAAAGGCGTCAAACGATAGATCTTGATACTTCCGGATTGGTACGAATTCCGCAGGAATTGTATCCGTAGGCGCTAAAATTAAACACTGAAGGAACGTATATCTCATTCCTCTCCCTACTTCCGTATCCCTATTTATTTTTACTCATTTTTTTAGAGGAAAACTAATTTTTTACACCTAATGAGGAACACTATTGTTGGTCTTCAAACGGAAACCAGCCCTCCGGACTGTTTAGTTCTTGGCGTCTCAGGAGTGAGTGACATTAAAGAAACATTCAGATTTCTAGATAGTTGATGTTAATAAATAAAGAGCAATAAAATCATTTTTTTTTCAAAATGAACTTAAAAAAAACAACAAGAAAGATGACACCGAATTTTCGGGTGTAATAAGCACGTCTTTTGAATCCGTTCTAACGCAAATTAAATTTATGAAAGCTATTCAAAGTGAATGGAACCGGTATGGAAAACAATAGATCTGACGAAAGAAAGATTTTCAATCGGGTTTTTCGTCCCTCAGATATTGCTGTAAAGGGAATCGTGAGCTTACGAACGCTTAGAAACAGAGCTATCGACAAAAATAAGTTGTGACTTTATGTCCCCTGGTGGTAAAACCATGCATTATTTTAGGAAGAAAGTATTCTCAAAAGGTTTATCCATATAAGCGGTATCGATCCAAGAAAAAAAAATGTAGTCGAGTTTTCAGGAGCTCAGATTTTGCTATAAATACATCAGACGCAGAAATTAAGACTTATGACCCTTAGTGGCTAAACCATTCTTTACCAAACATTAAAAATTATGTGAAAAATATTTTTCATCGTCTTGTATGTGATACGGGAAGAACTTTTCAAATCGGAGCTGTAGGAGCAGAAATAACGCAGAAAACGCAATTTACCTTTGTGCCCCCTAGCGAAAAGTCTATGATTTACTTGTAAATTTGAATTTATAGGAAAAGCATTTCGCATAGGAAACACTATCCAACAAAGAAGGAATTTTTCAAATCGGACTCTTAGAAGTAGAGATATTGACAAAAATAAGATATATATCTACGCCCCCTGGCGTAGAAACCATTCATTATTTCAAGAAGAAAATTTTCCTAAAAGGTTTATTGACATGAGTATTATCGGTCAACAAACTACTTTCTTTTCAATCGAGATTTTAGAAGCTCATATTTTGCTGCAAATACATCAGAAGCGGAAATTAAGACTTACGCCACCTGGTGGCCAAAACATTTTTTACAAAAATTAGAAATTATGTGCAAACGATTTCCCATCAGGAGCTCTATGCCGTGCAGAATGATTTTTTCAAATCGGAGACTTAGAAGCAGATATATAAGGGGGAAATGCAATTTACATTTACCTCCCATAGCGGAAAGTCTATGAATTACTTTAAAATTTTGAAATCGTATGAACCACATGTCACACTAGAAACACTGTCCAACAAAGAAGGAATTTTTCAAATCGGACTCCTAGAAGTAGTGATATTGACAAAAACAAGATATACATCTACGCCCCCTGGCGTAGAAACCATGCAATATTTTAAGAAGAAAATGTTTCTAAAAGGTTTGTCGACATGAGTAGTATCGGTCAACAAACGACGTTTTTTGCAATCGAGAATTTAGGAGCTCATATTTTGCTGCAAATGCATCGAAGCGGAAATTAAGATTTACGCCCCTTGGTGGCCAAACCATTTTTTTTACAAAAATTAGAAATTATGTGCAAACGATTTCCCATCAGAAGCTGCATCCGGTGCAGAAAGAATTTTTCAAATCGGAGATTTAGAAGCAGAGATATAGGGGGACGCAATTTACCCTTACGCCTCCTGGCGGAAAGTCTATGAATTACTTGAAAATTTTGAAATTAAATGGAAAACGTGTCACATGGAAAACACTATCCAACAAAGAAGGAATCTTTCAAATCGGACTCCCAGAAGTAGAGATATTGACAAAAATAAGATGTACATTTACGCCCCCTGGCGGAGAAACTGTGGAATATTTTAGGGAAAAAAATATTCCAAAACAATTTATCGATGTGAGTGGCATCAGTGCACCAAAGAATTTTTCAATCGATATTTTAGAAGCTCAGATTTTATGGCAAATACATCAGAAGCAAAAATTAAAGCTTACGCCCCCTAGTAGCCAAAGTATTCTTTACCAAACATTTGAAATTATGTCCAAACAATTTTCCATCACGAGATGTATCCGCTGAAGAAAACATTTTTCAAATCGGAGTTTTAGAAGATGAGTTATCGGGGAAAATGTAATTTATATTTACGCACCCTAGCGGAAAATCTAGGAGTAATTTGAAAAAGTAACTATATCTAAAATACTCTTCGACATAAATGGAATCGAATGATAAAAGATTTTTTTCAATCGGGTATTTAGAAGCAAATATGTGGAATAAAACGCATTTTTGAATTCGACATCATCTGCATTTACGCCCTCTAGCGGCGAAATTGTACATCGTAAAAAAAAACGAAATGAAAGATCATCATTTGCATATTTCAAGCTTTCCAATGCAAAAAGAATTTTTCAAATCGGACTAATATATAGTTGCAGAGATTTCGTGGGTACAGACGGACGGACGGTCAAACCGATAACAGAAGCACGATCTTTTTTTACAAAAGAGGTGCTAAAAAAGCCTAAACAAACCAGAATATTTGAGATCTCTAATCACGAACATATGTAATTTGAAAAGGAAGAAAACTGAGGGAGAAAATGTGATGTTTTGCCGCCCCCCCCTTTCATTTGCGTGTCCCTCTGCCCCCACGGTTCCGACGCAACTGGTGTACACACAAGAATTTAGGGCTATATAGGACTCCAGAACTATCGCCTCTAGTCCTGGAAAATTGACTGGCTTAATTTAGATGTATTCAAAAGTTACCATATGGCAAATAATATATTTCGTACAATATATTTCGTACAAGTCATTCATAATTATTTTGTTTTATTATTTTGTATTTTTATTTTAATAATTTTTGTGCCTACGATGAGCGAGATACTACAGCAGGAAGATCTCAGCCAGGTAATCTCTCCGAGCCAGCAGATGCCCGCTTGCTCGGGTCGAAGAGCGATCTTATCCACATACACGTCACCATGCATTCTCAGCAGATAATAATTCAACTGTGTTCTCAGATCGTTGTTTTTTCTCTATTACTTGGAAATTTCTTTAAAATGAAATTCATAGTTTACATTTAGACAAATATATCTTCACAGTGTCATTATACTGAAGAGCAATTGTATTAGAGACAGCTGGCGTTATGCAGATGTGACGTTGTGGGCGGCCCTGTAAACGGAAACGACATGACATATGCAGCGATCCGACAATATAAGGAGTGATGCGACGGGAATCAGTAACAGTCGGACGCAGTATGGATAAGACAAAGGATCTAAGCGCATTTGATCGTGGGCAAATTGTCGGGGCCAGACGAATGGGTCACTCCATCTCGGAAGTCATGCAGGCACTGGGAATTTCACGAGCCACTGTGTCATGGGTGCACCGTGAGTACATGGAATCCGGTAAAACCATCCCTGCAAGGACCAACTGCCGTAGACAACAGCGTGTGGATGAGCGGGGTCATCGTCGTCTAGCTCGCATTTTAACAGCGGATAGACGGGCTACAGTGCAAGAAATCACTCGGAAATTTAACGCTGGTGCACAAAAACGTGTAAGCAGCCACACCATCTAGAACCATCTCCTCGCTATGGGGTACAGAAGCCATCGTCACGCGAGGGTATCGCTGCTGACCGCACATCACAGGGTGCAAAGATTAGCATGGGCGCGGGAACATCGCTACTCGACCCTAGACATGTGGGAAAAATGTTGCCTGGACTGATGAGTCGAGATTCACGTTGGTACATGCGGATGGCAGGATACGAGTACGGCGCAAACCACATGAAGCGATGGATTCTTCTTGCCAGCAGGGTACTTTTCAAGCTGGTGCGGGGGTGGAATTCTCGTCTGGGGACTGTTTACGTGGACTGAAATGGGACCCCTGGTACGTTTGATATCGTCCCTCCTCACAGGTCAACGTTACCGGGATATCCTGGACGACCATTTGCTCCCGTTTGTGCGTCTTCAACATCCCATTGGCGACTTCATCCTGCAAGAAGACAATGCACAGTGCCATCACTCCCGAATTGTATCCGAATGGTTGGATGAAAACTCCACCGACGTGACCTCGCTTCCTTGCCAGCTAGGTCACCTGACCTCAATCCCATCGAGCACATCTGGGATGCCATCGAGAGAGATGACCTCCCTCCATCAAATCTTCGTGAACTGTGGGAGCTTGTTCAGGAGTCGTGGATCCGTATGGCTTCCCAACGCTTCCGGTGTCTTGTCGAGTCCATGATGAGACGAATCGCTGCCGTCATCAGGACAAAAAGTGGTGCTACACGTTACTAGACACGTATCTCTAATTCAATTGCTCTTCAGTGTATATCCGTGTGATGTGTTGCGTCACCGATTCCCAATCCTGTAGCTCATAGATTCAATTGTCGAAGGAAATCTATGGGAAAACTAGTCTTCCTCGAAAATCGATGAGCTATGACCTGATAATGAAAATGTAGATGAAACATTTAATTAACTAAAATATTTCATTAGCGGGGTAATATTGCAGAAAAGAAGGCGTTATTTTTTTTAATTCCCTTATGAATTGCGTGCCTTGCTGTTCTTTACCGCGCCTTTGTAAAATAACAATTAACACAGCAAGCATGTTTTAAGCGAAAGTAAAACGTACTGTAATTACAAACTTTGGTAACAATTGAAATTCAGGTCATGTTAAACTGTATATAAAATTGAAACACATGTAATATATGTGACGTACTACAGAGGTAAAGCATGTGTCAAGACGACAAATCTGCAGCGATACATTCTGTCCGTGTAGCTTAGTTGGGAGAGCAACTTGCTCCGGAGTGAGAGGGCGGGGATAAATTTGTGTTTTCAGATATACTGAAACACAAACCGTAATTTTCGGGCTAAGAGGCGCCCCCAAAATTATGTAATCTCCCAGCAATCCACGCAAGAGCTTCGACAAATAACGTCGTGACATCTTTCAACCACTATCTGAACTACTTGAGCGTTTTTAAAGTTATTGTTCCATAATTTCACACAATCATTCAAGTTATTTTCAGTAATTTATTGAGACAATATAAAAATGAAATAGATAATAGCATTGAAAGTCCCGAATGTTTATACCTTTGTTGTCACATTTATTCATTTGTGGTTTATTCACTCTTAGAGGGTGGTAATGATTACAGATTACAGCTTGTAAATGCAGTTTTCGCGACAAAACTTACCGGTGTTATATTTAGTTGAAAAAACTGGTTTGTGTTATCAAAAAATATCAGAACGCAAGTGAAATGTTAAATGCGCATTTTTTTTATAGAAGAGCATTCATGAAAAATGTATAGATACGGATGAATGAAGTAGAAACGTGCTGTAAAATAAATTAAATATTAGTTCTGTCTTTAATTTCGGGTACTTTTAGTGCTTGTGAAAATAACATAAATTCTATTTTTGATAACAGTTTTAACCCTGTTTCCTGGAACAACACTAAATTCTCAGAAATGCTGCAGGTTGTGCCATGACGGAGACGTGGGGTCACTGCTACAAATTCTTGTTATATACATTTACGGAAAAATTAATAGCAACTCTAAAAATTTCAGACGTTTTTGGGTTTTCAGTGTTGCTACAAAAGTAAATATGCAGAAAATACTCACAATATACACTATCTACCAACAAGTAATTGGACACCTGTGATAGCAAAGGAAAACGAAGTTTATTCACATTCAATAGTTGGTTGAGCCTCCACGAGCGGCGATTACAGCTGCGACACTTCGGGGCATACTCTCAATCAGGCGTTGTACGACGGCTAGCGGTATTTCCTTCCACTCGGCTTGGAGAAGACAGGTCAGTTCCTTCACCGATTTCGGATGGTGATGTCACTCTTTAAGTCGACGCTCCAACTCGTCCCATAGGTGCTCGATAGGGTTAAGGTCCGGGTTATGTGCAGGCCAGTCCATTCGATTAACCCCATTGTCACTATACCATGCCATGGTGAAGCTCGCAACATGACAGGCGGCATTGTCATCCTGAAAATAACATGGGTTCATCCCGTAAAACTGCCACAACGTAGGAAGCGCATGGTAATCCAAAATGGTGCAGTAAGTCTCGGTGTTGAGTCTACCAGGAATTGCGACCAAGGGTCCCGTGCCATACCAGGAGAAACACCCCCATAGCATAATTCCACCGCCGTCGAACTTCACAGTTGGCACAATACATTCCGGCAGGAGGCGTTCTCTAGGCAGACGCCAAACCCAGACACTGCCATCCGAACGGAGAGGGTGAACCTTGATTCGTCGCTCCAGAGAACCTGTTTCCACTGTTCAACGGTCCACTGTCGACGTTCTTTGCACCACGTTAGCCGAGCAGCGCTATTGGACTTGGTGATCAAAGCCTTGTGGGCGGCAGCACGTCCATGATAACCGAGCAGATGGGCTTCCTTACGGATGGCATTCATCGAAAGAACACTCCCGGATGGTATTCATCGAAAGAACACTCCCGCATGCCTGTTGAAACTCCTCACGGATGTGACCCATCGATTTGGTGCGGTTCTTCCGAATTTCTCTGGCCAGCACCCGTCCATCTCAAACTCCCAGTTTTGTGGGTCTGCCGGGTCGGGGCACATTCCGACAGTCACCTCTCATCTTCCACTTGCCAATCACGTAGGCCACTGTCGATTTTGGGTACTTCAACTCGCTGGATATGTCACGTATGGATCGGCCATTTCTGTGGTACCCGACGATTACACCTTTCTCGAAATCAGAGAGCTCCAAACTGCGTGGCATCTTGCATGCGTCTGATTGCGTTGTTGTTGCTTCCCACACGATATTTAACGGCGGCGGCCGTGACGTGTATCAGGACCGCAGACATCGTCGATTGCAGGGGTGTCCAATTACTCGTTGGTAGATAGTGTATATATATATATATATATATATATATATATATACACACTGGTTTACAAAAGTTAAGGACGAAGAGGAGAAATTAGCATAACAGCGGAACGAGCAGGCAGAACGGACCGAAAGACCACTCAGGAAATAGACTTGGGTCCGGTACGGTAAGGCATGCGCATATATGCAGCATGACATGGGGGGGGGAAGTGTCGGAAGGGGATAAAGCACACAGGCGGTGTACTCTCAGTAATTCGGTGAAAGCTATTACACGGTGTACATCGGTTTGAACGACGTCGAGTTGCTGCCACCGTGTGATATGGCCAACAGGCAATCCAGTAGACTACATCTGGATGACTTTACCTGAGGTCGCGTCATTGGGAAGTTGGAAGAAAGTCAAAGTGTGACTAGTGTGGCCGAGGAGTTCGGGAATGCTCGCAGCATCGTTTCACGAGCTTGGAGATCATTTCAAACGACAGGAACAGCTGTCCGAGAGTTTAGCAGTGGTCGTCCACGAGCAACCACGGCGGCGGCCTGCCGGTATATTGTCCTACAGGCCAGAAGAGACAGACGGCAGACAGCGGGAAAAATCGCAAGGCACATGCAACAGACAACTGGACGTCCGTTATCGCGTTTTACCGTGGCCAGGAGGCTGCACAAAGGTGGTCTATTTGCACGACGACCAGTACGGTGTGTGTCATTAATGCCTGCTCATCGGAAACGGTGGTTTCTGTGGTGCCAGGAACACAAGAACTTGACACATCAGCAATGGGGCCGAGTTTTCTTTGCGGACGAGAGCCGATTTAGTCTGACGAGCGATTCTGTGGACGTATACACATCTGGAGAGATCAGGGAACACGCAATCACACCTCCAACATCATCTAAAGGGACCGGTTTGGAGGTGACGGAGTTCTCGTTTGGGGCGGTATCTTGCTTAGTAGCCGTACGGACCTCCAGATCTTCCAAGGAGGTTCAGTCATTGGTGTCCGCTATTGTACCGAGGTTCTCCTGCCTCACGTGCGTCTATTTAGAGGTGCTGTGGGTCCTGAGTTCCTCTTCATGGACGACAACGCTGCACCTCATCGTACAGTGTCTGTCGCAGAGCTGTTGGAGAGTGAAGATATTCAACACATGGATTGGCCCACAAGGTCCCCGGACCTAAATCCAATCGAACACGTGTGGGACCTTCTCGGGAGACGCTTGGCAGCACGTCACCAGCCGCCAGCAACGATTCCTCAGCTGCGATTGGCGCTACAAGAGGAATGGGCCGCGATGCCTCAACAGCTCCTTGACAACCTCGTCCTCAGCATGAACAGACGTTGTAAATCCTGCAACGCAGTCAGGGGTGATCATATCCCCTACTAAAGACTGGATTTTTCTTGGCAGCCGCCTGTCACATGGACGTTTCTGTCTTCTGTCCAGTTGTGCTCGAAGCTACCTTTTCAATAAAGTGCCTTTGTACCCTTTGGATTTCTTGTTTGGACGGTTTTGCTCACTTGTCCGATATTCTTACATCTTGGGGATCTTATGTTATGATTTGAGTAAATGTGGAGCACTTCTGCACGACGTGACATTCTAAAAACTGTCTCGTCCTTAATTTTTGCACGCCAGTGTATATATAATTTTAAAGCACATTTCATGCAAAAGCCAACTCAGTTTACAGAACAGGAATATCTTTAACAGAACTCAAGTTATGACTAGAAATGTCATCGTCGTTGCTACAAGCCGAGGGAGCTTGCTTGTACATCCGCATACAGGCAATATAAAGGGCAGGCGATGTGCGTGGGATTATTCCAGACGTTTTCGCTGTGTGCGTAGGTAGTTCCTGTGCATTGGTGAGGTGTAGTCTTTACTCTTATGGACTGCAATGCAAATCTGAAGTTTAGAGTGCGTTTCGTTCATTCTATGCAAACTGTGTTGCATTTATGGGAATATTAGGCGATATTTTACCACGAAAGGTTTCGCGAATGGGGGCTAAGTGAATTCGGCAAAAAGCAATGCAGAAATTGCCCGGATAACAGATGTGCACAAGGGACAGCTGGCGAAGATCCGTGATGTGGGTGGCATCAAGAATAGCAGGCTGGGTAAATGTGGCCGAAAAACAAAAACAACTCCTGGAAGTAACAACGTTTTTGAAACGGTTATGTCTGCGAAACAGGCGTCTCGCCAACAGTTTTTGCCAAAGAATTACGGAAGAGCTTTAGTACTGTTGTTTGTCCTCGAATAATGAGGAACAGGTCACGTTCCATGGGTCTGGCGTATCATAGGACGGTAAAGAATCTATAACTAACCAATGTACAATGCAAGAGACGTTTAGAATGGGCAAAGGAACATGAGAAGTGGAACACTGATAGATGGCGTCAAGTGTTATTTAGTGATGAGACAAAATTGAACACTTGGCACCCCGAGTCGTTACATCGACGGTAACGACTCGGGGTGCCGAGTGTTTCGACGAAATAACGAGGCGTTGCATCCCTCTTGCAGACTTAAGCCAAGAAAGTATCCATGCAGTGTTGTGATTTAGGGATGTTTCGCTGATGGAGTGCGTAGAATCCATGCGTGAGAGCACTGTTAAGGTGGACGTCAAGTAATTTTGCTTCCTATACTTCCAATGGAAAAACTTTTGTACACATTTCCTTCACAATTAATGCGTTCCCAAGGATGAAAATTTGAACATCGATTAAAATAACTTCATTTTATAACTTCGAATACTTAATATTTTCTAAAAGTTAACCATAATTATATTAAAAATCAATAACTTTTCCTTTGGTGGTGTTGAAACCAGAAAACAGATGGCGCGACCTGTACTTTGATGACGTCAGTAGACAAACAAATGTTGGATTGCATAATTATCGTTATGTTTTAGAAAATATTAAGTATTCCAAGTTATAAAATGAAGCTATTTTAATCGATGTTCAAATTTTCATCCTTGGGAACGCATTAATTGTGAAGAAAATGTGTACAGAAGTTTTTTCATCGGAAGTATGGGAATCAAAATTACTTGACGTCCACCTTAATGCACTGGTGTATAAAAATATCCTCCAGGACAAGATGGTGCCTTCAGGACGTGATTTGCTCCAGGGTCAGCAATACATCTTTCAGGACGATTCGGTCCCATGCCCCCGTGCAAAAATCATTAAAGCTTATGTGACGTCTTTAAACAATGTTGTGCCTCTTCCTTGGCCTGGTAATTCGCCAGCTTGAACCCGATTGAGAATTTGTGGCCCATTCTGAAAAGAAAAGTGCACGAACGTCACCCCACAAATAAAATGGAACTGATTAACGCAATTAATGCCGTTTACCACAACTGTATTTCATCCGTCATGTTGCGTAAGTTGGTTGACTCCATGCGCAATAGGTGAGCAGCCATTGTTAGATCAAAAAGTCACCGAAAGAAATATTAGGCACGTAATTGTATTTGAATTTGAACGTGTTACTTTGCCATGATTTCTGTTTCACAACACATTTCTGTTCAAAATTTGAGATCTGTTAAAGATATTTCCATTCTGTAAGCTGATTTGGCTTCTGCATCAAACGTGTTTTTAAATGATATATACACTGCCGGAAAATAAAAAAAGAACACCAAGAAGGAATTGGTGGACGATCATGAAATTTACATATGTTAATGGAGTCGAGTTTACGTAAGTGTGATGTTAATTTCGGGACCAACCGGTGAGCGCTTACGCCACAGCACGGCATAATATGCAAATTATCGTCGGTGGTATTTAAGGAGTACGGCGAAGTGAATGTAATCAGTCGTCGGCGTACGGACACGTGCGAAGACCCTGAAGAAACTGTAATTCCTGGACATGGAAGACGTGTGCGATTTCAGCAGTTATTGGACTTTGAGCGAGGTCGTCTAGTCGGACTCCGCGAGGCCGGGTGGTCGTATCGTCGTATTGCGGAGCGAATTGGACGGGAGGTATCGATGGTGGTACGATGGTGGCGTAGATGATCCTAGGAGCATTCCCACACGAGAAAACGTGGAACCGGGAGTCACAGACGGACTGATGAGCGGACCGATCGACGCATAAGAAGAGCGGCGTTGTCAATCAGAACATCCACTGCTACACAAATCCGAGCGGCCGTTGCACCTGAGGTGACTGTGCGAACAATCCGCAACCGTCTACTGGATACAGGACTACGTGCACGTGTGCCTCTGGCATGTGTACCTCTAACTCCAGCCCACCGTCAGGAACGGTTGCAGTGGTGTCTCCAACGTCTGCACTGGAGAACGCAATAGCGATCTGTCGTGTTCAGCGATGAAAGCAGATTCTGCGTGGGAGCCTCCGATGGCCGTATGCGTGTTCGCAGACGCACAGGGGAGCGTCTCCACCCTTCTTGCATCCGCCAGCGACACACAGGGCCTACAATTGGTCTTCTGGTGTGGGGAGCGATCAGCTATCACTCCCGTACACAACTAGTGTTTGTACCGGGAACGTTAAACAGCACCTCCTACATCAACAACATCATTCAGCCCGTTGTTGTGCCATTTGTAAGGTCGGTCCATCGTGGTGTTTTCCAGCAAGATAACGCACGCCCACACACGGCAAGTGCAACGCAACATGCACTTCAGGGTGTGAGACAACTTTCATGGCCTGCACGTTCACCGGATTTGTCCCCCATTGATCATGTGTGGGATTTTATGGGACAACGACTTATCCGGTCTCCACGGCCAGCCACGACCATCCCCGATTTACGCGTCCAGGTTGAGGATGCTTGGAACTCAATACCCCAAACTTACATCCAACATTTGTACGACAGACTCCATGCCAGAATTGCACAGTGTGACGCAGTTCACGGAGGTTCAACCTCGTACTAACCATGTTACATGGAAATGTTATATTTCAGTTTACCAGCAAATACAGCTGTATTTTGCCATAATGTTTTGATCACGTTATTCTCTGTATTCCGTTATTATGCTGTATAAATTTCGTTGGTATCAGACGTCTCCTTCTTGGTGTTCTTTTTTCACTTTCCGCCAGTGTACATATTGTGAGTATTATCTGCATATTTACTTTTGTAGCCACACTGAAAACCCAAAAACGTCAGAAATTTCCAGAGTTGCTATTAATTTGTTACTTATTAACATTTTATCGATTATATTAATCAGTTTAAAATCACATATATGACATCGCAAAGAGGAATGCTTAATATGCAATAGCGTTTGATGCACGCAGAAGTAGATTCATGACTATTGTCTTAATATTTGTTATGTTTATCATTTGTTTATGTTTCAAATCATGTAAATTATTCTTAACAGTTGTATGAAGCCTTGAAAATGCCCTCCGTTGAGGTGGAAAAGCTCGGCTAGTAAATAAATAATTGATTAGTTATACCTAACTACGGAAGTCATTTATTGATTCATAACGCCTATTTAAAGCTCTATTTTTAGGGGAGGTTAACAACCAACTAATCTAAGGGTTGTGAGCAGTCGTTTCTCCCTAAATTACGGCTACTGGTTCCAGGGAAGAGAAAGAGCCCCAGGTTCTTAGAAAAAGCACACTATCCATGTCTTATCCAAAACTTGGACCCTACCCTGCTCGGACGAATAGTCCAAAGCCAACTCCTCTGACCACTCGGCCTCCGGCGGAACTATTTTTTTTTTTTACTTTAAAGAAAATAGCTGTCGGTATTTTCTTTAATCTTTATATAAATGCCGTTAAATCCAAAGGGCGATGGCATCATAATCTTACGGATTTATGATGTCAGAAGCTAACAGAAAAACACACATGGCGTCGTGGATTGTTGGCCACCGTGGTGTAAGGCTAACGCGCTCGGCCAGATATCGAGAGATCCGTGGATTCAATTCCCCTGCCGTGACCGAATAACAATTTTTCGGTTGCTACGTTTTCTGAAACGTGGAAAGAGCGATGTATTTGTTTATTTATTTATTTGAATAAAATTAAATTTACATCTATGCTACAGTTAAACGCAACTATCCGAGAGGAATGCATATTTCTGAAGTAGGATAACATTTAAAAACGGTTAATATGAATGCATTTCTGCTTATGCAACTTCTACAGAAACAATGCATTTGCTTTGGTTCGCGATTCTTGCAAAGGCGATGTTGTTTCTCGTTTGCTTTCAATTCACCAAACGGAATGCCCAAATCCGGAAGCATCAGGTTCTAAATGATACTTGCAGCAGCTATTGTCAACGATGGATGAGACCCTTCAAAAGAGGAAGTAGGAAGCGAGGTTTATTTCCACCAAGTGATGTCCGATTTCCACATCAAAGCAAAGGAGTGTCTTCCTCCATCATCAGCTGCGGAAGGACGCGACTCTGGAAGGAACGGAAACCATTCTCAACATGGAACAATCTCATGCTGGGACTTTTTCCTGTATTCCTCGAAATACTGTCTATCGAACGCAAAAACCTCATGCGCTCTTCGTGTACATGCGCTGTGAAGGTCAGGAAAGAACGCACCCAAATGTTTCACCCTAAACTCGCACCCAAATTTTCAAGAAACATGGTAATTTTTGAACAGATGGCAGATAATAAATCACGACTTATGCTTTGTCTTTTTATCTCTCTTCCGGTTTATCTCTGCTTAGCGCGCAGTCTGTTCGAAAAAATCTTCCGTCGTGTGTGTGTGTCTGTGGATTTAACGACAACTGCGAGCTACTCAATGGGCTATAAGCAGTCACCCGTCCCTGATTTGGGCTCACTGGTTCCAAGAAATGAGAAAGAGCCAGTACTGTAAGACATGCACACCAACAATGCCTCAATTGGGATTCGAACAC
Organism: Macrothele yani; assembly: GCA_039090855.1. NCBI lineage: Eukaryota > Metazoa > Arthropoda > Arachnida > Araneae > Macrothelidae > Macrothele > Macrothele yani. The sequence continues at coordinate 37,342,019 of CM076989.1, forward strand.
GGACCCATCTAATGCAAACACACCTTCATTCGGAAGCTCGAGACCTGCCCTGCTGGGAAGAATAGCCAAAAACTAGCGCTTCCGATTACTCGGACACTATACGATTGTTTTAAACAAAAGGTGCATCAGTCATAAACCAATGCTTAGACCACTTCGGCAGCGATCTGGCTCCAAATACTTGTGAAACATGTGTGGAAATTTCTGAAGCATATGTTGGAATATATACCACAGAAAGCAAAATTCAGTTTCTAGTAATTGCGTGTACATAGTACCTTATGACCATTCGTTCAAGATGGGTCTGGGTTCAAATCTCGGTGAGTCATGGATGTTGTATTTGTCTAACGGTATTGACCCTCTCCCTTCCCTGGAATCAGTGGCCCTAAATTATGGGCGGGCGACTGCATATAACCCACTAAGTTGTCCACGCTGGTCGTTAAACCTCCAACCAAAAAAAAAAAAAAGAATCTTTTCACTTTTCAAGACCAATATATAAAAACTACATAATTACAATATTTATCAGGATATGGTTATCTTCATCGAAATCCAATTTTTGTTGGCTCCTGGACTGATTACCACTGATCAGATCAGGTCTAGAGGATTTTAGGAAGAGAGTGTCTGACCCCAGGTTTTAAACAACCCTTAGAAATAGGAAGCTATGAGATTTGGGCTAGAGTGCCCGATAGGAAAGTGACACGGAAGCGAAGTAGAAAGGGGGAGGAAGATGCCCTTATTTATTACAGGGGTGCCAGTACCCGAGGTCCGACGGCTTAAGGTGCCCATCCGACGCACGGCGGATATTTAGTGGATCGAGCGTTCGTACCTGCCTAGGATCGAACCTGAGGTCCTTTCCGTGTCAGTCACGAGCGTTGCCCACTAGGCCACCCGCGGCCTGATTAACATCGAGTTTATATTAGGTGGAGTCGTCACTTCCCTCCACGCAGCACTGGATGCCATAAGTCATCTGAACGTGACGTCACATACTAGCAAAAAGTTGGTTTGAAACTATTGAAACCAATGGAACAAAAGCTTCGCGGCGTACAGACAAATAAAATGATGGATTTAATAATCTTTATCAATTATACAAGCTTACCGTTTTACCAACTGTATAATTTAGTTTGTTTGCCTGTACGTGACGTCACTCCAAAGATTAGCTGTGAGCGGCAGAGCCAGTGGTGTCTCCACCTAATGTAAGCTCGATGGTGTTTACTTGGTAAATCTTATCGCGCTAATTCCACACAAAATTATTTGAAATAATCTCAGGGGTAGGTGATAAATCTTATCGCACTAACTCCACATAAATTTAAATAATCTCAGGGGTACGTGAATTTACAACAGGTGCATCATTCTAAATATTTGCCTAAACTATCTGTGGTAAAATTGTTGATTCCTTTGGCATGAGAAGGGCGACTTTCGCAAGGATATTGCTGCCTTTTTGGGTGTACTTCCGAATCTACTGTTCTTGGATTTCTTTGAATAACAAATTATGTATCCAACTTTTGAATTCTTCTAATGCTTGTTTATACGCCTCGCCTTTCACTGAATAAATGAAGCAAATGATCTAACTACTGTCGTTTTTCTCGTTATGCGACAGAGGAGTTGAAAGTTCAGTCGTCATGCGCGGCAAAAAACAGTTCTATTTTGAATCACCTTTTTCTTCTGAAGGAATACGTATTCTTCTGTACTGAGCTGCTGAAATGGGCTATTTACTGGGCATATGAATCACCCGATTAACAGCTAACTATCACAGGATTGGGATCCGGTCTTCTTCCTTTTAAACTAATTACTTCACCAGAGCTAATAGTTAAGAAAATATCGTTTCGAGTCTAGGTACGTAGATGTCAAATGTTTAATTCATCTGTGACCCTACGCTGAAGAGACCAGAACTGCCTTTCTCTTTTTTTGGCGGGAGGGAGGAACATTGATTGCTATTCGTAAGCTATGGGAAAAATAAATGAAATATCTATTTTGCAGAATATTACTCATAACGATAAATTAAGAGATATCTATAACACTTTAAATTTAAAAAATCAGACAAAATTAGAAATCATAATGAATATCCCATTTATAAATACCATTTGGAAACGACAACTTCAGATTAAATTAAGTACTCACATCCGCGATCTAAATTTTAAAATTTCACACCACATTATTCCTAATCGTAAATGGCTACATAAAATACATCTGTCAAATGATCCGTATTGCAAATATTATGGTCTCTTGGAGAACACTGAACACATTTTTGTTGAGTGTGATTTTGCAAAAAAACATTTGGACATGGTTAAATAATTACTTAAATTTAAAGGAGGTTTCTGACAGTAAACAAATCTTATATCATTCACCTTTGAAATATAGTGATTTAAAAAGTAATGCGATTCATTATCTAATAACATTTACAAAATATGATCTGTGGAAGAATAGAAATTTAATGTCATTTAATCAGAAATACCGAAATTCGAAGCAGATGAAATTAGCAATAAATGCGATTTTCGAAGAGTTCTAAAATTTGAAAATAGGAAATATGGTGTAAATAAAACTTTAAAAAAGTGGATAGCATTCAAACCAATAGTTTATAAAAAAGGTAATAATATCCTTAATAAAATATTGGAATAAAATAATATTTAATAAGTCACAAATTCATAGTAGGATCCAGAGTCAGATTTCCATTTTTGATGTGTTGGAAACTGCTTCTCTTCTTGTGGATATATTGTTTTCGTACTTTCACTTTCTTTCGTGGTTATTTTTGTTTTCCTTTTCTCTCATTTTTAAACAATCCCTTCAGTATGGGTCTCTTCATAGTGCTCCCTGATGGGATGATTCTAAATAAATTGTATTAAACCTTCTTTGGGTGGTTTTTCTCGGGCAGGCTCCTCCCCCCCCCCAGCAAAGATGTTTTGAAAGATCTGTATGAAATATGTGAAAAGATATTTCTAAAACTTAAAAGTACTTATTGTGAAATTTTGTCTGTTGGATACATAAGAAATTTAGTCTGAATAGTATATCTGTGAGAAATAGTTTAACTTGATGTTCTTTATTTTTTTATTTAAGCCATGAACTCGTTCATAGTGCTCCTTATCTATATATTCTGCAAAATAGTAGCTTCAATCAATTTTACGTAAATGGTATGAAAGTGAGTAAAAGTTGTGTTTAAATGTGATTCAGCAAAAAATAAATAAATAAATCCTTAACAATTCTTTATGAATCTCTTATGGTCGGCTTTCATTAAAGTCGGGCATGAGACATAAAGAAACAGAACAATTTCGTATGGATGAGGGCTACTTGCGTAATTTTGAAACACAAACTTAGGAGTAGCCCCCGCTACCACTGTAGGCATCCAATAAAATTCTAATCCAGAACTTCAGGCATATTTTCACACAACGCAATTCGTTTTCAGATTGTCGTTGTGTCACTGCCACTTATAGGAAACGGATCATCCTCAAGGGAGTGCCTAAAACATAAATTCAAAGACGCATTTCCGGAGTACGGATTTTCCTCCGGAAATATCCACCTCTTCGTACAAGCAAGCGGAATGGAAGAAGCAAATACAATTTTGGTGTAAAAAAATTTTTCAGTTATTGCAAAGTCATTATTTTTCAGCACTCAGAACATCTAATGTACCTAATTTTGGAATGAGTTCTGGCAATGGATAAAGAAAACTTTATGTAGTATTTTGTAATAGTTTATTAATTATTTACTTTGGTTTAAGCCATAATTCCATACAATAAAAGATCGTGGAATAGATATGCTCGTTAAATAAATTCCATGATTCAGAAATAAAAGAAAATACATAGATACTTCAAACTCACGGATTTACGAAACAAGAATTTATTTTATTCGAGAACAAAAATAGCAAGCTGTGACCCTCACACGGACAGCTTGAGATTCGTTTTTTTTTTTTTTTAGTTGGAGGTTTAACGACCACCGTGAGCAACTCAATGGGCTATAAGCAGTCGCCCGTCCCTAATTTAGGGTCACTGGCTCTAGGGAAGGGAGAGAGCCAGTGCCGTAAGACAAACACAACATCCATGCCTCACCGGGATTCGAACCCGGACCCCTTCGGACGAATGATCAGAGGCCAACACCTTAGACCACTGCGCCACCGGGGCGGCTGAGATTTGTTTAGCACATATCTTATGAATGCAAAATTTCTTATGTACAAATGGCTAGAATATGAGAATTCAAAGAATACGAACTGACAGTTCATAAGCGTAGTCCGATGCCTAAACGGTTAGGACGCAAAGTTTCACACGTGAATCTGTTCCTACGTGTCGCATAGTTTTTGTGCTTCTTCCCTTGCACCCTTTAGTTTTGAATCTATTAACACAAAATCAGAAATAAATAAGATTTCTTACATTTATTTGCATAAAAGCAAGGAAAGAAAAAATTAAAACATTCCTGTCTTAAACGTTTCATCATCTACATCTAAACACAGTTCCGATAATAATCAATACGTTAAATCATGGATGCAAATAAACGGTCGGCCGGTCACCAATTGCGACTAAGTTTTTAAAACTGGCGACCAGTTTTTCTTGCAGAATGCTAATAAAAAGTTCCGTCACTTTTCCTGCCCTTAGACCTATTTTAGCAAAGAACAAATCTCCTACGTACATAATAGACAAGTTAGTAAAATCATGCAATGCATTGATTATGATACGCTTTCCAACATACTAGAAATCATTACTCAAGTTATGAGGAAAATGGCTATGGAATAAATCTCACTTCTGTGCCCTGACCTTTGATCCCATTTCGATAATATTCAACAGAACTGGTTCAGTATACCTCCGAAATAACATGATAAAGTTTTGTCGCAATCGAAGCAATTTTACATAAGTTATGATGCATAAGGGCTATGGAATAGATCCCGCTTCTGTGTCCTAACCTTTGACCCCATTTCGCCCATTTTCAACAGGATTTGTCCTCAGGCAGGTCCCTACAACATGTTAACATTTCATCCAAATCGAAACATTTTTACGTAAGTTATGATGCAAAATGGCGATGGAAGTGATTCCGCTCCTATGTCCTGACCTATGACCCCATTTCGTTAACTTTCAATAGGGTCTCCTTCCCAGGTGTTCCCTACCACATACTAAAATTTCATCGAAATCGAACGATTTTAACGCCAGTTATCGTGCGGACGGGCAGACGGACAGACGGACAAAGCTGGAGCATATACGCTTCTTCAACCTACGGTTGGAAAGCGTAAAAAAATCACTAGCTAAATTCTTCTCTGAACGTTCAAACAACTCCGATTACGTAATCAAGGCAACAAAATAATTTATGGAGCGCAGAAGAAGCTTGAATATATTTAATAGCGATATAATGAGAAGTTCCGACATAGTGTCTTTATATCCATCTATACCTATACCAGAGGCTGTTGCAAATCTAGAGGAAATAATCGATACTTCCCGTGAATTCACACAAACGCAAGCAAAGAAAATTATCGGGGCCTTAAATTTGGTTACTAACCACAACTATTTCAAGTTGGATGGAGGCGCATACAAACAAACAAAAGGAACACCGATGGGTTCACCTCTATCTTCAGTCCTTACAGAAGCAGTAGTTAAACCGCTGGAAGATCTCATCTTTCTAAATTGTATCAAGAAACCCCGAGTGTGGATCCGCTACGCTGACGACATATTCTTCATATGGGAACATGGACTAGACGAATTATATGATTTCATGCACAAGATAAACGAACTATACAATACGATAAAGTTCACCATGGAACTTGAAGTAGATGGGTGTTGAATTATCTGGATGTCGCGCTCAGAAGAAATAGAACATCCAGCTTCGATTTCCACGTACATTATAAACCGACCGCGTTACCGAGCCTTGTCCATAGGCGTAACCACAGCGGGGGGGGGGGAGACCTCTCCAGATTTTCAGAGTCGAAAATACCCAGTGTAAAGGACCCTTCCCCCAATTTTTCGGGAATATAATGATATAATGCACACCTTTTTATGATGTGAACCGACTAAATTTAATAATATAAGATTGTGATTTTTCGTAGAATGCAAACACGTGTATAATGTGTACTTAATAAAACAGCGACATCGATTCCTAATAAGTAAAGTCGGCTCTACAACTTTGTAATTCACATTTCTGCCCTATGTATCATAGTTTTACAGTTGTGTTCGCTAAGTTCCACAATTCGCCAACAGAGGCGCTTATGTCGTTGCCGTTAGATCGCGCCTCAGCAACTGTTTTGCTTCTGAGTATGTGTGTGTAGACGATGGGGGGGGGTCCCAAACTATTTAATACAGTATGTATATATTATTTTACATATATCATCATCATCATTGTCAACCATTATCAACCCACTGCTGGACGAAGGTCTCCCCAAGTTTCTTCCACAACGGTCTGTCTTATGCCAGTCTCCTCCATATTACTCCCGCATACTTTCGAATTTCATCCACCCATCTCCCATGTGGTCTTCTTCTGGGTCTTTTCTTGTCCCTTGGAATCCAATCTAAAATTTCGGCTGTCCATCGATGGTCTGTCCTTCTGGCAGTATGTCCAGCCCATTGCCATTTCACGGATTTAACTCTGATCATGATGTCTTCCACTCTTGTCATTTTTCGGATCCACGAGTTCCTCTTTTTATGTCTCCTGGTTACACCAAGCATGCACCTCTCCATCTCCATGCTTCTCTGAGTTGTCTGCAGCCTCTGTATGTCTCTTTTAGTTAAGGTCCACGTCTCTGCACCATACGTAAGCACTGGAAGGATGCATTGATCAAACACTTTTCTTTTAAGACATAATGGCATATTGATCTTGAAAATTATGCTGTTTCTTCCAAAAGCTCTCCAGGCAAGTTTTGTACATATAATCATATAATATAAAGTCCGATCACTGTGTATGTGTGATCTAACCCCCTTCCCCAGATTTTGAAACATGGTTACGCCACTGGCCTTGTCCATCCTGATTCGCACTACCCAAAAGATTACAAACTTTCTGCATTTAGAGTATGGTTCTATATAGCGTATAACGTATGCAAACCCAACTACCTAAATAATAAGAAAATTTAGAATATTTATAACCAAAGTCTAAAGGCTGGCTATAGAAGAATACGTAGAACTGTAAGAAATCGTATAATGTCAGCAATAACAAAATCGCCTAGTAACACGATGAGATACGCAGGATTCATCACATATGTCCTAGGCATATGTGATGTTGGTTAAAGAATTTATTACCTAAATCATCATCATCATCATCATTGTCAACCATTATCAATCCACTGCTGGACGAAGGTCTCCCCAAGTTTCCTCCACAACGGTCTGTCTTGTGCCAGTCTCCTCCATGTCACTCCCGCATACTTTCGAATTTCATCCACCCATCTTCCATGTGGTCTTCTTCTGGGTCTTTTCCTGTCCCTTGGAATCCAATCTAAAATTTCGGCTGTCCATCGATGGTCTGTCCTTCTGGCAGTATGTCCAGCCCATTGCCATTTCAGGGATTTAACTCTGATCATGATGTCTTCCACTCTTGTCATTTTTCGGATCCACGTGTTCCTCTTCTTATCTCTCCTGGTTACACCAAGCATGCACCTCTCCATGCTGCTTTGAGTTGTCTGCAGCCTTTGTATGTCTCTTTTAGTTAATGTCCACGTCTCTGCACCATACGTAAGCACTGGAAGGATGCATTGATCAAACACTTTTCTTTTAAGACATAAAGGCATATTGATCTTGAAAATTATGCTGTTTCTTCCAAAAGCTCTCCAGGCAAGTTTTGTACGCCGATTAATTTCTTCACCAATGTGACCCTCACTTGATATCTGCTGTCCAAGATAAACGTACGTGTCTGTTATCTCCAGCTTTTCTCCATCAATCGATAAATCTTCATTTCTTGTAAAAGCATTGTACATCACTTTTGTCTTCTGAAAGTTCATTTTTAATCCCACTTCTTTACTCTTGTCAGCAAGTTCCTGGATCATACTCTGTAGCTCTGATGGGGTAGTTGCAAAAATGACTATGTCATCAGCAAAACGAAGGTGGGTTAGATAATCTCCATTAATCTTTATCCCTTTGTTTTCCCAGTTCAGTGATTGAAAGACATTTTCCAATGTGGCATTAAAGAGCTTCGGAGATATGGTGTCACCTTGTCTCACTCCTTTTCCAATTTTTATGTGTGTTGTATTTTCAAACAGCCGAATCTTTGCACTTGCATTTTCATAGATGTCATTAATAATATTAATGTATGCATCTTCAATACCGCAGGATTTCAGAGCCATTGCAACTGCTGATGGTTTCACCGAATCAAAGGCTTTTTCATAATCGATAAAAGCCATGCACAATGGAAGCTCATATTCCCTCGCTCTTTCAATTAGTTCTCTCAGTACGTGGATATGATCTATTGTGCTGTAGCCACTCCTGAATCCAGCTTGTTCTCTCGGTTGAGCCATGTCCAGTGTCACCTTCAAGCGGTGTGAAAGAACTTTAGTGAAGATTTTATAAACCACTGATAGGAGGCTGATAGGTCTGTAGTTCCTGAGATCCTCAATGTCACCTTTTGTATGTAGCAAGATCATTGTAGCATTGTTCCAATCCTCAGGAATTTTCCCTTCATTAAGGCATCGAGTGAAAATTTGGGCGAGTACTGTTTCAATTTCTCCACTTGCTTCTTGTATGATGTCTATAGTAATTCCATCTTCTCCTGGAGCTTTTCCCCGCTTCATGTTCTTGATTGCATGTGCAACTTCTGCTGGAAGGACTGGAAGAACTCTGGTACTGGTACCTTTCATGATGTCTGGAGTACATGTATCATCCCTTTCATATAATTTGGAGTAGAAATCTTTCACTCTTGTCAAAATTTCTCCTCTATTTCTTGTTACAGAACCATCTTCTTTTCTCAGTGCCATAATCTGTTTTTTCCCCTTACTGAGATGTCCCTTTGCTATCTTTAGGCTTTGGTTGTTTTCAATTGCTTTCCTTACTAGTTCACAGTTGAATTTCCTTACGTCTTCAGTGATACTTTTTCGTACTGTCTTGCATAGCTCTATATATTCCACTTTGGAAGTCACATCTTCTTTAGTTGTCCTCATCACTCTTCTTTTTTGCATCAACATTTTGGTTTTTCCTGATAATTTGTTCACATGCAATTTGTTCTTAGACCCAGCTAATTTTGTTGCTGTTTCCATAAGAGCTTTGGTTACTTTTCTGTTAACTTCTGAAATATCCACTTCTTCCGATGTTAGGCCTTCTAAAGCAGAGAATTTGTTCTTCAGTTCCAATTTGAAGGTATTATGGTGTTTTTTAAGGTTGGTTATGTCAATACATTTTGTTTGTCTTATGAGCTTGCTAAGTTCGAGTTTAGTGTTGAGGTGCATCTTACATCTCACCAATCTATGGTCACTGCCTGTGTTGAACTTGTTTAGCACACTGCAGTCTTCTATGATGAATTTTTTGTTACACATAATAAAATCAATTTCACTTGTCGTCCCATTTGGATGTCTCCACGTCCATTTCCTGTGTGGCTTTTTCTTGAAAAAGGAGTTCAAGATGAAAAACCCTTCTGCCTCTGCAAACTCTACGAGAGTATTTCCACGCTGGTTTCTGTTGCCGTGACCGAATTTACCTACTGAAGTTTCATTCTGTTGCCGTTGCTCTATTTTTGCATTGAAATCTCCCATAATTATCTTCAAGTGCTGCTTACCTTTATTATTTAGATCACGAATTTCCTCATAAAATTCTTCAATTTCTTCTTCAGCATGACTTGTGGTGGGTGCATAAGTTTGAATAATCTGAGCCTGGTATCTTCTCGAGAGTTGGATAACGAGTCGTGCAGCTCTGTCAGAGGAACTTTCAACTTCTACAACTTTATCCTTCAGTTTCTTGTTTATTATAAATCCAACACCACTAGTTCTGCCAGTATCTGTCCCACGATAGTAGAAGAGATGTCCACTTTTCAGTTCAATGAGATCTTCTCCTTTTCTCCTTACCTCACTTAGCCCGTAATACAACATATTAATAGCAATGAAGTTCCTGATCCCTTTATCACATATAATATCAAGTTGCAAGGAGAGACAATGTGAGAAAGAAAAGGCAGGTGTGTACGCTATACCGCTGGCATATCTTAACAACACAAAATAATATATATATCGGAATGACAAAGCGATCTTTGAACACTAGATGTAAAGAACACGTGCGAAGTGTCAACCAGGACACGCAGAATACAGCCCTCGCCAGAGAAGTCATGCATTCATCGGCCGCTCGGGTATTAGAAGAATTGACATTTACACGAACTTTAAAGAGACTGCCATCAGGGAAACAGTCGAAATCCTATCCAGCAAACTAGCGTGCAATGATATAATTTCTACTGAACTGCTAAGGCTTTGGAATGCGTTATTAAAAGATGGAAACACATCGCGACGCACCGTATAATTGCGTGCTAACATTTCGTGTAATATGCTCGTGATGTCACCCACGTTATTTTCAAAAATCATCTTTGTTCCATACGTGTTCTAATTCTATGCATTTTTATGTCTACCATTGCCTTGAAAAAGCCTCCCACTGGAGTGCAAACGCTTGGCGAGTCTTTGTGCTTGCTACACCACAAAAATAAACGGATTTAATACGCTATATGCGTCTTTTGAGTATTCACGCTTATCTATACTTTAATGTCAGGTAGGAGGGAAACAGCTTTCACTGGAAAGATCGAATACCGATTTATGGCGACCGTCTCGCGGACATCTTTGGCGTGGCACGACTTGAAACTCACACCTACTGATCTTCACTTTTTGTCGTATTATGCAAGCATACAATCAGTCAACCGTATCTTCAGCAAGCTTATGACTGTAGTGGAGTGCATTCTGTTTCAACAGCTAGCTGTGAACGCAGTTTTAGCGCTATGAATAACATTAAAACAGTATAACGTTCTCGACTGTCCTCAGAGACAAACAGTTTAATGAACGTTAACGTAAATGGTGGAATTTTTTGAGAATTCGATCCGACTCCTGCAGTTGCAGTAAATTATTGGTTTTCAACGGAAGTAAAGAGGCCACGATTTTAAAAAACCATTCTCATCAGCAAAACAATTATTGAAAATCGAATAAGACCAACGGTCAGAAATACACGGTAGTGTCACATTATTGTGACCACCAGCTAATATCCAGAGTAACCGCCGTGTGCCGTGCGGCTAGCAGCTAGACGGGCTGGGAGTGACTCAATAAGGTGCTGGAAGGTGTTCAAAGGTATGTGGAACCATGCTGACTGCAGTACATCTGACAGCTGCTAGAGAGTGCGTGGTGGAGGATCCATAGAGCGAACAACCCGATCGAGGTGGTCCCACAGATGCTCAATTGGGTTTTAATCTGGGGAATTAGAGTCCATGGAAGTACTTTGAAGTCTTCGTCATGCCCTTCCAACCGCTCTCGGACATTTCTAGCTGCGTGACACGTCGCATTGTCGTTCTGGAAGATCCCATCCGTCCCATGGAAGACAATCAGCATGTATGGATGTACGTGGTCAGCAAGGATGGATTCATAATGAATTCGGTCCATAATGCGTTCGACAGGCACGAATGGACCCACTGAATGCCACGAAAACATTCCCCAGACCATAACGCTGCCCCCACCAGCTTGTGTTATCCAAGTAATGGTTGAAGAGTGTTTGTTCTCAAATGTTTCTCGCCTTATACGCCAACGTCCATCCTTTCGATGAAGCAGAAAACGTGACTCATCGAAGAAGGCAATCCTTTGCCAATCAGCGGAAGTCCTATTCCCGATACTACCGTGCAAATGTAAGCCTTTTCCGCCGATGCACCTTTGTTAGCATAGGTGCAGTGACCATCCGTCTGCATCGGAGCCCCATACGCAGCAGGGTTCCTTGAACTTTCGTTTTTTATCTACGTTAAAAAAAACGAAAATTCGTGCGTAAGACGGCATTGTTTTTTAACTTAGATCATTTTTAGCACGAAAATATCATATCTAATGTTGTTTTTTAGACACACTTCCGGTTGCCCCCTGGTTCATTCTGCCAGTGAGTTGCTATACTGTATCGTGTCGATTGGCCCCCACGTACCTTCAAAGCCGACGTTCACCTCTCACATCAATGGCACGTGGTGCTCCGCAGTTTCCATCTCGCTTATTCGCAATGGCGCCATTTCTCCAATCACGATACACTTTAACCAACAGCATGCCAACAGTTCACAAACTGCGCTGTTTCAGAAAAACTGCCACCCTTGGCTCGAAAGCCGATATCATCCCTTATTCCAAATCTGATAAATCGCTCCTTTTATCCATGACAGCAACGAGGGATATGTTTTCAGAATGCCTACAGCACACCTTATATACCCTCCAAGCCAGCTCACGACACGTGCCTTCTTTCATTGCCTACGCGCTGTTCACGTCAAAAGTAGGAGGTGGTCAGAATAATGTGACGGGACTGTGCAAAAGCCTATTATAATTTGGGCCAACAGATTTTTTTTTTTTTTTTTTTTTTTTTGATTGGAGGTTTAACGACCACCGTGAGCAACTCAATGGGCTGTATGTAAGCAGTCGCCCATCCCTAATTTAGGGTCACTGGTTCCAGGGAAGGGAGAGAGCCAGTGCCGTAAGACAAACACAACATCCATGCCTCACCGGGATTCGAACCCGGACCCCTTACGGACGAACGATCAGAGGCCATCGCTTAGACCACTGCGCCACCGGGGCGGCACAGATTTTTTAATAGGCCATTAAAAGCTTCATACTTACTTTTTTTATTGAATGTTTAATGACAGCCGTGAGCAACTCGATGGGCTATAAGCAGTCGACAGTTCCTAATTTAGGGCACTGGTTCCAAGGAAAGAACAACGCCGTAAACCAAATACAGCATCCATGCCTCACCGGGATTCGATCCCGGACCCATCTCTGACGAATGGTCAGATGCCAGCGCTCAGACCACGGCACTACCGGGGCGATCATACTTATTTGCACGACTGCATTAAATGGCTTTAATGTTGTTTTTGTTTGGTGTTTAGCGACTGTTAAAAGCAACTGAGTGGGCTATAAGCAGTCGCCCGTTCCAAATTTAGGATCACTGTTTCTAGGGAAGGAAGAGAGCCAGTGCTATAAGGCAAACACAGCATCCATGCATCCCCGCGATTTGGACCTGGACCCACCAGAGCTAAGACCATTGCGCAACCGGTACAGCTTTTAATGTTCTAAAGTTATTTGAATTTTCGCGATAATTGCAAAACAAGGAACTACACTGGCGGAAAGTGAAAAAAGAACACTAGGAAGGAATTGGCGGACGATCATGAAATCTACATATGTTAATGGGGTCGAGTTGACGTAGGTGTGATGTTAATTTCGGAACCAGCCAGTGAGCGCTTACGCCATAGCACGGCATAATATGCAAATTATCGTCGGTGGTATTCAAGGAGTACGGCGAAGTGAATGTAATCAGTCGTCGGCGTACGGACACGTGCGAAGACCCTGAAGAAGCTGCAATGCCTGGACATGGAAGACGTGTACGATTTCAGCAGTTATCGGACTCCGCGAGGACGGGTGGTCGTATCGTCGTATTGCGGAGCGAATTGGACGGGAAGTATCGGTGGTGGTACGATGGTGGCGTAGATGGTCAGAGGAACATTCCCACACGAGAAGACGTGGAACCGGGAATCACAGGCAGACTGATGAGCGGACCAATCGACGCATAAGAAGAGCGGCGTTGTCAATCAGAACATCCACTGCGACGCAAATCCGAGCTGCCGTTGCACCTGAAGTGATTGTGCGAACAATCCGCAACCGTCTACTGGATGCAGGACTACGTCCACGTGTGCCTCTGGCATGTGTACCTCTGACTCCAGCCCACCGTCAGGAACGGCTACAGTGGTGTCGCCAACGTCTGCACTAGAGAACACAATGGCGATCTGTCGTGTTCAGCGATGAAAGCAGATTCTGCTTGGGAGCCTCCGATGGCCGTATGTGTGTTCGCAGACGCACAGGGGAGCGTCTCCACCCTTCTTGCATCCGCCAGCGACACACAGGGCCTACACCTGGTTTCCTGGTGTGGGGAGCGATCAGCTATACACAACTAGTGTTTGCACCGGGTACGTTAAACAGCACCTCCTACATCAACAACATCATTCAGCCCGTTGTTGTGCCATTTGTAAGGTCGGTCCATCGTGGTGTTTTCCAGCAAGATAACGCACGCCCACACACGGCACGTGCAACGTAACATGCACTTCAGGGTGTGAGTCAACTTCCATGGCCTGCACGTTCACCGGATTTGTCCCCCATTGAGTACGTGTGGTATTTTATGGGACAACGACTTATCCGGTCTCCACGGCCAGCCACGACCATCCCCGATTTACGCGTCCAGGTTGAGGATGCTTGGAACTCAATGACCCAAACTTACATCCAACATCTGTACGACAGACTCCATGTCAGAATTGCACAGTGTGACGCAGTTCATGGCGGTTCAACCTCGTACTAAACATGTTACATGGAAATGTTATTTTTCAGTTTACCAGCAAATACAGCTGTATTTTGCCATAATGGTTTGATCACGTTATCCTCTGTATTCCGTTATTATGCTGTATAAATTTCGTTGGTATCAGACGTCTCCTTCTTGGTGTTCTTTTTTCACTTTCTGCCAGTGTATGTTATCGTGTAACTGGGGCGTTGTATGAAAAGTTGTTTTATGTGAGCTCATATGCCGAAAAGCCGAATCATTATGACTTTATGGAAATCGAAGCAACTGCAGGTAAACGAAGGGAGCGTGTTAGTCGTGAAATAGTATAAATAACACCTGATAATGAACTCTGTTAATCAGCGTTATTCTTGTTCTTCAGATGGGAAAAACAGCGAACGCAAGAGAGTTTGACAAATGCCAAATTGCTATGGCCAGACCATTGGGTCAAAGCTTCTTCGAGACGATAAATTTTATGGGGTGCTCACGGTCCGCCGAGGTTAATATCTTCAAAACGTGGTCCGGGAAGAGAAAAGTAGAATTTCCAAGTCGGTAAGGCTTAGAGAGTGTTCAAGGTGAGCCGTGGTTAGTACCTTCAAAAGTAGCCCAGGAAGGGAAAAGTAGAATTTCCAAGTCGGCAAGGCTTATGTAGTGTTCCCTGTTAGCCGTGGTTAGTACCTTCAAAAAGTGGCCCGGGAACGGAAAAGCAGAATTTCCAAGGCGGCAATGCTTATGGAGTGCTCACGGTCAGCCGTGGTTAGTACCTCCAGAAAGTGGCCCGGGAAGGAAAGTAGATTTTTCAAGACGACAAGGCTTATGGAGTACCGTCAGGACGGTCAGCCGTGGTTAGTACTTTCAAAAAGTGGCCCGGGAATGAAAGTAGATTTTCCAAGACGACAAGGCTTATGGAGTACCGTCAGCACAGTCAGCCGTGGTTAGTACCTTCAAAAAGTGGCCCGGGAAGGGAAAAGTAGATTTTTCAAGACGGCAAGGCTTATGGAGTACCGTCAGGACGGTCAGCCGTGGTTAGTACCTTCAAAAATAGGCCCGGGAAGGAAAGTAGATTTTCCAAGACGACAAGGTCTTATGGAGTACCGTCAGCACGGTCAGCCGTGGTTAGTACCTTCAAAAAGTTGCCCGGGAAGGAAAGTAGATTTTCCAAGACGGCAAGGCTTATGGAGTACCGTCAGCACGGTCAGCCGTGGTTAGTACCTTCAAAAAGTGTCCCGGGAAGGGAAAAGTAGATTTTCCAAGACGGCAAGGCTTATGGAGTACCGTCAGCACGGTCAGCCGTGGTTAGTACCTTCAAAAAGTGGCCCGGGAAGGGAAAAGTAGATTTTCCAAGACGGCAAGGCTTATGGAGTACCGTCAGCACGGTCAGCCGTGGTTAGTACCTTCAAAAAGTGGCCCGGGAAGGGAAAAGTAGAATTCCCAAGACGGCAAGGCTTGTGGAGTGCTCACGGTCAGCCGTGATTAGTACCTTCAAAAAGTGGCCCGGGAATGGAAAAGTAGAAGTTCCAAGACTGCAAGGCTTATGGAGTGCTCATGGTGAGCCGTGGTTAGTACCTTCAAAAAGTGGTCCGAGAAGGGAACCCACGAAATGCCGGCAAGGTGTGGGCCGACCACTGCTCATTGATGCTAAAGGTGAGCGAAGGCTATCCCGTATGGTATGAGTCAACGTAAGAGATACTGTAGCGCAACTCGCCATTAATTTCAAAGTTGGCGAAAAGTGCAATGTGTCACAATACACAGTACATCGAACCCTGTTTGAAATGGGGCTCCGAGGGCCCATGCTGAAGATTGTCTGGTCTGATGGATTTCTTTTCCCGTTGCACCATGTACACGACCGGGTACGTGTGTGCTGTTTAACTGGGATAGTGTTGGCACCAGGATGCACCCTGGGACGAGACTAAGCCAGTAGAGGAAGTGTAATGCTTTGGGCAATGTTCTGCTAGGAAACCCTGGATCCAGTCACTCATGTGAAGGAAAATATGACATCTACCACCTACCAAAACATCACTGCAGACCAGGTAGATCCTTTCATGCCAACAGTATTCCCTACCAGTATTGCCTCCTGTCAGCAGGACAATATGCCATACCGCACTGTGCAGATTGTTCGAGAATGGTACGGGGAACATGAAGAAGATTTTTAGGTATTGCCCTGGCCTACATATTCTTCAGACGTCAATCCAATCGAGCATCACCGGTTTGTGTTGGAATAGCAAATCCGACCTGCCTCCCTAGTCTCAACTACGTAACTTACAAGAGTTAAAGGACCTGTTGATAACATGTTGGTACCAGATTCCACAAGACATCTTTAGAAATATTGTAGTGTCTACAATATAGAGTTGTGTTGGCGGCACGTGGAAGACCAACATCATATTAGGAAGGTGGTTATAATGTTTTGGCTCTTCGGTGTATAACCGCGAAAAGCTGTTTTGGCGGCACACGTGGAGGACCAACATCATATTAGGAAGGTGGTCATAATGTTTTGGCTCTTCGGTGTATATCCGCGTAAGAGCTGTTTTGGCGGCACCTGGATGACCAACATCATATTAGGAAGGTGGTCATAATTATTTTGGCCCTTCGGTGTATATCCGCGTAAGAGCTGTTTTAGCAGCACGTGGAGGACCAGCATCATATTAAGCAGGTGGTCATAATGTTTTGGCTCTTCGATGTATATCCGGGAAAGAGCTGTTTTGCGGCACGTGGAGGACCGACATCATAATAGGCAGGTGGTCATAATGTTTTGAATCTTCGGTGTATATCCAGGTAAGAGCTGTTTTGGCTGCACGTGGAAGACCAACATCACATTAGGAAGGTGGTCATCATTTTTTTTTTTTTGCTCTTCGGTGTATTTATGATCTCGGAAAAACTGATTTCCTTTCGATATCTCAAACCATTATGAAAATTTTTCACATATTGTGCCAGCTAATGCTTAACGCAGGATTTCCCACTCAGAGGTATACATGCGTATTTTTAGTTACCAAGATGTCTCTGCTCAACGAAGTCGAAAAATTAATTTTCCGTCTCTCATCAGAAACATGACAAAGTTCATCAAGATTTTATCTCATAAATCTTTTCTTGGTTCGTTTGTTTTTTTTTTGTTTTTTTTTTTTTTGATTGGAGGTTTAACGACCACCGTGAGCAACTCAATGGGCTATAAGCAGTCACCCGTCCCTAATTTAGGGCCACTGATTCCAGGAAAGGGGGAGAGCCAGTGCCGCAAGACAAACACAACATCCATGCCTCACCGGGATTCGAACCCGGGCCCCTTACGGACGAATGATCAGAGGCCATCAGTTACACCACTGCGCCACCGGGGCGGCTGTTTGGTTTGGTGTTTTTAATAATGACCATGAGTGTCTAAAGCTGTAAGGAGAAGCCTATCCCTAATTTAGGACTACTGAAAGAACAAACACACTCTAATGTTTTTCTCCGGGATTTGTGCCTACATCTAGTATAAGTACTACGCGAAATCAAGAATGCTCCTAAAATCTCACTACAACATTTTTGGAAAAGTACACACTTTGAAATACCTATGTGTTGAGATATGACTTAAAGACGTACTTATTACACCTGAGAATTCCTTGAAACGCAGTTTTTCATCCGCTTTTTTACAGACCCAATGGTTCATTGTCATCCACAGAACAGTTTGAAAGAGTAATCTTTACTGGATAAAACTCTCACGTTACTAAGAACAGAAACATGAATTGCGAAAGAACAACTAAAGCATCAGTCTTTTACTACTGCATGAATAATTCTATTAAACTCGCCGTTGGAAGATCACCATCAAAAATAATAACTATCCATGCATGCCGAGTACGCTGTGATTAAAGGCAGAGCGATTATAGTAAATCATGGTCGCCCAGTGATCGAGTGATCTAGAACTCTGGCTTCTTGATTCTTCGTATCGCGAAGAAAGGCATGGATGCAGTGTTTTTTCTTTCCGTTCTCTTCTTTGCCATCCCTACAAACTTTTCTTTCGTTTTCGTTTTTTTTTTGTTTTTGTTTGTTTCACTGTTTAACGATCACTATCAGCAACTCTATAATGTTTATAAACCGTTGCCTTTCCCTAGTTTCCATGAAGGAACACAGCCAGCAGCATGAGATAAACTCACCATCAATGCCTTATCTGGGATCCTAGCCCGCGTTAATCACGCAACTGGTTCCAGGAAGGCACACACCCAACACCGTGATACAAACACACCCCCAATGCCTTACCTCGGTCTCCAACTCTCGCCAATACCGCAACTACACTGCTGGCCACCCAAAATGCAACACCCAGAAGGAGGCATCCGATTGGCCTGAAATTCGCAGCATGCGTCGCCCGCGAGAGAACATGCAAACGATTGGCATTGCTGGGCATATGCAAATCATGTGTGCCCGGCACGCCACCGAGAAGCACTATAAGAAGGGTGCACAAAAGGCTGGGTGTACGTAGTGGAAGTGTGTTGGGCTGCCGGACCTGTGCGTGGGAAGCTTCCTGATTCCTCGTCGCAGAATACGGCAGTCATTCCAGCACGTTTCGGAGTTCGACAGAGGACGAATAGTGGCTTATCGCGACAGCGGTTTATCGTACCGAGACATCGGTGCCCGTGTGGGATGACATCCAGCCACAGTGAGGCGAGTATGGATTCGGTGGCTGCAGGAGGGACGGACGGACCGACGTGAGCGATTGCCGCAGCTGCGGCACACCACCGAACGAGAGGACCGGCATGTTGTACGGCGGGCATTGACGGCTCGCACCGCCACATCACGAACGTTAGCGCAGGAATTATGGTGTGTTGGGTGTACAGCACGTACCGTTGGACGTCGTCTGCAGGAGCGAGGACTTGTCGCACGGCACCCATTGTTCCGATTACCATTGACGTTACACCGCCGGCGAGTGCTGCGGCAGTGGGCCGTTGAACGCCGCACCTGGACTACGGAATGGCACGACATTGTCTTCTCCAACGAATCCCGCTTCTGCCTGCAACACAACGATGGTCGGATTCGCGTGTGGCGGCACTGCGGCGAGAGAATGTATGACGCCTGCATTATGCATCGCCATAGCAGTCCGTCTCCTGGCGTTATGGTTTGGAGCGCGATTGGATATGACACCCGCACCCCTCTGGTATGCATTGCCGGTACACTCAACAGCCACCTCTACATCTCCGACGTTTTGGAGCCTGTAGTACTCCCTTACCTGCAGGACCTGCCAGTGGCCACGTTTCAACAGGACAATGCTCGCCCGCACGTTGCACGTGTCGTGCAACAATTCTTCGCGGCCCACCAGGTGTCACTGCTGCCGTGGCCCGCCTGTTCTACCGATATGTCGCCCATCGAACACGTCTGGTCGCTGATCGGCAACCGAATGGCCCGGCATCACCATCGCGGCTACGCCTGATGAACTATGGCAACGTGTGGAAGCAGCCTGGATCGATATATCCCAAGCCCACATCCAAAGCCTCTTTCGTTCGATGCCACGGCGTGTAGCGGCAGTTATTGCCAGCCATGGGGGGCACACGAACTATTAATGTCTGCGTGTTCCGAAAGTCGTACGGGCCTGTAAGCTCAATTGTTTCATCTTTGTATATGCTGTTATGTGTCCAGTAAATCTGGCTTTGCTATCTCGTGTCCTTCTTGGTGTTGCATTTTGGGTGGCCAGCAGTTTAGTTTCAGGAAAAGGGTACAGCTAGCGCCATGAGACAAACACACAACCGATGCCGTATCCGGGATTCCAGCCTTTGCTAATTTTGCGAGTAGTTCTAGGAAAGGGACAGATACATTCTCACAAGGCAAACACACAAACAATGCTTTACGCTGCATTCCAGCCCTCACCACTTTCCCAACTAGTGCCAGGGAAGAGACAGAACCAGTACCATGAGACAAACACACCAACAATGCCTTACCTGAAACTGTAGCCCTCGCCAGTTTCGTTACTAGTTCCTGGAAAGGGAAAAAGACAATATTACTTTATTGTATCTTCTGCTTTCGCCAATTTCGCAATTAGTTCCAGGAAAGGGACAGAGCTAGCACCACCAATGCCTTAGACGGGAATCCAGCCCTCGCCAATTTTGTTACTAGTTCCAGGAAAAGGACAGATGCAACACTGCTTCACCCGGTTTCTAGCCCTCGCCGATTTCACAACTAGTTCCAGGAAAGGGACAGAGCTAGCACCACCAATGCCTTAGACGGGATTTCAGCCCTCGCCAATTTCACAACTAGTTCCAGGAAAGGAACAAAGCTTGCACCACAAGTGCCTTACCCGAGACTCCAGACCTTGCTAATTTCGTTACTAGTTCCAGGAAAGAGACAGAACCAGAGAAAACACACCACTAAGCCCTCGTTAATTTTGCAACTACTTACCGGGAAGGGACAGAACCGGAACCGTGAATCAAGCGCACAACCAATCCCTTACCCGGGGTGCTAGGCCACGACCAACTCTGACGGATTATCTTAAACCATTCCGCCACCAGGGGGTCTAAATTAAAATCAGTCTACTCCTCATCAACACAGATGATCCTGATGATCGCTAAACCATAAAACACGCCCTGCCGTTTGACGACTTACCAGAGACGAAAATTTCTGGCCAGTTATCCGAGTCCGGTCGGGCTTCGAGTCCCAGGTGAAGTATGGTCTTATGTGGTATGTTCGTCTTACGGCTCTCGTTCTATCCTTTCTCTGGAGCTCGATACTCCAAATTACGTCGAGGAAGCCCAGAAAAAAACACATGTGTTGGGAAACTGTTGGCCACCAACTCGCAGTGATTTGGGTCACTGGTGGCTGAAATCTGCCTCACGGTACTGTAGCAGTCCGTTGTTGGCAGCCATTCATGGCCCTGCAGCATCGCCTTGAATTACGGGACTGCAAGCAAGCACCACTCCCCAGCAAAAACAGGGTTGCTGAGCGACTGGCAACCAGCAGTCGCCCAGCACTATGTTGCCACTGCCAAACGACAATAAAATGTCTCGATGGCCACCACATGGGCCAGCAGTTCGTGCCAGCAGCTGGGTAACAGTTGGCGCTCCATCAGTTATCATATGCTAGAAGAGGGCCATAAGGTATTCATCACAGACGGTGGCTGCCACAATCGGCCCTGAAGCGGTCCTGCAAGCACATGCCATAAATGATAGCTAGCCGAATGTGGTCCGCCAGTTTTCCGGCAGTGGCAGCCGGCAATCATGTAACGTAACTGATAGCTGCTGAATGTTTTCCGCCAATTTCTCAGTAGTAGCCATGAAAAAAATAATAAAAGGATAAACCACAACTCTAAGGGGGTACAACTCCTCTTTCTTTTCTAAAGAAATTTCTGCATGACGGCACGGCACTGGGGAAATTTTCTCAACAGGTCCTGAAAAACGACCGTTTGGATCAGGGTAGCATCGAACAACCGACGTCGTGTTTGCGAAGCGGACGCTTTAGCCACTACACTAGCTAGTCACCCGCGAGCGTTTGCTTGAAGATGAGTCTCTTTCCTGCGCGATGTGAAACTAAGGGTTCTGTTTTTAATTTTACAATATTGCGAGTTATTGCGAGCTTTTAATTTTACAATATTGTAAGGTCTGTTTTTGATTTTACAATATTACAAGTTAATGTCCGTTTCATATAATTTATAAATTTATTTTTTCAACATAATGATTGTTTCTATTTATTTTAAGGGAACTTCACTCATTTTCTACGAGTGTACCAACTTAAAGACGTTTTCCAAAGTTTTGTGCTGTCCTTGTGGTCTTGAAAGGCGATTGTTTAATTAATATATTTACCCGTTCATGTCACATTCCGTTACATTTTAACGTTGTATGTTTTTTTTTTCCGTGGTCCGAATCTACATTTGTTCTAAAGAGCAAATATATTTTATTTTACTCATTGTTATTTTTAGCAGCGAATTCCTCCAAACTTGTGTATTCAACCCATGGATGAGTACATTATATCCACATAGCGTTGCTTCTTCTTTTTTTACAAATAATTGATAAATTTTGTACGCGTATAATTCTTATTTTTTTCCAACATAACGATTTTAAATGTCTTACTGGGACTTCTGTTTGAAGTTGTTTGGTGTATGTTAAAACGAAAGATTAAGCAGAAATTATTTCTTGTTATTCATGGGAATGGAGTGGGTGTGTTTCATGGCTGTATATATTCTCGATTCTTTGTGTGTTAGTGCAGGAATTTTGCTATGAAATTAGTTTCTATAAATACATGAGAGTAATTGACTGTTTCTTACAGTTCATTAATTATATTCATACAATTTTCTTCCGACGGTAATCTTCGTCTACGTGGCATTTCATTAGGAAATTAATTCGCCTCTCTACATATGGTTTTTATTTACGCTTTCCAACCGTAGGTTGAAAAAGTGTATATGCTCCAGCTTTGTCTGTTCGTCTGTTCGTCTGTTCGTCTGTCCGTCTGCCCGTCCGCAAGATAACTCGCTTAAAAATTGTTCGATTTCTATGAAATTTTAGTATGTGGTAGGGGACCACCTGGGGACAAATTCTATTGAAAATGGACGAAATTGGGTCAAAGGTCACGCCATAGGAGCGGGATCCATTCCATTGTCCTTATGCGTCATAACTTGCGTAAAAATGCTTCGATTTCGATGAAATTTTCGTGTGTGGTAGGAGACCACCGTGGAATGGATTATATTAAAAATGGACTAAATGGGATCAAAGGTCAGGACACAGGAGTGGGACCCATTCCATTGCCCTTATGCGTCATAACTTGCGTAAAAATCTTTCGATTTCGATGAAATTTTAGTATGTGGTAGGGGACCATGTGGGGTCAAATTTGATTGAAAATGGACGAAATGGGGTCAAAGATCAGGACATAGGAGCGGGATCCATTCCATTGCCCTTATGCGTCATAACTTACGTAAAAATGCTTCGATTGAGACAAAACTTTATCATGTTTGTGACATGTTTTAACGAGCCTGAGGTTTCCAGGCCCGTTTGGTTCATTTCGTCCTTTACAAAGTACGGCCTTAGGAAAAATACCGTCAGTTCAGGAATCCATTTACTAAGAAATACGAATATGTATTCAAGATATATATATATATATATATATATATATATACAACTGTACATTATTTACATGCTTTATGGGTTATATCCCCTACAACGAAAAAACATTATGGTGTATCACCGTGACATCTCATTCTCCTCGCGCTTCGAATCTCTAATGTCCTCCTTGTCTCCCTTCCTACGCGAACCCCCCAACGTTTTCGGGGTTGCATTGTTGACACCTCGTAACGAATGTTTCTTAAGTTCCGCCTCCGAGCATGTAAGAAGGCGTACCGAATATCACCGAATATCACCATGTACTTGACAACCAAAGGCGATCTTACGAATTCGAGCAAATGGCGTCGTTGAGGACCAATGTCCCCAAAATGTCCAGCAGTGAGTTTGCAAGGATAAATTGTCCGTTCTCGTACAAGATATCTTACACGGCTGTCACTTGAACACATACACATACACACGAAAAAGACACAAAAAACATATTTAAGTATTTAAAGAGGCCTCTCGTTTGCAGAGATCCTCACACACCCCTTCCGGTTTAACATTACTCGACCAAGGTCGTGAAAGGGCCTCTCGTTCGCAGAGATCCTCACAATGTTGTTTCAGAGGTACACTGAACAGGTTCCGTTGAATATCATCGAAATGGGTTCGAAGGTCAGGACACAGGAGCGAGATTTATAACACAGCCATTATCCTCATAACTGTGGTCTACGCGGTGGCTTCTGACTATTCGTCCGAGACGGGTCCGGGTTCGAATACCGGTGAGGCATGGATGTTTTGTTTGTCTTACGGCACTGGCTCTCTCTCCCTTCCCTCGAGCCAGTGGCCCTAAAATAGGGACGGGAGACTGCTCATAGCCCATTGAGTTGCCCATGGTGGTCGTTAAACCCCCAATCTTTAAAAAAAAAAATTGAAAGAATTTCGACATCCGAAGCGTGAAAAGTAACGAATCAGGATTGAAATTTTCCGTAATGTAAAAAAGAACCCCATTAAGTTCTGAATATATCGTAGCTTTAGTTTAGTACCGCCGTTCTGTGCGTCTGATTGCGAGAACGACGGTCTCTTTGGTACACGTGGAAGATTCCTCTAACTGAGACCAGAATGGCAATACGTTTCCGAAATTGATAACCATGAAGTTAAGGATTTATTAATATTTTCTTATTTTTCTCCTTTACTGTGTTTATCAGCGTCGAGAGCGATATAATGGACTTTAATTGGTTCTCAATACGTTGCGATAAGTCCGTATCAGTCGAGCTGGAGTGAGCGGAGACACTTCTCTGCGACTTCCGGAGAGACAGACGGCTCGGACGTCGCACGGTAGCAGGACACTGTACGCCCACAGAGTTTTGAGTGGTTGTTCGCATTGCCTATGAAGCCCTGGACAAACCTCGTAATCTCCCATCTCTCTTGACTGCTTTTAATGACCGGCGAGAAGCAGATGTTTCGTAATCGCATCTCGACTCCTGGTTTCTCCTCAACCGACTCTTAGAAATCAGCGCGAACGTTTAAAACGATGTCAGATAAAGTTTTTAATAAAAACACTATGTAACATCATCTATTGCCACGAAGCCAACAAGATTACTTCTATGAATTTACGCAATCTCACTAAACGTTTTATAGATAAGTATCCTATGACGTAGAAACTCTCGGGCAGTTTTCTTTTCTTTTGTACACGTGTATGTCAAACGCAATCTTAATTTCGAAGAATCTACGGAACCGAAAAACCGTGATATCCGCTAAGTTAAAGTTTCGCCATTTTGTTTTCCGTATAAGGAATTAGGTAAGAGCTGGAACAAAGGGGAAAACCGTGGAACTCTGACGACTCTAGAGTTGATCAACTGACCACAGTGGTCCTAACTGGCCACGTGTAAGCCTGTCAAGAACCAAATTTATTTCACCTTTTTTCCGGATCAAATGGGTCAAAAACGCGTTTTTATTTATATTATATCTCCAAAATGAATGAGCTGTCTACACAGCAAAAATTAGCAAACTACTATTTTGTTCCTCGCATAATTCTGTCCCGTAATCTCTCGGTCTTTTTCCATGTCCCTGGTAGGATTGTTGACCGCGAAATAAAATTCTTCTATTTCCACCTTTCCTCCTCCATCCGACGGCACGTACGTTTCATCAAGAGCACTCTTTATTTTCCATACACTTTACCTCCATTAGCTGACATCGTCATGACATCAATTTGTAGACGAATCAATAAATTTAAGTTACAGCGTTTTGACGTTTCATGCAAATATTTGTGTAAATTAGAAGTATATTTAATAAAAAGCCGTAAGTTGCTACATAATTTTATTTGTTTTTGTGGTTACAATCTCTACCTTAGCGAATGTATTTTTATGATTTCAATTGTCCCGTACTCAGAAAAGAATTTCAGTTAAACTGTACTAAATAGTGTATGAAAGTGCTTGGACATGCAACTATGTTAAAGTTGTATCGTAAAGTAACGATACAAATATTTCAAATAAAAGAAATCCATTATCTTAATGTTACACTTTTTTTGTTGTAGGCCATATTTACTTACAGCAAGTATACATCTGTCGGAAAGTAGCTAACACCTATTTCATAGCCATATTTACTTACAGCAAGTATACATACATCTGTCGGAAAGTAGCTAACACCTATTTCATAGCCATATTTACTTACAGCAAGTATACATACATCTGTCGGAAAGTAGCTAACACCTATTTCATAGCCATATTTACTTACAGCAAGTATACATACATCTGTCGGAAAGTGGCTAACACCTATTTCAAAGCCATATTTACTTACAACAAGTATACATCTGTCGGAAAGTGGCTAACACCTATTTCAAAGCCATATTTACTTACAACAAGTATACATCTGTCGGAAAGTGGCTAACACCTATTTCAAAGCCATATTTACTTACAACAAGTATACATCTGTCGGAAAGTAGCTAACACCTATTTCATAGCCATATTTACTTTCAGCAAGTATACATCTGTCGGAAAGTGGCTAACACCTATTTCAAAGCCATATTTACTTACAACAAGTATACATCTGTCGGAAAGTGGCTAACACCTATTTCAAAGCCATATTTACTTACAACAAGTATACATCTGTCGGAAAGTGGCTAACACCTATTTCAAAGCCATATTTACTTACAACAAGTATACATCTGTCGGAAAGTGGCTAACACCTATTTCAAAGCCATATTTACTTACAACAAGTATACATCTGTCGGAAAGTGGCTAACACCTATTTCAAAGCCATATTTACTTACAACAAGTATACATCTGTCGGAAAGTAGCTAACACCTATTTCATAGCCATATTTACTTTCAGCAAGTATACATCTGTCGGAAAGTGGCTAACACCTATTTCAAAGCCATATTTACTTACAACAAGTATACATCTGTCGGAAAGTGGCTAACACCTATTTCAAAGCCATATTTACTTACAACAAGTATACATCTGTCGGAAAGTGGCTAACACCTATTTCAAAGCCATATTTACTTACAACAAGTATACATCTGTCGGAAAGTGGCTAACACCTATTTCAAAGCCATATTTACTTACAACAAGTATACATCTGTCGGAAAGTGGCTAACACCTATTTCAAAGCCATATTTACTTACAACAAGTATACATCTGTCGGAAAGTGGCTAACACCTATTTCAAAGCCATATTTACTTACAACAAGTATACATCTGTCGGAAAGTGGCTAACACCTATTTCAAAGCCATATTTACTTACAACAAGTATACATCTGTCGGAAAGTAGCTAACACCTATTTCAAAGCCATATTTACTTACAGCAAGTATACATCTGTCGGAAAGTGGCTAACACCTATTTCAAAGCCATATTTACTTACAACAAGTATACATCTGTCGGAAAGTGGCTAACACCTATTTCAAAGCCATATTTACTTACAGCAAGTATACATGCATCTGTCGGAAAGTGGCTAACACCTATTTCAAAGCCATATTTACTTACAACAAGTATACATCTGTCGGAAAGTGGCTAACACCTATTTCAAAGCCATATTTACTTACAACAAGTATACATCTGTCGGAAAGTAGCTAACACCTATTTCATGGCCATATTTACTTGCAGCAAGTATACATCTATCGGAAAGTAGCAAACACCTATTTCATAACCTATTGGAAAGTAGCTAACACCTATTTCATAGCCATATTTACTTACAGCAAGTATACATCGGCCGGAAAGCAGCTAACACCTATTTCATAGCCATATTTACTTACAGAAAATATACATCTGTCGGAAAGTAGCTAACACCTATTTCATGGCCATATTTACTTACAGCAAGTATACATCTGTCGGAAATCAGCTAACACCTATTTCATAGCCAGGAAATGTATTATCTCAATATTACGATTCGTTTGCTTTTGACTACTTTCACTTACCTAACTAGCCCATTACAATAGGCGTTGTTTGTTTGGATGTCAGCGGAGGTGACCTCCGCGGACATCCAAACAAACTTACCTTCGAGCAAACAAGAGGAAGAAGAAATCTAGGGAAGACTCAAGAATGAAACAAATTATTTTTACAGGATGGCGCCTCCAGCCATACTTCCTCACCATCGATGACACACCAGCGCGAAATTTTTGGAGATCGGATCATCTCAAAACATCAGTGGGCCCTTCTCTCCCAGACTTGAATTCACCTGATTTTTTCTTTGGGTAGCAATAAGTGTAGGAAGTAAACCCGCATACACTTCAAGAACTTTCAGCCGCTGTGACTCGCTCTCAGAAGCAATCCATCAAACACAAGCTGTGAAAACATAAATTTGCCGGTGACGGAGATCGAACTTGCATCCTTCTGCTCTGGAGCCGAATGTTTTTCCAATCAAGCTACAGCGATGGAATTTATCACTGCAACTTTGCCGTCTTGACATGTGCCTCACCGACGTACGACGCCACATATATTCTCCCTTCCCCTTGAGAAACGGCTGGGACGGAATCATTAGTTTTCGGGTCAGCCGGTAAGCCATGCTCGCCGAAAAAGGAGTTCTCATTAATTCCAGACGATGTGTGGAAGGAACATCACACATTTTTCGAAGAATCCAATGGCAAGTAGATCCATTTCTACAGTTTGGCGCCGATGTGAAAACACAAATTTGCATCTTTCTTCTCCGGAGCCAATTGCTTTCCCAACTCATATGCAATCCCAACTGCCAAATGCTTTTCGAACTCGCATCCATCTTCTCCTGAGCCGAATGCTTTCCCAATTTAGCTACACCGACGGAATTTATTGCCGCAAATGCGCATACAAAACAACGTTTCATAGCTTTCTGACGTACTACATATGTTTCACCTCTGTAGTATGTCAGGAAGCTATGAAACGCCTTCAGGCTTGTTTATACGCTCGGGTTAGTTACTTTTAATACCTATTGTAACGGACTAAAAGTGTAAGTAAAAATGGACAATAACAAAATGAATTGTAACATTAAGATAATAAATCTCTTTGATTTGAAGTAGGTGTACAGTTATTTTCCAAACAACTTGTGAAAGTTAAAGGAGAAACGGAATTGCTATGCTGCTCTCACTCACTGAGACAGAGCTTTTCTCGAGAATGTGCTCGGCTAGTTGTTTAAACTTCATTTTCACTGGTTCAGGAAAGATATACTAAGAGATCCTTCATATTTTTCCAAGTACAAGTAGGATTTACAAGCTGTGAATAGTGGAGATTCCAGCTTTTAACCAAGTTGGGTAGTAGAAGTATTCTCGGTGTACGAGTTGCAGGGAAGAAAAACAAAACAACAATGGTTCTGCAATGAGGTCAACAGTTGTGTTCAGTGGAGTTTTTTTTTGTTTTTGTTTTTCAAGGAAGGCTGTTTCAGAAGTGATACGACTTCTCTGTGCATAGGAGGAAAACGGATAGGAATCAGCTGGTATCGGACCATTCGGAGAAACATGAGCAAAGTGAAATGTGGGTTCCTGAAGAACGAGAGTACACCGTTGACAATATGAGAAGCAATGGTTGGCTGCTGCAGAAAGTTGATGAAAGCCATTATCTTTTTGGTATTGTGTTTACTTCGGATGTCAAGTAAGTCAATGCCTTCATATTTGATTGGAAGGGTGAGAACATTCGCCTTCATCCAGTGAACTCTAATTCAAAGGTAATTAACAACGAGCCTGAAGATTTCTGTTCAAACGTTAGTTGGTTTGGTGCGGATTGCCGAATAATATTGCAGAGATGGAAGGGAGATTTCATTCATAATTTTTTCTCGGCCATGAAAAGATGAGAAATGTTCATCCTAAAGAAACTGACACCCATAGGTTTCATCTACATTACAGCTGCACCAGTTTCTGAGTTTTACTCCAGCTGCACCAGTTTCTGAGAAAAGATACCCCTATGTGGCGCAAAATTTACAAAAAAACTTGCATCATAGTTTGTTACTACCTTGTACCATAGTGTGTCGCAAAGCTGAACCTTGCTTTTGAGTTTTGTTTGCACCACACAATGGTATATCTTTTCTCAGAAAGTGGTGCAACTTACCCCTAAATTTTTAACAGTATTAGCATGTTTCTCGGGGTATGTATTCGGACCGTTGGTGGTTGTTTATGCAAACGTGAATGCCCCGAAGTACCGCGACATTGTAGGCAACCCGCACTGTCTACACTTTGTCAGTTTTACGGGCCTTTCTTGTTTCAGAACGACAACTCACCGTGCCATAAATCACGTTCCATTTCGACATGTTTTGACGATATGAGTGATCAAAATTTTGAAGTGACCAGCTCAAAAACCCGACCACAATCCTATAGAGACCCTTTAGGATAATCTTGAACGTCGGATTCGGGATAGAATGACACGTCCAACTTCTGTGTCTAAACTGACAACTGCTTTGCGGGTGCAATGGAATAAAATACCTGCAACACTCATCAGAATCTCATTGAAAGTGTGCCCCGGAGGGTGCACAATGTACTTGTGGCCAAAGGTGGGCCAAAAAGTCCTTATTGATTTTTCCATAAATGCAATATTGTATAAAAAGCACTGGTATCTAGAAAGTTTTTTCCACATAGTGTACATCATGTTTACTCAACTACTCTACTGCTTCCTTAGTTGTTTACCTATGTTTTTGCACTACTTCCCAAGATCTGTACCAGTCTTCACACCCACCATGAATATCTTTACCTCCTATTTCCCATCTGTATCACTTTTCACAGGCTAATTCTATGTGCCTACCTTTTTGTGTCACTCAGGTTTGTCGTTAACTCGTTGCGCGTACATGACGCCTCGAACTGCCCAATTGCTGCAATACAATCAGCTCAACTGAAACTCTTGATGTGTTTCCACGGTCGACTAACGGCCAGACTGCAAGCAGAATACACTGAAACTTTTCGTAAGAACTCAGTGCCAAAGTTTCAGAGAGACTGGGCTCCACTTGAACGGTGGTATGGCGTCACCAACCATCGCGTACGACTGATCACCTAAAACCTGAAACGAACTAAACACTCCTCTTCCAATCTTTGTGAATAATGTTCCGATCTTTCTTTTACCTTGAGCAATTTTTGATTATTCAGATCCTTCTGCGTATTGGACTAACATACGTATATCAAGGTCAAGGTTCTACCGTTCATGAAATACACAAGTACCGAAAAAACTAAAATTGTGACCTCATAGTGGCAATGACTTCAAATTTTTTTTTTTACTTCACACACACACACACACACACACACACACACACACACACACACACACACACACACACACACACACACACGTCTCGCCTATAATATACTCATAATGTAAATATTCATCATACATCATCTGTATACACTGAAGAGCAATTGAATTAGAGACAGTTAGCGTTATGCAAATGTGGCGCTCTGGTCGGCCCTGTGAACGGAAACGACATGACGTATGCAGCGATCCGACAATATAAGGAGTGATGCGACGGGAATCAGTAGGAATCGGAGGCATTATGGGTAAGACGATGGATCTAAGCGCATTTGATCGTGGTCAAATTGTCGGGGCCGGACGAATTGATCACTCCATCTCAGAAGTCGTGCAGGCACTGGGAATTTCACGAGCCTTTATGTCACGGGTGCATTGTGAGTACATCGAATCCGGTAAAACCATCCCTGCAAGGGCCAACTGCTGTGGACATCAGCGTGTGGATGAGCGGTGTCATCGTCGGCTAGCTCGCATTGTAACAGCGGATAGACGGGCCACAATGCAAGAAACCACTCGGCAATTTAACGCTGGTGAACAAAAACGTGTAAGCAGCCACACCATGCAGAACCATCTGCTCGCTATGGGGTACAGAAGCCATCGTCCCACGAGGGTACCGCTGCTGACCGCACATCACAGGGTGCAAAGATTAGCATGGGGGCGGGAACATCGCCACTGGACCCTATACATGTGGAAAAATGTTGCCTGGACTGATGAGTCGAGATTCACGTTAGTACATGCGGATGGCAGGATACGAGCACGGCGCAAACCACATGAAGCGATAGATCCTTCTTGCCAGCAGGGTACTCTTCAAGTTGGTGTGGGTGGCATTCTAATCTGGGGATTGTTTACGTGGACTTAAATGGGAGTGTGACATCGTCCCTCACAGGTCAACGTTACCGGGATATCCTGGACGACCATTTGCTCCCGTTTGTGCGTCTTCATCATCCCACTGGGGACCTCATCCTGCAACAAGACAATGCAGCTCCCGAATTGTATCCGAATGGTTGGATGAACACTCCACCGACGTGACCTTGCTTTTCTTGGCCAGCTAGATCACCTGACCTCAATCCCATCGAGCACATCGGGGATGCCATCGAGAGAGATGTTCGAGGCTTTGACCCCCCTCCATCAAATCTTCGTGAACTGTGGGAGCTTGTTCAGGGTCGTAGAACCGTATGGCTTCCCAACGCCTCCGGTGTCTTGTCGAGTCCATGCCGAGACGAATCGCCGCCGTCATCAGGGCGAAAGGTGGTGCTTTACGTTACTAGACAGGTATCTCTAATTCAATTGCTTTTCTGTGTATATTGTATTAATGCTTTTACTTGTAGAATAAAGAATATTTGAACACGGTTGGTTGTTCTATCTACTTTACAAGGCGACATAGCAAGCGTGGATCGCCGTTTTAATTATGAGTATGATCTGATGTCTTTTCTGTTAGTTTTAAGTTGTTTCGGTCCTTTTACGTTCATTTTCCTAGTTTGCACTTTTAAACCATTTTAATGTCATCGTGAATAAGTTGCATGCCTTTTTTTTGTTGTTGTTGTTGTTTTTAGCCGATGAATCTTGTATTTCGAGATCTTTAGACTTCCGAAGGTCCTGAACTTTCAAAAAAAAAAAAAGAGCCAACTTAAAAACAGTCTTCATGCATTCAACAATATAAAAATGCAATTCAACTTATTATACCCACAGTTTAGAGCTACATGTTCGGTTTCGGCCAAGTAATGTCTGTTTCTTTACTTTGTAAAACATATGCGAGTCCGGTGCGCCGGTGGGGCACTGAGTTGTCTAAGCCCTGGCTTATGACTTTTCAAACGACAAAGGTCCGGGTTCGAATCCCGATGAGACGTGTACATTGTGGTTTGTCATACGGCACTGCCGCCCCGGTGGCGCAGTGGTCTAAGGCGCTGGCCTCTGATCATTCGTCCGTAAGGGGTCCTGGTTCGAATCCCAGTCAGGCATGGATGTTGTGTTTGTCTTAAGGCACTGGCTCTCTCCCTTACCTGGAACCAGTGACCCTAAAATTAGGGACGGGCGACTGCTTATAGCCCATTGAGTTGCTCACGGTGGTCGTTAAACCTCCAATCAATCAATCAAATCATACGGCACTGGTTCTCCCCCTTCCCTGGTACCACTTGCCATAAATTAGGAACGGGGGACAACTTATAGCCCATCGAGTTGCTCACGGTTGTGGATAAAAAATAATAATAATAACATACGAGTCCGGGACATAATACTTCACCTGAACACCTAATATTAAAATCAGGTCAAATATTGGCCTAATATTTTTACCTGATGTTACCTAATCTGACGTAAAACACAGTACATTATCTTTAGCAATGCAGATTGTTCTTTTAATTTGCCCTTCATCTTGTAACATTACTTCAGAAAACACAGTGACGTTTTTAGCTTTCTGAAGAGAAAACAATTTCCTCGTTGCGTACAGTGCTTGACAAGGGTTTCAGTACTCTTGGAATCAGAATTTAAAAGTTAATCAGAAATGGAAATAAAAATCGTTTCTGTTTTTTGATTACAGCTTTCACTTCACTTAGTAACCGAGTGTTAGAGTAATTAATTTTGCAGTCCTGTTAGAATCCGAGACATCAGGAATCTATTACGCTTGTTTTGCGCCATTTATTCAAATTCATATCTCAGTTTCGCGTATTCTGCTAAAAGAAACCCAATAGTTCCACTTTCTTCCCCACATAGTCGCTGTGAAGAGTTCATCTCAGAGCGTATACCGAGCTTCGCACTGTTCTGAAGTAGTGTTCCTGTTTCTGCATGCAATTACTAAAAGCCGTTATCAACAAGTTAGTAAAATCATGCAATGCATTGATTATGATACGCTTTCCAACATACCAGAAATCATTACTCAAGTTATGAGGATAACGGCTGTGGAATAAATCTCGGTTCTGTGCCCTAACCTTTGATCCCATTTCGATTATATTCAACAGAACCGGTTCAGCAACCTCCGAAATAACATGATAAAGTTTTGTTGCAATTGAAGCATTTTTGAGCAAGTTATGATGCATAAGGGCTATGGAATAGATCCCGCTCCTGTGTCCTAACATTTGACCCCATTTCGCCCATTTTCAATAGGATTCGTCCCCAGGCAAGCCCCTACAACATACTAACATTGCATCCAAATCGAAGCATTTTTACGTAAGTTATGACGCATAATAGCGATGGAAGTGATTCCGCTCCTATGTCCTGATCTTTGACCCCATTTTGCCCATTTTCAATAGAGTTTGTCCCTAGGTGATACCCTACCACATACTAAAATTTAATCGAAATCGAATCTTTTTTACGTTAGTTATGACGCATAAGAGCAGTGGAATGGATCCCGCTCCTATGTCTCGACCTTTGACCCCATTTCGTTCACTTTCAATAGGGTTCCTTCCCAGGTGGTCCCCTACCCCATACTAAAATTTCATCGAAATCGAACGATTGTTACGCGAGTTATCGTGCCGACAGACAGACGGACGGACAAAGCTGGAGCATATACGCTTCTTCAACCTACGGTTGGAAAGCGTAAATAAAAAGACACTTAACGTTATATGACTTATAGAGAGAGAAATATTCAAAAACATTTCTTCTTCTCTTGACAAAGCTAATTTTTTCCTCCGAAAACAACCAGGCGAAGTTCATTAGTAGTTTTGAAATGTTCTGAAACTTCTCCCACAGTGTGTGATAAATGCAGATTCGTGGCTTCTTCAGAATGGATGACGTTAATAGGAGATTACTTGTATTCAGGTTCGTCAAAAAAGTAAGCGGCGTAAGACAAGCACCCCATTCATGTCCCATCTGGTACTCCAGCCCGTTCCCAGCTCATACGACAAGCTGTAAACCAGCGCCAAGAACCGTTTGAAATAAAAGTCACAGGCGCGACGAATTTTGTTAGACTGTACCGATTATCATAAAACTAACCATTTTTTTTTGCTCAAACTGGTCAAAGAATTCCCTCTTCCGAATTCAGTTAGTGCTCCTCACTCACAATTTTCCTTTCTGCTGCTGGAATGATGTAACATATCAACGCACTGAACTCCAGAAACCCGTTTCGGTGTTATAACGAAGTAAATTCTCCGTCATCTTTGTCCACGCCGGGGCTCGAACCCGGATGCCCTCATTCCGGAATAAGTCACTCTACCAATTGAGCTACGCGGACGTTCGTTCAGACTGCCATCTGCCTTTATGTCGTGTGCGTCCTGCTGTTTCTGGAGTTCAGTGCGTTGATATGATGTAACATATCAACGCACTGAACTCCAGAAACCCGTTTCGGTGTTATAACGAAGTAAATTCTCCGTCATTTTTGTCCACGCCGGGGCTCGAACCCGGATGCCCTCATTCCGGAATAAGTCACTTTACCAGTTGAGCTACGCAGACGTTCGTTCACACTGCCATCTGCCTTCAAGTCGTGTGCGTTCTGCTGTTTCTGGAGTTCAGTGCGTTGATATGATGTAACATATCAACGCACTGAACTCCAGAAACCCGTTTCGGTGTTATAACGAAGTAAATTCTTCGTCATTTTCCTCCACGCCGGGGCTCGAACCCGGATGCTCTCATTCCGGAATTAGTCACTCTACCAATTAAGCTACGCGGACGTTCGTTCAGACTGCCATCTGCCCTTTATGTCGTGTGCGTCCTGCTGTTTCTGGAGTTTAGTGCATTGATATGATGTAACATATCAACGCACTGAACTCCAGAAACCCGTTTCGGTGTTATAACGAAGTAAATTCTCCGTCATTTTTGTCCACGCCGGGGCTCGAACCCGGATGCCCTCATTCCGGAATAAGTCACTCTACCAATTGAGCTACGCGGACGTTCGTTCAGACTGCCATCTGCCTTTATGTCGTGTGCGTCCTACTGGCCAGGCACGTCACAGTGCCATAGTGATCTAAGCGTCTAGGAGGGCATCGGTGGTGTTATTTGCCTTCCGTTACTGGTTCTCTCACTTCACTTGAACCAGTGGCCCTAAATTACGGACGGGTGTCTCCTTATAGTCCTTTGAGGTGCTCACGGTGGTCATTAACACACCCACAAGAACACACTCTCTCCAAAATAAAAACGAAAGAACTCCAAAATAATTCGTCATCTTTTCGCTGTTAGAAGATCAGGCAATACTGAGAAGCAATCACTAAACGTATAAAACTAACTGATCGTGAAATGACACTGGGAATAAAACGAAATTTTATTTTCATTCCTTTTACACTCAGGTAAAAATCAAGCATGGCTCTAGCTCGTCCGCCCATGACATGTTGAGTTCCGCAAAGACGATTATGCGCTCTTGAGGCTTACTGGAAAATTAATGCAGCCGGCTTGCCATTCCTCTGCTGCATACGGGTAAGGAACAGTGCGTCCGGGGCCGACTTCACAGGGAACCATCTACGCATTCGTGTCCCCAAACACAAGGAGCTTGCGGAAAACCGCAGACTAGATGGCCGGCAGGGCCGGGATTCGAACACTTGTTAGAAACGTGCGCCTCCCACACAGTGCGCAAAAACTTAACGAACTGTGCCATGCCGGTAGTAATCAAGCATCATACTATATAAAATATGGATGTGAAAAAAGTTTAATATAGGGTAAAAAAAAAAAGTTAAATATGGATGTGAAAAAAGTTTAATATAGGGAAAAAAGTTTAATATAGGGTAAAAAAATAGTTTCCAGTGCTTTGAATAACAGTGCAACTTGTGCTTGAAATGGCGTATTTGCATCATAAAATGAAATATATCTATAATCTTATTTTTTCGCAGATTCTGCGTTATCTAGACCTGTTTTGTGGAATCATGTGATGCACAGAAATCCCACCAAACGGAAAGGTGGCCAAATTAGATTTACCAGTGACCAAACGGGGAAACTCGAAAAGACTTTTGAAGCTCAAAAATATTTATCACCAACAGAGAGAAAAAAACTGGCATCCCTTCTACGACTCACAGAGAGACAGGTAAGATACGAATGTGCTAATACTTCAAATATTTTTGTCCTTTATTAATCTTGAATGTTTAGGCGTTAGTCTCTTCTGAAATACTTAAAACGTGTTTTGAAAAGTACATCAGCTTTCCTATGAAAATATTATTGGTTGTTATTTTGTTCTACAACGTTAGTGACCTACAAAACTAGGAAAAGTGTTTCGGATCTCATATTTGATGCGGGAAAAGAGGAATCACTATTTTAGAAGAGAAAAAAGAAATCACTATTCGAGGAAGAACAATACAAAGTATTAGATTTGATCCTGAATGTTTAGGTGTTAGTCCCTTCTGAAATACTTAAAACGTGTTTTGAAAAGTACATCAGCTTTCCTTTGGAAACATTTTTGGATGTTATTGTGTTCTACAATGTTAGTGACCTACAAAACTAAGGAAAGTGTTTTGGATCTCATATTTGATGCGGGAAAAGAGGAATCATTATTTTAGAAGAGAGAAGAGAAATCAGTAATCGAGGAAGAACAATACAAAGTATCAGATTTGATCCTGAATGTTTAGGCGTTAGCCCCTTCTGAAATACTTAAAACGTGTTTTGAAAAGTACATCTACTCAGCTTTCCAATGAAAATATTTTTGATTGTGGCTTCGTTCTACAACGTTTGTGGCGTACAAAACTACGAAAAGTGTTTTGGATCTCATATTTGATGCATGAAAAGAGAAATCATTATTTTAGAAGAGAAAAGAAGAATCACTGTTTTAGAAGAGAAAAGAAGAATCACTGTTTTAGAAGAGAAAAGAAGAATCACTGTTTTAGAAGAGAAAAGTGGAATCCCTGTTGGAGGAAGAACAATACAAAGCATTCGATTTGATCCTGAATGTTTAGGCATTAGTCCCTTCTGAAATACTTAAAACGTGTTTGTAAAAGTACATCAGCTTTCCTTAGGAAACATTCTTGGATGTTATTGTGTTCTACAATGTTAGTGACTTACAAAACTAGGAAAAGTGTTTTGGATCTCATATTTGATGCATGAAAAGAGGAATCATTATTTTAGAAGAGAAAGGAAGAATCACTGTTTTAGAAGAGAAAAGTGGAATCACTGTTGGAGGAAGAACAATACAAAGTATTAGATTTGATCCTGAATGTTTAGGCATTAGTCCCTTCTGAAATACTTAAAACGTGTTTGTAAAAGTACATCAGCTTTCCTTAGGAAACATTCTTGGATGTTATTGTGTTCTACAATGTTAGTGACTTACAAAACTAGGAAAAGTGTTTTGGATCTCATATTTGATGCATGAAAAGAGGAATCATTATTTTAGAAGAGAAAGGAAGAATCACTGTTTTAGAAGAGAAAAGTGGAATCACTGTTGGAGGAAGAACAATACAAAGTATTAGATTTGATCCTGAATGTTTAGGCATTAGTCCCTTCTGAAATACTTAAAACGTGTTTGTAAAAGTACATCAGCTTTCCTTAGGAAACATTCTTGGATGTTATTGTGTTCTACAATGTTAGTGACTTACAAAACTAGGAAAAGTGTTTTGGATCTCATATTTGATGCATGAAAAGAGGAATCATTATTTTAGAAGAGAAAGGAAGAATCACTGTTTTAGAAGAGAAAAGTGGAATCACTGTTGGAGGAAGAACAATACAAAGTATTAGATTTGATCCTGAATGTTTAGGCATTAGTCCCTTCTGAAATACTTAAAACGTGTTTGTAAAAGTACATCAGCTTTCCTTAGGAAACATTCTTGGATGTTATTGTGTTCTACAATGTTAGTGACTTACAAAACTAGGAAAAGTGTTTTGGATCTCATATTTGATGCATGAAAAGAGGAATCATTATTTTAGAAGAGAAAGGAAGAATCACTGTTTTAGAAGAGAAAAGTGGAATCACTGTTGGAGGAAGAACAATACAAAGTATTAGATTTGATCCTGAATGTTTAGGCATTAGTCCCTTCTGAAATACTTAAAACGTGTTTGTAAAAGTACATCAGCTTTCCTTAGGAAACATTCTTGGATGTTATTGTGTTCTACAATGTTAGTGACTTACAAAACTAGGAATAGTGTTTTGGATCTCATATTTGATGCATGAAAAGAGGAATCATTATTTTAGAAGAGAAAGGAAGAATCACTGTTTTAGAAGAGAAAAGTGGAATCACTGTTGGAGGAAGAACAATACAAAGTATTAGATTTGATCCTGAATGTTTAGGCATTAGTCCCTTCTGAAATACTTAAAACGTGTTTGTAAAAGTACATCAGCTTTCCTTAGGAAACATTCTTGGATGTTATTGTGTTCTACAATGTTAGTGACTTACAAAACTAGGAAAAGTATTTTGGATCTCATATTTGATGCATGAAAAGTGGAATCATTATTTTAGAAGAGAAAAGAAGAATCACTGTTTTAGAAGAGAAAAGTGGAATCACTGTTGGAGGAAGAACAATACAAAGTATTAGATTTGATCCTGAATGTTTAGGCATTAGTCCCTTCTGAAATACTTAAAACGTGTTTGTATAAGTACATCAGCTTTCCTTTGGAAACATTCTTGGATGTTATTGTGTTCTACAATGTTAGTGACTTACAAAACTAGGAAAAGTATTTTGGATCTCATATTTGATGCATGAAAAGAGGAATCATTATTTTAGAAGAGAAAGGAAGAATCACTGTTTTAGAAGAGAAAAGTGGAATCACTGTTGGAGGAAGAACAATACAAAGTATTAGATTTGATCCTGAATGTTTAGGCATTAGTCCCTTCTGAAATACTTAAAACGTGTTTGTAAAAGTACATCAGCTTTCCTTAGGAAACATTCTTGGATGTTATTGTGTTCTACAATGTTAGTGACTTACAAAACTAGGAAAAGTGTTTTGGATCTCATATTTGATGCATGAAAAGAGGAATCATTATTTTAGAAGAGAAAGGAAGAATCACTGTTTTAGAAGAGAAAAGTGGAATCACTGTTGGAGGAAGAACAATACAAAGTATCAGATTTGATCCTGAATGTTTAGGCATTAGTCCCTTCTGAAATACTTAAAACGTGTTTGTAAAAGTACATCAGCTTTCCTTAGGAAACATTCTTGGATGTTATTGTGTTCTACAATGTTAGTGACTTACAAAACTAGGAAAAGTATTTTGGATCTCATATTTGATGCATGAAAAGTGGAATCATTATTTTAGAAGAGAAAAGAAGAATCACTGTTTTAGAAGAGAAAAGTGGAATCACTGTTGGAGGAAGAACAATACAAAGTATTCGATTTGATCCTGAATGTTTAGGCATTAGTCCCTTCTGAAATACTTAAAACGTGTTTGTATAAGTACATCAGCTTTCCTTTGGAAACATTCTTGGATGTTATTGTGTTCTACAATGTTAGTGACTTACAAAACTAGGAAAAGTATTTTGGATCTCATATTTGATGCATGAAAAGAGGAATCATTATTTTAGAAGAGAAAGGAAGAATCACTGTTTTAGAAGAGAAAAGTGGAATCACTGTTGGAGGAAGAACAATACAAAGTGTTCGATTTGATCCTGAATGTTTAGGCATT
Source organism: Macrothele yani (assembly GCA_039090855.1). Taxonomy (NCBI): domain Eukaryota; kingdom Metazoa; phylum Arthropoda; class Arachnida; order Araneae; family Macrothelidae; genus Macrothele; species Macrothele yani. Next base: position 37,382,527 of record CM076989.1, read on the forward strand.
AGTCCCTTCTGAAATACTTAAAACGTGTTTGTATAAGTACATCAGCTTTCCTTTGGAAACATTCTTGGATGTTATTGTGTTCTACAATGTTAGTGACTTACAAAACTAGGAAAAGTATTTTGGATCTCATATTTGATGCATGAAAAGAGGAATCATTATTTTAGAAAAGAAAGGAAGAATCACTCTTTTAGAAGAGAAAAGTGGAATCACTGTTGGAGGAAGAACAGTACAAAGTATTAGATTTGATCCTGAATGTTTAGGCATTAGTCCCTTCTGAAATGCTTAAAACGTGTTTGTAAAAGTACATCAGCTTTCCTTAGGAAACATTCTTGGATGTTATTGTGTTCTACAATGTTAGTGACTTACAAAGCTAGGAAAAGTGTTTTGGATCTCATATTTGATGCATGAAAAGAGGAATCATTATTTTAGAAGAGAAAAGAGGAATCACCATTGCGGGAAGAACAATACAAAGTATTAGATTTGCAGATGACCAAGCAATATTAGCTGATACTGAAGATGAACTACAACATCTAACGCAAAAATTTGAAAGTGTGTGCAAAACATATGGCATGAAAATGAACACAAAGGAAACAATAACGATGAGAGTCTCCACAGGAAACCAGGAAATGTTGAGGTGATGATGAATGGAAATAATGCAGAGCAAGTGAAACTATACAAATACCTTGGTAGTATAATCCAAGAAAATGGAAAATATGACATGGAAATAAAAGAAAGAATTAATAAGTGAAAATATGCATTTCATAACAAAAAAATTTATTAATAAGATGAATAAAAATGAAAAAAAGCTTATTTAAGTGCTATATTTGGAGTATAAATTTAAATGGAGCGGAAACGTGGACAATTGGGAAGAAAGAAGCTAAAATGTTGAAGACATTTGAAACGTGGTTATGGAGAAGAATGGAAAAAATAAAGTAGATTGAAAAAATTACAAATGATGAAGTATTAGGAAGAGTTGAAGAAGAAAGGAATTTACTAAAGACCATAAAAAACAGAAAATATAACTGGATAGGACATGTGTTAAGAGGAGACAGCCAATTGAAAAGAATGATAGAAGGGGAAAATGAGGGAAAGCGACCAAGACGAAGGAGACGACTACTGATGCTGGATGATGTAATGGGCACAGGAAGCTATCAAGAATTGAAGGAGGAAGCAAGGAACTGAGGAAACTGGAGGAAGAGAACTTGCTGAGTTACCATTGGACTTGTCCAGAGACAGAACACTAATGATGATGATGATCTGTTGAGTGCTTATTAAAAACAACTCTGCATGAGACAGAAAACATTTCTCACAGTCTCCTCAATAAGCTTTTGTCTGCTGTATTTTCTGCATTTTCTTACGAATACACCGTAAAAAAATCACTTGGAGATTACAAACGGAAAGAATGTGAACGAAATGCCAGTTTTTTTTTAAAATACTTAAAATTTATGGTATGTTTTACAGAGCAGATCTGTAAAGCAGCGCTGAGGAAGGCAGTTTGTCTACAAATTTCCAAGATATGAAACTTGAAGAATGTTGTTAGATGTGCAAGACCTATCCGGCGCTCAAACATAGGCAGATCTGAAAACTAGTATTGTTGAAATTAAATACCATATTTTTCAGAATACAAGGCTCTCGGGTATATAAGTAGCTACCCTATTTTTTCTTCAAAAAATTTAAGAGAAAAAATGAAGTGGCATTTTAAAGATTCTCAATAAAAAAAATCAAACGTTATGCCTAAAAACAGCAGCTTATGAATCATCGAATCCTTGCGATTTGCGAAATTAGCAATGTGTGATACCAATGATGAAAACAACATAGAGAAGCGCCACTCACTCAGTCCATCAGCCAATGACGTGCATGTGTTGCATGGTTTGCTCGTGATGTCACAACTTCGAACAGCCAATCAACAGTCAATGTCTTTCCTTATCAGTCCGGTTTGTCATCCTCGCGGCATGGCTGATGCGTCGAAGTAAAACGGCCTTGGTAGAAGTCCATATGCATTCTGTGGCATACAAACAATTCCTGAGAAAGGGAATGGCTTGTTTATAATCTAAAGCTTTGCCTTCAAGGGTCGTTTGAAATAAGAAACAATATCGTCAAAAAGGCGAACGGGCAAACCACTGCACGCTGTTGGCGAACAGCAAGAAAGCGTCAGACAGGAGGGATCGTCAAGTGCCGCAACACGATCTGTCAGATGTGGGCGGCATCTTCCGTCGTAAACTGCAAATGAAAGTATGATCCCGCAAATTAAAGTTTAAGCAAAATTTGTTCGTCTCACGAATGAATTTTTCCGAAAATTACGACCCCACAGCATTAATGTTACGGTGAATGAATAAGAATTTTGTGTTTTGTCTACGACACCTTCTGTGATAGAAAACCATTTTGCAGACTTACGGGTCCTTTGATTGCACTTCCGTAAAGGAGGTCCGATGAAGGAGCACTTAGCTTGGTTTAGGAGACGCCGTATTTTCCCAGGCCAGAGAGTCAGGTGGTTACAGAAGGATTGCTTGCAGTAGATGGGAGTGCTCTTACTTTTCGGCCGAGGGCAGAGCGGTTTTTAGAGAAAGAGAGATGAAATTTTGTCCGGGAGGACAGTGATCACGGAGAAGCGAAATCGGAAGGTGTGAAACTTTGCGAAGAGCGTGAAAGTAGGGAATCCTAGTCCCGAAGGTGGCGAGGAAGTAAGCAGCCCGGTTAACCGACGACCGTGTAGTTTTAATCACCGGGAAGTGAAAGATTTTAGAAAAGCACGCGTAAGGGATTTAGGGAGAAATAAGGCTTAATAATGAGAGAGTAGGATTTTTGAGTCAACGTAGCAAGACCCTAGGATTGCCTCACCCAGTATATTAGAGAAAATAAATGTTATTAGAAGTATTTTATGTCCTCTATTGAATATTCTCAAGTATGTTTTTCCCGAGTTTAACCACCAAGAAGTTTGTTTATTATTCTGCGTATTTTGCAACAAGTTTTTTTTTCTCGACAATAACAACTAACAATTATTATTCTAGTACTAGATATAGAGTAACGTCTAGTATAAGATAATAGACATATCACCGAACATCGTTACAAGTAACACCGAACTCTGTTGCAAGCTCACGAACACACAGATATGCACGCAGGCACAACTATACCTGTCTAGCACGATACCAAAAAACTCACGCGTAGTTAACCACGGATAAGCATAAAGTATACGCGATACAATGGCATTGTAAGAAAAGTGCAGGAGGATATAAATTATTGTACTTACCTAAGATAAGCTGATAACATTTGAAACTCATTTAGCAGTCTTCATAGCAGCATATATACTGAAGTGCCAGAAAAACTCGTACAGACGAGCTTATGCAAAATACTCGTACATAGCAACGTCACCTATGCGCGTACTCGGTTGCGTCCGCCACTGCGTATATAAAGTGATAGACATCCTTGCCAGCTGTCAGAGCTGTTTTCGGCATGAGAATGACAAGTAATAACGATTTAAGCGATTTTCAACGCGGTGTCATAGTTGGCGCTCGTGAGATGGGCCATAGTATTTCGGAGGTAGAAACGAAGTTCGAATTTTCACGGACGACCATTGCAAGGGTGTACCGTGACTACAAGAATTCCGGCAAAACCTCCAACCTACGATACAAGTGTGGCCGTAAAAAGACATTGCGTCAACGTGACCATCATCGGTTGTCAAGAATCGTTTTACGTGATAGGCGTGCAACACTCTCGCAGGTATCATCGGAATTCAATGCTGGAACCTCAACAAGAATCAGCGTCTGGACTGTGCAACGTACCCTGCACAATATGGGCTTTGGGAGCCGACGCCCAACTCGAGTCCCCTTGATGGGCGCACAACACAGAGCAATGTACCTGGCTTGGGCACGGCAACACCGCCACTGGACACTTGATGACTGGAAACAAGTAGCCTGGTCCGAAGAGTCGCGTTTCCAACTGTATCGGGCAGATGGAAGGATTCGTGTGGGGGCAAACCTCATGAAGCCATGGATCCCGCCTGTCAACAGAGAACTGTACTGGCTGGTGGGGGGTCCGTAACGGTATGGGGTGTGTTTAGCTGGACTTCACTGGGGCCCCTTGTACGTCTACAAACGTCTGTGACCGGCCAACGCTATATGCTCATCCTTTCTGACGAGGTACACCCGTTCATGTTCTGCATTCATGCTGATGGGTTGGGCCTGTTCCTACCGGACAACACAAGTCTCGGGACGCCACATTATTGTTAGAGGAGCATTCATCTGAGTTTGGGATGTTGCCATTCCCACATAAGTCCCCAGATCTGAACGTGATAGAATACATTTGGGATGCCATGCAACGCGCTATCGAACACACACCTCAGAATACACCCGAATTGTGGAACGCTCTGCAGGAAGTATGGTGTGCATTGCCTACAGCATATTTCCAGAAGCTAGTGGAGTCCATGACCCGTCGTATTTCTGCAGTCATGCGCTCCCGTGGGGGATCTACCAAGTATTGGACTGGTGTACCAGTTTTTCTGGCACTTCTGTGTATATACGTATACATTCATGGCGATAATAATGACCTACGTTATACACTCAGTAAACAAAACATTAGAGAGAGGGATGATAGGCAGTTGACATGGGTACCCCCAGCGTAGAGTGGAACAAGCCCAAACCGAAAGCAGGCGATAAATAAGCTGACAGCAGGGCTTGTATCACAATCAGCGAACAAAACGTGGTGATCTGAGAGGTTGTGATTGTGGAGGTATTGACGGCGCAAAACATATGGTAATTCTGGCGCCCAAGTGGTAAGAACCCTTGAGTTTCCGAGGGCAGCAGTATCAAGGGTGTATCGCGAGTATACCATCGACGGATGTACCAGCGACCAGAGAGCAAGCGGTGCTGATGACCGGGGTCTACGTAGACTATCCAAGCTCGTACAGACTATCCGCTTGGCAACGGGGGCGTAAATCACATCCTGCTTAAATGTCGGAGAGCAAGCAGCGTTAACGAGCAAATGGTACGCAGCACGCTGCATACCCTTGGCTATGGGAGTCGACGCCCTACTCGTGTGCCACTGCTGATTGACCACCTGGTACAGAGACGCTTTCATGACCTCCGCGCATCATGCGGCCGATGGGCTGTTTCAGTGGGACAATGCGTCGCCTCGCTGGGCTGCAACCACTCTGGCATGGCTTGAGGAACACTTACCTGAGTTTGAAACCATCCAGTGGTCCCCGGATTTAAACCCTGTGGAAGTTTTCTGGGATGCGTGGAACCGAACACCAGATCCATGGATCCTGGACCGACGTCTCGGGTGGAGTTGTGGACAATGCTGCAACAGGCATGGCTGGGAAAATTAGATCCATGGATCCTGGACTGACGTCTCGGGTGGAGTTGTGGACAATGCTGCAACAGGCATGGCTGGGAACGTCAGATCCATAGATCCTGGACCGACGTCTTGGGTGGAGTTGTGGACAATGCTGCAACAGGCATGGCTGGGAACATCAGATCCATGGATCCTGGACTAACGTCTCGGGTGGAGTTGTGGACAATGCTGCAACAGGCATAGCTGGGAACATCAGATCCATAAATCCTGGACCGACGTCTCGGGTGTAGTTGTGGACAATTCTGCAACAGCCATGGCTGGGAACATCAGATCCATGAATCCTGGACTGACGTCTCGGGTGGAGTTGTGGACAGTGCTACAACGGGCATGGCTGGAAACATCAGATTCATGGATCCTGGACCGACGTCTCGGGTGGAGTTGTGGACAATGCTGCAACAGGCATAGCTGGTAACATCAGATCCATGGATCCTTCACCGACGTCTCGGACGGAGTTGTGGACAATGCTGCAATAGGCATGGCTGGGAGCATCAGATCCATGGATCCTGGACCGACGTCTCGGGTGGAGTTGTGGGCAATTCTGCAACAGGCATGGCTGGAATTGCCTCTGGAAACCCTTTGTCGTCTGGTGAGTCGATGCCTCGGCGCGTACAGATTGTTATTCGCGCTAGAGGAGGACCAACATGCTATTAGGTAGGTGTCTCTAATGTTTTGTCCATAAAGTGTATAAGACCAGGGTTTGACACCGATTTGTTTGGAAAAAGAATTGCATCTTCTATTCTGAAAAATACGGTACTTAGCTTTTACAATCCACACTGCGACGGAACGTTGACGTCTGAGTTTTTGATTTTGCATATAAAGCAGTTCCAAGAGCAATCTAAAAAGTGCATTTATGTTATGTATAAGTAATTCATACATACATATCACTAAGCTGTTCTTTGAGATTCAGAAGTCAGTACCTCAAAAAAAGTTCATCTGCTAGAGTAACGCTTAAAACTGACGGAACTAAATCTTACTTATTGTTGATATATCAAACGTTTTCATTTACAGAGATCTCGGCACACAGCTCGAGCTTCACTCACATTCATCACACGTCACACACAAGACCAGATCAGATCAGATCATATGTAGAGAATTTTAGGAAGGTAGTGTCTGACTACAGGTCTTGAACAACCCTTAGAAATAGGAAGCTAGGAGATATGGTCTACAGTGCCAGATAGGAAAGTGACACGAAAGCGAGGCAGAAAGGGGAAGGAAGACGCCCTTATTTATTACCAGGGGGCCAGTACCCGCGGTCCGACGGCTTAACGTGCCCATCCGACGCACGGCGGGTATTTAGTGGTTCGACCGTTCGTACCTTCCCAGGATCGAACCTGAGGTTATCTCCATGGCAGGCACGAACGCTGACCACTAAGCCACCCGCGGCCATCACACGCAAAGACCTTTTGAATTTTATGTTTATAACTTTCTCTCATGCAGACATTTCTGAATCGGGTCCTCCCATGATTCCTTTGCCCTTCCTCTATCTTTTCTTCCTGACACTTGGGCTGGATAAATTGTCAAGTAACTAATCATTCGTTCTTTCAACATGCCCAAACCATCTAAGAATATTTACCTCCACCTGACTAAGAATATTCTGCCTCACATTACACATCTCCAACACATCTTCGTTCCTCACATAATGAGAGCGTGACTTACCACAAACCCCCGTAAGTAACGCATTTCTCCAGCACACAGGCGAATCCTATGCCTCTTCTGTCGTATCCAGGTTTCACTGCCGTACATCAGAGTGGGAACAATTACACTACTATACAGCCATGTGGGACTTGCTTGATTATATACAGCCATTCGGGATTTTCTTAAGCAGTCCCAGTGGCGCATTGGTCTAAGCGCTGGTTTCTAACCATTTGTCCGAGGTACGTCCAGGTTTGAATCCCAGTGAGGCATGGATGTTGTGTTTGTCTTACGCAACTGGCTCTCACCCTTCGGTGGAACCAGTGGCCGTAAATTAGGGACGGGAAACGGCTTTATCGAGTTGCTCACGGTAGTTTTTAAACCCCCAAACAAAAACCAAAAAAAAAATGGGAGAGAAAGAGAGAGATGTATCGAGTTAGGATGGATCTGCTTTGAAGATTGAATGGTCATAATTTCTTTTCCTTGAAATTTCTACGAGGGCTGTACCGAAAGTAATGCAAAAGCTGGCATAACTTTTTTATTAACTGACAGAGGTCTTTCAAATTGCACATGTTGGTAGAGTTGATCTTCCTCTATACAAAAGTGCGACTCAACATAGTCTCCATCACAAGCGATGCATTTGCGCCATCGTTAAACCCAACTCTCGAATCCTCTTTGAAAAAATTCAGGTGTGGACTGTTGTACCCACTCCTTCACAGCCACTTTCACCTCACCTGTGTCAGCAAATCGTGAGGCTGTCCTTCATTAGACGAAGCAGGTGAACGTTGGGAGGCACCAGGTCTGGGCTGTACGGTGGATGGGGACCATCGACCAGCCTAATTTGTTGATTGCCTGATTTGTTGCCAAAGATATGTGTGGTCTCGCATTGTCATGGTCAATGTGGATCCTTTTCAGATTCTTGTTCGGTCTGTTTCCACTCGTGGCTTCTCTAAGCTTCTTCAGTGTCTCAATGCATCGCTCGCTGCCAACCATCGCTCGCTGCTAGCCACGATCCAGAAAATCAAAGAGAATGACACTCCTGTCATCCCAAAAACACAGTCACCATGACTTTCTGTGCTGGTCGTTGGCTCTTGAACTTCTTTAGCCTTGGCGAAGAGCTGCAACGCCATTCCATGGATTGATTCTTCGTTTCCGGTTCGTAAAGATAAGCCCACGTTTCATCCCCTGTCACCAGATCGAAAAAAATGTGTCTTCGTTGGTTTCAAACGCCTCCAGCAGATCAGAATAGACTTCCAACCTTCTCTCCTTCAAGTCGGGTGTCAACTGCCGAGGTACCGACTTTGCACGCTATTTCCAATACTTTAAGTCTTCCACCATCTTCTGCATGACATTGTGGCCACAGTCCAGTTGTGCAACAAGCTCACGGATTGTGACTAGTCTCTCTGCACGAATTAATTCGTCCATTTGCTGACTATTGGTGTCAGTGGTCACAGATGACGGTCTCGCACTTCGTGGTTTGCCTTCAATGCTGGTTTCTTTTTCTTTAAACTTCTTCATCCATCTGAGCACATCGCTCTTGTCAATGGTATCATATCCGTAAACATTCTGTAGACTTATGTACACCGAAGAGCAATTGAATTAGAGATACCTGTCTAGTAACGTGTAGCACCACCTTTCGCCCTAATGACCGCGGCGATTCGTTTCGGCATGGACTCGACAAGACACCGGAAGCGTTGGGAAGCCATACATCTCCACGACCCCTGAACAAGCTCCCACAGTTCACGAAGATTTGATGGAGGGGGGGGTCAGATACTCAAACATCTCTCTCGATGGCATCCCAGCTAGCTGGCCAAGGAAGCGAGGTCACGTCGGTGGAGTGTTTATCCAACCATTCGGATACAATTCGGGAGCGATGGCACGGTGAATTGTCTTGTTGCAGGATCAGATCCCCAGTGGGATGTTGAAGACTCACAAACGAGAGCAAATGGTCGTCCAGGATATCCCGGTAACGTTGACCTGTGAGGGACGATATCACACGTACCAAGGGTCCGATTTCAGTCCACGTAAACAGTCCCCAGACGAGAATGTCAACCCAACCTGCTTGAAGAGTAGCCTGCTGGCAAGAAGGATCCATCGCTTCGTGTGTTTGCGCCGTACTCGTATCGTGCCGTCCGCATGTACCAACGTGAATCTCGACTCATTAGTCCAGGCAACATTTTTCCACATGTCTAGGGTCGAGTGGCGATGTTCCCGCGCCCATGCTAATCTTTGCACCCTGTGATGTGCGGTCAGCAGTGGTACCCTCGTGGGACGATGGCTTCTGTACCCCATAGCGATAAGATGGTTCTGGATGGTGTGGCTGCTTACACGTTTCTGTGTACCAGCATTAAATTGCCGAGTGATTTCTTGCACTGTGGTCCGTCTATCCGTTGTTACAATGCGAGCTAGCCGACGATGGCTCCTCTCATCCACACGCTGTTGTCCACGGCAGTTGGCCCTTTCAGTGATGGTTTTACAGAATTCGATGCACTCACGGTGCACCCGTGACACAGTGGCTCGTGAAAATCTCAGTGCCTGCACGACTTCCGAGATGGAGTGACGCATTCGTCGAGCCCCGACAATTTGCCCACGATCAAATGCGCTTAGATCCTTCGTTTTACCCATACTGCGTCCGACTCTTACTGATTCCCGTCGCTTCACTCCTTATATTGTCGTATCGCTGCATACGTCATGTTGTTTCCGTTTACAGGGCCGCCCACAGCGCCACATTTGCATAACGCCAGCTGTCTCTAATTCAATTGCTCTTCAGTGTAGATGTTGGACAGCCTGCACGTTCCTTCGTCAAGAACTCAATGAAGGCACGTTGCTTCTGCTTGAAATTCACTATTTACCCTTAACAAAGAAAAAGGGTTACTATAGAGAAAGAGCTGCTCTACCAACATGTACAATTTGGACGACCTCTGTTAGTTAATAAAACATTTATGCCTACTTTTGCATTATTTTCGATTCAACCCTTGTATATTTATAAATATAATCCTAAAACTTTTCAGATAAATTTTGTCTGATAAAATATTTTCAGATAAAATAATCTTGTCTGTTTCTGCGTTTTGCAAAAACAGACAAGACTATTGAATATTTTGAGCTGGGCTGTAATGAAAATTTTTATGAAACAAGAAAAGAAACAATTGAAAACTGTGAACATTGATCTCACTCAACCTGCTCTACAGAGCAACTAATAATACTCATTTGGAAGTGTAACATTTCGATCCTGGTCTTAAGTTGCGATAATTATTACTAAGAAAATACAGTGAAAACTCCGAATAACAGCCAGTGCTCGCCAGAAAAGAGTAACCGATGTTTGAAGGAGGCCGCTGTTCGGAGATTAGGTGCAGGTTAACAACGCTAGCCGCTGCGTGTATACAAAAGCAAAATAGGTGTATGAAGCTTATCCACAAGAATATGGATATGGTGTTTTCTCCAAATGTTGATTAAAACTCAGTGTAATAACAAAATAAATAAATCATAGAGTACAGAATTTTTGGAAAGCAGTGTCTATAACATCTGGTCCTTAACAGTCCTTAGAAATAGCAAGCAAGAAGATTGGGGCTACAGTATGCTAGAGGAAAGAAACAAAGAAAAACATTTCTTTCTTACACCGTAGTGTGAATGGACAGCTAGCTGGTCAAGCTCTTGGAACTACGAACAAGAACCACATCGACCAAGCCAAGAGATACCGCTGCCCAATTCAAAATTCCAGGCCCTAGGATAAAGATTCCAAAATTCCAAGCACTAGCAACCACACCCTCAGTCCTCACCTCACACGGGACCTCCATTCACGTGGAACTAAACTTGAACTCCTTTCTTTTCGTTTAAGCACATCATTGTACCTGTTGTAACCCAATCCATCCCACCAGAAGCATGATTCCTTTGGCAATATTCTTCGTTCCTATCTCATCCCTATCGCCGAAGTACTGAAGGAACTACGTAAAATCCGAAGGGACAAGGCGTATGTTAAATATCTTTGGGGACCGACTAAGCTGTCGGTTGTCCGTTGTTATGGTTTCCGTTGTTAAGGGGTTTCGTTTAAGTGGTACTCAAAGAGGATGTCTGCTGTTGTGACCCATTGGCGCCAATGTGCTGTGGGCTATGTTGGATGAAATTCTCCTCTCAATACTGCTGTCGTACTGCTCGGTTAGTTGATGCGATGGAACTCATTCATGCTCGACTTGGATCAGGAACACCAAACAGAAGTCATCGCTCTTTCCACGTTTATAGGCGAGTCACGGAAAAATTCTCATCTGCCGCCATTGGGATTCGAACCCAGGGTCTTCCAGTTACGCGCTGGACATGCTACCACTACGACACACAGCGGCTTCGAATTCTCCAGACACGCATATGATTAACTGCCAAAATACATGGCAGGTTGCTTCATGGAGCCCCGCACAATGCTGGGTATTCAGCAAAGATGGAAAGCAGCAACTGAGCAAACAATTAGGAGGCGAATAAATAATTAATTCATACTCGACGTGGATCAGGAACACCAAACAGAAGTCATCGCTCTTTCCACGTTTATAGGCGAGTCACGGAAAAATTCTCATCTGCCGCCATCGGGATTCGAACCCAGGGTCTTCCAGTTACGCTCCGGACATACTACCACTGCACCACAACGGCCGCGAATTCTCCAGACTCACATGTGATTAACTGCCAAACCACATGGCAGGTTGTTTTATGGATTTCCTGATCCACGTCGAGTATGAATTAATTACTTATTCGCCTCCTAATTATTTGTTCAGTTGCTGCTGTCCATCTTTGGAGATTCCCCAGCATTGTGCGGGGCGCCATGAAGCAACCGGCCATGGGGTTTGGCAGTTAATCACATGTGAGTCTGGAGAATTCGAGGCCGCTGTGGTGCAGTTGCAGCATGTCCGGCGCGTAACTGGAAGACCTGGGTTCTATTCCCGGTGGCGTCCGATGATAATTTTTGCGTGACTCACTTATTAACGTGGAAAGAGCGATGACTTCTGTTTGGTGCGATGGAACTCGTCTGTTACCTTGTACGATCCTCTCTAGAAGCCTTTGCCCTTGAACATCGGGCAGTCGTTTCTGTCCACAAGAAGACCGTTGACTGTTTTGCTGTTTGTTCGCCAATTACTACACACACTCGCGCGATACAGTTATTCTTGCATAGCCGAGAAGGTTTACCGTTTCTGAGATGCTTGCAACTTCCCACCTAAGCCCACTATCTTGCCTCTTTCAAAGTCGTTTGAACCACGAATCTGTTTCCATATTACCGCTAAACTTCGTACACGTCTGAATCTTTTAAAGAGAGCCGTTTATAAAACAATTTCAACGCCATAGTTCTTACATAAGTGAGGATGGCACGTGTTTGATTGCTATGGGGTGCTCCTAATAATTTGCTACTTCAGTGTGTATTAACCTTTAGCTCTTTGAAAAGGACGAGGCAGAAACCGGATATCAGTTGTTGAAATTTCAGAAAATTGATATGTTGCGTTAGTTGGTGTTTGGGGACGTCGTGAAGTGATTGAACTTTTTGGCCAAGGTAGAAATTGCGCGGGCTAATTCTCGTGTTCACGATCTAATGAATATTGCAGTGGCGTATCTTGAGTCCGAGACCTGGGCTACTCCCCCCCCCCCCCTCCCCCACAGTACTGTTTTTTTTTTATATTGCGAAGTTTTTTCTTTAGTTGTTAAGTAACAGAAGTAGCATTTTTTCTAAATTTTAGGTACATGCTGTTGCTAACATGATATACCAAATAATTATGAGGATTAGGATTTCAACACTTATTTGTACATGAACTCCATTCATTTTTTTCTTTTGTGTGAACTTGAGTGTTACGTTTTCACAAAAATGTTTCATCCGAGTACTTTTTCATATTTAAAAATAATGTTTTCCTCTATTAACAAACCAGCCAAGTTGCTAGAATGCACATGTCCTTGTGTGGCTCTAAGATATTTCTTGATTCTTTTTAATACGGAAAAACTTTTTTCGGCTGTTGCAATTGTTCATGGAAAGTTTAACATAAAGTCGCTAATTTGTACACATCAATAAACACTATATCCAATTTATTCTACTTTATGTAACACATAATGTCTCTTACTGATTTGTTTTTGTATTCATCAAGGGAATAAAACACCTTCAGTCCATTTTTCAATCGAGCTGTATCAAAATTTGAAGCATAGAGTTATTTTTGCTTTGATAGTAGAGGTTCAGGGAAGCTTTCACAAAATTTATCAAAACAGTTCGAATCCAACAAAGCAGCAAATTTGAGATATAATATCACTGATTTTACACTGGCGGAAAGTGAAACAAGAACACCAAGAAGGAATTGGCGGACGATCATGAAATTTACATATGTTAATGGGGTCGAGTTTACGTAGGTGTGATGTTAATTTCGGGACCAACCGGTGAGCGCTTACGACACAGCACGGCATAATATGCAAATTGTCGACGGTGGTATTTAAGGAGTACGGCGAAGTGAATGTAACCAGTCGTCGGCGTACGGACACGTGCGAAGACCCTGAAGAAGCTGCAATTCCTGGACATGGAAGACGTGTACGATTTCAGCAGTTATCGGACTGCTGAAATCGTACACGTCTTCGTACACGTCTTCGTCTAGTCGGACTCCGCGAGGCCGGGTGGTCGTATCGTCGTATTGCGGAGCGAATTGGACGGGAAGTATCGGTGGTGATACGATGGTAGTGTAGATGGTCCGAGGAACATTCCCGCACGAGAAGACGTGGAACCGGGAGTCACAGACGGACTGATGAGCGGACCGATCGACGCATACGAAGAGCGGCGTTGTCAAGCAGAGCATCCACTGCGACGCAAATCCGAGCTGCCGTTACACCTGAGGTGACTGTGCGAACAATCCGCAACCGTCTACTGGATGCAGGACTACGTCCACGTGTGCCTCTGGCATGTGTACCTCTGACTCCAGCCCACCGTCAGGAACGGCTGCAGTGGTGTCGCCAACGTCTGCACTGGAGAACGCAATGGCGATCTGTCGTGTTCAGCGATGAAAGCAGATTCTGCTTGGGAGCCTCCGATGGCCGTATGCGTGTTCGCAGACGCACAGGGGAGCGTCTCCACCCTTCTTGCATTCGCCAGCGACACACATGGCCTACACATCGTCTCCTGGTGTGGGGAGCGATCAGCTATCACTCCCGTACACAACTAGTGTTTATACAGGGTACGTTAAACAGCACCTCCTACATCAACAACATCATTCAGCCCGTTGTTGTGCCATTTGTAAGGTCGGTCCTTCGTGGTGTTTTCCAGCAAGATAACGCACGCCCACACACGTCACGTGCAACGCAACATGCACTTCAGGGTGTGAGTCAACATCCATGGCCTGCACGTTCACCGGATTTGTCCCCCATTGAGCACGTGTGGGATTTTATGGGACAACGACTTATCCGGTCTCCACGGCTAGCCACGACCATCCCCGATTTACGCGTCCAGGTTGAGGATGCTTGGAACTCAATACCCCAAACTTACATTCAACATTTGTACGACAGACTCCATGCCAGAATTGCACAGTGTGACGCAGTTCATGGCGGTTCAACCTCGTACTAACCATGTAACATGGAAATGTTATTTTTCAGTTTACCAGCAAATATAATTGTATTTTGCCATAATGTTTTGATCACGTTATCCTCTGTATTCCGTTATTATGCTGTGTTAATTTCGTTGGTATCAGACGTCTCCTTCTTGGTGTTCTTTTTTCACTTTCCGCCAGTGTGATTCATCGACACTTCACACAAACTGAAACCACTCTCCCGAAACACGCTCTGTTAAAGGTGGAAGCATGTAGGGACTGAGGTAATACGAAGTTTTCTTTTTTCTGAGCAAACCGTTGCGAAAAGCAATGGTCCATTCACCTCTATACGCTGATTCATGTTGTCATGGGAAGCGGCGATCGTATCAAAGTTCTTCGCATCAGAACAGCGAAGACTCGAAGACCTGCTTGAGTTATTCCGTTGGTCATCGCTCGCCAGACTGATTCTCATAGTCGAAAGAAGCGAATCCGCTAGTGTTTTGTTCGCACCGAAAGCATCGGCATATCTTAATACCGTCGATAATTGACATATTTAATTTACTTCTATTTGTGTATATTTAATTTACTTCTATTTGTACATTCTCTAGGCTTCGCTGCTAGCCTAGCTGGCCTCGAATATACTCCACTGAGATATATATTATATGGAAATTCTGAGCAGAAACTTTGCCATTTCTGAAACCTGATTTAAGATATCTTGATGAACTCCAAGGAATCACAGAAGCGTGATTTGTAAGACATCATAAAGACTTTTACAACGAAACACTAACACTGCTCAAACAAGCATATGCTAATTCCACTGAAGTTACTGCGGATTGCATCTACACTGAAGAGCAATTTAATTAGAGATACCAGTCTAGTAACGTGTAGCACCACCTTTCGCCCTGATGACGACGGCGATTCTTCTCGGCATGAACTCGACAAGACACCGGAATCGTTGGGAAGCCATACGGATCCACGATCCCTGAACAAGCTCCCACAGTTCACAATATTTGATGGAGAGGGGTCAAAGCCTCGAACATCTCTCTCGATGGCATCCTCGATGTGCTCGATGGGATTTAGGTCAGGTGACCTAGCTGGCCAAGGAAGCGAGGTCACGTCGGTGGAGTGTTCATACAACCATTCGGATACAATTCGGGAGCGATGGCACGCTGCAGTATCTTGTTGCAGGATGAGGTCCCCAGTGGGATGTTGAAGACGCACAAGCGGGAGAAAATGGTCGTTCAGGATATCCCGGTAACGTTGACCTGTGAGGGACGATGTCACACGTATCAGGGGTCCCATTTCAGTCCACGAAAACAGTCCCCAGACGAGAATGCCAACCCAACCAGCTTGAAGAGTACCCTGCTGGCAAGAAGGATCCATCGCTTCATGTGGTTTGCGCCGTACTCGTATCCTGCCATCCGCATGTACCAACGTGAATCTCGACTCATCAGTCCAGGCAACATTTTCCCACATGTCTAGGGTCCAGTGGCGATGTTCCCGCACCCATGCTAATCTTTGCACCCTGTGATGTGCGGTCAGCAACGGTACCCTCGTGGGACGATGGCTTCTGTACCCCATAGCGAGGAGATGGTTCTGGATGGTGTGGCTGCTTACACGTTTTTCTGCACCAGCGTTAAATTGCTGAGTGATTTCTTGCACTGTGACCCGTCTATCCGCTTTTACAATGCGAGCTAGCCGACGATGACCCCGCTCATCCACACGCTGTTGCCAACGGCAGTTGGCCCTTGCAGGGATGGTTTTACCGGATTCGAGGTACTCACGGTGCACCCGTGACACAGTGGCTCGTGAAAATTCCAGTGCCTGCACGACTTCCGAGATGGAGTGATCCATTCGTCGGGCCCCGACAATTTTCCCACGATCAAATGCGCTTAGATCCTTCGTCTTATCCATACTGCGTCCGACTCTAACTGATTCCCGTCGCATTACTCCTTATATTGTTGGATCGCTGCATACGCCATGTCGTTTCCGTTTACAGGGCCGCCCACAGCGCCACATTTGCATAACGCCAGCTGTCTGTAATTCAATTGCTCTTCAGTGTAAATGCGAGCGCACATTGCTTCCAAATTAAAGCAAAGATTCAGTACATGAGGATTCGGATTTACGGAACTATCGTCATGTGCTAAAGGAGAATATTACATCACCAGCATTATTTTATCAATTTTTCTATTATTTTAAGTTTAACCTCCTTACTCAGTGGCATACCGGAAACGCCCACCCCCCACCCTCCCCCTCACAAAAAAAAATTTCGAGGTCCTTTTGTGAAAATTTGTGATCTTTCAATTACTAAAGATTTTAACTTCCATGTTATTTAGTAGACTTAACGAAACTTTTAATAAATCAAATTCTTTGGAACGTAGGAATATTTTCCGTAAAGCCAACATTAATACACATTATTGCGTAAAACGCAAATGTTCGTATGACAATTAAAATGATTGCCCCTACTTTCATATCCATACAAAGTACTCCAAAATACTAGCGCCAAAGGTAGTCAAATCATGAAAATTTATTCTTTAGACCAGCTTCTTTGAATACTTTACGATCACACACAAAACATGAAGGGCTTCTAACTGCCGTGTGACGGTGTCTAATGACGTTTTCCTATTTATATGACAACTATCTTTACTACCCGGCTTTGCCCGGGATTTAAGCTTATTAATTTCATATTCCCTTATATGTCACTGAAAAAATCGGGGGAAAATTGATGCTTGCAAGAAAGAAAAAAGCTGATTTCACAAATTCGGTCATTACAAATTATTTATTCATAGTGTGATTATTTCAGCACTTGGCCGTACATTGCTGTCACAAATATTTGTCGAGAATTAAAGCAACGAAATGTACAGAATGTATGGAATCTGTAGAATCAAACGGACCAAAAGCGTTACGAATTATTTAACACACGTTCAGGAGACACAGCATTAGAACACTGACTGAACAAAATTCGTTATCGACGATCAAATGCATCACGTGCTTTCAGTTTCAGACGTCTTTGAGGGGCGAATCTCTGAAATAAAAAGAGTTAAAAACGTATCTTTGTTTCTGAAAAATTCAATGCCTATTTTAAAAATTTTTGACCGGATTCCGGTGAAATTTTGAGGGATTCCTCTTATTATCAATTCATGGTATTGATAAAAATTTCAGCCCGGTACGTTAAGATTTCGCGAAGTTCGGTTTTACATTTTTATGCACAGTTCTCAAAGAATGGAAACACTTGTGGATGTGCCTCGGCGATGAATGCAGTCACGTGCTTTCAGATTTGGAACAGATAACGATGACGTAGCAAACGACGCTGACTTTATTGATTAGCTTATTAATTAATTCATAACTAGCGTACCGAACAATGTAGAAATCTTAAAATAGTTGCGTTGACCTAGAAATGCCAG
The DNA here is from genome assembly GCA_039090855.1 of Macrothele yani. NCBI lineage: Eukaryota > Metazoa > Arthropoda > Arachnida > Araneae > Macrothelidae > Macrothele > Macrothele yani. The sequence continues at coordinate 37,400,432 of CM076989.1, forward strand.
TATTAATAAGCTATGTAAATTTTACGATGCTACCGTTCGGCGTTTAAGAGTTTTTGCTGCTTCAGACAAACAGGCGCTTTGTGTTTTATATATAAGATACAGAAGATAAGTAACAATTAACAATTGTGGCACAAAATTCCTAAAAGTGCCTAAACTATTTACTTTCAAATATAAAAAACACACTTAGCATAATTTCACAATGTTTTACGCATAGTAAATTTTTTTCTCTTGACTCTCTCATAAAAAACAAAAAACAAATAAAAACCCTACGCAGCTCTCTGCTTCTTCGTTATAGGGAAAAACACCGTTTAAAAATTTCATTACATTGTGAAGGATGCGTAGTATTGCGCAAATATCTGTAATACATAACACCTTATCCTTATTGGTATAAAAATTCCACTCATTAAACTGATATTTCTTCCACATTCTGTTGACATACAGTACATGCATAGGAAGGCCGTGAAAGAGGACCTCAACTTTTGTGGAATAGCTGCATTCCCGTTATCCAGTTTTGATGAACTAAAGCAACAAAAATGTTTTCTACAGGTTTTACTTATTTACCTAAAAAGAAGGAAAAAAATAAAAAATTCAAAAATTGCTTTCCTTTTTAATACTTTGTTCAAAGCTGCCTGAATTCCTGGCTATTTCCTTAACCAGTTTCATATGAAGTTTCCGCAAAAAAAAAAAAAAAAATTGTGAAAGTAATTTGCTAAGACTAGAGACCCTCTCAGTCGTAAGGCCCGCCCCCGCAATGCGGGGGTTGCCTTAGTATCAGTACGCCCCTGTGACTTTACTTCTCACATGAAGCATTCATAGTCCAAATTGCTAGATGATGCGTCGCAGTACGCATTACGTTTCCGAAGTTTTTCGAATTTCGTATTAAATGTGTCTTGGAATGCATGAGTTTTCGACTCACTGTAAAAATATTTCTTTGTTGTCTTCACAAGGTCACGCTAATTTTCATGTTTTTGGCAGGTTAAGACATGGTTTCAAAACAGAAGAGCAAAATGGAGGAGAGTGAAACAGGTAATTTCATTTATTTCTTTTCGTGTTGGAAATGATTTCGTACTTTACATATTAGAAATGTTCTACTGCCATTTCTACAAACTTCAGAAGGTGAGAAATTATGAGTTACTTTCTATACAGTACGACGCTTTTAATTTTGATGCCGCCCCGGTGGCGCAGTGGTCTAAACGCTGACTTATGACCATTCGTCCGCGAAGGGTCTGGGTTCGAATCCCGGTGAGGCATGGATGTTGTGTCAGTCTTATATGGCACTGGCTCTCTCCCTTCCCTGGGAACAGTGACCCTAAAATAGAGACGGGTGACTGCTTATAGCCCATTGAGTTGCTCACGGTGGTCGTTAAACCTCCAATCAAAAAAAAAAAAAAAGAAAGAAGACAGCGCAGTGGTTACTTTACCGTGTTTTGTGTCCCTTTTATGCTCGTTGACTCTGATTCTTAAGGAACGCTTGGTCATTCCAGTCTAGTATCGTTTAGAGCCGTCTGGATATTGTAGGGATATCGCATAAACATCTGCTTCGCTGGAAAGAGTGGGATTTTCAGTATTTCTCTTTAGAATAGTTTATAAAGATGCAGGAGTGCAGTCGCCTAAGCGATGGCTTATGACCATTTGTCCGTGAAGGGTCCGTGTTCGAATCCCTGTGAGGCATGGATGTTGTGTTTGTCTTACGGCACTGGCTCTCTCTCTCTCTCTCTCTCTCTCTCTCTCTCTCTCTCTCTCTCTCTCTCTCTCTTTCCTGGAACCAGTGACCCTAAATTAGGGACGGGCGACTGCTTATAGCCCATTGAGTTGCTCACGGTGGTCGTTAAACCCCTAATAAAAAAAATGCAGGAGACCTTATGCCGACATCGTAGTTCATCTTCTTGAGGGTGTTCTTGAGTTTGTAAGACACATTGGGTATGTTGGGAATTGAGCCTATTGAGAGAAGCTGCGGCAGAGAAAACTTAGAGCGTTTGACCTTGGAAAATTAGAGCGAAAATTTGACCTTGGTTTTTTGGATAAAGTCATGTATCTGATTCAATGAGTATCCTTCATCAGTGGCCAGTTGGATGATGTTTACAATTTCGTGTTGTCTAGAATCGGCAAATGGGCATCGGAGGAGACGACGAAGGCTCTTCTAATTCGTGAAATGGAGATAGCTGTTTTGTATTCTGCGGGACAGAACGAGTTGTTGAGCATCAGGTTGGGGACGGATATGGGTTTACAGTACACTGGTGAACAGAGGCGGCTGTCACTCGATTTTCTCAGTAAAACATCCAGATAAGGTAAGGCACTCTTGTGTTCCAAGCTCCATGGTTTGATCGTAAGATGTATACCATTGATTTTATCGAGGAGAATTTGAAGATTCTCCTTTCCGTGAGCCCACACGGAAAGTATGTCGTCTGCATAACGTAGCCAGGGGGTGGGCTGTGGGATGATCCTGGAGAATATATTCTGCTCAATTGGGCGAAGTATTTGCTTCTGCAAGGACGGGTGAAAGTGGAGATCCCATCGAAGCGTCATTATTCTGTTTGTATACTTGTCCTTGGAAACTGTTGAAGCTAGTATTTGAGCCCAAGTGTATTTACTTGAAGATTTTGAGGCATGACTCTTACGTAAAAATGGTGAATTAGAAATGGCCTCCTTTAATGTTCTGATGGCTTCCGGCACGGGGATGGAAGGGTAAAGGGAAACCACGTCGAAACTTCCGAAAATGTCGCCTGGTAGGATAGTGAGTTACTTAGCTTTTGTGATAAAAGCCAGAGTGGAATTTATTACAAAGTCTGATTCAGAAAGAAAACTACGCAGGAATTTGGATAGTGCTTTCTCTAAATGGTACGTTGGTTCAGACTTCCCGAATACAATGGGCTGCCGGGCAGTCACAGTTATGTCGTAAAATTCACTTATCTTGAAATGACTATAAAGACAGTCAGGCAAATACAGCAGTTGAAAAGGTTTGGGTAGTGTGGGTTCGAACTCTCCTAGGATCCTCTCCTTGGCTACGCCCATGCTGATTAAGTAACATGAATGAGACTTGTTTTTTCAAACCATTCTTGGAACTCTTAGATCTCGTCACATAAAATGCTAAGAGATCAAATCGCTTCACTGACACTGTAATGTGGTGGTGCTGCGCTGTTTATACATTTGTCTGTATATTTCATTTCAGGTCAGTGATGTTAGCCATAGGAGTGCATTATGTTTACCTTTTCTTTTTCTCCTTCCTCAGGAGCGTCATGAGTACCTTGGCCATGAAAGCAATGTCTCTGAACATCCAGATTCTGATATCATAATTCACGACATCAGAGCGAATCAGAACAACCGAGAACTGAGGAAGTTCTCAGCTGACGATGACGGATATTCAACCCCCAGTCCTTGAAAACCTCAGCATGAAAATGAGAGCTGCAGAACAACTTACAATCTAGTCTGTAAATTATACACATATATTTACCGAAGTGAATAAAATTTTGTGTGATTTTTAAATGCTCAAATAAACTTCACTGGAAAAAAACAAAAAAACTGCTGTCGAGTGTGCACTTGGATTTCATATTCTTGGTGTTATCATGTCTAGTAAATACCCAATCCTGAGAATTTTCGGAAATTCCACGTGACTTAATTTTAATACTGTTAGCCTGTGAGAAGTAAAAGTTATGATCCTATCCAGAGCCATATTAAGAGAAGGCGTAACGGGGCTATAGCCTATGCCCAACGTTACCAAGTGCCCAGGAAGCATGCCGCTACACCGCAAATAATATACAACTTATATATTTATACACTGCCTATATTTTGCCTCGTTTCCGCTCTATGCAAAAACAGAAGCTGAAAAGACGAACTGATTTCCGGTCTCGTTCATTTCGTCGATAATCACTTCGTCGACACTCAATTCGTCGACAGTATATGCAAAGAATCGATTCCTCAAAAACCGAAAAAAAGTTCAGAACCACCAAATTTGGTATACTATCTCATGGTACTCTCTTAGACCGTACATGGTTTTTGAAAGGGGTCGGGGCCCGGGGTCAAGGGGGCCCCATACAAAAGTTTCGTAAAATCTACAGTTTTCAGTTAAGAACCACCAAATTAGGTATACTGTCTCATTGTACTCTAACACCAACTTAGACCATAGACGGAAGGGGTCGCGGCCCGGGGTCAAGGGGGCCCCATGCGAAATTTTCGTAAAATCTACAGTTTTCAATTTAGAACCACCAAATTTTGTATACTATCTCATGGTACTCTAACTTAGACCGTACACGGTTTTTGGAAGGGGTCGGGGCCCGGTGTCAAGGAGGCCCCATTCAAAAGTTTCGTAAAATCTACAGTTTTCAGTTAAGAACCACCAAATTTGGTATACTATCTCATTGTACTCTAACACCAACTTAGACCATAGACGGAAGGTGTCGGAGCCTGGGGTCAAGGGGGTCCTATGCAAAATTTTCGTAAAATCTACAGTTTTCAATTTAGAGCCACCAAATTTTGTATATTATCTCATGGTACTCTAACTCTGACCGTACACTTTTTTTGGAAGGGGTCGGGGCCCGGGGATAAAGGGAGCCCCATACAAAAATTTCTCAAAAATTTCCAGTTTTTACTTAAGAACTGCAATACAATTCTGCACTCCAATACCCTATCTGCGGTCTAAGTTAGAGTACCATGAGATAGTATACCAAATTTGATGGTTCTGAATTGAAAACTGTAGATTTTACGAAAATTTTGTATGGGGCCCCCTTGACACCAGGCCCCGACCCCTTCCAAAAACCGTGTACGGTCTAAGAGAATACCGTGAGATAGTATACCAAATTTAGTGGTTCTGAACTTTTTTCGGTTTTTTAGGAATCGACTGTTGGCATATACTGTGTCGACGAAATGAGTTGTCGACGAAGTGGTGTCGACGAAGTGAACCAGACCTCTGATTTCGAGGTGGTGATTCACCAAAGATAAAGGTTACGTACCGCTGAGTATAGCGGGGGTCAGAGGACAGTTTCACCTTTATCACAACATCCACTCACACCTCCCTGCTTGCACTAGGAACCGTTAATCGGCAAAATCAACAGCGACTTCTCATTGCATAACAAAAAAGATGCACCAAGAAAAGTATACAATGCTAAATTATTAAAAATTTCAAGACAAAATCTAGGAATCTAAATCTTTTAACTCATGTTCTTGTGAGAACAGGGGGAAATACGATGAATTTTTATGGAAACTCTGCAAATAATTTATTAGTTTGAAGAATGCACTACGTATTAATTATCACAAACATATTGCTATAGTTTCGTGTTTTAACGGATTTTGTAATAATTCTCCGTCATACATTCATTGGGAGCCCACTCAGATGTCTTAGCCAGGGGCTCACTAATGCCTTAATCTGACCCTGATCCTATCTATCCTTCACAAGACAGTGTGGCGTATAATGGTCACACACAATTCGGACTTCACTGATATACTGTAATATTCAAAACGCGTTTCAAAAAAGTTTAACCGATTGACATGATGTCACTCGTAAGACTATAAAAATCTGAAATTACACGGTCGCGTCACATTATCGTGACCACCAGCTAATATCCATGGTAACCGCCGTGTGCAGCGCGGACAGCAGCTAGACCACCTGGTAGTGGCTCAGTAAAGTGCTGGAAGGTGTTCACAGGTCTCTGGAACCATGCTGACTGCAGTGCATCTTACAGCTGGTGGAGAGTGCGTGGTGGAGGATAAACAGAGCGAACAACACGAGCAATCACTGGATATGGTTCTTAACCTCCACATTCGCTAAACATGAATGCCGGTTGCTTCGACTAGCGAATCCTGTGATGGTTATATTCAAATTAATCGGAAACTTGAGACTTGGTCGTCATGGGTGGTGTAGTGGTTAGCATACCCGGGAGCTATCTGGGAGACACGGATTCGAGTCCCGCTCCAGGACGATGAAATTTTCAAGTTTTCGGATATTATCTGACTTATAATTCTTGTCACATTTACACCAAAAATCGGATTGCCATTTTCAAAATTTGTATAGATATAAAATTCAAGGTTTATATCAATTTAGGTTTTATTGATATAATCGTTTTATCTGTAGCATATTCAAATGACTTCATCACGTCCTGTTGTAAAACAGCACAACAAGCTTTATGGTCTGACCAAAAAATTCATATCCTGATATATATTGCTCCCTTTGTCAAGAAATATTTTCGACGCCCCTGCATGTGTTGTTTATCTTAACTAATCCGTAATTTTGCTGCTAGAGGATGCAAATAGATGCCTCCACGTCTAAAACCCCGATTTGAAAAATTATTTTTTATTCGGAAAGTTTCTATTATGGTCTATAGGCAAAGCGTGATAAAAAAAACTTGGCGGAGGGGGGAGGGAGAGGTCACGAATAAGTGCAAATTGATGTTTTCCTTGGGGAAGCACGAAATAATGTAAACTGGTAGGTTTTTTTTTATGGAGGAACGAAAATTTTGGAAACAGTTTCTCCGTAACTGTCACAAAATTTGGATCTTTTCAGTACGTAACAGACTTTTTTTGTTATGCATTACTCTTCAATCACTGCTGATAATGAACGATGACGAACAGTCCAACGTATTTTGGACAAGATGCTAAGTTTTCTTAAAATAAAGTCCTTTATTTTTAAAAAAATCTTTTAAATATTAAATCGTTTTGCTGATGCATTAATAATGTTATGTAATGAGTTATCTCCAGTGACAGCGATTTGTCGTGGTTTCACATCCTTACAAAAACGAATCACGGTCAAATCTAGAAGGTGAGCATGAAAGTGTGTGTGTGTGTGTGCGTGTGTCTGTTCATCTAAAATATAGATCAATGAGGGAATCAGTATGTGTTACAAGAAAATTCAGAATTTATATTCTGATTGCTTTGAAGTATTCTGTCTGTCTGTCTGTTTATGAAGCCCTGGGTTTTCCCCGGTGAACTTCGTAGCAACTCCATCAAGTCTTCTATTCATATTTGCCACCCCATCGTAGGCATGCCCTCGCATTTAAATCTTCTAAAGTTAGGGGACACATGTCCCTCCGATGCTACTCATATGAATGTAGTAAACGTTTCATACATGCTTTTTACTTTTGCACAATGCACAGTTCTGCCGCAAAAGAGCAGAAACATACATGTATACACTGGCGGAAAGTGAAAAAAGAACACCAAGAAGGAATTGGCGGACGATCATGAAATTTACATATGTTAATGGAGTCGAGTTTACGTAAGATGTGTTTTAATTTCGGGACCAACCGGTGAGCGCTTACGCCACAGCACGGCATAATATGCAAATTATCGTCGGTGGTATTTAAGGAGTACGGCGAAGTGAATGTAATCAGTCGTCGGCGTACGGACACGTGCGAAGACCCTGAAGAAGCTGCAATGCCTCAAACATGGAAGACGTGTACGATTTCAGCAGTTATCGGACTTTGAGCGAGGTCGTCTAGTCGGACTCCGCGAGGCCGGGTGGTCGTATCGTCGTATTGCGGAGCGAATTGGACGGGAAGTATCGGTGGTGGTACGATGGTGGCGTAGATGGTCCGAGGAACATTCCCTCAAGAGAAAACGTGGAACCGGGAGTCACAGATGGACTGATGAGCGGACCAATCGACGCACAAGAAGAGCGGCGTTGTCAAGCAGAACATCCACTGCGACGCAAATCCGAGCTGCCGTTGTACCTGAGGTGACTGTGCGAACAATCCGCAACCGTCTACTGGATGCAGGACTACGTGCACGTGTGCCTCTGGCATGTGTACCTCTGACTGCAGCCCACCGTCAGGAACGGCTGCAGTGGTGTCGCCAACGTCTGCACTGGAGAACGCAATGACGATCTGTCGTGCTCAGCGATGAAAGCAGATTCTGTTTGGGAACCTCCGATGGCCGTATGCGTGTTCGCAGACGCACAGGAGAGCGTCTCCACCCTTCTTGCATCCGCCAGCGACAAACAGGGCCTACACCTGGTGGTCCTGGTGTGGGGAGCGATCAGCTATCACTCCCGTACACAACTACTGTTTGTACCGGGTACGTTAAACAGCACCTCCTACATCAACAACATCATTCAGCCCGTTGTTGTGCCATTTGTAAGGTCGGTCCGTCGTGCTGTTTTCCAGCACGCCCATACTATAACGAAGTAAATTTCTCCGTCATTTTTGGTCTACGCCGGGATTCGAACCCGAGGCCGCTTATTCCGGAACAAGTCGCTCTACCAACTGAGCTACGCAGACGTTTATTCTGATTCCTATCTGCCTTTATGTCGTGTGCGTCCTGCTGGCAGGTACGTCACATCTCCCCCCCCCCCCGAAAGACGGCCGGGAGCATGGCCCACGGGTCAGCCGTGACCATGAATCGTTGTAGGCAGCCATCCACTGTAGAACGTGCACTTGAGAACTCCCAGTCAATCTGCTGTGTGGAATACAACATCACACATTTTTTTATTTTTCGAAGCGCTGGAGAAGGAATTCTCTGATTTTTCCTGTCTCGCGGTGTGGAAATAACATCCCACCAATGCGAGATTTTTGAACGGCCGGGTCATCCGGATAGTTCGGGCGCCATTATAACGAAGTAAATTTCTCCGTCATTTTCGGTCTACGCCGGGATTCGAACCCGAGGCCGCTTATTCCGGAACAAGTCGCTCTACCAACTGAGCTACGCAGACGTTTATTCTGATTAATATCTGCCTTTATGTCGTGTGCGTCCTGCTGGCAGGACGCACACGACATAAAGGCAGATAGGAATACACGGCATGTGCAATGCAACATGCGCTTCAGGGTGTGAGACAACTTTCATGGCCTGCATGTTCAACGGATTTGTCCCCCATTGAGCACGTGTGGGATTTTATGGGACAACGACTTATCCGGTCTCCACGGCCAGCCACGACCATCCCCGATTTACGCGTCCAGGTGGAGGATGCTTGGAACTCAATACCCCAAACTTACATCCAACATCTGTATGACAGACTCCATGCCAGAATTGCACAGTGTGACGCAGTTCACGGCGGTTCAACTTCGTACTAACCATGTTACATGGAAATGCTTTTTTTCAGTTTACCAGCAAATACAGCTGTATTTTGCCATAATGTGTCGATCACGTTATCCTCTGTATTCCGTTGTTATGCTGTATAAATTACGTTGGTATCAGACGTCTCCTTCTTGGTGTTCTTTTTTCACTTTCCGCCAGTGTATTTGCATTTGAGGTCATGTTCTAAAATATCAACTGAATAAATTTCATCTGCGTATTAAACGAAACAAAAGTACTGTTGGAATTCCTTCTTCAAATGATGCACAAAAATTTTATTAACGGGTGCAAATATTTATTTCTTTTACGACATGAAAGTTTAAACGAAAAAACAAATGCGTTATTTATTTATTTATTTTTTTATTTTTTTTTATTTTTTTTTTTGCCGGATTTTTACTGTGACAGCATTCTGCGGGAACTTTCAACACTCGCAATTTAGGTAACTGATAGGGGTAAAAATGAGATAATTATAAAACTGAATAATTTATAAAAAAAAAAATAAACTATGCCTAACATGTTGCTAGTTTTGGAATTTCACGTGGCAGTAGATCTGCGACCACATTGGATTTGTTATTGTCGCATGTTGTTTCGATTCAAAAGACTTGCTCATTACACCAGAAAATTCGCCGGTATATTTGTTATTTGCACGTCTTTTGAAAAAAAAGTACAGTTGAACCTCGATAAACTGCCCCCGCCCCCTTAAATCACCTTCGGCCCACTTCCCAGGGGTTAAAAATCTTATCCTATTCTGCTAAACGGAAATCGTCACCTTTAAACCGCCACCTCGCTGACCGCCATCCTCCGGGACATTCTAGCGATATTTTGGTGTTTCTCATTGGAAAATACCTCGTTGAACTGCCTTTCACAGAGCCCATTTAAGAGCGGAGCTAGGGGGGCTGCGGCCCCGCATTTTCAAGAGGCCCCAGAATTATGCAGGATGATGTTTGAAGAATTGACAGAGTTCTACAGGGTTTTTTTGTTTTGTTTTGTTTTTTCAGATAGCCCAGCGAAAACAATAAGAAACTGCCTTGTGACAAAAAAAATTATATTTCTTAACCCCTTTGTATAGGAGGAGCCCATAAGAAGTATAGTCGCCCCCAGTCAAGTCTCAAATCTTATGAAAGCATTACAGATGTTTTTTGTACACATCTGTAATTGGGAGAAATTTTCATACATTAAGAATTCGTTTGAATCATGATAATTGGATCATATTATTTTGTCCACTATACACTTTTATATAACTTCAACAAGCTGAATCCCTCGGGGGTGGAGGGATATTAAAGCAGAACTGAACTGGTGTCCATTTTTCAACCATGCATTTTTATATTTCCTTGCTAACACTGATTCGTCCATTAATCACGGGATACACGCTTCAGTACCGCGGGGATATTTTTATGGCTTCCTCATCATATTTTGGGAATGTTTTCTCCTGAGTATTTTTATTCGGCCACCCATAGTGATGTGCCACTAATACTGGAGCCCCAAAATACTGCCCAGCCCTCGGGCCCAAAAATACTGCCCAGCCCTCGGGCCCCCTGCCTTTGTGACGTATATTCTAAATTAACTTTCCTTTTCAGTTTCTTTCCCTATGTAAATCTTGAGTTTGTTCTCAGTTATACTTCGCACTTAACGTGATATCTTTTCTCTCAAACGAATACTGTTGGCAACATAATTGAGGTAGAATGAACGTGACGTATGCCTGTTATGAGATAAGAACGAGAGATATAAACTACGATACAACAGTTGCTTGTGGAGCGTGGTGGAATGTTGGTGGTTGATTTGTGTCATGTGATTTCTATACTATCGTGAAGTGCTATATCTGTGCTGGAGAAATAAAGCATCATTTCCGTAAGTTTGACTTCTGTATAAATGTTTCGTCTGGCCGTTAAGGTTTACTTTAGGAACTATTTCATCGTATGGTTATGTTTTTAAAATAACGTATCAGCACGAAAAGACATTTACGTTATACCTTCTTAAATGGGCTTTGGTCTTTCAAAATATTCACTTACAATTGATTGTCCGAATCACCAACCTGATCTTAAGTGTGTCTGAAAGCATGTTGGATGGGTCATCCTCAAGGAAATTTTGCGGAATGGATAAGATAGCAGCCACTGCTATGTTCACTTCCCTTTAAAAAAAAATAGTAATGCCGTTAGCGATGTGTGGTCAGCTGCAGAAAATCAAGGGTAGACTATTTTGTGATTTATTGCATCTGACAGATGTGAGACGACTGGTGTGTGTGTGCCTGTGTGTGTGTGTGCCTGTGTGTGTGTGTCCGGTTAAATATTGGAGTTTACGGAACGGAGAAATAGGGTCTAATTACCTTGGTCTCCGCTCTGGTAGTGCAGTGGTCTAAACGCTGGCTTCTGACCAGGGCGGTAGTTTGGAGGCCGCCAGGGGAGGCTAAGTCTGCAAACGCAAATTCAGCGAACGTAATAATAATTAACATATGCCATATTTGAAAAAAATAACGAAAAAATTTCGATATCCACTGAGAAGGAAAACCCCTAAAACAGCTGATTCAAAATCATATCCGTTGATCTATCAATATGGAAATTGGAAGTTTAAAACACTGCACTGTTCTCACAGAAGATTCGCAGATCAGTTTGTCGTTCTGACTTCCATGACAAACTTTATAATCGTACACATTACGATTACTCATTTTTGAAATGCTTTGCATTCCGTGAAGTTCGCCGAAAAAGTTTAGAAAACAAAAATCGACGCTCAAACGTGAAAATACGAAGGAAAGGAACACAGACATTGAAAATCAAGTGAAGCACTTCAAACTGTGACACACTATGCAATGGAAAACCAATACATGCAGTAGGTATAGGTATACATAGTTATGGCTATGGTATTTGAGACACCTGTATCAGTTTAAAACGCACGTTTCACTGTGGAATAAATTAAATTCTGTTGAGTTTCCGTTAATACAATTTTAAATTAATAGGCCATTAACTATTCATCGTATGAAAATTAATCAGCATGTTTTCTTCGGTCGGCAGTGAATGATTTTCGTTTAAAATTCTCAAAAACATTTCGTCCGAATTTCATTTTAAAATCACCGGAAGCAAACAACGGTATCGCATTATACAGGTTGATTCATAAAGAAGTATATAGTTCCAACGCACTATAAAACAAGAACAATGTAAGATATTTTATGTTACCTGTAACAGAGTTGTAGGGGAATGTTTCAAGTTTTTTTAGAGACAGTCACAGATGTTCTATGTGTGCACCCTTAGTCACACGACACACACCGAGCCGGTAATCCATTTCCGCCCAAACGCTAGGTAAGACAGCTGAATCAAGTGCAGTGATAGTGGCTGTGATACGCTGTTTCAGCTCCGCTAGATCAACAGGAAGGGGAGGAGAGAATATTTTGTCCTTTACGTACCTCCACAGGAAAGAGTCACAAGGTGTTAAGTCAGGACTTCTGGGTGGCCATTGGGGCAGTGGCATGTTGTTGTAGTCCGCGGCTCATCCAATCCATTGCTGAAGAAGATGTTCATCGAGATAATATCGCACGTCGCCTAATCAGTGCGGTGGTGCACCATCCAATTGGAGAATAGAGTTGTCACTGTCGTCCTGCAACTGTGGCATCAACCGAAGACTTAACATATCCAGAAAAGAGCCTCCCGTGACAGTTTTCTCGTGAAAAAAGAAGGGGCCGTACACTTTCTTTTTGGACACAGCACCGAACACATTTACCCTAGGAGAATCTCGCACGTGTTGCACTGTAAATCTGGGATTCTCTGTTCCCCAAAAGCGAACATTGTGCTTGTTTACTAGACCACTCACGTGAAATGTAGCTTCATCGGTAAAAACTAAGTGATCGGCAAAATCGTCATTTTCAAAACGGTGCTGCATTTCGGCACAAAATTCAATGCGCTTTGTCTTGTCAAGGTCAGTGAGATTTTGCAACATCTGCACTTTGTATGGAATCAGTTTCAGCTTCTTTCTCAAAATTCTCCAGACAGTGGGCTGTGAAATTTGCACTTCACGACTCACTCTCCGCGTTGATTTTCCCGGGCTTCGTTGAATGGCAGTGCAAACACTGTCGACGACTTCTTCCGATACACGCGGTCGTCCAGGACTTTTAAGTTTGCACAAACAGCCCATAGCTTCAAATTTTTTATGCCAATCGTAGATAGATTTTCTGGTTGGAGGTTCTTTTCCGAATCGTGATCGAAACTGCCGTTGCACAACAGTTACAGATTCCGTTTTGCTCAATTCAAGAACACAAAACGCCTTTTCCACTGCAGGTGCTGCCATTTTGACTGACTAGGCACGTGACACGCGCGCTATCGCCTACGTCACTTCCCTCAGTAGCGGGACTCAAACTTTATGAGTACATCTACCTAACGTTCGCAGTAGTGGTCCGTGTCTTCAACTGTTACTGTTTTACAGCATCTGGAAACTGTATACTTCTGTATGAATCAGGGTGTATATAGAACTAGGGGCTGCGCCTCTAGGCTCGCTACGCTCGTTTGCAGAGTAGCGCTCGGGCCCTGCTGCTCGATCTTTAAGTATATCACAACGAAATGAAGATGTTCTCCCAATTGTTCAATACTTTTTTGCGCTGTATCGATTCCAAGATGAGGACTTGTTTACAGTTTTTGTTTCGCTCCTGGTGAACTCCCTGTTGGATTTTTGCGGAACTTTTTTCAATTTCCTTCTATTCTTATTGAAGGACTTTGCTCCGCCGCCATTCCGAAATTTCCGAGTTTTTTACTGTCGTTAATTTTTGGAAGGGCGGACTTTTGTCGTTTCAACTTATATCACTTACTAAATTTACCACTAAGGAAAACAAAAGCAGTACAAAAAGCATTTCCGGAAACCGGAAACCGTTAAACAACTGAGATAGCTTTACCAACGAAACATATGCATAACAAATTCTCTGCGTCACCATGGCAGCAGGTCACGGGACCAGAACGTTCCTCTGTGGTTGTAGTGAAGACAGACAAGCCGTTCGTTTCTTTCCTTTGCGTCTTTAAAAAATGCTTAAAAATCAGAAAATGACTTTTTCGTAATTTTTTTTTTATTTTTTTTTTTTTTTTTTTTTTGTAAGAAAGGGATGATAGTTGTAAGTTTATGCTGTAAAAATTGCAATGCGTTGTGATTTATAGTTTGCCATATATCCGTTTTTCTTAATGGATCCCATCGCGAAATAGAGAATTTTGTGAAATTTAAAAATTTAATTTCTCGTAATCTAAATCGAAATTCAAAAAAAGGGCGACGAGGTGCGAAAATTCGATCATGGTACTACATGCCTACACAAAGTTTTGTGGTTCTGTTGCTGTTAGTGTGTCCGGAACGTGACCTGATAGCACTTTTTCGCTTACCTTAACTTTGAAATACAATAACTCTTGAAGTATCGCCAGAATCGAAAAACGATTAATTTCAGCTTGTTCTCCAAACAATTCTCTACAAACGATGTAAATTTCATATATAGCGCTGCGAGCTAGGAAAGCAAGAGTGTCGCGAAATTTCTAAAACAGCGGCAGCAGCGGCGGCAGTTTTTTTTTTTTTTTTTTTTTTTTTGAGAATAGAGAGACACTTTTGTCCGATTTCAAATCGATTATCAACCTTTTTTTTAAACAAAGCTTGAAAACACCTAATTTTGTTTTGATCACTTTTTGAGTCATTTCAGTCTTAAAAAACACAATGAGGCAGATAGCAGCGATAACGAACGTCCGCGTAGCTCAATTGGTAGAGCGACTTATTCCGGAATGAGGGGACCGGGGTTCGAGCCCCGGCGTGGACAAAAATGACGACGGAGAAATTTATTTCATTATAATGGCGCCCGAACTTTCCGGATGACCCGGTCGTTCAAGATCTCGCAATGGTGTGATGTTCTTTCCACACCGCGAGATAGGAAAAATAAGAGAATCCCTTCTCCAGCGCTTCGAAAAATAAATGTGTGTGACGTTGCATTTCACCCACCAGATTGACTGGGAGTTCTCAAGTACGTTCTACAGCAGATGGCTGCCTGCAAACGATACATGGTCACGGCTGACCGGTGGGCCGTGCCCCCGGCCCTCTTTCAGGGGGGTGATGTGCCTGCCAGCAGGACGCACACGACATAAAGTCAGATAGCAGCGATAACGAACGTCCGCGTAGCTCAGTTGGTAGAGCGACTTATTCCGGAATGAGGGGACCCGGGTTCGAGCCGCAGCGTGGACAAAAATGACGGAGAAATTTACTTCTTTATAATTCTTAATACAGCATTGCTGTGCTTATTAATTTTTCAATAAATACTGCTATATTGTGTTAAAATTAATTTACCTAAGTAATAAAAAAATTCTAGCCTCCCCTGCATTACTGTAGTAGTCTCTCGTAACATTTACCACTAGTTACGGGCCCCTGCTTCGGACCATTCGCCCCAGATGGGTCCGGGTTCGAATCAAGCTAAGGCATGGAATGTGATGTTTGTCTTACGGCACTCGCTCTCGCCCTTCCCTGGAAGTAGTGGCGCTAAATTAGGGATGGGTGACTACTTTGAGCACATCGAGTTACTCATGGTGGTCGTTAAACCCCCAAACGAAACAAAAAAAATTCTGTGGTTATATGGTTCCCTTTACGATTTGACTAAATTTCCACATAGGCCATATACTTCCTTAGAAAGGGATATTTTCTGTTCTGTTTTGCGTTTTAGATTTTAAAATTTCTAGTTATCCAACGCCTTCTGTATTCACTCTTTCTCGCAAGGACAGCATATTGTGTGGGCTTTTTTCATTCATCGGGTTTTGTTTATTTTAAAGCATCCTAAAATGGGTTAAATATTGTTGGATGCCCGTGAGAAAATTTTGAAATAGGAATTCAGAGATCGAAACCCTGCATCTACCATCAAGTAGTAGCAAATCACTTTTACGACCTGTGACGTACCTGCCAGAAGGACGCACACGACATAAAGGCAGATAGGAATCAGAACAAAATGTCCGTGTAGCTCAATTGGTAGAGCGACTTGTTCCAGAATAAGCGGCCTCGGGTTCGAATCCCAGCGTAGACCAAAAATGACGGAGAAATTTACTTCGTTATAGACCTTTTGGAAAAGTCAATTTGCAGAAGAACAATATAAGAGGCATGGTAAGCGATAAACATAAGTGAGTGAGATGTGAAAAGCAACTGCACTCAGTTAAAAAATTTTAAAGTAGCAAACGCGAAATTTAGAGAAAGTTCTTGCCCTATGGATTGGAAAAAGTAAATGTCAAGTACGGAGTTATTATCGATGAAGTTATTCTCAAAAAAGAGAGACATTATATTTTTCCGAAGACTCTGCTCCTAAAAACTAGACATAATTTTTTTTTTTAGTTAGATAAAGGTAACGATTATGAAAATTTTTTGCACGAATTTTGCAATAATTTTTGACAAAAGGCTTTGCCAATAGCAAATGCAAGTGAATATTCCTGCTTTCACTATGTTTGCAATTGATCTTTGCTTCTAAACATCTAACTGAAAAAAATATTTTTGAGTCAGACCCACTCACGTCGGAAAACAAAATCTAACTGAAAAAATTATTTTTCAGTCAGACACCACTCACCCCGGAAAACATTAATGTGTACTTTTTTTTTTGCTCAAAGTAATGCTTAGTTTTTCCGCTAGCGAGCGTTAATATAAATCTCTGTAATGATATCTCTGCTTCTGAAAGTTCGATTTTAAATATTCTTTTTGTTAGTGACAGCGTCTGTGGCGAGGAATGTTTTTTCATATGCAGTGTGACCTCAGTTATATGTTTTTCACATGTATACTTAATTTTGCGTTATTCCAGATATTTCAGTGTAGTTTCTATCGCTTTTCAATTCCGTTGTGCGTAATTCATTTATGCGCTTTTTTCGATTATACGCTAAATTTTGAATATCAGATTATCAAAAATACAACAGTTCTTTGATTATTTCATACGTAACCCGAAAGATTACAAATTTGAGAGAATCGAGACAACATTGTTGTGTTCCTTTTTAGTGCAGCAAAAGTTGAACCTTAATTACGTCACGTAAGTGTATGTTGTTTACTTTCAATTTGGATGAAAAATTGGTTTCTCATTCCACGGTCTGGGAAAAAGTGCTACCAACTTTTGGCGGAGCTCAGAGACGTAACTAGACATTTCCGCACCCAGGGCAAAGCACAAAATTTTGCGCCACCATCTATCTTAGAAATTTGCTATATATATTACTAATTTAATAGCATACCCCCCTTCTCCACACACACACACACACACACATACACATGTACATTGCTCGGCAAAACAAAATTAACGTCACACCCTACTAAATCTGTCTATAGGTGAGGTACAATCAAACTGTGACTGTTTGCATGGCTTCCGACTTAGAATTTTCGCCACCACATTAAACCGACCAAACATATCTGGAAGACGAAGCTCACAGTCACAGAAATGTTTAGATATCCCCAGATAATCTTCAACAACGTGAACGACATCCTTATCTTGCACCACACGTACAACCGGGCCTTCATTTTTGAATGAGAGCAACTATTAAGTGTACAAATAAGTTTTAAAGCGTTTCTTGTGTGACGTATACCGCTAATTTACATATTCAACATTCCGCCGCGTTGTTGTCATGTGACCGTAACTGGTCCAGAGTATAAAATGTGACACAGAAGTTTGCCCAACAGTCAAACGCACTTGCACATCGGTAGGTGAAAGATGGCAAGCGATGCTGTATTTATTCGACACTGCATTCCTTACGAATTCCATCATTGAAAACGTGCTACAAAAGCATGTGCATCAATCTGTTCTGTTCCTGCGGGAGAATATTGTATCGAAAAGCACGTGTGAGTTTTGGTTCTGACGGTTTAAAGTAGGTCATTTTGATGCTAGCGATCGAGAACGTAGCTGCGCCCCTCAGAAAGTTGTGCATGACGAACTCCAAGCATTGCTGGACAAAGAATCGTCTCAAACACAGAAAGAACTAGCTGAACAACTGGGGGTAACTCAACAAACCATTTTCAATCGTTTACGCGCAATGGGGAAGATTCAGAAGGAAGGAAAATTGGTGTCACATGACCTGAGCCAGAGGAACAAGGATGAGCGTGTCATGAAGTGTTTGAATCTGTTGAAGAAACAACACAGAAAGTTTTTCCTGTGGAAAATCGTTACGGGTGATGAAAAGTGGATATGGTACGACTATCCCAAACGCAAAACACACTGAGTAGACCCAGGTGAAGCAACGACTTCGACACCGATTCACTCCAAGAAAGTGGTACTGTGCATATGGTGGGATATGAAGTTCTGCTGTGCATCTGGTGGGATATATATCTATTATGAACTAATGAAACAAGGTCAAACTGCTACCGCTGATCGCTGCAAACAATAATTGCTGCGATTGAACCAGAAAATCTGTCGGAAACGTCCTTTCACAGGCAAAGGATTGCGTCCCGTGAAATTACTGCATGACAACGCTAGGCCGCATGTCGTGAAATCGGTCACGTTATTGGCGTTTGGATGGGAAGTTTTGGAGCACTCTGCGTATAGTCTCGACAGAGCTCCTTTAGCCCTTTGTTCCGATCGATGCAACATGGTTTGTCTGCTGTACGGTTTTGGACATGATGTGACGAAGTGCAAAAATGGGTTGACGACTTCATCGCGTCACACGATGAAGTATTCATCATGGCTGGAATCCGTCAGCTGCCCGACCGATGGCGGAAGGTGATAGATAATGACGGCGCATATTTTGATTCGTAAAGGTATTGCTGTGTATCTCAAATTACATGTTGCGTTGTCTTAAAACGCTTTAAAACTTATTTGTACACTCAATAATTTCCCCTGGACATTTTGAGGAAGAAATGTGCATTTTAAATTGCGAAGACTACAAGTACTGGTGCAACATATATTGTAAGCAAATTCTATAAATGAACAAATTACAAAGTATGACGATTAAAACTGAACCAGAAATTGGTACAACACTTTCAATTTTAATCGATAGTAAGCACTGATTTTTGCGCCCTATCTTCAGCAACGCCCGGGGCAGCCGCCCGCCTACCCCGCTCTAGTTACGCTTTAGTTTCTTTTGATGTGGTGCGGGTGTGTTTTGTTTTGAATTTTTTCAGCCATGATATAGGTGATGCAACTAAATATTTACTGAATAACGCATATGCAGTTCTCTTTTCTCTCTGAATTTAAGAAATTTTAAACACGCAGAGATTAGTTAACCTAGTGGGCAAACTGCTTTGAAAAAAATAGATAATCATATCGAATTTCAAAGTTTTTTTGTTTGTTTTTTTGATATATTGAAAATATGAAATCTTACAGAATTTCTTAACGTCTTTTTTTTAATGAAATTAGAATAAAAAAATTAATACAAGATTCAAAATAGACATAGGCAAGGTAGCAAAAATGCATTCTGGTGTGAATGTATGTCTTACATTATGAATTAGCGTAATCTAAAATAACGATCTTTCCTCCCTTTTTTTTTTTTTTTTTTTTTTTTTTTCTATTTGGAGGCATTCAAAGCTTAGTTTCCAGCAGGGAGCAAACAGAAATTGTAACTACGAATAACATACACAAACACCTTATGCAAATTTCCACTGTGCCTTTTCTAACGAATTTTAACATGCTTTCAACGCATCAATTTTTATTGGAAACCAGAAGACCCAAAACCTACATAAAAAAGATGGGTAAATGTAACTAGGCAGCATGTTAGAACAAAAAGAAAATTTATTTGTTGTTCTTTTGATCAATTCGACCACTTGAGTAGCATGCGACACGAAACCCCAGAGATCACTCAACTGGCCAACAAGAATGAAATAATACATTCAAGACAAAAATTTCTCGCAAAAATTTCGGGAGATCTCAATGAATAGCTACTGCAGAAGATGATATATTTTTCATTTCTTCGCCTTTCATGCTTTTCCATACTGTACATATACGCAGTCCTCCAACATGCAATGGGAAATTTCATCATTACCTGTTGCTATGAATTTTCACTTTACTGGAAATTCCCAACGCTTTTCCTATTTTTACAGCACACAAACGCATCCAGAAGTTTCACAGCTAGCAATCAGAATTAGTGTTATCGCGAAAATCTCTGTTGTACCTTCCAAGGACAAAATGGGCGGGGTCCGATTTTCAGAGAAAGGCAAATGCCCCCTCTTGCCCCCCTATGTGGGCACCCATGGCAGTAGTATTTAACAGTTTGA
This sequence comes from Macrothele yani, assembly GCA_039090855.1. Lineage (NCBI taxonomy): Eukaryota > Metazoa > Arthropoda > Arachnida > Araneae > Macrothelidae > Macrothele > Macrothele yani. Next base: position 37,420,574 of record CM076989.1, read on the forward strand.
AATTTCTTTCATAGGTTTTTTGACATTTATACTTTTTTTTTTTATATTTTTTAAGACGATCCCCTAGAAAACGTATGAACCGAGGTTCCACAGTATTTGCCAATTTTTGTACTATGCAGTTCTGTCACTAGGTGGTGTAAGTGTTCTTTTCTATTTGTACCTTATTTGGATCCGTATTTTTGTTTCTAAGTAACCGATTTGAAAAATTCCGTTTTCCTTAGAAATCTTCCCTTATGAGAAAACTTTGTGCACAATTTGAGATTTTTCGTAGAATATATTTCAGACGCTAGTTCCTGAAAGTACGAGTAGCTATTTCTGTTTGTGGATGTTTTACAGACTGTGTAGAAATCCGGTTGATATACTTTTTTCATTTTTTTTTCTAATTGGTTCAATTGTGATGTACTACAGAGGTGAAGCACGTGTCAAGAAGGCAAATCCGCGGCGACTAATTCCGCCAGTGTTGTTTACTCGGTAGAACAACAGGCTCCGGAGCGAGGAGGCGTGAATTCCAATCCCATCACCTCCAAATCTGTGTTTTTACGCAATATAAAACTTATATAATATGCTACGTCTGTCTCTAACGCTCTGAGGTCATTCAGTACATGCAGCGCCATCTGCTTTTATCCGGTTACCGAAATCGGAACTAAGCTCACCGCTATCGCATGATACGTAAAATCAAGGAGAAATGCCGGAAAATATAATAAAGTTAGTAAGACGACTTCATCTCTGGCAACACGCATGTGTTCGAACTGCGACGTTTGTTATGATACGTAGGGGTTACGTCGTGCTTTATTTCATTTTCTTCGCATTGCAGAGTGATTTCATAAAAAAGAATAAAATTGCAGAGGAATTTCATAAAAAGGAATCAGCGTTATTTTATTTCATAAAATGGAACAAGTAAAATTGTAAGAAAGTAACTGCAGGCGTAGTTTTGATTTACTGTGATGGAAATTTTAAAAAATTATTGGTTTCGTGGATTTTTTCTTTGTAATACAAGATGGAAGGAGATAAAGCGGAAAGAAAAAGTCGCTTAAATAGAGAACACCGCGGTGATGGCGTGCAAACCAATTTTCATAAAACCTATGAAACTTTTGAAGAAACACAAGTCAGACATATTACAGACGTAGCCTATTATATAGGTTTTACGCATATGTATTTTACGATTCCTTTTATAAAAATTTCAGTCACAGCTTTTGTACCCGTGCATGGCACGAGCTATGAGCTGGTGCTATAAAGGACACTGCTTACATTAGCGTTTTATATTATGTACAGATTTTTTCTAGGAGGTGTAAGTACATTCTCTTTTTCGCTGTTTTTTGTTGTTGTTGTTGTTGTTGTTGTTGTTGTTTTGTTTTTTTCGATCTAAAAATCTGCTTTGAGATATTTTTCTCGTGTCGGAAAGGGATTCAAAAGAATTGGGTGTCATCTTTTTTTAATCAACCAACCAACCATTATCCTTAGTTCTGGTAATTGTAGCGACCTTCAGCCAGGAGGAGTGTACTGAAATAAATGTAGGTTACGAAATAAAAGTAGATTACGAAAGAGTTAAACCCTCTGAAATTCAACGAAATTTAAATTCAACCCACTGAAATTCACAGAAATTAAATTTTAGATGTTGAATTTTTAGTTGTTTTATTCACTGCTGAAATTTTTAGTTGTTTTTAGTCACTGAAATAAACAACTATATTTTTAGTTGTTTAATTTTTTTATTTCTTTTTGTAAGATTAAAGTTACAAAAAAATCTACAAAAAAGTCTATAAAAATGAAAAAAAAATTCTTTAATCTTAAAGATTTAATTTTTCAAATAATTTTCTTTAATCTTTTTTTTTGTAATTTTTCTATTTTTTAAACTTTTTTTGTAATTTTTAGTTGTTTTTATTCACTAAAATTCAACCCACTGAAATGAAAAAAAAAAATTTTTCAACCCCACTGAAATTGAAATGGCGCTAGCTCATAGCTCGTGCCATACACGGAAGCTTTAGCACCCGTGCATGGCACGAGCTATGAGGTAGCGCTATAAAGAACACTGCTCGCATTAACGTTTTATATTATGTACAGATTTTTTCTAGGAGGTGTAAATAAATTCTCTTTTTCGCTGATTTTTTTTCTTTTTCATCTAAAAATCTGCTTTGAAATATTTTACTCGTGCCGGAAGGGATTCAAAAGAATTGGATGTCATCTTTCTTTCTTTTCTTTTTTCTTTCCACTGTTGATTCATCCTTAGTTCTGGTAATTGTAGCGACCTTCGGTAAAGAGGAGTATACTGAAATAAATGTGCTGGCCTTATTGGTCCTTCTTAAACAGCGGACATTCGATTTTCCAGTTATGCTCTGTTGCTGTGAAACTCTTGTACCATCTAGGACACAACCGAACCCTTTCGTTACTACGTAAGTTGTCATTCCACGAATGTGTTGTCAAATAAAGACATATCTACGTAAGGATTGTTGTTCCTCGACATCGATTACTTTTTAAAGACTTTTCATTGGACTAGGAAGAAAGCCCAAGTCCCGCAACGATTCGAAGAACAGAAGGAAATGGCAGTGCTCTTATCACCTGTTGCATGCAGCCTTCTGTTCCCACAGATAAAGGTGTCAGCTCCTCCCGGGTCTTCCTCTATACTTTCCGCGAATCATCTGAGATGTAGGTTATATTCGCCATTTGCCGTTATTGCCGATTTATCACTAACTGTAACTCTTCTCCTTTCATTCTACTACCTTTTCCGAATACCTATTTCGAAACAAAGCACAAGGACATAGCCCACTTACAATGAGAAACTCTCGAGCGCAGAAAAGTCAGGTTTAAAACACCAAAATCAATGAAATATTGTTTAAAACTGATTTTTTACTTAAGGTGGACCGTCTAGTGATTTTGCTTCTTATACTTCCAATGGGCAAACTTCTGTACACATTTTTTTCACAATTGATACGTTCCCAAAGGTGAAAATTTAAACATAGATTAAAATAACTTCATACACTGACGGAAAAAAAAATCCCAACACCACGAAAAAATAGTTGTAGAGGAATGAAATGGCGGCAATACATTTGTATAGGTAACATATTTAGTCGATTAAGGTTTCAAGATCGCAGCTTAATGTAAGCGCGAGAAGAGCCATTTTAAATGTGAAATGCTGGTACATTAATAACCGGTGTAACCGCCAGAATGTTGAATGCAAGCATGCAAACGTTCAAGCATTGTGTCGTACAGGTGCTGGATGTCAGTTTGTGGGATGGAGTTCCATGCCTGTTGCACTTGGTCGGTCAATACAGGGACGGTTAATGCTGGTTGGGGGTGACGCTGGAGTTGTCGTCCAACGACGTCCCATATGTGCTCGATTGGAGAAAGATCTGGTGATCTAGCAGGCCACGGCAACATGTCGACACTCTGTAGAGCATGTTGGGTTACAACAGCGGTATGCGGGCGAGCGTTATCCTGCTGGAAAACACCCCCTGGAATGCTGTTCATGAATGGCAGCACAACAGGTTAAATCACCAGACCGACGTACAACTGTGCCGTCAGGGTGCGTGGGATAACCACGAGAGTGCTCCTGCTGTCATAGGAAATTGCTCCCCAGACCATAACTCCAGGTGTAGGTCCAGTGTGTCTCGGCCACAGACAGGTTGGTTGCAGGCGCTCACCTGACCTCCTTCTAACCAACACACGGCTATCACTGGCACCCAGGCAGAACCGGCTTTCATCAGAAAACACAACAGATATCCACTCCGTCCTCCAATGAGCTCTAGCTTGATAGCACTGACGTCGCAAACGGCAGTGGTTTGGAGTAAGTGGAATGCATGCTACAGGGGGCGTCTGGCTCGAAGCTGTCCTTAAAGTAACCGATTTGTAACAGTTTGTTGTGTCACTGAGGTGGCAACTGTAGCTCTAATTGCTGCCGCAGACGCGGTACGAAGCGCCACGGCCATACGCCGTACACGGCGGTCTTCCCTCTCAGTAGTGCCACGTGGCCGTCCGGAACCCGGTCTTCTTGAGGCAGTACCTTCTCTTGACCACCGCTACCAACAATCATGCACAGTGGCTACATTCCTGCCAAGTCGTTTTGCAATATTGCGGAAAGAAAATCCACCTTCTAGTAGCCCTATTACACGACCTCGTTCAAACTCCGTTAGCTGTTGATAATGGCTTCTTCGTCTTCTTAAAGGCATTCTTAACTAACATCAACACACTACGTCGAATCTGAACGATAACTAACGCTCACGAACATTACAGCGCGTATTTACAGCAAACCTGCTTTGCATGTTCCGAGGGGCGCTACTAGCGCCACACGTATGCGCCGAGCGCGAAATTTGCATAGACGCCATCTTACAGATGTACTCTCACCGCCTACCTACTGTCGTTTATCTAACACAACCCCTTCTTGGTGTTGGGATTTTTTTTCCGTCAGTGTATTATTATAACTTGGAATACTTAATATTTCTAAAATATAACCATAATTATATTAAAAATCAATAACTTTTCCTTTGGTGGTGTCGAGACCAGAAAAAAGATGGCGCGACCTGTACGATGATGACGTCAGTAGACAAACAAATGTTGGATTGCTTCATTATGGTTATGTTTTAGAAAATATTAAGTATTCCAAGTGATAATATAAAGTTATTTCAATCAATGTTCAAATTTTCATCCTTCGGAAGGCATTAATTATGAAGAAAATGTGTACAGAAGTTTGCCCATTAGAAGTATAGGAAGCAAAATCACTAGACGTCCACCTTAATCCAATGGGTTATGCCTTTCATTTTCTTTCGTGTGACAATATCAAGGGAATTTTTTTATTTTTTTTATTTTCTACCTTTCTCTCGATTCCAGTATATTAAGTGCACCTATCCTCTTCACATAAACGACTCATTCCAACATGCAAGCTTGCGCTTGAATATGTATTGCGGTGTGAATCAGGCAGACGATCTGGGCGAGCATCAGTAGGGCCACGAGTGGCTTAGTGGTTAGAGCAACCGCCTTCCGACCTGATGGTTGCGCGATCGATCCCAACAGGATGAGTTGCTCTGAACTACTGACTACTCGCCGTGCGTCGGATGGGCACATTAAGCCGTCGACCCTGGGTATTGGATCCCCAGCTACAACCAAGGTCATCTCTTTCTTCCTTCTGTTCTTGCTCTCACTCCCCGGAAGTGCTCGTTATGACGTCTTAGTCTGGTACTCCCAACTATGTCGGCTCGTACTTGCAGTTTGGCAATCCTACGTCTTTAACCTGTTTACCCTCTATCGTATCTGAGCCTCTAGGTTCATCTAATGTAAGTTTGCTTCTGATACGCAGCACAAAAGTCCCATAAGTATTTTCTTCTAATTCCTCTCTGTGGGTGTAGACCCGACGCGAGAAACTGCTGGAGCATCAGTTACCATTTGATTGAGGATCGGAATGGGCAAAACGAGTGATCTGAGCGACTTTCGAAGTGACATGATTATTGTCGCCAAGGGGTGCCGTTCGCGTGCACTGCACTTTCGCGCACAGCCGCAGCAACGGATTACCGTTAATGGTGCAACATGCAAAAAAGTTACAGTAATCAGCGATCCTGTGGATGAAAACAGCTGTTAATCAGAGGATCAAAAGGAGATTGGCCATATTTTCGTCGGTTATTCTAGCCCATTCGCGAGATGGTCTGATTCGTGGTGCGTTCGAAGTTGACACACCGATGTTTAATTCTGTAATGATCTGCCGACTTGTTGCCGGCTTGTTCGTTTGCACGGATCTCCCCAGTAAGCTTTGATCCCGCTGATCCATCAGCTGTTAGAGGTCTGCACGCCCGGCCCATGCCGGTCCTTGGGCTGTGAATGGCCTTTTTTTTTTTTCTTCAGTTAAGTAAAAATTTTGGGCACGGGCACGGACCGGCGTATACTGGAAGTTTCAACATCTTGCTCTTGCTTTAAAGAAATCCTTTCGTGTTACAAAACGAAGATTGACTTGCTAAATAATTAGATGGCAAAGTTCACTAAGGGAAACGAATTTCCCACCGGATGCATTGATTAAAAATTAGAAATTATATGCAAACGATTTCCTATCAGGAGCTGTATCCGCTGCAGAAAGAATTTTTCAAATTCGAGTTTTAGAAACAGAGATACCGTGGTAAACGCAGTTTACCTTTATGCTTCCTAACGGAAAATCTATGCGTAACTTGAAAAGTGACTATACCTAAAAGAGTCATCGACATAAATGGAATTGAAAGGTAAAATCTTTTTTTCAATCGGATGTTCGGAAACAAATACGGTATATAGAATAAAATGTATTTTGAATTCAGTATCGCCCTCTAGCGAATACATTTTGAATTCAACATTGCCTGAATGCATTTACGCCCTCTAGTGGCGAAATTGTGCATTGTATAAAAAAAAACGAAATGAAAGATCATCATTCGCACATTTCAAGTTTCCCAATGCAAAAAGAATATTTGAAATCGGACTAAGGGTTGCAGGGACATGGTGTCAACAGGCGGACGGACGGGCGGACAACCCGAAAACATAAGCACGATCTTTTTTACAAAAGACGTGCTGATTACAGCATAAACCGACAAGTCGGGCAGTAAAATGAGAGTCTGAAACAGGACGGTTTTTTAGTACGTCTTTTGTAAAAAAAGATCGTGCTTATTTTACCGGTTTCTCCTTCCGTCCGTCTGTGGACACCACATCTCTGAAACTGTTACTCCAATTTGAAAAATTCTTTCCCCATTCGGAAGCTTTAAATGTCCGAATGATGATCCTTGCATTCTGGTTTTTTTTTTTTTTTTACAATACATAATTTCGCCGCTAGAATGAGTTAATGTAGGTGATATCGAATTCAAAATACATTTTATTCTATACATTTGCTGCTAAACATCCGATTGAATTTTTACCTTTCGATTCCATTTATGTCGAAGACTATTTTAGGTGCAGTTACTTTTTCAAGTTACGCATAGATTTACCGCTAATGGGCGTAAAAATAAATTCTGTTTCCCCCGATATCTCTACTTCTAAACCTTCGATTTGAAAAATTACTTCTGCTGTGGATACAGCTCCTAATGGGAAATGTTCTACAAATAATTTCTAATTTTTGGTAGAAAATAGTTTGGCCACCAGGGGGCATAAGATTTCATTTTTGCTTCTGATGTATTTGCAGCAAAATCTGAGCTTCTAAAATCTCGATTGAAAAAAATCTTTCGTGAACCGATGCCACTCACGTCGATAAACATTTTCGGAATATTTTTTTTTTTAAAATAATGCATGGTTTCGCCACCAGGGATCGTAGATGTATATCTTATTTTCGTCAATATCTCTGCTTCTAAGAGTCCGATTTGAAAATTTCTTTCTTGTTGGATATAATTTCCGGTGCGAAATGTTTTTTCATGTAATTTCAAAATTTTCAAGTAATTTATGAATTTTCCGCTAGGGGCGCAATGCTAAACTGCGTTTTCCCCGATATTTCTGCTTCTAAAACTCTGATTTAAAAAATTATCCCTGTGTCGCATACAGTTCCTAATGGGAAATGTTTTGCATATAATTTCTAATATTTGGAAAGGAAGGATTTGGCCACCAAAGGGCGTAAGAGTTTATTTCTTCTTCTGATATATTTGCAGCAAAATCTAAGCTCCTGAAAACTTGATTGAAAAAATTCTTTTGTGTACCGATGCCACTCACATCGAAAAACTTTTTGACAGTACTTGATGCACCGATGCCACTCACATGAAAAAACTTTTTGACAGTACTTCCTTAAAATAATGCATGTTTTTTTCGCCAGGTGCGTAGTATTTTTGTCGATATCTCTGCTTCTAAGAGTCCGATTTTCAAAATTATTTCGTTGTTGGAGAGCGTTTCTGCTACGAAATGTTTCTAATATAATTTCTAACTTTTCTTAATGCACAAGTCTGCCACCAGAGGGCGTAAGTTCACGTTTTCCTGTATCTGCGGGACTAAAAACGGGACTGAAAATTTTTCTTTCTTCGGTCATATACTACCAACTATGCAAATTCTGTTTGCGTATTTTCTTCCCAAAATAATGCACAATTTCGCCGCTAGGTGGCGCAAATTCTTATTCTGTTTTTCTCAATATCTCTCCTTCTACATGTGCGATTTAAAAAGTTATTTTTACACCGGATGCCATTTACCTTGTAGAACACTTTAGGCTGGTATGCGAGGAATTTTGTAGTTCACAGTTCTGTTGGTAGGTAGTGTTTGTGTACTTCAGTTAGCAGCTGTACAGTTGCTTGCAAAAACACTATTGATAATTTTTTTCTTTACTGTATGCCGTTTGCTACAATAGATATGTGGAGCATTATCCTCTTTAAATAATGAAAAGATTTCCCACTAGGTGTATAAAGAACGAAACTTTTTTTTCGCTATCTCTGCTTCCGGGATTTTTGTAACATGCTTTTTAGCCGCTAGTTGAACTACGTACATGTTTCTATTTCTGGATGTTTCATCGATTGTAGAAACCGATTAATTGTTTTCCTAACCGGCCCATTGACTTCAACAGACGTGCTCATTACAACCTAAAATTCGATGTCATCCTTCTTGTTCTAAATCGTTTAACTTACCGCTTCCTCGTTTTGTTTCCGAGTAACCAAAGCTGACCGTTTTCGAAACCAAAATGAGGTCGTCTGCGACTTCAACAGGAAGATGCGAACTGTCACAAAGCACATCCTGTAACCTTTTTTTCCCATTTTTTCTTTTCTGAATTTATGACTTTGAGGATATGATTTACTTTGATTTATAGAATGAAGCCGATGCTCTATAGCCGACAAGTTCTAAAAACCATCCACCATAAATTGCATGCCGATTTTACTAATTCTTTTGTAGGGTATGGAAATATAGATAGTTTGATGTACATTTTAAAATGAATACAGTGAAACTTTTTCTATAAGATTCTCTTAATTTAGTTCCGTACTTTCTAAATTTTCAGGGACCACGCGGTCCTAAAAAAATACGCCGCCCGGTGGGCAAGTGGTCTAAGCGATGGCCTCTGATCATTCGTCCGAAAGGGGTTCGGGTTCAAATCCCGGTGAGGCATGGATGTTGTGTTTGTCTTACGGCCCTGACTCTCTCCCTTCCCTAGAACCAGTGACCCTAAATTAGGGACAGGCGACCCATTAAGTTGCTCACGGTGATCGTTAAACCTCCAATCAAAAATATATATATATACAGCAAGAAAACAGCCTCTTCTTTTTAACGTCTTTTGTAAAAAAAAATGATCGTGCTTATGTTATCACTTTGTCTGTCCGTCTGATTGTCTTTGATACCATATCTCTGAAACTATCAGTCCGATTTGAAAAATTCTTCCTGTTAATCCGCCGACTTCATATTCATAATCAAGTCAATAGCATTGCGCTTTTACTTAGGCACTGAATATTAAAATCATAGGACCCAGGCCGAGGAGTTTTTAACAGTTTTTATTCTGTCAATACCATATTCAGAGCGTTTACGCATCAAATCAAGTTAATAATACTGCGCTTTTACTTAGGCACGAAATATTAATTCACAAGCCCTAGGCTTAGACCCTTTTACAAGTTTTTATTCTATCAATGCCATATTCACAACGTTTACAGAGCAAATCAAGTTAATAATATTGGGCGTTTACTTAGGCACATAATATTAATTTATTGGTCCTAGGCCTTTTTATTTGATTTTACTCCACCGATGTCACATTCACAACGTTTACACATAAAATAAAGTTAATAATATTGCGCTTTTACTTAGGCACAAAATATTAATTTATAGGCCCTAGGCCTAGGCCTTTTTGACGGTTTTTGATTCGTCGACTTCATATTCATGAAGTTTACGTATCAACTCAAGCTAATATCATTACGCTTTTACATAAGCAGTAAGTATTAAGTCATAGGCCCTAAGCCTTGGCCTTCTTAACAATTTTTGTTCTAATGATGTTATATCCATAACATTTATGCATGAACTGAAGTTAATCATATTGTGCTTTAAATCAGACACTAATTATTAATGCATTGGCCCTAAGCCTAAATTCTACTAATTAATATTGAATGCCTAAGTAAAAGCGCAAAGCTGTTTACTTGTCTTTTTTGTAAACTTTGCGATTATCACATAAGCGAAGAAAGAAGTGTTGAAAAGTCTTAGGCCTACGGCCTATTAATTAATGTATGGTGCATAAGTAGAAGCGGAATATTATTGACAATACTTGTTAACGAGCCTTAGTAACGTAAGTGAAGGACAACCAGCCCTGTTGAAATGATGGCGTCTTACTTTGAAACTTTAACTTCCGAGTACAAAATGCGGTATATGGAAAAAATTAAAAAGATTGAAGGAAACGATCCGTATGTGGCTGAATGCAAGTATCTTCGAAAGTGATGCGAAAAGTTTTCCGAAAGCGCAAATAGTAAATATTTTTGATTACTTCGTCTTTGGTCGAAATGCCTTTACCGCAGAACAGTTCGAGGCATATAAAAGTTTCGAAGCATATAACAATGTCTCGTCGTCGGTATTCTTTTACAGGATAATTTAGTACGATCACAAATTCATGAGTAATCAGTAATTTATGGAGAAAATAGGTAAGCTGCCTTAATAAGTAAGGTACTCTTCCCTCCCAGGTGGGGAGACCTGAGTGAAATAAGATAGGTTTTCTTTCCTTCCAGGAATCACTGATTTTGGACAAAACTCGCCCTTGAAAGGTTCCATGCCTTTTTAAGAGTTTAACTCTTCAACAAAAAGTGTCTTTCTAAGCTCTGGGAAGCGATTTCTAAGCCTTAGAAAAATGAGCAATTTTTTTTTTTTTTTTTTAAATTGTGGTGAAAGAACAAAATAATTTTGTCAGGATTTGTGCCCTTTAATCTATTTATCCGTAAATAAATTTAGCAGCATAACACTGGCCTATAAACAGACCTAGACACCAAAAATAATTTTATTTGGACAGTAATTTTAGTCATTATTTGCATTTTTTCGCAAAAGTGTGTTTTCGCTCCAGGGAAAAATCCAGTTGTACTAAAAATAAAATCAACGGTAGTTTGGAAACGAAATATCACATAGAATAAAGCAGTAGACTAAAAAACTCCAACACCGACAGCAATATAGCCTTAAAAGTGATAAGCCGAAAACTCACAAAAAAAAAAAAAGTACAGAACAGCCAGAGATTTGATTCAGACTAAAAATCAGGTTTACTAACCTATTAACTTTCAGCCCTATAAAAAGTGTCAACACTCCCTAGATCAACCAAGAACCTTCTGAAAATAAGTCCCTGGAGAGAAAAAAACAAAAAAACACGTGCACAGAAGTACAGATTGGGGACCGAAGACTGTGGCGCACCCAGGAACTCCAGTTGGAGGGGGCTATATATATATCATCATCATCATCATTGTCAACCATTATCAATCCACTGCTGGACGAAGGTCTCCCCAAGTTTCCTCCACAACGGTCTGTCTTGTGCCAGTCTCCTCCATGTCACCCCTGCATACTTTCGAATTTCATCCACCCATCTCCCATGTGGTCTTCTTCTGGGTCTTTTCCTGTCCCTTGGAATCCAATCTAAAATTTCAGCTGTCCATCGATGATCTGTTCTTCTGGCAGTATGTCCAGCCCATTGCCATTTCAGGGATTTAACTCTGATCATGATGTCTTCCACTCTTGTCATTTTTCGGATCCACGAGTTCCTCTTCTTATCTCTCCTGGTTACACCAAGCATGCACCTCTCCATGCTTTTTTGAGTTGTCTGCAGCCTTTGTATGTCTCTTTTAGTTAAGGTCCACGTCTCCGCACCATACGTAAGCACTGGAAGGATGCATTGATCAAACACTTTTCTTTTAAGACATAATGGCATATTGCTCTTGAAAATTATGCTGTTTCTTCCAAAAGCTCTCCAGGCAAGTTTTGTACGCCGATTAATTTCTTCATCAATGTGACCCTCACTTGATATCTGCTGTCCAAGATAAACGTACGTGTCTGTTATCTCCAGCTTTTCTCCATCAATCGATAAATCTTCATTTCTTGTAAAAGCATTGAGCATCACTTTTGTCTTCTGAAAGTTCATTTTTAATCCCACTTCTTTACTCTTGTCAGCAAGTTCCTGGATCATACTCTGCAGCTCTGATGGGGTAGTTGCAAAAATGACTACGTCATCAGCAAAACGAAGGTGGGTTAGATAATCTCCATTAATCTTTATCCCCTTGTTTTCCCAGCTCAGTGACTGAAAAACACCCTCCAATGTGGCATTAAAGAGCTTCGGAGATATGGTGTCACCTTGTCTCACTCCCTTTCCAATTTTTACGTATGTTGTATTTTCAAACAGCCTAATCTTTGCACTTGCATTTTCATAGATGTTATTAATAATATTAATGTATGCATCTTCAATACCGCAGGTTTTCAGAGCCATTGTAACTGCTGATGGTTTCACCGAATCAAAGGCTTTTTCATAATCGATAAAAGCCATGCACAATGGAAGTTCATATTCCCTCGCTCTTTCAATTAGTTCTCTCAGCACGTGGATATGATCTATTGTGCTGTAGCCACTCCTGAATCCAGCTTGTTCTCTCGGTTGAGCCATGTCCAGTGTTACCTTCAAGCGGTGTGAAAGAACTTTAGTGAAGATTTTATAAACTACTGATAGGAGGCTGATAGGTCTGTAGTTTCCGAGATCCTCAATGTCACCTTTCTTATGTAGCAGGATCATTGTAGCGGTGTTCCAATCCTCAGGAATCTTTCCTTCATTAAGGCATCGAGTGAAAATTTGGGCGAGTACTGTTTCGATTTCTCCACTTGCTTCTTGTATGATGTCTACAGTAATTCCATCTTCTCCTGGAGCTTTTCCTCGCTTCATGTTCTTGATTGCATGTGCAACTTCTGCTGGAAGGACTGGAGGAACTCTGGTACTGGTATCTTTCATGATGTCTGGAGTGCATATATCATCCCTTTCATATAATTTGGAGTAGAAATCTTTCACTCTTGTCAAAATTTCGCCTCTATTTCTTGTTACAGAACCATCTTCTTTTCTCAGTGCCATAATCTGTTTTCTTCCCTTACTGAGATGTCCCTTTGCTATCTTTAGGCTTTGGTTGTTTTCAATTGCTTTCCTCACTAGTTCACAGTTGAATTTCCTTACGTCTTCAGTGATACTTTTTCTTACTGTCTTGCATAGCTCTATATATTCCACTTTGGAAGTCCCATCTTCTTTAGTTGTCCTCATCTCTCTTCTTTTTGCATCAACATTTTGGTTTTTCCTGATAATTTGTTCACATGCAACTTGTTCTTAGACCCAGCTAATTTTGTTGCTGTTTCCATAAGAGCTTTGGTTACTTTTCTGTTAACTTCAGAGATGTCCACTTCTTCCGATGTTAGGCCTTCTAAAGCAGAGAACCTGTTCTTCAGTTCTAACTTGAAGGTATTATGGTGTTTTTTAAGGTTGGTTATGTCAATAGATTTTGTTTGTCCTATGAGCTTGCCACGTTCAAGTTTAGTGTTGAGGTGCATCTTACATCTCACCAATCTATGGTCACTACCTGTGTTGAACTTGTTTAGCACACTGCAGTCTTCTATGACGAATTTTTTGTTACACATAATAAAATCAATTTCACTTGTCGTCCCATTTGGATGTCTCCATGTCCATTTCCTGTGTGGCTTTTTCTTGAAGAAGGAGTTCAAGATGAAAAACCCTTCTGCCTCTGCAAACTCAACGAGAGTATTTCCACGCTGGTTTCTGTTGCCGTGACCGAATTTACCTACTGAAGTTTCATTCTGTTGCCGTTGCCCTATTTTTGCATTGAAATCTCCCATAATTATTTTCAAGTGCTGCTTACCTTTATTATTTAGATGACAAATTTCCTCATAAAATTCTTCAATTTCTTCTTCAGGATGACTTGTGGTGGGTGCATAAGTTTGAATAATCTGAGCCTGGTATCTTTTCGAGAGTTGGATAACAAGTCGTGCAGCTCTGTCAGAGGAACTTTCAACTTCTACAACTTTATCCTTCAGTTTCTTGTTTATTATAAATCCAACACCACTAGTTCTGCCAGTATCTGTCCCACGATAGTAGAAGAGATGTCCACTTTTCAGTTCGATGAGATCTTCTCCTTTTCTCCTTACCTCACTTAGCCCCACGATGTCCCACTTGATCCTTTGTAGTTCCTCTTCCAATTCAAGAAGCCTTGAATCAGAAGATAGGGAGCGTCCATTGTAAGTAGCCAAGGTCAGCATCAGATGGCAGCCTAGTCCGGTCCTCCGGGGATTCTTAGCACCCTCTGCCTTCATGTCGCACTGGCCGCTGCCTTGGCCAGGTACATTCCAGCTGCCGGAGACTGAGGGCCAAGATTTAAGTTGTGGAATCATTTTGGAGGGGTTTGGCCATAACTCACCACGCTGGCCAAGCGGGTTGGTGAGTGTGGGATAGCATTTCCTCTGATCCCGATGGTATAGTTATACCGCTATGGGCGGTCGTCAGAGCCCCTTTAGTGGGAACAGGATGCACCACGAGAAGGCGGGGTTGACATTTGTCAAGGAGAGGCTGTGATGTTACGCATCACCTGACCTTACATCCATATATATATATATATATATATATATATGACGGCTAGCGGTATTTTCATATGTATGACGGCTAGCGGTATTTTCTTCCACTCCGCTCGGAGAAGACAGGTCAGTTCCTTCACCGATTTCGGACGGTGGGGGCACCCCTTAAGTCAACGCTCCAACTCGTCCCAGAGGTGCTCGATAGGATTAAGGTCCGGGATGCCTGTTGAAACTCCTCGCGGATGTGGCCCATCGATTTGGTGCGGTTCTTCCGAATTTCTCTGGCCAGCACCCGTCGGTCTCTAACTCCCAGTTTTGTGGGTCTGCCGGGTCGGGGCACATTCCGACAGTCACCTCTCATCTTCCACTTGCCAATCGCTGGATATGTCGCGTATGGATCGGCCATTTCTGTGATACCCGACGATTACACCTTTCTCGAAATCAGAGAGCTCTGAACTGCGTGGCATCTTGCATGCGACTGATTGCGTTGTTGTTTCCCACACGATATTTAACGGCGGCGGCCGTGACGTGTATCAGGACCGCAGATATCGTCGATTGCAGGGGTGTCCAATTACTTGTTGGTAGATAGTGTAGTATACGTATACACAATGTGTATACATATATATACGTATAGTGTACGCCTATACTTTATAATATACGGTTGTGGCGTAGGTCGCTCTTAATCTCCTTGGAAGGGGCTTAAGCCCCCAAAGCCCCCTCCGTGGGTGCGCCAATGACCGAAGAGTTTATTTAAGAAATCTTTTGACTAAGAGACAAACTTTAAAAGGAGTTCTATAATAAAATAGTCAGTAGCAATAAAACCTACGCAAAAAAACAGCCAACACCTTATAAATTCAACTTGAAAACTTTGAATCAACGAATGAAACGCCTGGCCCAATAAGTGCAAGCACTGCACTCCAATAGCGTTTGAACAAGTAAAAGGTAGATTCTTTGCTTTACCAGAAGTCACTGATTTCTGGATAAAACTAACATTTAAAAGGTTCTCTGTCTTTGAAGAGTCTAACTGTTCAATAGAAAGTGTTTTCTAAGCTCTGGGAAGCGATCTCCCTTCGTTTGGCATATAAGCGAATTTTTTCGGCACTGCCTTTAGAGACAGCAGCTAGTAGCCTGAAAAATAAAAGACTTACGGTCTCGATTTCCTCTATTACCGCAATTTGTAATGCCACAAAATCTAGGCATTTTGGCTTCAAATTTTTATAAACACCGACCGCTAATGATTGCACTTTACACACTAAGTGCAGGACAGCCACCTATGATTGTCCTTCAGGAACTTGCAGGGACTGTTGCCACTTCACTGAAACTCCTTGAAGACGTCACGTGCTACATCCTCACTGGTGGTGCAATATCCATTCGTGTAAGATGGGTCCAGGCTCTTTTTCCTTTCTTTTTTTTTTTTTTTTTTTTTGATTGGGGGTTTAACAACCACCAGTGGGCTATAAATACTCGCCCGTCCCTAATTTAGGGCCATTCCGGGTACTGGCCCGGTAATAAATAAGGGCATCTTCCTCCCCCTTTCTACTTCGCTTCCGTGTCACTTTCCTATCGGACACTTTAGCCCAAATCTCGTAGCTTCCTATTTCTAAGGGTTGTTTAAGACCTGGGGTCAGACACTCCCTTCCTAAAATCCTCTACATATGATAAAAAAAAATTTAGAGCCATTGTTTCCAGGGAAAGGAGAGATCCAATGCCGGAAAACAAACTCAACATCCATGCCTCACCGGGATTCGAACCCGGATTTCGGTTGCTTCCCAGGAACCAGTGGCACTAAATTAGCGACGGATGACTGCTTATAGCTCATCGAGTTGCTCACGGTGGTCGTGACCCTCCCCCCCCCCCCCCCCGAAAAAAATATTTTTCAGTCAAACACCACTGCCCACGGAAAACATCTATGTGATTTTCCCCTCAAAATAATGTTTAGTTTTCCTGTTGGAGGGTGTTAGTTAATTAATATAAATATCTCTAATGGTGATATCTCTGCTTCTAAAAGTCATATTTAAAAACTTTATTTGCTATTGATGGCATTTGCGGTGATGAATACTTTTCATATGTTTGCAAATTTTTGTAACACACAGTTTTGCCACTAGGGGGTTGTTTATTGCGTCTGTCAATTTGTACGCAGATTTTCTGTAGAAGGTGTAAATGCATTCTCTTTCTCGCTGAATGTTTTCTTCTGAAAATCTGCTTTGAATTATCTTTTCGCGTCGGAAAGGATTCCAAAGATGTGTTCATTACACCCCATAATTCGGTTTCATCTTTCTTGTATCCTACTTTTAACAAATTCGAAGCGCGAGCATTACGCGATGCTAGACCTTTCTTTGGCAGTGTAAACGATGAAAAAAATAGTCGAATATCAACAATTCTTGGGGAAAGGGGCAAGAAAGGGATAATTTATTATCTCGGGGTTCACCTTCGCATGTTTACAAAATATGAAATTATTAGAGTGGGGGCAGCAATATCATCTTAATATTCTTTTCTGGGACATGACGTTTTAGACTTTCTTTCGCTAGCTCCGACACTCCTGAACTGAGTATCATTTGGTGAATCTCGACAGGCTGATTTGTTACGTTGATAATTAACATCAGGGAAAACTACAATACAAAGCGCCAGGTAGTAATTAAACTTTTAAGGAAACAAACAACTGCGACAGACTGGGGTCAAAAACGTTTGCCTGGGGTCAGGAAAGGTCTTACACCACTCTAATTTATCCTGGAGCTATTTTCATCACAAACATATTATACTGTGATTCACAATATAATACACCAATGAGGCATTACATTATGAACACCCCCAGCCTAGAGAAATGAGCACCCCTGGAGACAGAACGGTGGCGCAAGTGAAGTTCACAGAGCAGTATACATGCAACCTGAGTACCGGCTTTCGGTTACTAGAGTGTTTGGAGTCAGAATGGGAAAAGCTGCCGTTTTACCGGAGTTTGATAAAGGACAAAATGTGATGGTACGGCGCCTCGGAATTACGATTTCGGAAACGGCGCGGCTTGTGGGTTGTTCACGTGCGGACGAAGAACCGTCGTCCAGCCGTCTGTCACCCGCAGATCATCGATGCCAGAGGGGATCGGACACAGTAGCGCCTTGTTCACAGCGACCACAGTGCGACAAATCACCCGCAGCTACAACACTGGTGATCAGGAGGGCAATGTGTCCCAACACGCAGTTCATCGCAGCCTTCTGCGCATGGGCCTGCGTAGCCGAAGACCCAGCCGTGTCCCCATGCTCACTGCACGTCATCGCCAACAACGCATGAAATAGGCCCAAGATCACCGAGATTGGACCGTGGATAACTGGAAGAAAGTGTCCTAGTCTGGCAGATCATGATTCATGGTGCATCACGTAGAGGCCAAGCGCGGATACGACGATTACCAACGGAAGTTGAATGCACTTTTGGGAGGAAATAGGCCAGCGGCGGGGAGTGTTATGCTGTGAGCGATGTTTTCTTGGGACACTTTAGGCCCCATTATCCCAATAGTACAACCCCTGACAGTTGTCGGGTATCGTTGCGGACCAAGTTCACCCATTCATGGCAACTGTGTTCCCTGCTGGTGATGGCCATTACCAACAGGATAATGTGGCATGCCTCACTGCCGGAATCATCAAAGAGTGGTTCGAGGAACACGCTTGTAACTTTCTGTTAATGCCCTGGCCTCCGAATTCACCCGACATGAACTCAATCGAACATTCGTGGCTCGACTTAGAAAAGTGGGTTCGCGCTATATCACAACCACCCAGAAATGTACGGGAACTGGACGACCTGCTGTTGACGTTATGGTACCAGATACCCCAGGATACCTATCGCCACCTCATCGAATCGATGCCTCGCCGAGTAGCCGCTATTTTGCCGTCTAAAAGGGGTCCTGCAGCTTAAAGGCAGGTGGTCATAATGCAATGGTTCATCGGTGTATATTTCAGAAACCATGCAGAATCACAAGACGCCACAGAAGGAGCAAATTGTCGGTAGTTTTACAATTACAAAATTACCAAAGGTTTACAAACAATTTGTACAAATAAAGAATTCCCAAAGTTTAACACAGCTGAAAAAAAATCAGTGGAGTGCATTGATATTACCAATAAGTAGATCGAAAATTAATGATAAAATATAGTAAGAGTTAATGAGCGGTTATGTTAGGCTCGGGGATCACAGGAAAATTTTCATGTATTCTGATAACAAAAGTGAGCCCTTAGAAGTAAGTTTTGTGGTAGTGCTTAAGATCATTATCTTATGTTTGGATGAACACGTAAAGCAGAAATTTCCTTGTTTTCAAAGAGTTTTGTATTATAAAGAAAAAAGGGGAATATTCATAAAATATTAGAGAACAAAACAAATGCAAAAATCAAGTATCATGCTTTATTATTAATAGAAGTCGGTGCATTTCAATTTCATTCTCTATTGCCAGTTTCTTCCAGAGAAGGCCATTTCCACGAGGTTTCTGAAGAAACACATTCGTTTCGTTACATCTGCATTTGGGAACTTCTTTAATACTCTATGAACGGAAGTCATTCCGAGTGGCGGGCCCATGTACTGATACGATCAAGACCGGGCAACCGCCCAGGGCCCCGCACCGCCACCAATCAATTAGTAGTTTTTGCCTGGCGTCACCTAATATGTTGTAGTTCTTGATCATATACAAATAAATGACCAATTTTAATATTTGTTTACTGCTTTTAATTAGTGACATCAAAAAGTTACTCGGTTAGAAAAAAAAATTATTTTTTGGTCAGCGACATTTTTTCAGCGGGAAAGTTGCAGAGAAATGTCTACATTTAATTTTTTTCAATTTATCTATCATAAGAGTTTTACCGCAATTTCGGGTACAAGTAGTGAGTTGTAATGTACACACGGAAACCAGCTATCGTTCTAGGGAGTTTAGTTGACACGTGCGTTTGCCGAAGCTGGTCACGCCTCCTGATCCGGAGCTACGATGATTGAGATGCAGAGACATTCTCTTGGCCGCCGATCATCTGCTCGTGACGCCCACGCAAACGCTCTGTTCTGAAGGACAAAAGTGATTCCCGCTTTCCACGATGGATAACTGCGTTGTTGTTTCAGTTTTATTCCCAAGAAAAGGGTTTCAAGTGTCGTACGTAGCAGTAGTCGAGTATATATTTTCCGGTGAGTGATGTGTTGTGTTCATGAGTAAAATGACTATGAATCAGGCAGCACGAAAAGAATAAAAAGTGATAGAAGAAAAAAAGAACTAGAGCAGCAACTCGATGGTTTTTTGACGAAATATTTCAAAACTGATAAGGCTATTGAAGAAAAGGAACAGGTTTGTGTTCAAGAATGTTCAACATCAGCAGAAGGAGTTACAGGACCCAGCAACGAGGGCGGTACTAGCAGCAGAGGTGATGAGGTGCTGCATTCATAATCACCGTCGCAACCGCCATCGCCAGCGCCTTCATCTCCCTCATCACCATCACCAGAATATGAGGAGATTCATGAGGTCAGCCAGCCCCAGCGCCCAATGTGAGTGATTCATATTTATGGGTAGTTCAAAACGACCCTATGCTGGTCAACAACAAAAGTTTCTCCAGAAATGAAAGTGGGCGCCATTTTAGTGAATTCCATTACACTAGAATTTTAATAAATGGTCAAGAGAAAGATAGGTGATGGTTGATTTATTCTGAATCAAAGGATGCTGTATACTGTTTTGCGTGCGGTCTGTCCTTGTTTACTTCCGGTAGTGCTTTTAGTTCGAATGAGGGAATGAGTGACTGGAAGCACCTGAGTGATGCCCTGAAATCTCATGAAACCAGCAAGTCCCACAAGGACTGTGTGTTAAAATTGTTAACTTCAGAAAAAGAGGGCAACGCTGGAAAGACATAGTGGAGAGGTTACAGGCAATCGTGCAATTTTTGGCTTCCCACAATTTGGCTTTTAGAGGGCACAAGAAAATTTTGGCCTCAGATTCCAGCTGTAATTTTTTGGATTTGGTCAAATTAATTGCTAGATTTGATCTCATTTTACGAGAGCATCTGCACCAAATGATGAACAAGATCGTTGTTAGAAACCACTACCTCGGAAAAATGTAAAAAAATATCCAAAATGAGTTCTTACAGCTCATAGCAAGCCACGTTTTTTTTTTTTTTTTTTTTTTTTTTTTTTTGATTGGAGGTTTAACGACCACCGTGAGCAACTCAATTGGCGTAGTCGCCCGTCCCTAATTTAGGGCCACTGGTTCCAGGGAAGGAAGAGAGTCAATGCCGTAAGACAAACACAACATCCATGCCTCACCGGGATTCGAACCGGGACCCCTTTCGGACGATTATTCAGAAGCCATCGTTTAGACCACTGTGCCATCGGGGAGGCCAAGCCACGTTAAAGCTAAAGTATTAGAAAAAGTGTTAAAGAACAAGAGCCGCCCCGGTGGCGCAGTGGTCTAAGCGATGGCCTCTGATCATTGGTCAGAACGGGGTCCGGGTTCGAATCCCGGTGAGGCATGGATGTTGTGTTTGTCTTACGGCACTGGCTCTCTCCCTTCCTGGAACCAGTGACCCTAAATTAGGGACGGGCGACTGCTTATATTATACCCATTGAGTTGCTCACGGTGGTCGTTAAACCTCCTATCAAAAAAAAAGAACAAGTACTATTAAATAATGCTGGACTGTACTTGAGATGTCGCTCGAATTGAGCAGCTCTCTATAATACTGCGAAATGGCCGCCCCGGTGGCGCAGTGGTCTAAGCGATGGCCTCTGATCTTTCGTCCGAACGGGATCCGGGTTCGATTCCCGGTGAGGCATGGATGTTGTGTTTGTCTTACGGTACTGGCTCTCTCCCTTCCCTGGAACCAGTGACCATAAATTAGGGACGGGCGACTGCTTATAGCCCATTGAGTTGCTCACGGTGGTCGTTAAACCTCCAATAAAAAAAATAAAAAAAAACACCATGATCCAAGACCGGCTGTCAGCTCTCGCTCTTCTCTCCATAGAAAACGACGTAAAATTTACTCTGGACTATAGTGATTTGATTGAAGACTTCAGACACAAGAAAAGTCGTAGAATTCTTCTTTAAATAATAGACTTATAATTATGCAACTATCTTTGTTTATTTAGTAACATGTCATTTTGGAAAAGATAATATTTTGGATTCCTAATTATATCAATAAACAATATATTGCACTACATTGTATTTATTTCTTATAAATTAGTACCACAATTCTGGATGAAGAAAAATTGCTTTGGGATCACATTCACTCCCAGCGAGAGTTTGTGTGAGGGAAAAAAAGCGAGAGACTTGTTTACGGTCAGAGTAAGCGACATGTAATTTTTTTACGTATATATATATCATTCCCGTCCATTGATTTCTGATATATTTGTTACCACAGAAGTTTCAAAATGTTCTCATCTGTTTACTTTACGGTGCTCATTCACGAAATACCGCACATTCCGAAATGAGTGGCACTAAATAAGTGGCAGGTGAGGATAGTTTAAATACTAGACATTTCCTGAATGAGAGCTGTACGTTTCTTCTGAGAAATTTGTCTAAAAACTCCGTCCTAGTGGCTTGGTGATCAACCGCGTAGATTTCTGACTAGCCGTCCGATTGGTCCGAGATGGCCCAGGGTTTGAGTCTCGAATGAGGCATGAGTAGCTTGCTTGTCAAAAAGAGCTGTCTTTTTCTCTTTCCTCTAACCAGCAACCCGAAATTAGGAACGGACAACTGCTTATAGCTTAACATTGCTCATGGAGGTCGTTACTCGTTAAATCCCGAAACGAAAAAACAATTTAAAATTTTCTCACACCTTTGCAGAAGTTCTTTTTTTTAAGTGGGGAGGGAGGATTTTTTTTATTGGAGATTTAACGGCCACCACACCATGAGCAACTCATTGGGCTATAAGCAGTCGCCCGTCCCTAATTTGGGGTCACTGGTTCCAGTGAAGGGACAGAGCCCGTCCCGTAAGACAAGCACTACATCCATGCCTCACGGGATTTGAATCCGGATCCATCTCGTACGAATGGTCATAATCCAGTGCTTAGACCACTGCGCCACCGGGACGGCCAGAAATTATTCATCCGCCTTAGTGGTCAAATGGTCTGAGGCGTTGGATTCTGACCATTCGTCCGAAATGAATCCGTGTTTGATTCAATGAGGTTAGAATAATACTTCTGGAGATACTTGAACCGTGAAGATGCAAAGTGTGAGAATTTCAGCTTGTTTACATGGCACCCATGTAGTTTCAACTATGTTTATTTTGGAATTGCGTTGTTTCGTGTTGCAGAAATCGTGTTAATATCAAACCGGAATGGCTGCCCCGGTGGCTCAGTGGTCTAAGCAATGGCTTCTGATCATTCGTCCGGAAGACATCCGGTTTCGAAACCCGGTGAGGCATGCATGTTGTGTTTGTCTTACGGCACTGGCTCTTTTATTTCCCTAGAACCAGTGACCCTAAATTAGGGATGGGTGAATGCTTATAGCCCATTAAGTTGCTCACCATGGTCGTTAAACCTCTAATAAAAAAAACAGAATGAATCATACTTCATGCATACATGAGTAAATTTTCAATTTCAACGCATTTTTTTTTTTTTTGAATTCGCACTAATGTTCATATATTTAAATTTAAAATAACAACGGAAAGGAGCCACAAAATAATTAAGAATTGTATATATCCAGCATTTTCTCACATCTAGGCAACAAGTTGCGATGCGCCGTCCAGGTGGAGCAGTGGTCTAAGTGCTGGCTTATAATAATTAGTCCGTCAAGGTTCGGGGTTCGAATCCCGTGAGGTATGGATGTTGTGTTTTGTCTTACGGCACTAGCTCTCTCCTTTCCGTGGAACCCTAAATTAGGGACGGGCGACTGATAGCCCACTGAGTTGCTCAAGGGGTTGTTAAACCTTCAATCAAAAAAAGTTGCTATGCAAAATCAGAAACATTTGTGACGAAAGAATGCGCTTCGACCAACACAAAATGCATTGCGATAGCCTTGAAAACCACCAGTTTCCCCACACTTTAACGGCCGTCGCTCGCGGTTATAGGCTTCACGCAAAGTGATACTGCTCCAGTAACAAGGACATCTTTAGATACCTTATTCTAATCTCCTTAGTTCGATCCCGGATCGCCGCCCCATCTGGGATCGAACTAAGGAGATCCCGGTGAGGCATCGATGTTGTGTTTGTCTTACGGCACTGGCTCGCTCTCTTCCCTGGCACCAGTGACCCTAAATTAGGGACGGACGACTGCTTATAGCTCATTGAGTGGCTCACGGTGGTCGTTAAACCTCAAATCAATAAAACAAAAAAGATCCCGGATGAATCATGGTTGATGTGTTTGTCTGATGGTAGTGTTCTTGTTCCCCTGGAAGCAGTGGACCCAATTTTTTTTTTGTTTTGTTGAAGGTTTAACGACCAACCTGAGCAACTCAATTGGTTATAAGCAGTCACCCGTCCCTAGTCACTGGTTCCAGGGAAGGGAGAGAAACAGTGCCATAAGACAAACACAACATCAATGCCTCACCGGGATTCGAAACCGAACCCTTCGCGGATGAATAGTCATAAGCCAGCACTTAGACCACTGCGCCACCGGGGCGATGTGGACCCAAATTAAGGACGGTCGACTGTTTATAGCTTCGAGAACTGCTAAAGATGATCGTTATAAGCGAAACGAAAAGATCGAAGTTATTTTTCTAAAGCAAAGCAAGGGATTTTAAAGGTGAAGAACGTCTGTTTCTTATTCGTGATTTCTTTTTTATAATTTGTATTTCTTCGAAAAAAGCAATGAACAAAATCACGAAAAGGGTAAACAGTATATTCCATAATCTATGTGCATTTTTTTCTAAATTTCTGTTTCGTGTCGTTGTGGAGAAAATATGTTACCGAATTCTGATTGAAAACTGTCATTTTGAGAATTAAAAAACATGCATGTTTTTCGAACAGAAACGTTCTAACGGACCGCAAGTCAATCTTTGACTGGACCACCGAAGTACTAAAGTCGGCTATGACCGTAGTAAGCATGAAAACATAACAGCAATTAACATGACAGCATTTAGCTTTAATATCATATCTCCGAAAGCGAGTGATGCCGTCTGCGATCGCGATCACAACCAGCCAACCAATTCAATGGCTTTATAGATTTTTGATTAAGTTCTTAGGAGAGCGTAAGTAAAAATTATCTTCATTCGTTTAACTTTTTTCTTGTTATCATCTCTGCTATCATCTGCTTCAATTCTCAATCATATTTCAAATAAAATGTAAATATGGGATTGCCATAACGCGTTATATTTAAATAAACTGTACGAAAGTAAAAATATGTTTACCAAACACAATGTCAATCTTTTTTCAGTACATAACAGCCAGGTTGACGGTTGTTACGAAAATAAACAAGACGCAGATGTTTGAACTAAAAGTTGGCTGAATGAAAAGTTGGTTCAATTAAGATGGTGAAGTTATCATTTTCATTATTGTGTTATCATCGTTTACATCTTCATTTGGAATACGATTGAGAATAGAAGCAGGTGATAGCAGAGATGATCGGAGATGATAATACGCAAAAAGTTAAACGAATGACGAGGTTTTTTTACTTACACTCTTCTACGAACTTAATTGAAATTTACATTTATAGCGTGTTTATATTGCCTATAGTATATGAGCATTTTAATACGGCTTTTTAGTTAGCAGGAGCCAAGGAGAGGTTATAACCACAGATATCATATGTCTCTTATATGATATCTGTGGTTATAACACAGGAAACACCAACGAGGGAAATGTTTACATATGGGAAATTTTATTTTCCGTGGGTGTATACTTGTGTAGTCAAGTGAAGTTAACTAACAATGGCGGGTACATCGTCTGCTGCGGTTGCTGTGAAATTGATAAAACAATATTTAAAAGAACCCTTTGCTGTTTATAAATCTAAAGGACTGTCTTGTGTTGATACTGCAGCTTTCATCCAGCTACAGCTTCATGACGGTTTGCATCTTTTCTCCCATTAATTTTCTTCAGTTTCTTTGCTGCTATTTATGAGTGTATTGTCTCCCAGTCAAGTGTTTTTTTATAGTTATCTCTTGCACAAGGTACCCCCCCCTTTATGCTCCATCAGTTTGTGAAATTAGGTGAAATAGACATATATACACTGGTGCGGATAATTAAAAAGCATTGGAAAATTCGAAATTAGGTTTTAAAGTTTATATTAGGGTTATATTACTGGGTAACAAATAATAGTAATATTTCAAAACTTCCATTCTCAAAATTGTGAAGTTGCTGCTTCATCAACCTTAACCGAAGAAATAATCTCTGTGGCCCGGTAGCGCAGTGGTCTAAGCAATGGCTTCTGACTATTCGTCCGGGATAGGTCTGGGTTCGAATCCCGGTGAGGCATGGATGTTGTGTTTGTCTTGCAGCACTAGCTCTCTCCTTTCCATGGAGTCAGGGGCCCCAAATTAGGGACAGGCAACTGCTTATAGTCCATTAAGTTGCTCATGGTGGTCGTTAAACCTCCTATAAAATATATATATAATACAGACCTATCAGCCTCCTATCAGTGGTTTATAAAATCTTCACTAAAGTTCTTTCACACCGCTTGAATGTAACACTGGGGATCCCTGGAGATTGGTACCCGGCAAACGCGTACCCATGAAGTGTCATCCCCTCCTTTTCAGTTTTAATGCCTGAATTTCAGGATTTAGCATCATCTTCACCCTTCTAACTATTCCGATACATTTCCCCCCTTCAAATTCGTAAATTATTTTCACAAATTGAAGCAATCACGGCATTTTCCTAAAATTGAATTTTAGAAAACTCGTACCCGTGAGATTGGTACCCGGCAAGCTCGTACCCGGAAGATTGGTACCCTTCCGTTGCTGAGATGTTACAGGGCCATATACAAATTGCATTAACAGAAGAAAGTGTGTCCAAATATCCTTTTTTTAAAGGACTGTCCTTTAAAACTGTGACTACTGATAAATTCCTTTATTTTAAGTGAGTTGGGAACATCAACTATCTACAAAAATATTAAGGGTAAGTAACAAAAATGCATTTTATTTTAAATTAACCTAATTCATTTTGTCTTGCTATTTTTTGTTTGTAAGGGCAATGATGAACTATAATACTGAGCCCTTATTTCTTAACATTGCTACTACTTTTATTATTTTGTTTTAACAAAGTTCCGAAATATTAAAGTAGCATATGACTCTGGATATTTCTGTGGTGATGCTTCCTTTCTTATATGTGCCTTTGGTTTACCACATTAAATTTTTTATTTTAATTGAGTTTGTTTTGTAGCTTTTTTAATGATGAAATGAAGACTAATTTTTATCTTTACTCCACAGATTTCTAGTTCAACATGTCTAAACGACAATGCCACTATCAAAGTGATTCGTCCTTTTCTTGTCAAAAAGACAATAATGATGATGAAATTGGCAAATGGTGCAGACCAGGAAAGAACACTCAAACTTTTCTGTGTGTGGTGCTCAAAAGAATTTTCAGTGTCTACAATGTTTGTTCAAACAGTTTTACAACATTCAAGAAGTGAAAATCACACACAAAAAAAAAAAAGAAATAAAGAAGCTGTAACAAAGTCAAAGGACTTGACAAAAAGTTTCAAAAGTCAAACAATAATTAGTAATCAGGTTACTACTGCTGAAGTTTTGTGGGCCTCTGCATTTGTTGAACACAATATTCCATTCAAGTTTTGTGATCATTCAACACAGTTGTTTCAGAGAATGTTTCCTGACTCTAAAATTGCTGAATCATTTTCAATGCACTGAACAAAGATGTCTTACCTAGTTAGATATGGTTTGGGGCAAACATATGAAACCATTTTAAAGAAAAGTTTGAAAGGGAAATATGTGTCAATTAGACTAGATGAATGTAATGACAGTGGTGTGCATAATAAAAAAGAGATTGAAATAACCGTACGATATTTTGATGATGTGCAACAGCAAATTGTAATAGATTTTCTTGAAAGGGTATATTTGCCAGAAGCTAAAGCACTTCCCATGAAAGAAAAATTGATTTCTGTTTTACAAATGTTTGGCATCAATATATCTAAGGTAATAACCTGTGGACTGATAGTCCACAAGTTGTGGTAGGTTGTAAAAAAGGCATGCTAACTCTTTTAAAGCAAGAAAATCCTCACTTGCTGGATGTAGGTCGATATTCATTACATCATGTCATGAATGCTGTAAAAAAAGGCTGTAAAAGAATTCGATTCTGCACTTTCTGAATTTGCAGTGGATGTATTCTACTATTTCCATGGCAATAGTGTAAGATCAGCTGATTATGGCAAGAGTCAGGAACATGTAGGTGCTCCAAAACATGTATTTATGAGACCTGTTAAAGCTAGATTTTTAACTTTTGGACCAGTATTTGATCGTTTATTGGAGCAAAAAGATGCCTTGATTCACTATTTCTTATCCTTTGTACCTGCACATCATTTCAAAGAACTGAAAACCAGTGAAAAGTTGCACAGAATAATTTCTGCATTGAAACAAGGTGACATTTTCATCCGCTATCAGTTTATGCATGGTGTGTTTAGCATTGTGAATATATTTCAGTTATTTTTTCAAAAAGAAGAACCTCTGATTCATCTTCTTTCTTATGAAATGACTTCATTGGTAAAGATGGTAATGAAAAGATCTATGGTAGACGAAGTTGTTAATAATACTCCAGGCCATAAACTTGCAGATTTAGATGTCAGTCAACATTCGAAGCCTTTGGAAAGGATGGCTATTGGTGTTTTGACAAAGAGTGCAATGAAGTCTCTAACAGAGACAAAATAAAAAATGCTACAATGTGTTAATTAAAAAGTTGCTGCACTATCTTCCATTGCAGAACAAAATATTAAGAGACTTGCGTGTACTGCAGCCAGACCAAAAGAACAGCCCAAAAAGTGTTGCTTCACTTATGAACATTGCTAAAAGCCTTCCTAATGTTGTTCCAAACTTAAAGCTAGATGAATTGTTTACAGAATGGGATTTGTGCAAGCTGGAGAATGTTGATGGCAAAAAGCGCATTGATGAATATTGGGCAGAAATTTTCAAAAAGAACCCTCAGAGATATGCAACCCTCCAAGGCTTGATCATGGCATGTTTGACCATACATCATGGTAACAGTGATGTGGAGTGAAGTTTTTCAGTTGACAGAGACATTTTGACTTGTTAAAGAACTCAACTACATGATGAAACTGTGACTTTTTAAAAATAAGAGTCATATGAAGAGGACAAAAACTGTATGTCTTCTTAAAAGAGCATGTGTGGATGCTCACAAAATGTTTGCTGAACGTCTAGCTGAAGAGAAACGTATGCGATTGGAAGAAGGACAGAAGAAACAGGCCACAAAAGATCAAGAGGCAGATCTCCACAAACAAGCTGAGAAATTAAGAAAAAAGGAAGAAAAACTTCAAATAAAAAGCGAGAAAAGAAAGCGGATGAGAAGAGACTTAAAGCAAATCATCAAAGACAAATTGTCAAAGATTTAATGGCCAACGTACAAAAATCACTGAATGAGGCCCATAATTTGGAAAAAGAAGCTGAAAAGGAGATGACAAAAATATAGAAAGATAAAGCCAAGATTAAACAAAGTGTCTTATCCTCTTTTGTTTTTGTTCAGGGAAAACATTAAAGGTGTGGTGTGGTTTTTTTTTTTTTTTGGTTTTTTTTTTGGTTTTTTTTTCAGAAAAAGGCATGAGTAAGAATAAGGAATGATTACATAGTTTTGTTTGTTTGAAATATAGCAGTTACTTTCAGATTTTGTGAAGTTATGACATTTAAAAAGGTATTTGTGTAACATTTTCCAAGTTTAACCCACTAGGCACTTCCACATTAATTATATTGTTCACTCTTTTTCATACTGGTATGTGATGTACTTATTTTTATTTGGGAAAAAAAGGTTGTGCATTAGAAACGTTAAGTTGCTGGAACTTTTTTTATAAAATGTCAATTTATATGTATTTCGTATACCGGTACCTGCGTCAATGTATATTATTTTATGTACAATCAATTATAAGTGTAGAAAATAATTTTTTTTAAATGTGAAAATTGAATTATAACTGTGGGAGGAACACAATGGCTATAAGGGGTGAAGAGGAGGCCATTTTGAAAAATAAAAATTATTTCTTTTTTTAACATGTTTAAAACAGATTTCAGCTGAAAACAGGAACCTTTAATTCAAAAACAAAAGTTTTGCCCCAAATCATGAGGGGGGGGTGCCGGTACTTTTCAGATGTCCTTTATTTTTTACATTTGCTGCTGGACACTCTGGGAAGATCTTTCCTCTTTGGTGATTGTCGATGTTGAACAGCTGTTCTCTTGGCGGAAAACTCCTATTCTTTTTCTTCCACCGTTACCAAAACACACTACAGAAAACTCCTACACCTTATACTGTATAAGGAAATGTACACAAATACCAAAACACACTACAGAAAACTCCTACACCTTATACTGTATAAGGAAATGTACACAAATTACATTTCATACTAGATTTGTAAAAGTAAATTAGTTATTTTAGTGACATCAAGATAATAGGACATTCCTACTGACATAAAATGGCATGTAAGATCCAGTTCACTATAAACTGCCACACAAAAACTCCCACATGTTTTTCATTAAGGGGCTGGGCACAATTTCCTCTTTCTCCGAGGGGCACTTCGAAGAGGAAATTGAGTGTCCAGTGGCAGTTTTCCAAGGTATCTAACGACGGGGTGAGTTCTTTTGTTTGTCTTTATTTTGAGGCTGGTACATATGACTTTAGGGCAACTGGCCACAAAAGTTTAAGGGGTGGGAAAGCATAAATATTGCTGTTTCTTGGCATGCACTGAGAATTCAAGTTATTAATATTTCTCTTTTACTTAATTAATTCATTAGTACCTACACCTAGGCCTTTTTAACAATTTTTGATCAATCACCTACATATTCATAACGTTTACGTATCAACTGACTTTAATAATATTGCCCTTTTAGTTGGGCACTAAACATCAATTCATAGGCCCTAGGCCTTTTAAACAGTTTTTATTCTACCAAGTTTTATTGAAAATTCCTAGAAAGGCCTAAGCATAGGGCCTTGCAATTAATGTTTTGTGACCAAGGAGAAACATTGTTTACTTGATTTGTAATGTAAATCTTTTTACTATGAGATCCGTGGATTATAAATTGCAGAAAAGGCCTAGGCTTAGGGCCATTAATTAATGTTTTGTGCCTAAGTAAAAGTGCAATACTATAACTTTGACTTGTTATGTAAACGTTCAGAATCTGAGCTCAGCGGATACAAAAATTGCTAGAAAGGCCTAGTGCCTGGCAGTTGATGTTTCGTGGCTAAGTAAAGGAGCAACATTATTAACTTGATTTGTTATGTAAACATTAAGAATATGAACGCAAATATTCAAGCTTTAACTTGTCATGCAAACCTTATGAATATGAGCACGACCGATTGAAATTTGCTGAGTACTGGTGTGTAAGTTGCTTTCCTGAACATGGAGTATTCAAAGTTATTTTTGTTTTTCTTTAGTTGGATACCATACTCATTGCACCACCCAGTGATACATAAAAAAAACAGCATAGTAAACTTGATACGGAGAGCATACACACCCACACGTCTAACAACAGGCTAAAAAATCAAGAGCTTGAGTATATCTCGAAAATATCACAAGAGTATTGTTACCCGAGTAAGCTAATTAAAAAATGGATACATGATAGTAAAAAGCATGTGACTAAGAGAAATGAAGGCCAAGAAGTGCACAATCAAAAGAAGGTGAGGAATAAAAAATTGAAATACATTGGAGCATTCCCATACTTGGAAGGAGTTAGTAAAGAAATTAATAGGCAATGTACTAAATATGACTTACAACTAGGAAGTTCAGTGAACACCTTGAAAATTCTGACTGTTAACAAAAAAACAGAGGAAAAAAAAACAGATGAAGAATCAGGATCTTATGAAATTCCAATTGCACACATACCCCCAATATCTTACATTGGTAGTACGAAAAACAGGTTAAAAAAAAAAAAAGACTTAAACAACACATATCTAACTGGCAAAAAAAGAAGCAAAAGCTGCATTAGTGCAATTCTGCATTGAAAACCAGACTTTCCCAAAATTCGATGAAATTGAAATGCTAAAAAGGAATAAAAAATCTGAAAGGCAAATGAGGAGGGAAGAAGCAATCTTAATCTATAAAAATAAAACAAGGGTATGTAACCAGAATGACCCTAGCACATTATCTAGCCTGTGGAAAGAACTAATAAGACGAGAAAAAGAACAACAAAAGAAAAGCCGACAAAAAAGACAAGAAAATCGGGATAGGAAAAGAAATTAAAAAAAAAAAAAGAGTTTGATGAAACGTAGATGGCGCTAGCAGGGCTTGATAAAGAAATTTATTCAAAAAAGTATATCCGACGAATGGCAACGAGGAGTATCGAACTCCATTAGCGCAAAGTTAACCACGAACATTGGGGGAAAGTCGCCACGCTCCTGAGGATGCCCACCAGAAACTGGGCGAAAATTTCGAGTATAAAGAACGGTAAAAGTTGATATTTTAAAATCCTAAAGTGAAGATCCACTGAGTATACCCAGCGAAAAGTGTGTTGAAGTAAAGTTATACATCTCATACAATGGACATTAGGACAATAACATCAACAAAGACCGGAAAACATGTCGTGAACTGTGTTTCATCGCTAGTAAGGAATACCAAGGTAAGCGTTATCTTCTAGAATATTGTACAAGTTATTTTGAAATTTGCACGTAAAAGAGAATAGTAGCATGATCAGGGCTATTTAATAGTCTGAATTAGAACTACTAATAGGAATTAAAACCTGAAGATTTTATAAGTTTAGCAGAAGAATGTACATGTAAATGTTCTTCATTGTTTTAACTTTTTGTGTGTTATCCAGGGTTCGTACGGTCCTTAAAAGTCCTCAAGAACTCCTTATTTTTGATTTCCACTTCTAAAGCCCTTAAAAGTCCTTATTTTTTTTAAGCAAGTGCTTATTTTCCCCTCCTGTCATGTTTTTGTGCTGCAGTAATGGGTATCGCAACCCTGCCCCATTTTTATTTGTGTGTCTATAAATATGCTAACCTGTTCGCCAGGGGAGCTTTCTTTTAGCCCGTTGAAGGGAGATAATCCCCTGGAATGTTCTTAGAAATTATCTACACCCCACCCCCACTTTTCCCATTGTAGCCTGCATGACTTACCTTGCCTGACCTTACCAGTGGGATTAACATCTGTGTTGTGTCTTTTCAGCATTCAGAGTCAAAGCAAAGGTGGGGGGGGGTGTCTGTTTGACTTCACAATTTATGGTGTCAGTTGTCTCGTGTGGTCTGATCTGTCTAGTGCCTACTGCTCTACTCAATTCACCTTGTTTCATTGTCGCTGTCTCTCCTGCTTGTCCTTATTTTTGGCATGTATTTTATTTTGTTCTTTGTCAGCAAAGTAGTTTATATTTCGGGCAAAATGCCTGGTAAATGGCAGTGCTCAGACTAGCACTGTTTAATCCCCTACATATGTATACATGTATACATACTGACAGGGCTGAACAAATACCAGTCGGCCAGGTGCCTAAAATTCGGGGCCGTGGCACCTAATTTTCTCCTTGGGGTTTTGTAATTTGTATTGTCTATTAAAAAATTATAAATTTAGGTCCTGCGGACACCGATAAAAAAAACAAAAAAAAAACATGGTGCAGCGTTTAAAAAAGTCTGCGAGGTAATTGTCAGGAGAGGTAGTGTCATTCGGAAAGTACCAAAAATGCAGGAGCAGAAAAAATGTAACGTAACAGCGAGATAGAAGACTGCAAAGAGATTGTAAGAATATATATATATATACACTATCTACCAACAAGTAATTGGACACCTGTGGTAGCAAAGGAAAACAAAGTTTATTCACCTTCAATAGTTGGTGGAGCCTCCACGAGCTGCAATTAAAGCTGCGACCCTCCGGGGCATACTCTCAACCAGGCGTTGTACAACGGCTAGCGGTATTTTCTTCCACTTGGCTTGGAGAAGACAGGTCAGTTCCTTCACCAATTTCAGATGGTGGGGGCACCCCTTAAGTCGACGCTCCAACTCGTCCCAGAGGTGCTCGATAGGGTTAAGGTCTGGGCTCTACGCAGGCCAGTCCATTCGATTAACCGCATTGTCACCATACCAAGCCATGGTGGACCTTGCAACATGACAGGTGGCATTGTCATTCTGAAAGTAACATGGGTCCATCCCGTAAAACTGCCACAGCATAGGAAGCGCATGGTCATCCATAATGGTGCAGTAGGTCTCGGCGTTGAGTCTACCAGGAATTGTGACCAAGGGTCCCGTGCCATACCAGAAGAAACGCCCCCTAGCATAATTCCACCGCCGCCAAACTTCACAGTTGGCACTATACATTCCGGCAGGAGGCGTTCTCCAGGCAGACGCCAAACCCAGACCCTGCCATCCGAATGGTAAAGGGTGAACCATGATTCGTCGCTCCAGAGAACCTGTTTCCACTGTTCAACGGTCCACTGTCGACATTCTTTGCACCATGTTAGCCGAGCAGCGCTATTGGACTTGGTGATCAAAGGCTTGTGGGCGGCAGCACGTCCATGATAACTGAGCAGATGGGCTTCCTGTATTCATCAAAAGAACACTCCCGGATGCCTGTTGAAATTGCTCGCGGATGTGGCCCATCGATTTGGTGCGGTTCTTCTGAATTTCTCTGGCCAGCACCCGTCGGTCTCTAAATCCCAGTTTTGTGGGTCTGCCGGGTCTGGGCACATTCTGATAGTCACCTCTCATCTTCCACTTGCCAATCACATAGGCCACTGTCAATTTTGGGTACTTCAACTCACTGGATATGTCACATATGGATCGGCCATTTCTGTGATACCCGACGATTACACCTTTCTCGAAATCAGAGAGCTCCGAACTGCGTGGCATCTTGCATTTGACTGGTTGAGTTGTTGTTTCCCACACGATATTTAACGGTGGCGGCCGTGACTTGTATCAGGACCACAGATGTCTTTGATTGCAGGGGTGTCCAATTACTTGTTGGTAGATAGTGTATATATATCATCATCATCTTCATCATCATTGTCAACCATTATCAATCCACTGCTGGACGAAGGTCTCCCCAAGTTTCCTCCACAACGGTCTGTCTTGTGCCAGTCTCCTCCATGTCACTCCCGCATACTTTCGAAATTCATCCACCCATCTTCCATGTGGTCTTCTTCTGGGTCTTTTCCTGTCCCTTGGAATCCAATCTAAAATTTCGGCTGTCCATCGATGGTCTGTCCTTCTGGCAGTTTGTCCAGCCCATTGCCATTTCAGGGATTTAACTCTGATCATGATGTCTTCCACTCTTGTCATTTTTCGGATCCATGAGTTCCTCTTCTTATCTCTCCTGGTTACACTAAGCATGCATCTCTCCATGCTTTTTTAGTTGTCTGCAGCCTTTGTATGTCTCTTTTAGTTAAAGTCCACGTCTCTGCACCATACGTAAGCACTAGAAGGATGCATTGATCAAACACTTTTCTTTTAAGACATAATGGCATATTGCTCTTGAAAATTATGCTGTTTCTTCCAAAAGCTCTCCAGGCAAGTTGTGTACGCCGATTAATTTCTTCATCAATGTGACCCTCACTTGATATCTGCTGTCCAAGATAAACGTACATGTCTGTTATCTCCAGCTTTTCTCCATCAATTGATAAATCTTCATTTCTTGTAAAAGCATTATACATCACTTTTGTCTTCTGAAAGTTCATTTTTAATCCCACTTCTTTACTCTTGTCAGCAAGTTCCTGAATCATACTCTGCAGCTCTGATGGGGTAGTTGCAAAAATGACTACGTCATCAGCAAAACGAAGGTGGGTTAGATAATCTCCATTAATCTTTATCCCTTTGTTTTCCCAGTTCAGTGATTGAAAGACATTTTCCAATGTGGCATTAAACAGCTTTGGAGATATGGTGTCACCTTGTCTCACTCCTTTTCCAATTTTTATGTGTGTGGTATTTTCAAACAGCAGAATCTTTGCACTTGCATTTTCATAGATGTTATTAATAATATTAATGTACGCATCTTTAATACCGCAGGATTTCAGCGCCATTGTAACTGCTGATGGTTTCACCGAATCAAAGGCTTTTTCATAATCGATAAAAGCCATGCTCAATGGAAGTTCATATTCCCTCGCTCTTTCGATTAGTTCTCTCAGTACGTGGATATGATCTATTGTGCTGTAGCCACTCCTGAATCCAGCTTGTTCTCTCGGTTGAGCCATGTCCAGTGTCACCTTCAAGCGGTGTGAAAGAACTTTATTGAAGATTTTATAAATCACTGATAGTCAGAGTGATAGGTCTGTAGTTCCTGAGATCCTCAATGCCGCCTTTTTTATGTAGCAGGATCATTGTAGCGTTGTTCCAATCCTCAGGAATCTTCCCTTCATTAAGGCATCGAGTGAAAATTTGGGCGATTACTGTTTCGATTTCTCCACTTGCTTCTTGTATGATGTCTACAGTAATTCCATCTTCTCCTGGAGCTTTTCCCCACTTCATGTTCTTGATTGCATGTGCAACTTCTGCTGGGAGGACTGGAAGAACTCTGGTACTGGTACCTTTCATTATGTCTGGAGTGCATGTATCATCCCTTTCATATAATTTGGAGTAGAAATCTTTCACTCTTGTCAAAATTTCGCCTCTATTTCTTGTTACAGAACCATCTTCTTTTCTCAGTGCCATAATCTGTTTTCTTCCCTTACTGAGATGTCCCTTTGCTATCTTTAGTCTTTAGTTGTTTTCAATTGCTTTCCTTAATAGTTCACAGTTGAATTTCTTTATGTCTTCAGTAATACTTTTTTGTACTGTCTTGCATAGCTCTATATATTCCACTTTGGAAGTCACATCTTCTTTAGTTGTCCTCATCTCTCTTCTTTTTTGCA
This sequence comes from Macrothele yani, assembly GCA_039090855.1. NCBI lineage: Eukaryota > Metazoa > Arthropoda > Arachnida > Araneae > Macrothelidae > Macrothele > Macrothele yani. Next base: position 37,456,884 of record CM076989.1, read on the forward strand.
TCAACATTTTGGTTTTTCCTGATAATTTGTTCACATGCAACTTGTTCTTAGACCCAGCTAATTTTGTTGCTGTTTCCATAAGAGCTTTGTTTACTTTTGTGTTAACTTCAGAAATATCCACTTCTTCCGATGTTAGGCCTTCTAAAGCAGAGAATCTGTTCTTCAGTTCCAACTTGAAGGTATTATGGTGCTTTTTAAGGTTGGTTATGTCAATACATTTTGTTTGTCTTATGAGCTTACCACGTTCGAGTTTAGTGTTGAGGTGCATCTTACATCTCACCAATCTGTGGTCACTACCTGTGGTGAACTTGTTTAGCACACTGCAATCTTCTGTGACAAATTTTTTGTTACACATAATAAAATCAATTTCACTTGTCGTTCCATTTGGATGTCTCCATGTCCATTTCCTTTGCAGCTTTTTCTTGAAAAAGTAGTTCATGTTGAAAAAACCTTTTGCCTCTGCAAACTCGACAAGAGTATTTCCATGCTGGTTTCTGTTGCCGTGACCGAATTTACCTACTGAAGTTTCATTCGGTTGCTGTTGCCCTATTTTTGCATTGAAATCTCCCATAATTATCTTCAAGTGCTGCTTACCTTTATTATTTAGATGACGAATTTCCTCATAAAATTCTTCAATTTCTTCTTCAGGATGACTTGTGGTGGGTGCATAAGTTTGAATAATTTGAGCCTGGTATCTTCTCGAGAGTTGATTAACGAGTCGTGCAGCTCTGTCAGAGGAACTTTCAACTTCTACAACTTTATCCTTCAGTTTCCTGTTTATTATAAATCCAACACCACTAGTTCTGCCAGTATCAGTCCCTCGATAGTAGAAGAGATGTCCGCTTTTCAGTTCAATGAGATCTTCTCCTTTTCTCCTTACCTCACTTAGCCCAACGATGTCCCACTTGATCCTTTGTAGTTCCTCTTCCAATTCAAGAAGCCTTGAATCAGAAGATAGGGAGCATCCATTATACGTAGCCAAGGTCAGCATCAGATGGCAGCCTAGTCAGGTTGTCTGGGGATTCTTAGCACCCTGTGCCTTCATGTCGCACTGGCCGCTGCCTTGGCCAGGTACATTCCAGCTGCCGGAGACTGAGGGCCAAGATTTAAGTTGTGGAGTCATTTTGGAGGGGTTTGGCCATAACTCACCACACTGGCCAAGCGGGTTGGTGAGTGTGGGATAGCATTTCCTCTAATCCCGATGGTATGTTTATGCCGCTATTGGCGGTCGTCAGAGCCCCTTTAGTGGGAACAGGATATACCACGAGAAGGCGGGGTTGACATTTGTCAAGGAGAGGCTGTGATGTTATGCATCACCTGACCTTACATCCCTATATATATATATATATACATTTTTTTTTACTTGGACGCATTTTGACAGAAAATATGAAGCAAGGAAGGCGTTACTATTATATTTGCACGTGTGAAAGCCTACGTGGTGTGAGAATCCCGCAGAGCTATTCTGTAGCATGTAACCATTCTGCAAATCGCAGTACCTAGTTTTGGTGCGCTTAATTATATTAGTTAAGCAATTTTTTTTTCTTTCGGTATTCAGTTGAAACGTATTCAGAAATAAGACAATGCTATGCACTGTTTGCAATTTAAACGGATTTTTCAGTGTAACTAATGAACTGCAGTAATGCTGCAACAGCTAGCGATTTTAGTTCTTTATTAATTTTAAAGTAACACAAAAGTACTTTAAAATGACTGTTACTTTTTCAATAAGACAATAATTTCTTTCTTACATTCAGGGCCAGATGGAGATCTTGAGGGGCCCTGGGCGAAATTTCATTGCGGGGCCCAGAGCAAAATTTCATTGTGGGCACTAAAAAATAAATCTCATATTTTAATAAAGTCGTTTCTGAAAATTATCGTTTGTGAGGAAGACAAACGAAGACAAAGGAACGCTATCGTAAAGACAAAATGTTTATCTCAAAGAAGTATTTGCTTTAAGCTTAAGAAAAAGACCATAATGCGGATTGAAAGTTCAGAGAGAGAGAGACAGACAGAGAGAGAGAGAGAAAGAGAAATAGAGACAGGAGGGAATAGAGAGAGAAAGAGATGAAGAGATATAGAGAAAGAGAAAAAGAGACAGGGAAAGAGATATAGAAGAGAAAGAGAGATAGAGAAAATGAGATGGAGAGAGAGAAAGTGAAAAAGAGGGAGAGAGAGAGAGTAAAAAGTGTTAAAATCTATGATTTTCTTTCCCGGGAGAAGAGGTTTTAGGTTGCATGGTGACTCTTATAACAGCTTATTCACAAAATGAAAAAGAGATACCTGCTTAGCGAATATTTTCTCATTGCGAATATTTTTGTATAGGAAATATAATAAGGATCCCTCTAAAATAAATTGGTATATGCAGTTTTTTTCCCCTGATACATGTTTAGTGATTGATTGCTAATGCACAGTGGAGTAACTGACAAATCAGTGACATTCTAAACTTTTATACGCGTTCATATATGAAAGTTGCCCTTTTTTTTTTTTTTTTTTTTTTTTTTCAATTTCTTGTAATGTTGGAAAAGTGGCCTCCATATGTAGTCCGAAAGTAACTTGGATATTGTTCTTTTTATTTCCTTAAATTTAAGTATCAGGTTTTCGCACAAATTGTTGGATATATTTAGTAGGGTACCACAAAATGGTGAAATTTAATTTGCTATTTTATGAATGCAGAAAAGATTAAGGTGGTTACGAAAATCATTTTGAATCTCAGTGTCTGTCCGTACGACGAATAGGGGAGATAATGTATTCAAAAATGAGGAGATTGGAAATAAACAAAAAACTTAAAAAATATTTTTTTTAAGGGCCTTGCGCCCCAAAAGTTACAAAAAAAAAAAAATGTAGTTAAATTTTGTTTACAGAAAATATATTTTTTTCTAAACTGCGGGCCCCCTAAAGGCGAGGGGCTACCGGGGCCTGGGGCGACGGTCCCGGTTGCCCCAACGGTCCAGCCGGCCCTGCTTACATATTTGGATTTCTGAGTCGATCCTGTGAATCGCAGTTTTCTGTCGGAAATTACGATTCACGATTATACGACTGCCATGCATGCCAATTAGTATGGAATGTCCGTAATTTCTGCAGATTTAGTTGTCTAACTACAGAACTCACTCTTGAATCTTGAAATTACAAATTTTCAATTTGTTTTAAAAAAATTATTTTGCTATTTTATGGTATACATAAGGTTCTTAGCGGATTCGCAGAATTCTCCATGCTTTTTTTTTTTTCATCATTTAAATCGTTCTCAAGATTGATTCATTACTGAAGAGAAGGGGGGGGTCATTTTCTGTCTGGGGACGGTATTTTGTGTTTCAAAGCTTTCGAAAACAGTAGTTAAATGGAGTGAAAAGAATTTGCCCTGATTGTAATTTTTTTTTCTCCCGATGTTGTGTTTGTGTTTAAAATTCTGGTTAAATATTATATTATGGCATATGTGCTCGTATTTCAGCTTGAAACTGTAGGCAAGAATTTGGGGAAACGGATGTTGGACACCACAAAAATTTCCTCCTAATCTTCAAACATGAGATTCTTTCGCGAATTTGAGAAATTTTGCCTTTTTCGTTAGTTTGGTCACTCGGGAGATCGATGCACAAGTAAACAGAATTTGGAAGGGGAGGGGGTAGATGTTCGTCAGAGGACGAAATTCCATCTTCATGAAATTTTCGAAAGCGAAAAGTCGACGGAATTCAGATTTTTTCTGTAATCGTAATTTCTTTTCTCTTGCGATGTTGCTTCTGTTCGGTATTTTTAAGTATCATTTTACTGCATAAATTTTTGTGTTTAAAAAAAAAAAATGTTTGAAAGTAAGAGAAAAATTTCCAAAACCGGAAGTCAAACAGATTTCCCATAATCGCTATCCCTCTCCCCTCCGCAATGTTCCCACTCCAGCGCTGTTAAATATCCCCCACCCCATTAGTTTTTACATTTAATCTTGAAAAGGAAATTCCCGAAAATGGAAGTGATGAATTTGGAAAATTTGGAAAACTTGATGCATGGTGTTCAAAAGTATTAATATTCCCAAAGTTGCACCATTTATCTAAAATAGTTGAAGATTTGAAATCATGCACAGATGGTACTCAGGCTGATGGTTGTTATCAGAGGACATAAAAAACAAGAGAAGAAAGAAAAGCAACAATGAAGAAGTAGGGAGAGGATATCAGCAGAAAGAAAAATCAAGCAATGGTGCTGTGCAGTTGCAAAGTCAACAAAATGCAAAAACTGACAGTAGTCCGCATTCTTGCCGTCTGTTTTGATTTCTCACCACTTAAAATGCTCGGTCCCCCCTCCCCTTCTTTGGTCTCATCTTGTCTTAAACTGCAATTTTAGAGACAGTATGATCATGTGGTAAGTAGAGGTTCGTGCATTGTGCGTTCACTTGCTTGGATTTCCTGTTTGTCAAGCATTGTGGAATTCTGAATGCATCTTACTGATTGTTTCTAGTGAAAGTTTCAAACTTAAATCTCGCAGTCATGCCCTCACCGGAGAATCTACTTTGTGTTTTGCATATGTTAAGTTTGTTTCATTAGAGTCCTTGTTTGTTGTAATGTTTTGTTGGAGTGCATGTTGTTTTTTACAAAGAGATATATCATTTTGTAAAATAAGAGATATATCATTTTGTAAAATAAGTGTCTATGAATACCACGCAATACTAGTTATTAGTAACAAAACTGGCAGGATTGTACTGTCTTTTTTTTTTTTTTTTTTTTTTTGAAATATCATGGTCTGAGACATGCTGCCACAGATTATGCAAAGGAAAAAAATTGTTTTTCTCATAATTGCACGTTCTACAAATCATATGCCACAGCAGATTATGTGGGATTTTTTTTTCTCACAACCTTTGGATTATACACCCTTGTAGATCTTGCAAAGGAAATTTTTTTCTAAATTATATGGTCTACAGATTATACAAAAAAGAAAAAAAATGGTACTTTGAATTAATATGTACAAAATATGACATCTGCATACAGTATTTTAATAAAATCGAAATCTGAAATTTTTATTTTTTTGAGATCATCTACTGAAAGAAATAAAAAGAAAATTATGAAGTAAATTGGAACTTTATTTTGCAATAAATGGTTTGGGTAAAAAGAAAAAAAAATGACAACACATATGGTTTACCACCTTTTTCTTCCAGCTTCATAACCAAACAAGTTTTTGTTCATGCGTTATTGACTTCGTTTCACTTGGCACCTAAATTTTGGAGCTGGCTCCTAGATCTAGAACATATCTGTCGAACCCTGTACATACATACAAACACCTGGGGATATTCCAGTGACGTAAAATATCAATTGCAGTGTAGGTCCTTAGAAATCCTCCCCCCCCCCCCCCACACACACACACAGAAAAAGGTATGAACCCTGGTTATCACCTCTGCTACAACCTGTCCCATTTTTCATATCTGAATTAAAAAGGGAAATTTGTATTATGAACTTTATTGTAATTTGAATAAACTATATAAAAAGCATGCTTACCAGTTCCAATGCCAATCATTTTCCATTTAATAAAGTTAGGCTGACAGACGTTATTGAAGAAGGCCAGATGAGGTACAGTTGTATTAAAAGTTGACTCTACGAAGCTTGTCTGAACTGATAGTTCGAAGTCAAAAAAACACAAATAAAAGAAGGTGAAGAGCTATGATATAACTGATAGTTCGAAGTCAAAAAAACACAAATAAAACAAGGTGAAGAGCTATGATATGACATAAAAACATACTGCTTTAATTAAAATGGGAAAAATTATGATGGATATTGATTTTGGTGAATGAATATCGTCTATTCGTTTTTCGTTCATATTTTAGTAGTCCATTTCAATAATGACTTCCATTGCTTATGGTAATTGAAATTCATCATGTGTCCTCTTTCTATATTGATTTTGGTAAATGAATATTGTCTATTCATTTTACATTCGTATTTTTATGCTTCATTCCAGTAATGACTTCCATTGCTTATAGTGGATGTAATTCATTTCTAAACCTTTTTATTAGAGAATCTCATTACAAAAAAGTATTTATTTTACTGAACTTTGTCACATTTTAGTTAAAGCAGTATGTTTTTATGTTGTATAGTAGCTCTTCACCCTCTTTTATTTGTGTGTTTTTTTTTTTACTTCGAACTATCAGTTCAGACAAACTTCGTAGAGTCAACTTTTAATTCAACTGTATCTCATCTGGCCTTCTTCTATAAAGTTTGACAGCCTAACTTTATTAAATAGAAAATGATTGCCATTGGGACTGGTAAGCATGCTTTTTATATAGTTTATTCAAATTACAATAAAGTTCATAATACAAATTTCCCTTTTTAATTCAGATACGAAAAATGGGACAGGTTGTAGCAGAGGTGATAACATGCAAAAAGTTAAAACAGTGAAGAATGTTTACATACATTCTTCTACTAAACTTATCAAATCTATATGTATCACATGTTTTCCTTGCCTTATAATATAAGAGCAAAAACCTGAAGAGTTAGATACTCTTATAACAAACATGACACACTGCCACTAATAGCACACACTGATTAAAAGAAAACTTTATACCAAGGAGAAGGATCTGGAAGCAAATGTTTTCATAGATTAGGGTTGAGGGAAGATAAGGACATGCGGGCAGTACCTTCTTCCTCCATAACTCCCTTTAAGGCAGCAAACGTTGTCTTACACTTATCCCTTTCAAAGCAGTCATCAGCCTTGTCTTGCTCCCTCACTTCCCTAGGCAAACTTAAGAATGCTGGTATACATTTAGACTCCACTTTCCATGTTGCAATCCCCTATTTAGTAGCACAAACAAACAGCAGAGCAATTAGTAATGACTTTCCTCCGTGAATTCCTGTCCAACTTCCTATTTTGCACCTGGCTATACTAATATGTAAAAAGACTTAAACTAAGGATTTGGAAGAGTGAAAAACATTTAAATTTCCATGGCCCTGCAGATTCTACTTCATATGGTAATTTTTATGCGTAAAAGTAAATAGTGTATTTCCTGGGACAAATTGCATAAAACTATTAGGTGTGCAGCTTAATTCTCGGCCTCTAACCACAAGCGATCATGGAACGTTGGCAAATGCAAATAGCTGTGTGCAATAATGGCTGACTGCAGTGCCATCCAATAGCTTTCCAGGCAACCGTAACCACTCACAAATGTAGTGACAGAAGGGACAAAAGTTGACAGTGAAAGCAATGTCGTTCAAGAAGCAACATTTGAGGCACTGCCTCCTGTTCACGTTTCAGCTGAAAAAAGGATGTCTCGGAAGCCCAGAAAATGATCTGTGCAGTTTTGGGTGAGGCTGCTGTGTCTTACAGTACATGTAAGAAGTGGTTCCAGTGGTTTAAGCAGGGAAATTTCGATCTGTGTGATGCAAAACTTCCGGGACAGCCACAGAAAGTTGACGATGAGGAACTGGAACAACTGTTCGATGCAGATCCCTGTCGCACACAGTCAGAGCTCACCCAGGAACTCGGAGTAACACGGCAAGCCATTGCAAAGCACCTGCACAAGCTTGGACGGATTCACCAGGAGGGCCGTTGGGGGCTCCGCCAACTCACAGCTGAGAACAAGTCTAGGAGCTGCAATGTTGCTGTGTCCTTGCTCTCCAGATTCAAGAAGAAAATTTCCTCCACAAGATTTTGACCTGTGTAAGAAGTGGATCCTCTATGATAATCCTAAGCGGCACAAATCGTGGGTTTACCCAGGTCAGCCTACCACCAGTACTGCCAAACCAAATATCCATGCCAGGAAGTTGTTGCTGTGCATATGGTGGGATCAGCACGTTGTTGTACACTATGAGCTGCTGAAACCTGGTGAAACGGTCAATGCTGAGCGTTATTGTCAGCAACTCATTCGTGTGAGTGACGCACTGGAGGTGAAAAGGCCATACATCGGCAACGGCAAAAGGTTGATCCTGTTGCTTCAGGATAACGCACATCCTCACACCGCGAAAACGACTTTAAATACGATCACCAACCTGGGATGGGAGATTTTGTTCCACCCGTGGTATTCTCCAGACTTCGCCCCGTTGGACTGTCACCTCTTTCGCTCCCTGCAACATCATCTAAGTGATGCGCACTTCACTTCTGTCGTGGAGGTCCCCACAAGTATTAATAACTTTATCAACTCGAAACAGCCCTCTTTTTTCTGCAGTGGCATTCAGCAGCTCCCTGACCAATAGCTCAAATGTATTCAACACGACAGGGATTATTTCCCTGATTAGGTACATATTCTATTTGCTATAATTTGCTGTCGGCGTGTCGTGTCTGTGGCCGAGAATTAAGTTGCACACCTAATACATAACGAAAAACATGACTCATCTTTGTTTTGTGGCTTCCTAGATTACTATATTCAAACTTAGTTGACTTTTTTTATCCAAGTTTTCCAGGGAAAATTAAAAATTTTCTGCAAATTTTTGGAGAAAACTTTTCTCCTTTGTCAGGCAGTCTTTCAATCTAATCTCCATCACTTTCTTCAGTTACGATTAACCTTGATGGTTACAGTGATTCTGCAAAATATCTTGCCAAATGTTAGGCAGCGTTAATCCCCTGCAGTCATTTATGATGGAGTTCTGGTATTTTTCAATACTAGAACATGGCGTAGACAAGATATAAGGAAAGGATTTCAAACCAACTTCCTGAAACATAAATTGAAAGAGGGACTTGAAATTGAAAAATACCAGAACTCCATCATAAATGACTGCAGGGATTAATGCTACCTAACATCTGGCAAGATATTTCACAGAATCACCATAAGCATCAAGGTTAACCATAACTGAAGACAGTGACGGAGATTAGATTGAAAGACTGCCTGATGAAGGAGAAGAGTTTTCTCCGAATATTTGCAGAAAATTTGTAACTTTTCCTAGAAAAACCCCATAAAAAAGCTAATTAAGTTTGAATATAAGGCTCATTACTACTTATCAAAGTCCAGATTATATTTAAAAATTAAAAAAACTGAGAAACAGTACATCTTGAACTGGGTGGGCAAGAAAAATTTCAAGGTGGGCTCCAGCATCCTCTTGGCAATGTCTCTGGAGCAAGAGGATGTCAAATGATCATAATCATCAACCATTCTCATTCCAATACTGTTTGAAGGGCTCCCCAATCTCTTCCCTAACTCTGACCTCAACCATTCTCTTCCATTTCACTGTCATGCTTTTGAAATTTATCCACCCACCTCAAAAGTGTGGTTTACTTCTGGGTCTTTTCTTGTTCCTTGGTGTCCGGTCAAATGTTTTGAGTTATTCAATATTTATCAATTCTTCTAGTAATGTGTCCAGCCAAACCCCTCTGAAGATTAAGAAAGCCTCCGAACTGATCTGTGAAGTCAGAGCTAGTGGGCCGAGCGACTCGAGCATCGAGCTCTCCGCTTCTGAAAACGCCGACGAAGCACTGCAGTGTTTACGCAGAGAAATAGATAGTTTCTCGAGTGCAATACTAGACAATTTGCTCACACAACAATAAATCAGCCATGTATTTTTTTCTTTGTATTTTTTATCCTTAGATAACATCAAAAGATTACTTCCTTAGCTTTCTTTCTTTTTTCTTTTTTCTCAGTTTCCAGCAATGATATTTGTAAATCGGGGAATTCCAAAGTTTTGCTCTTGTGCTGGGAAATTATTTCATGTACGGGTCTTAAAACTAAATATTTCAGGAAATTTTTCCTTTAGTTTGCAATTTAGCTAAAGGAGCACAAGCACAAGTTTTTTCACGCATAAGTTAACGTGAAAAAACTTATGAGACCAGCATTTTAGGCTAAGCATTTTTGCAACTGCGATTTTTTTTTAAGTGCGTTAATGGCAAATTGGTTGGATTGTATGAACATAATCATTTCACTTAAAACTTCTAGAAATTCCCTTTGCGTTCGATTCACTAAAATGAAAGAACAAAAAAAGTTTTCCTTATTTACATAAGGAACGTGACAGCAAAATTTCCGATTTAGTGAGTATATTTACTGAAAATATGGTAAGATGTGTGCTCAAATTTTGCAAATACTTCTAGAAGGTAAAAAAAAATAATTATAAATTGGAATCATTTAGGGAAAAGTTCTTTGTCAAATGAACATGGAATGTATTAATTTGGATATCTTCGAATTTATGCACATAACACTACAAATTTTATGCTAGAAAATCTGAATGTCACATTTTTTTCTTTTCCATTTTCAATATCTGTAAAGATCATGAAAGAAATACGGGATTACACCATATAATACAAATTTTGAAGATGACAATCCAATTTTTGGTGTAAATATGACAAGGATTGTAAGTGTGTAAGTGTGATGGTTATATTCAAATTAATTGGAAACTTGAGACTTGGTCATTCTGGGTGGTGTAGTGGGTAACATACCCGGGCACTATCTGGGAGACGCGGATTCAAGTCCCGCTCCAGGACGATGAAATTTTCAAGTTTTCTGATATTATCTGACTTACCATCTTTGTCACATTTACACCAAAAATCGAATTGTCGTCTTCAAAATTTGTATTCTATGACGTAATCCCGTATTTCTTTCATGATTTATCTGCTCCTCCGGGCAATCATGGGATAGGATTCTTAACCTCCAGATTCACAAAACACGAATGCCATTTACTTCGACTTGCGAATCCGCGATGGTTATATTAAAATTAATCGGAAACTTGAGACTTGGTCGTTCTGGGTGGTACAGCGGGTAGCATACCCAAGCGCTATCTGAGAGATGTGGGTTCGAGTCCCACTCCAGGATGATGAAATTTTCAAGTTTTCGGATATTATCTGGCTTACCATCCTTGTCACATTTACACCAAAAATCGGATTGTCATCTTCAAAATTTGTATCTGTAAAGTGTAAAGATATTGAAGATATCAATTAACACATTAACAGTCTCCCTAAAAAGCAGAAAACACATGCATCAACAAATGTGTTCCTTCATTATGCATAAGAACTTTCTTTTTTGCACAATGTGCTTCTTGCAGGGAGAAACGTTTCACTGCAAATATTTCTGAAACTATCCTTATACATGTGACTATGAATGTAACTAGGAATTAAAGTGCTGCTTTGCAAAAGCGTTCAATGTAGACAATTCAAGTTCATAGTTCTTTAATCCAAACCTCAATCTCTACCACAACTTAATATAAATTAAATTGTACATTCACTAACTTAATTGTAAGCCCATGAATATATGTGCATACATACATTTTAACTTATCAGCCAGTAAACTTCAGGGATCGTGCTGAAGATTAACAATATAAGTGAATTATTTCGGATACATTTGTTGGACATTCCAATGAACTTTTCTTTGGGCTAGCCTTGAGATTATCAGCGCATCAATAGTTCTGTACATTTTGTGCGAATTCTTGTTTTAATTAGGACACTGATACACAGCAGTTTTGTGAAGAAAAATGACGTTTGTTTTACGGAAATGAAATGTTGATTAATAAATAACGTAATTGTTTATTCTTCAGGAAGATGCTTTGACATCTGTAAGTTCTGTTTTACATGTTCTGTAAAGTGGATACAGTCTATGGTGGTGCATTAACTTATTCAATTAAAATATAAATCGGTTAAAAGTCCTAAAAATGTTACTCACAAAAGTGCGTGTTCAGTCCGACGTCAGTAGTTATTGAGAGTTTCTTTGTCCAAAGTTGTATCTTGCTTTAATGTGGTCAGTTGTTAGGGTTAGCTCGAGAGCCATTTCGTCATAAGTTGTTCCGTACTTCGGTTATGTCCAGATGTTAGAGTTAACTCCGTTCTGGCTGTGTCGACATCATATTGAATGGGTAAAGGTTTCCAGATAATAATTAAAGATTCTTGAGTTAAGAGTTACTATTTACATACCACTTGAAGTTCCACGTCATGCTTGGCCATTAGGGCTATCTCGTCAATGCTGCATTTTCGTAGAATTGCTGAGGAAGTCTTCAAGTTAGGTCAGGTTCATAAAAAATTTAAAAGCTTTAAAAGATTCCAGTTAAAATCGCTATATACACCACCTCATACCGTCCACAGTCTCAATCGCCGGACGCGCGTTTCACCTAGGCTCTACCCTGGCGTTTTCAACGGAGACTTCACACCCTCTGTCGAAGTCTGCTATCTGAAAGTCTCGTGTCCACAGTGCGCATGTTCCTCATGTAACCCATTGCCAATGCCATCTAGTGTCAGGTCACATCAACTTTATCTACATCTATGCCATTCTCACCCTTCCTTTTTTCTCTTCCTCTCTCTCTCCTCTCCCTATTCAATTTCTTCTCAGTTTCGATCAGGTTCCTCCAAGTGTACGAAAGGTCGTATGGACTGTTATTATTGCAGTTAAGTGGTTTGGTCTTATTTATTAATACTGCTTCTGCTACTTGTATTGTTCTCATATTATTCTGCTGGTTTAATATTGCAATTCCTTCCCAAAAGGGTATACATTGATTATCCAAACAGAAGTCAATAAGTGCTGTTTTATTCTCTCTTCTGCTCCAGTTCTTCATGTGTTCAGTCAATCTGATTTTAATTTTTCTTTTTGTACTACCTATATATTGGTTGACAATTTTATTTTGATTATTTATTATTGGTATAGAGTAGACACCCGCTTTTTGTAAGATTGGGGTCTTCCTGTGATAGTTACTAAGAGATTTCATTATATCTTTCATTCGTACACCAAAATCTAGGTCAAATTTTTTACATGTTTTCTTCATAATAGTTGTGATCTCCGGTATATATGGTAATGATCCACAAAATTTCATTACCCGTTGAGTCTGTGTACTCCTTTGTTGTTTATTTCTAGGGTTGCATCTATTAATAAGGTTATTTATTTTCTTCACATCATATCCGAAGTTTATTGCTGTGTTCTTTATCCAATTCAATTCATTTTTTAATAGTTAGGCGTTAGATGTATGAGTAAACGCTCTATTGATATATGATCGAAAAGCTGCAAATTTGTAAGATGCTGGGTGGTGAGAGTTCTCAGGTATGATATTAATGATGTTGTCAGGTTTTCTATATACTTGGGATTCGATGTTATTTTGTTTATGAGATAGTAATATGTCTAAGTATGGTAAGACTCCATCCTTTTCACGCTCCACAGTAATATTGTTTCGTAATAGTTATTATATTCATCTATGTACATCTGTAGCTGGTTATCGTCATGCTGCCATACCATAAGGATGTCATGGCAGCATGATGATAACCAGCTACAGATGTACATAGATGAATATAATAACTATTACGAAACAAATAATGTTACTGTGGAGCATGAAACGGATGGAGTCTTACCATACTTAGACAGATTACTATCTCATAGACAAAATAACATCGAATTCCAAGTATATAAAAACCTGACAAATGTCGACACAGCCAGAATGGAGTTAACCCTAACATCTAGACATAACCGAAGTAGGGTACAATTTATGACGAAATGGCTGTCGAGCTAACCCTAACAACTGACCATATTGAAGCAAGATACAACTTTGGACAAAGAAACTCTCAATAACTACTGACGTCGGACTGAACACGCACTTCCGTGAGTAACATTTTTAGGACTTTTAACCGATTTATATTTTAATTGAATAAGTTAATGCACCACCACAGATGGTGTCCACTTTACAGAACATGTAAAACATAACTTACAGACGTCAAAGCGTCTTCCTCAAGAACCTTGTGGTCACATAATGGTATGTGAACTTTTTGATAGAATCACATGAGATATAATGTAATTATTTATTGCCAGTTTCTTTGCCTGGTTAACCTTAGTATTTGATGTTGATGTGCTCATAATATCTGTACATCTCCTTTTTTTTTTTTTTTTTTTTTTTTTTTTTCAATTTTTACTAACTACAAATTTTGTAAAGAAAAATAACATTTATTTTATAGAAATGAAATGTTGTATGGTAAGTAATATCATTATTTAAACGACAACAAATAATGATGAAAACGGAAGACTAGCCCTTAAATTTTTATCAAAATAATGACTAAAAATTCATTAAATTATAGTTGTATTTACAACTAAAGCAGAACATGTTATCATGGTAACAATTAGGCTTAACCAACCTTTGAATTCACAGTGGGTTCAAAATTCTTTATTTGTATGGAAGAAATCTATCTTCTTCGAAGGCTTTCACCTTCAAGAAAGTTGAAAACAGTGGCTTTTGAATGTGCTTTGTAATTAGATCTACATAAAGGCACTCAATATTTTCCATACATGTTGTATAAAAACGCTAACTCACGTGCACAACTACCAAAAGCTCAGTACTGACCAATGCCACATGAACACGAAGCTAATATCGGCATTCCCCTTACTTTTGCCCTTTGACCTCTCTGGAGAGAGGGATTGCGATGGCCCTGTGACCGTGACGTCACACCCCTTCACAGTTTGCGCGCTGGGGCTTGCTCTCCGGGGGGGGTTGGTCCAGCCCATCGCCACTTAAGGGTCTTTGTTTTGATCATGATGGCATCCACTTTTGTCATTTTCTTAATCCCTGCATTCCTTTCCTTATTTCTTGGCTACACCATACGTGCATCTGTCCGAGCCTTTGAGTTGTCTGTAGCCTCTCTATGTCCCTTTTAGTTAAGATCCATGTTGCCAATCTATAAGTAAGAATTGAAAATGGTACATTGTAACTAAACGCTTTTCTTTTAAGTCATAACAGTAAATTGCTCTTGAAATTTTACTGGACCTTCCAAATGCACTCTTGCCAATTTTATACGTCCCTATTAATTTTTTTTTCAATGCGCCATTTTCTTTATCTGCTGATGGATGTCACATAACACAGAAGGCTAATAAAAATAGCAAAAATAAATACATATCAATAAATTATTTTATATATTTTCCATATCTTTATTTATTATAAGAACAATTGTGGGAGATATTAACAAAAATAAAAAGTAAAACATAGGTACACTGTATAAAAAGTGCCCAAATAAAAAAGCAAGAGAGATGTTTTTTTTTTTTTTAAATACTGATAACTGCTTTAAATTATTTTATTTTTTTTGTGGCAAGATCATGCCAGTGCCTTGAAGAATGTCATATCCATATATTATATTCTGCATTATTGTATCAGTTGACTGGTTTTGCTTAACAGTATATGCTCCTTATTAACTATGTGAAAACATTTGAGATAAAAATAAAAGAGACAGCATAGAATTTTAGGTAATCTGAATTCTTCTGTATGCATTAATAATCTGTAAAACAAAATTGGGTTAACTAACATGTTAGAGAAGTTGGACACAAAATGAACTGGGATTCACTTAGAATTATTAGTAATTAGAAGGATATCATTAAAAAATGAAATCAAGATCATGCAGTTTTTTCATCACCAGATGAGTGGGTTTATGTAATTAGCTGTAACTTTTGCAGTAGATGTCAGTTGTTACTCACTTGTTAATGGTAAGAAGACATTGTCTTCAAAAATTCACACACAAATAATGATAGCATAGAATAAAAATTTATGAAAATATAGGACAGTCTTAGTAATAAAAGATGTGGTAATTTATAGGAGTAGCTACACTAAAATTTAGTTTTGTGTCTGTGTGAAATTAACCAGGAAAGACCTTAATTCTCAATTGCATGTCTAATTTTTGGATTGAACACCAGTCTTCAGTTAGGATAGTGTCATCAAAGACTTAGAATAAAACTGCAATAAAGGGTCAACATGGTTGTCATTGTCCTTCCTTAGTAAGGTAATAGTTCTGTTGGCATTGTCCTAAGGAAGGATTGGCATTCAATCTGAAAATTAGACAAGTATGGAAAAATGGACTTTTCTCTTAGTATGTTCTAAAAAAATCTAAATTTTCTGTACAAAATTCTGTTTTGAAATAGTACTGTAAGCAGTTTTGAGTTTATTTATAACTAAATTTCCTTTTATTTGCAATTTTTTTTTTTTTTTTTTTTGCTTAAGCAGTGATTTTAAATCTAAATATTGAATAAATCTTTTTCATTGTATCTAAATATATCAATGTATTCAGACATTGCAGTGTCAGATACAAAGTCATAAAATGGCTTGTTTTTATAGTGAATAACACTTGTTGGTATCATAGTGAGAAGAATTGGCAGGAAAACATGTAACACACAAAACATTAAAAGAATTCTTGAAACTGTCATCACACGCATAAGTTACATTGAAAAATTATGAGCGGGATGTTTCGGTAGCAACTTCTACCTTCATCAGCCATGGAATGAAACACGTGGTAAAAGCGTCAGTTGTTGCCAAATTTCAAAATCGCTTTCCAAATAATAGGGATGTTAAAAGGTGCGTCAGTATTGCAGGTGTTAGGGGTAAGGTAAATTACAATGCTTTCGCGGTATCTGAGGACATGCCGATTGCTGAATGGGGTAATTCACTTAACATTGTGCCAATCAGGAGCCGCGATTAGCACAATGTTAAGCGAATCGCTTAACATTGAATAGATCTAGTTACTGCCTGTACCTTCCACCACCCATCAGTTTGTTGGCACTTTGCCCCTTTAGCCTGTCCTTCACTCATAAAGTTTGCTCTATTTTCAAGTATTTTGGCTACAGGATTGCAGTCAAAACCACCTCTACATCTTCTCAAACTCATCCTTAAGGACAGAGATATCAATAAACCCGTAGATTTACAAGGTGTCTACTCTATCCCTATAAACACTTCCACAGGCGTTACCCACTATATTGGTAGTACTTACCGCAGCATAAACCGGCGTTTGATGGAGCATATCGATGATGTTAAGAAAGGTAGCCCTTCCACCTCCCTTTCAATTTTAACCATCAGCGATACGTCCACGGCTCCCGATTGGCACAATGTTGAGCGAAACGCCCCGTTCAGCAATTGGCATGCCCTCAGATACTGCGAAAGCATTGTAATCTACCTTACCCCTAACACCTACAATACTGACGCACCTTTTAACATCCCTATTATTTAGAAAGCGATTTTGAAATCTGGCAACAACTGACGCTTTTACCACGTGTCTCATTCCATGGCTGATGAAGGTAGGAGTCCCTACCGAAACATCCCACTCATAATTTTTCAATGTAACTTACGTGTGTGATGACGGTTTCAAGAATTCTTTTAATGACTTGTTGGTATGAGTAACAATTCTGGAATTTACATTTTTCAGAAGTGGATATTTCCATGCATGCTTTGAAGTTTAAAAGTAGATGAAATTTTAAAATTCACCAGTGTTGTAATATTTAAAGATATGCTTCCTTAATATTTTCTGTGAAAGTGACATAAAAGTTGTAAGAATTTCTATAAATATTGCTTAAAGTTCCAATGTCCTGTACTGTAAAATTTTCTACCTTTTCTACCAAGTGTTTATTATCTTGATTAATAGATGTAACAGTTTTTTTCATTATGTCCTAAACAAATATTATTTTAAATGTCACACCATTTTTCAGATTTGCAATACAGACTTATGGGTGGTGGCTTTGTGGTATGTTATGCTGGAGTATTAGACAAAGAATCTCATGGAGTTATGAGTAAGAATGAATTTCTATAATTTTATGTAATACAGATACGTTCCTGTTTGTCTATGTAACATTTCAATTAACTTTGTAAAATACATAAAACTGAAAACCATAGGAATCTAATGGAATATGTGCGCATGTCTGACCATGTATCTTAGTGAAAAGTAGTCAATGATACGTGTTGTTGTTGAGCACTGTCACCCGGTGGAAATGCGTCTTAATAATTGTTGATTTGTACTCTTTTTCTGTCTTGTTTCTACACTGTGTTGGATAACTACAGTGATGTTCATATCTGAATTTATTCCCTAAAAGTTAAGATGTCAAAATTAAGAGTACAGCATTTCACTTTTTCACTTATTTTTCATCGTGTAAAATGTCTTTGGTGCTACAGAGCTTTAAGTGTACACTGGGTGCTGTCAAGCACCAGGCCACTTTTTTTAAGGCCTCGTGGCACCAAGGTATCTTTTATCTAACTGAATTGGTCTTATTTTAAATTTATTTATTCAATCATCGCCCGTCGACATTTAATAACAAGAAGGCACAATGGAAATTTGTAAATGGTGTTTGTATACAAAGGGCTGCAGTTGAGATATATCATCATTGCCAACCATTATCAATCCACTTATGGACAAAGGTCTCTCCAAGCCTCTTCCACAATGGTCTGCCTTGTGCCAGTCTCCTCCATGTTACTCCCGAATACTTTCGAATTTCATCCACCCATCTCCCATGTGGTTTTCTTCTGGGTCTTTTTGTGTCCCTTGGAATCCAATCTAAAATTTCGACTGTCCATCGATGGTCTGTTCTTCTGGCAGTATGTCCAGCCCATTGACATTTCAGGGATTTTACTCTGATCACGATGTCTTCCACTCTTGTCATTTTTCTGATCCACGAGTTCCTCTTCTTATCTCTTCTGGTTACACCAATCATGCACCTCTCCATGCTTTTTTGAGTTGTCTGCAGCCTTTGTATGTCTCTTTTAGTTAAGGTCCACATCTCTGCACCATACGTAAGCACTGGAAGGATGTATTGATCAAACACTTTTCTTTTAAGACATAAAGGCATATTATATTGCTCTTGAAAATTATGCTGTTTCTTCCAAAAACTCTCCAGGCAAGTTTTATACGCCAATTAATTTCTTCATCAATGTGATGCGCACTTGATATCTGCTGTCCAAGATAAACGTACGTATCTGTTATCTGCAGCTTTTCTCCATCAATCGATAAATTTTCATTTCTTGTAAAAGCATTGTACATCACTTTTGTCTTCTGAAAGTTCATTTTTAATCCCACTTCTTTACTCTTGTCAGCAAGTTCCTGGATCATACTCTGCACCTCTGATGGGGTAGTTGCAAAAATGACTACATCATCAGCAAAACGAAGGTGAGTTAGATAATCTCCATTAATCTTGATCCCTTTGTTTTCCCAGTTCAGTGGTTGAAAGAAATTTTCCAATGTGGCATTAAAGAGCTTGGGAGATATGGGAGACTCCCTTTCCAATTTTATGTGTGCTGTATTCTCAAACAGCCGAATCTTTGCACTAGCATGTTCATAGATGTTATTAATAATATTAATGTATGCATCTTCAATACTGCAGGATTTCAAAGCCATTGTAACTGCTGATGGTTTCACCAAATCAAAGGCCTTTTCATAATCGATAAAAGCCATGCACAACGGAAGTTCATATTCCCTCGCTCATTCAATTATTCTCTCAGTACGTGGATATGATCTATAGTGCTGTAGCCACTCCTGAATCCAGCTTGTTCTCTTGGTTGAGCCATGTTCAGTGTTACCTTCAAGCGGTGTGAAAGAACTTTAGTGAAGATTTTATAAACCACTGATAGTCAGACTGATAGGTCTGTAGTTCCTGAGATCCTCAATGCCACCTTTTTTATGTAGAAGGATCATTGTAGCGTTGTTCCAATCCTCAGGAATCTTCCCTTCATTAAGGCATTAAGTGAAAACTTGGGCAATTACTGTTTCAATTTCTCCACTTGCTTCTTGTATGATGTCTACAGTAATT
This sequence comes from Macrothele yani, assembly GCA_039090855.1. Lineage (NCBI taxonomy): Eukaryota > Metazoa > Arthropoda > Arachnida > Araneae > Macrothelidae > Macrothele > Macrothele yani. Next base: position 37,476,268 of record CM076989.1, read on the forward strand.
CCATCTTCTCCTGGAGCTTTTCCCCACTTCATGTTCTTGATTACATGTGCAACTTCTGCTGGGAGGACTGGAAGAACTCTGGTACTGGTACCTTTCATGGTGTCTGGAGTACATGTATCATCCCTTTCATATAATTTGGAGTAGAAATCTTTCACTCTTGTCAAAATTTTGCCTCTATTTCTTGTTACAGAACCATCTTTTTTTCTCAGTGCCATAATCTGTTTTCTTCCCTTACTGAGATGTCCCTTTGCTATCTTTAGGCTTTGGTTGTTTTCAATTGCTTTCCTCACTAGTTCACAGTTGAAATGCCTTTACATCTTCAGTGATACTTTTTCATACTGTCTTGTATAGCTCTATATATTCCACTTTGGAAGTCACATCTTCTTTAGTTGTCCTCATCTCTCTTCTTTTTTGCATCAACATTTTGGTTTTTCCTGATAATTTGTTCACATGCAACTTGTTCTTAGACCCAGCTAATTTTGTTGCTGTTTCCATAAGAGCTTTGGTTACTCTTCTGTTAACTTCAGAGATGTCCACTTCTTCTTATGTTAGACCTTCTAGAATAGAGAATCTGTTCCTCAGCTCTAATTTGAAGGTATTATGATACTTTTTAAGGTTGGTCACATCAATACACTTTGTTTGTTTTATAAGCTTGCCACGCTCAAGTTTTGCATTGAGGTGCATCTTACATCTCACCATTCTGTGGTCACTACCTGTGTTGAACTTGTTCAGCGCACTTCAGTCTTCCATGACAAATTTCTTGTTACACATAATAAAATCAATATCACTTGTCAATCCATTGGGATGCCTCCATGTCCATTTCCTTTGCAGCTTTTTCTTGAAAAAGCAGTTCATGTTGAAAAACCCTTTTGCCTCTGCAAACTCTATGAGAGTATTTCCACGCTGGTTTCTGTTGCTGTGACCAAATTTGCCTACTGAACTTTCATTCTGTTGCCGTTGCCCTATTTTTGCATTGAAATCTCCCATAATTATCTTCAAGTGCTGCTTTCCTTTATTATTTAGATGGCGAATTTCCTCATAAAATTCTTCAATTTCTTCTTCAGGATGACTTCAGGTGGGTGCATAAGTTTGAATAATCTGAGCCTGGTATCTTCTCGAGAGTTGGATAACGAGTCGTGCAGCTCTGCCTGAGGAACTTTCAACTTCTACAACTTTATCCTTCAGTTTCTTGTTTATTATAAATCCAACACCACTAGTTCTGCCAGTATCTGTCCCACGATAGTAGAAGAGATGTCCACTTTTCAGTTCAATGATATCTTCTCCTTTTCTCCTTACCTCACTTAGCCCGACGATGTCCCACTTGATCCTTTGTAGTTCCTCTTCCAATTCAAGAAGCCTTGAATCAGAAGATAGGAAGCGTCCATTATACGTAGCCAAGGTCAGCATCAGATGGCAGCCTAGTCCGGTCCTCCGGAGATTCTTAGCACCCTCTGCCTTCATGACGCACTGGCCTCTGCCTTGGCCAGGTACATTCCAGCTGCCGGAGACTGAGGGCCAAGATTTAAGTTGTGGAGTCATTTTGGAGGGTTTTGGCCATAACTCACCACACTGAGATACAGGGATATATATTCAATTTCAAAGGTTCTTTGGCAAAACCCCCTCCCACTTACCTACTGGAGTTGATAATGCCCGGGCCGGTCTTTGGAGTGCTAGACCACTTCTTTTTTTCAGGAGTGCACCACTGAGTGTACATCCCATAGAAATGAAAATGAAATTCAAAATCAAGTATAATGAATGTAAAAAAATTAATGTACGAGGGTCGTCCAGAAACTAAAGAACATTTTGGTATAAAACAAAAAACAATAAGTAGTAAGGAACAAATATTTATGTGACACTTACAGGAAGACTTCACCTACTTTTTGACATAATCACCATACAAATTGAAACACTTATCTTAGTGTGGTACCAGTTTTTCAATGCCGTCATCATACTCCACTGCCGCTAAGTTGTGTAACCATGCAATGACGTGACATAGTCTTTCAGCTCATCATTGTGAAAGTGGCGGCCACCTAAAAACCCTTTCAGCTTGGGAAACAGATGAAAGTCACTAGGCGTTAGGTCAGGGCTGTATGCCGAATGATCAAAAACTTCCCAGCCAAAACATTGAAGAAGTCTTTGAGTTGCTGCAGAGGACTGAAGGCGTGCATTATCATGAAGGAGAACAATGCCACTGGACAACATGCCACGCTGTTTGTTTTGTATGGCGCGTCGGAGCCGATGAAACATCTGACGGTAGGCTTGGGAGTTTATGATCTGTCCTCGTGGCATGAAAATCAATCAAGTGGACGCCCATTCAGTCCCAAAACACCATCGCCATCACTTTCCGTGTGCTGATTGTTGGTTTGCATTTTTTTTTTTTTTTTTTTTTTTTTTTGGATTTGATGGTGACCGGAAATGATGCCATTCCATTGACTGGCACTTGGTTTCCGGTGTGTTATGCGAGACCCATGTCTCCTCATCAGTCACAATATGGTCCAAGAATTTGTCTCTGTCTTTGGCATATCGACTGAGAAAAGTCAAGGCAGCTCCCATTCTTTTTTTTTTTTTTTTGTGTGTGTTCCGCAGACAGAAGTCAAGGCACCCATGTGGCACATATTTTTTTGTACCCAAGATGATCCATAACAATTTCATGCAGCAGGGCCCTTGAAATTTCGGGAACAAAACTGTGCAAACGGTCTAAGGTGAACTGTCTGTCCTGAATTTTGTCGTCAATTTTTTTCTGGACTGCTTCTGTGATGAAAGAGGGTCCCCCAGAACATTCTTCATCATGAATGTTTGATCTTCCTTTGTTAAATATGATGCACCATTTTTGCACAGATGCTGCATTCATAACCTCTTCACCATAAACTTCCATTATTTGTCTGTGAATGTTGATAGGGTGAACCTTTTTGGCGTTCGAAAAGCGTATTGCACTCCTTACTTCACACTTCACTGGAGTTTCGATTTTGTCACACATTTCAACAGCCTCTAACAAAAAGGCGAACGTCCACACTACCTCGCTGCTTGGCCCCGACTGAACTAGCAGGCCTGGATGTTTGATGCCGCCACAATGATGGTGGGAGGGCGCTGCATCGTTCACCAAGGTCATACGTTCTTTACTTTCTGGACAGCCCTCGTAGATTGTTTTAATGGCTATAACTTTTTAATAGAACATATCTCTCTTTGATACGGGTGCAATGGTTTTAACTTTTTGTGTAATGGCTGTATGCCACCTGAAATTCAAATTTTGCACTGGACACAAGCAGGTTGCTCTTGGGATATTTCTGATTGAATTCTTTAATGAAAGGTAACACCTTTGTTAACTTGCATTAGTGAAAACCCTTAAAGCAAGAAACAATTCAAGGTCAAAAAAGGAGAAAAAATTGTTTTTAGCAGTTACATATTTAAAAAAAAATGTGAAAAGTACTGCATAGGCTTTGCCTTTTATGATCAATTCTCAGAAAAGAACTGAAACCAAAATTCAGTCATGTAAGCTTTTGAGCAATTTTTATTTTCATTAAGACAAGAAATTAGGAATGTTCTATCAATGTTTATATGCATTTCAGTGTATTTTTAGTTTGATTCATTTTTCTTTAATTTTTTTAAACATATGTCCTATAATGAAAATTGAAAGTGGATGGAAATTCATTTAGAAGATTTTCTTTCTTTCTGTAATAATGGGAAATTGTACTTAACATTAATCTTTCATTTTCCAAATGATGATGAGGTTTGCACTGAGGTATGACATCCAGCACTCTCAAAATTTTAATACAACAAAAGATTTTAGTATCCTATAAGAAACTTGCGCATTAAAATTTTTTTTTTTTTTTTGATCGAAGGTTTAACGACCACCATGAGCAAAACAACGGGCTATAAGCAGTTGCCTGTCTCTAATTTAGGGTCACTGGTTCCAAGGAAGGGAGAGAGCCAGTGCCGTAAGACAAACATAACATCCATGCCTCACCGGGATTCAAACCCCGACCCCTTTCGGACGAATGATCAAAAGCCATCGCTTAGACCACTGCGCCACCGGGGCGGCATTAACATTTTTAAAAGCATTGTTCAGTATCATGAGGTAATTAACCTTTGTACATAAATGCATAGTTGTTTTTTTTAATAACTTTTGATGCTCCGATTTTGTAATACATTAACATTCAGACTACTGTTGAAACTCCTTCATTAGATGTTTGGAGTTTTGCATGCCATCTGGCCGTGTAGTTGACTACCCTGTTCTTTTTATTCTTTTAACTGTGCACATTACATTTTAGCTCCAGTATAAAGTGCAGTAACTAATCCTTGACAGCACATAACACATCCATCTCACTTGTCTTTTTAATTCACTATATACGAGGGTTGTGTCAAATGTAACGCAAAAGTGGGCATAATGTTTTTATTAAGTGACAGAGGTCTTTCAAATTGCACATGTTGGTAGAGTAACTCTTCCTCTATAGTAAGTCTTCTTCTTCATTGCAGGTAAATAATGGATTCCAAGTAGAAGAAATGTGCCACCATTGAGTTCTTGACGAAGGAAAGATTCAGGCTGTCCGACATCCAAAGAAGGCTACATGATGTTTACAGAGATGACACTATTGACAAGAGCAATGTGCACAGATGGATGAAGAAGTTTAAAGAAGGGGATGCCAGCATTGAAGACAAACCACGCAGTGGGAGACCAACATCTACAACCACTGAGGCGAATTGTCAGCGAGTGGATGAATTGATTCACACGGAGAGACGAGTCACAATCCATGTGATTGTTGCACAACTGAACTGTGGTCACAATGCCTTACAAAAAAATGGTGGAAGACTTAAGGTATCGGAAAGTGTGTGCAAAGTGGATACCTTGACAGTTGACACCCAATTTGAAGGAGAGAAAGGTGCAAGTCTGCTCTGATCTGCTGGAAGCATTTGAAGCCAATGAAGACACTTTTTTTCCAATCTGGTGACAGGGGATGAACGTGGGCATATCTTTATGATCCGGAAACAAAGAATCAATCCATGGAATGGCATCACACCTCTTCACCAAGGCCTAAGAAGTTAAAGAGCCAGTGATCAGCGCAGAAAGTTATGGTGACTATTTTTTGGGATGGCAGGGGTGTCATTCTCCTTGGTTTTCTGGAACGTGGCCATACCGTGACCAGCAAGCAGTACACTGAGACACTCAAGGAGTTTAGAGAAGCCATAGGAGGAAGAAACCGAACAAGAATCTGAAAAGGATCCACATTCAGCATGTCAATGCGAGACCACATACATATTTGAAAATAAATCAGGTGATCAGCAAATTAGGCAGGTCGATGGTTACCCATCCTTCGTACTGCCTAGATTTGGCACCCTTCGACTTCCACCTGTTCGGTTCAATGAAGGACAGTCTCCGGGGGCAATGATTTGATGGCACAGACACAGTGAAAGTGGCTGTGAAAAAGTGGGTACAACAGTCCACACCTGAATTTTTTCAAAGAGGATTCGAGAGTTGAGTTCAACGATGGCGCAAATGCATCACTTGTGATGGAGACTACTATGTTGAGTAATACCTTTATATAGAAAAAGAGTTACTATACCAAACATGTGCAATTTTACCTCTGTCAGTTAATAAAAAAGTTATGCCCACTTTTGCATTACTTTCGGTACAATCCTCGTATTTATATAATCAAACCTAGATGTGTGGAAAGTATTTAATTTTTTCTCATTTCATTGAATAATATGTTTCCTTTATGCAGTAAAACTTTCCTTATTGGACACCCCTTCAGATGTGGACGTCTCCCAATTTACAAACACTGTGTAGGTTCCCTGCAGAACATCGTGCATTATAATGGACATTTTCCTCTCTTTTGTGAACTCTTTCATATTCGGACGCAGACATCAGTCAGAACATCTCAAATGTAAATTTAGAACCTCCCAGTTCCTGACAAGTAATGGTAGCAGTTGTGACTTATTCATCATGAATCAGTGAAATTTCATAACCTACAAACAACTCTGGAGGGGGCTATGTCCTTGCCCAACTGACAAATCATCCTCTCCCAGTGAGTAATGAAATGTTCCAAAGCTTTGTCTTTGACACCTGCTAAAAGCTGCCAGTGTTTGGCATTTGCCTTCCATACTAACATTTCTTTTTGGTAAATTACTTCTGAGTTTTCAGCACCACAAGGAACCGTTGTTTTTTTGTTTTTTTTTTGGGGGGGGGGGGTTAAAGCTGAATTTTATTCTCCAATCCAAACAGCATTGTCGAGGACATGTCAGGAACTGTTAAAATGTTAAAAGAAGCTGGACACAGTAATGTGATATAGTGATATCTATAGTGTGTGCAGTTTTTGTTAAAAGAAGCTGGACACAATAATATATCTACTATAGATTATGTAACCATCGATAGCTGCCTAGCTGTGGAAGAAGATAAGCTAAAGATTACCAATTTTATTTTTAAAATTAAAACTGGTGGAAATAGTAGTGATGAAGAAGTAAAAGATGTGGCAAAAATAGATGTGAAAAATTGCACTGAGGTTTGTGAATTGTTGAAAGCATAAAATATTTTTCTGCTTGGTGCAACGATGGCAAGACTCAGTTCAAGTTCGTTCAGCAGATGAAATTTCATGTTGTTGTTTTTTTAATTTTAAAATTCAATAACTAAAAAATGGATGCATTAAAAATTCTGAAAAAAATAAAGTTTGTTTATATTGATGAACACTACAAATATATTGAGTTTCATTAAAATAAAAAATGGTCGGGTTGTGAGCCTGGTTGATTTGACTTGGAATGACCCCAAATCAACCATCATCGTCGCAAGTGGTAGTACATAGACTCCATCCTTTATAAAAACCCATAAGAAAAATCGCATGGGGTGAGATCTGGGGATCATGGTGGTCAACTCAACAGTTCTTCATCCCTGTGAGCTGAACAGCCAATCCATCGTTTTGGCAGCTTGTCATTGAGGTGGCCCCCAAACCTTGTTACGTATATGTGGTGGAGCACCATCGAGTTGAAAAATGAAGTAATCAATGTCTTCTTCCATCTGTGGGAAAAGCCATTGTTCGAGCATGTCAAGGTAGGTAATTCCTGTCACAGTGGCTTCAGTGAAGAAGGGCTCATACACCTTTCGATAAGTAATTGCACAGATTACATTGACTTTTGGGGAAGCACACTCGTGCAGCAAGATTGCATGGGGATTTTCAGTTTCCCAAATTCTCTCGTTATACCTGTTCACCTTTCCTGGAATGTTGCTTCGTCACTAAAAACTAACTTTTCAGAAAAACCGTCATCCTCCATTAGAGGGAGAAATCTTTCACAGAAAGACACTCGCAGGTGATGGCCATCCTTCTTCAGCTTTTGAATCAACTGCAGATGATACAGTTGCATGTGCAAACGTTTCCTCAGAACTCGCCATACAGTTTTCTGTGGGACACCAAGTTCTTGGCCTGCGCAATAAGTGGATTTCTGAGAGCTCCTTACGCAACTTACCAGAACATGCTCCACTAGGTTGTTTCCTATCGACGGACGTCCAGTCGATTTCCCTTGCAAATGCAGCCCATGTCTTGAAATCGTGAATACCGATTACAAATTGACTTACCACTGGGTGGCTTTATCCCAGATTTTGTCCAAAAATACCGTTGAACAGTCACAACTGACTTGTTTGTATGAAAATCGAGAACACAAAGTGCCTTCTGTTGTCTGCTTGCTGCCATTGTATGACTTGTTTCTTCTGCCGGACTTATCGCGCCGTCTACTGACTACCCGAGAAATCGGTAGCGGGGCATTGGAACTTGAAGAGATTACCTTCTGAAGTACGCATCTCACAATTAAAAATATTCATTACATGGATGTTGTGTGGTAAAACATTGAAATCAGGAACATCATTTTGACTTACCCTGTATAATCTCACACCAGACAAGGATTGGAAGTGTGTTAATGCTGGAAAACAATCATTTGAAAATTCCATAACAATCATATTTCAAGTAGGATGAATAGGTTGTAGTATTCTTCACAAATCATATTAAAATTATATATGGAGCAAAAGTTGCTGAAAATATAGTCCAGTGAGGGGTTTTTTTTTGTTTTTTTTTTCTTGTTTTTTAAATCGTGTGGCTATTCTCATTTCCACTTTTTATATAATACTTCTAACCAAAGTTGAGCTTCCCTGGTGGTCAGAGGCACTGGGTTTTGGGTTGCTGACCCTGAACTAGGTACAGGTTCTAGTCCTATTTAAGGCATGGACTTAGATTTTGGCAGTCTGTAATACATCATACAGTATGATAGTCTGATATATGGTTAATTGTTAAGGATACTGTATATATATTATGGATATCTGTGCCATTTTTACTTTTATTCTACATGTTTTTTCAGGATTTCAAGCATATTTTTTGAGCCAATTAACCAAAAGAAGAAAATCAAACAAAATACATGCCCTAACTTACTACCACTAGAGAACACCGAAGACCTCAATGTCAAATGATAACATGGGGGAGCCGGAAAGTCGACAAGAAGTTGACACGGGACATAGCTATCTACAACACTGAATGCTGGTGAAATGGCTAATATAAAGTGCATCCAGTTCTGCTTTGGCAGATGTAGGATTTTACACCTATTGAGCTTCAAGTTTTGAATTTTAAGATTTCGTTTTTTAATTCGTTTATTTTGTAAATTCATGCACTTATATTTTTTAAACTTTCATTGGAGTTTAAGCCTCAATTCAGTATCTTTATATAACATGGTCTCATAGTTTTAAAATCCTTGTCGTTTCATGAAATCGTACAGTCAGTTCTGGAGGAATATGGTTCTTTATTATTGCTCATTCAATAATAACAATCTAGATAGCTGTGAATATATTGAAGTATATGTACAAAAAATAGAAAGAACCCTCATGCAAACATTACTTGAAGTGCTGACAAAAGTCATTTATGCAGATGTGCTAGATTTGGCTTAGCAACAGTGATGGCACTAGGCTTAATGAATGGGAGAAAAGACAGATGAAGATTGATGCTGAAACAGATATCAAAACAAGGTATGTAATGAGTAATAAAATAGACTTTAATCGTATATATATTAACTAGGCTCAAAAAAGTGTTTGAAATCCTGAAAAACATGTAGAACAGAAGTAAAAAACTTGTACTGGTAGCCATAAAAAATGTATCATTAAGGCATGGGTGTTATGCTTGACGCATAGAGCTGCTGGCTCTCTCCCTTCCCTGGAACTGTCAGCCCCAGATTTGGGACAAACAACTGCTTATATCCCTGAGAGTTGCTCATGGTCATTACTAAACCCAGAAAAAAATTAAGTTGAGTTGGGGATAATCATTTACCACTAAATAAATTATATGTTCTATGTGTATTTTGATTTTTACCCAAATCCTCAGTTTCATTGATAGGCATAAATCCATAATCCAATGGTTTAAAACTCGGGCATCACGTGACAATAACACATAAACACATAAAACGAGCAAAACACACAGTGTCACGTACGGTAAAAGGTCGTTTAGCGGTAGCTTTCGGTCATCCTACGACCTTGATCACCTGCGATCGACTGGATGGGCTGGTTGCCAGAACTACAATTTGAAGTCTGAATATGAAGATTTCGTACTTGATAGATGAAAATGAGGAACATAAGTTTGCTGTCTGTAGTACAACAATTTGAAGTTGGGGTGTTAGAACTGTTGCCAGATTTTAGGAGAGATCCAAATAAATGGGATTTGGTGAGGGGTCTCTGAATTGCAGTTTTTGGTGAACAAAATTTCAATGCTCTCTTGAAAATGCAGAGATGCCTTGTTGGTGAAAGGGGTAACATTTTTGGTTTCTTTCCAAATGGGAACTCCACTTGAAAAATCTGTCTGCTTTCTCACCAATAATAATGGAAAAACCACCATTCATTGGTTCCATCCCTTTCCATGGATCCTTCTCTTATAAGATGTGTAAACTTTTCAAAACTATGGGCTACACTCTCACAGTGAAACCAAACCCTTCTGCAATAGTGTGCCTGCTTGAAGACAGGGATCCTGTCTCACCCTAGGACACCCCTGGAGTTTATGCTATTCCCATTTCAACTTCCTCTGGTCTCTCAGTGTATATTGGAAGCACATACCGAAGAAGACACCTCTGCAGTTCCCATTTAGAAAGAAACCAAAAAAGTTGCCCCTTTCATCAACAAGGCATCTCTGCGTTTTCAAGAGAGCATTGAAATTTTGTTCACCAAAAACTGCAATTCAGAGACCCCTCACCAAATCCCATTTATTTGGATCTCTCTTCTAAAATCTGGCAACAGTTCCAACACCCCAACTTCAAATTGTAGTTCTGGCAACCAGCCCATCCAGTCGATTGCGGGTGATCGAGGTCGTAGGATGACCGAAAGCTACCGCTATACGAACCTTTTACCATACGTGACACTGTGTGTTTCGCTCGTTTTATGTGTTTATAACCATAATCCAATCATCTTACCTGGGTACCATGTTGTTTTACCTCCATACTTGCACATTCATACTTAAAAGTGAAGTCAAGGTTTTGTTTTCATACATATTGCTAAAAATGAAGTTGTGCAATATGGTTACATTTTGCAACAAAGTGTATTTATACCCTTCATAATTAGTGAAACATTACTGTCCACCGTAAATAGTATACAAGTAGGTGGATTAGCATTACTACTTTGAATTTTATCAAATCAGTTGATCAGAAAAATGAGAAGAAATATTTGTCTATTGAATTGTAATTACTGTAATTATTATTATTATTATTTTATTTTATTTTGATTTTCAGAATTCATAACTTTTTGTATCGATGTGAAGCAGGGCTGGCTTTAGTATTTGTGACAGCTAGTGTGACAAAATTTATTGAACCCTCTCCCCCAACTTGTTTAGTTTTTGTGCTGGATTGTATGGTTTTTCAGCCACATATGAAAAATATGTAACATAAATTAATAGTCATGCACATTAATTCATAGGCAGGAGTGGATTGGCCCATTGGGATACTAGGCATTTCCCAGTGAACCATTCAAGAAATGACCCACTTTCTCTTATTCTTTTTATCCAGATTTTTTGGAACGAATGAATAATTATTTGTCACTTACGGATAATAATCGGCAACTTAATTTGAGCTTTATGTCTGTCTGAAAAGTTATTTCCTTAAAAAAAAGCAGCAATGTTCTTCTGTCCATAAGTTGGTCATTCATTCTCTAATGATGTAGCAATATTCTCTGCAAATTAGTGGGAAAAGTGCCACTTGACCTAGCATGGTTATAAATTAAGATAAAGCTAACTACAGTTAGGTGCAGGTCATTGAACTTAGAGCCCAGGTTCATTAGAAGGTTCTGCCATCCTTCTGTAATCTTGAAGGAGACACTCATGCCCATTGTGATAGCCCATCATCATTACACTGTTATCCACAGATTGTGACAGTTATCCACAGATTGTGACAGTTATCCACAGATTGTGACAATACAAAACAGTTCTCTGACAAAGATATTTGCCTTAAACAAGATTCCCACCAGTGGCGTATATTCCAGGCTAGCTGCAAAGTTCTGAGAATGCACAAATAAAAGTCAATTAGATATACACAAATAAGTCTATTCTATTATCAATGGTATGAAGATATGTCGATTATTTTGCTGTGAAAAAAATGTGTGCGAATTCGCTTTTTTCGACTAAAAAAAATCAGTCTGGTGAGCGAAAACGAACAGGGTAGTGGAGTGATGGTGTCATCTTAATGCAACTAGTTCTACCAGTCTTTTGCTGTGAGATTCTAAGATTTTTGATACAATTGCCATTTAGCATTTTAATGACAACAAGAATGAGCAGGTGAAGGGTTTGAATGGGCCATTGTTTTGGGCAATGGTTTGCTCAGAAAAGAGAAGATTTAGGACTACATTAGTCACTCGCATACTCCCGCCCGTAACAGCATGTGTTTCGCAAGAGTTGTTTCAGTTGTGTGAAGTGTCGATGAATTAAAATCGGTGATATTATATCTTAAATTTGTTGCTTTGTTGGATTTGAACAGTTTTGATAAATTTTGTGAAATCTTTCCTGAACATCTACTGTCAGAACTTAAAGAACTTATGCCTCAAATTTTGATACAGTTCGACTCCAAAATAAGCTGAAAGTGTTTTATTCCCTTGATGAATACAAAAGGAAATCAGTAAGATACATTTCTTGTTACATGAAATTGAGTAAATTGGACATTGTGTTTGGTGAGGTGTACAAATTGGAAGACCTAATATTAAAGTTTCTTGTCGGCAACTGCCGAAGGAAGTTTTTCTGCATTAAAAATAATCAAGACATATCTTAGAGCCACAAAAGCAAATGTACACTTGAGAAACTTGGCTGCTTTGCCAAATAGAAAAAAACTTTTTTTTAAATATGAAAATGAACTTGGAAGAAACTTTTATGAAAACATAACACTCAAGTTCACACAAAAGAAAAGAAGAATGGAGCTCATGTACAAATAAAGTATTCGAAAGGTAAAGTATTAAAATCCTAATTCTCATAATTATTTGGTGATGTGTTAGCAATAGCTTGTACCTAAAATTTAGAAAAATTACTTCTATTACTTAATAATTGAAAAACAAACACATTAAAAAAAAAACTGTACTGGAGGATAGTGGAGGATACAGGTGAAAAAGACCAGGTTTCAGACCCAAGATATGCCACTGGTTCCCATGGTCCTTATAAATCCTTAAAATTCCTTAAAAAGTGAAAATTTTTGTTTAGGGTGCTTAGAAGTCCTTACTTTTTACCAAAAATTCCAAGTACTTAAAAAGTGCTTAATTTTTCTAACTGGTTGCATGAAATCCAGAGGTTATGGCGTAGTCCTGGAATTTCTGCTACTGGTTGTTTGTGTTGATGATGTTATGTGACATTAGCTAAAAGCCTATGGGAGAGTACAGGGCATCTTGAGATAAGTAATTTGTTGAAAAACTGAAGGACTGTGGGCTAAATTAAGCATATCCTGCAGATTCTATTCAACAAGCCCCCATCACTATCTCGTAGTACTGATATTTCACTTTTGTATTTCTCCTTTTTGTTTATGCAAACAGTAATTATTCAGTTGTGCCATGAGAAAATTATGTGCAAAAGTAAATTCTTGAATGCGTTAGTTTCACTTTGGATTCGAAGTTTAAACCATGACATGATCATGTGCAAAATTTATATCTTGAACTCATAACAAATGATTGCAATTTACTTACTCTTTATTGCATATGCAATTAGTCTCTCATTATAGGAAAACTGATTTGACTAGTAGAACTCACTTTTAAACTGCATAAACTCTAATTTATTATATTCACAAACTTAAACTACAATGGGAAAATATTGCACACATTAATATATTATTTCAGTTGCATAGCTAAGTCAAGTGTGAAAGCATATTTGTGCATATGCAATTGGTAAAGTCCTTAAAAAGTGTTCTTATTTTGGTTTTCTTGTGAGAATAAAAGAATGGGGACCCTGTTAAAAGAAAAAACAATTTACCAGTGCTGATTCATAAGTCTAAATGGTGGTTCATAGGTCAAAATAATTGGTAGACTAACCAGATGTCTACATAGGGAGGGGATGCCAATATCTTTGCACATTAGGCAAATAGTTGCCAAACAAGTATAAAAATCAATTGCAGAGAAAAGTTGCTGTGTGGCATGTGCACACTTCAACTTTCAGAATTATCTTAATGGTGATTTAGTTGGAAAAGACTTGATTTTTTTTATTTTTTTTTTTTTGTCAAAACCAAATTTTTAAAAGGAAAATATTTAGCTGGAGCTTTAAAAGTCTGCTCATGATTGAGTGTATACAGTGCATTTTATCATGAGCTGATTTTTAAAATTCTTTCATCGTTAAATAATAAAAATTTGTTCATGATTGAATTGGTTTCACAATGCGTTAGTTCTCATTCATCCGAGATCTAACAAAATTTTCTTCATAGGGGAATTTATTGGGTGTTCCCCTGTAGTTATGAGTGATTTTGTAGTGGACAGCAGAATAAAATCCTTGGCCTGGTTTGGTCATCCCAATCCACCCCTGTCCCAAGATCAATACTGAAACATGCTCCTTTTTGTGCTGGATTGTAACAATACTGCATTGTGATTATTTGGATTTTTCCATTAACAGCAAAACCTTTTCATCATTTCTGATCATCATTGCCCACCTCGAATTGCAATATTCTGGCTGATTATTATTTTTTTCTTTTTATATACCAGGTGATCGTAATTAAAGTAACCCTATTCATGGCTGTCTGGAGAGATATGATATGGTGACATTTCAGGATGTGCAGAAGACATTTCCATAAAAAAAAAAAAAAAGTTCCTAAACTCTCCGCTATGGCACTTGTTGCAGCCAAGTTCTGAGTTTAAAAGTGGCCACAACATCTGAATGTCATTCTTATCAGCTACGAAGACCATCATCATGCCGAAACACGCATTTCTTGTGAAGCTGTTTTATGAAAACAACTGCAATGCTGCGGCTGTACTTCGGGAATTTTGCCGTTCATAAGAAATTATACTGAGGACCATGGAGTCCACAAACTCTCAAGAGAATGATCACTCAATTCAAGGAAACTGGACATTTAGGAGTTAAACCTGGTCAAGGGCAGAAACCTATATAGCACTTCACAAGTCATTGAAGATGTTGCCACAGCTGTTGTTGAACAGTCAAGGAATAATGTTGCAGGCTCCAGTAGTGCACATGCAGTGTCACAGCAGCTGAATTTATCCTATGGCACAGCGTGGCCACCTCATTCTCTGGAGTTTAATCCTTGTGATTTCTGGTTCTGGGGACACTTAAAAGGTGTAGTTTACCAAGGAGATGTTGCAAATTTGGCAGCCTTGAAAGACAGTATTACATTGCTTGTGAGAAGCTTCACAGAGGATCAGTTATGGTTGACCTTTGAATGCAGTGTTCCTCTCCCTCAGGTTTTACAACTGCAGAATGGGGACTACATTGAGCAGTATCCTTGCATCACTAAGGTAAAAGTCTCTGTATAGCATTAGTGCCTTGTACAAATAAAATATTTGTTGCTTGGGGTGTCACAAGGTAAAGATTAAAATTAGCGGTCG